>CM031615.1:69611275-69658775 GCA_018398815.1 Conus ventricosus
CTATCATTCACTGCACTCTGCATTGTCGAAGAATTGTCTGCATCAGGTCTGGAATGAAACACTGATGAACATGTGCCGTAACTTTTCTGGCCAGGCTGCTGATGAACGAATACCACGACTGTGTGCAACGCGCCAATCGGCTGGCGTCGGTGAAGGAGAACCAAATGGCGGGAAAGGATGAGGTGAACATCACTGCCGTCACCATGGATGATCTGCTGATCTACCTGCGCTGGCTGGTCTGTCACATGCATGCCATGAAACACTTCAACCAGTACCTCAAGGTGAGGGGAATCCACCTGGTCTGCTTTACTGAAGGAAGCACACTCACCAGAAAGTTGCTGTGGGGGTGGGGGATCTAGTAGTGGTGAGGTTGGGGGAGAGGAAGGGGCAGATCTGCACTTCGTCTGCAATGTTTGCAGATAACCTGTTTCTGTGAAAGTGATAAAGAGGCTTTACCTTACATAAATGAATTCACAGGTGTAAATTATGTCCTGATCCTTTATATTTGCTAGGCCTCTCAGCTTTGATGTGATCTATTTCATAGTTCTGTTAATGAATTCTTTTTTTCTGTATCATCTTTATTTTTCATGTTTAAATAATGTTCCTGATTTACCTGCACTCTCTCTCCTTCTTTTTCTCTGTCTCTTCTGTCTCTGTCTCTGTCTCTCTCTCTCTCTCTCTCTCTCTTCCTCTCTCTCTCTCTCTCTCTCTCTCTCTCTCTCTCTCTCTCTCTCTCTCTCTCAGTGTCTTTCACCCTCTCTCTCTCTCTCATTGTGTGTGTATCTCCTCTCTCTCTCTCTCTCTCTCTCTCTCTCTCTCTCTCTCCTCTCTCTCTCTCTCTCTCTCTGTGTATCTCCTCTCTCTCTCTCTCTCTCTCTCTCTCTCTCTCTCTCTCTCTCTCTCTCTCTCTCTCTCTCTCTCTCTCTCTCTCTCTTCTCTGTGTCTCTCTCTCTCTCTCATACAGTGTCTTTCACCCTCTCTCTCTCTCATTGTGTGTGTGTGTGTCTCTCTCTCTCTGTCTTTCTCAATGTCTCAGAAATAATTAACTCTAAATGCTACAAATAAAAGAAAGAGAGAGAGATTTGATCTCATTCAAACTTCAAACTTTACTGAACATGAAGGGTTTGTTGGTTTTGTTCAGCTTTACCATCATGTGCCTGTGTTTTCGCCTGCATGGGATGGGTTTTTGTGTGCAGGCATTTGTACGTGAGAGTGGCATTGTTTTCGAGAAAGAACTTGATGTTTGTTTTCATTTCTTATTTTCCAGGTTGTGCAATGGCTACCTGTGACTCACAAGCAGCAGATTGCGCCCCCTGATGAAAACGCAGAACAGGTAACACCACTATGCTCACCACTCTTTGACTTACAAATTCAGCAACCATCAAGTTCCTACTTTTTTTTTTCATTCCTATGAGCTTTGTGTGTGTGTGTGAATGTGTGTGTGTGTATGTGTGTGTGTGTGTGTGGTGTGTGTGTGTGTGTGTGTGTGTGTGTGTGTGTTTTGGGGGGCAGGGGTTACAAACCAAATGGTACAAAATGTAATCAAATCATTACACAGATGAATATCTTGAGTTAGATTTATTTGAAATCAACCCTGAAAGCTGACAGATTATCCAACAGTTGATCAGTGGAACAAAACAGAAAATGTATATGTGTGTGTGTGTGTGTGTGTGTGTGTGTGTATGTGTGTGTGTGTGTGTGTGTGTGTGCTTTCACGCCTGCACACACACACACACAGGCACGTATGCACGCACGCACTCACAATGGAAAGATTACTGTAAAAGATATAATGGAATGTAGCTGTACATGAGTCCAGTTCAAAACAATTCTTGTCATTACGATTATTCATTGCAGTATATGCATATGCCATATATACATGAAGGTGTATACCAGAGTGCCTTGAAAGATTATTATCATCCTCCCTTATTCACCCCCCCCCCCCCCCCCCCCCTCACTTTTTTTGTGCTTGATCATTAATTTGTTGTTCCGCATAAATGACTGCAAGTTGCATTTACTGTTCTTCAGTTTGATTAATTCCTGATATGAATACCAAACGTTCCTTGAATTTGATTGATTTTATGTTCACAAAAGCAGTGTATTTTTCTGTTTGACGTCTGACTTTCAGCAACTTGTTGAATGCATTCATCTGATGTATTTCTTGTATTATTTCACATGTGTCTCGACATGTTATCAACAGGAGAGTGAATTCTAGTATTCTGTCAGGTCTCAAAAGAGCATTATTTCTAAACAGTAAATTTGATTCTGAAGGGAAAGGAGTTAGATTGTTTCATACCTATCTTATTAACTCTTTCTACCCGGTACCTTACCAGACATCAGGCACACATGAATTCACATGGCCGCCTGTATTCAACCAGAGGTCCAATGTCAGTCTTGGTTCAAATTTAGCATATTTAACCCTTATTCAGTGCATAGGTGATACGTACATAGAAAGTATTTTGAAGATATTTCCTTCTTGTAACATACTGCTTTGAATAAGCGAATTACAGATGATTTGATGAGGGTTTTTTTTCTCAGTTTTTGTCTTCTGTCCATGAGCTCTTAGCCAATTGATAATGTTTCAGTGATGCAAGTTTTAAATCAGATCATGGAGGTTGATCTTAGCACCAAAACTCAAAAAGCATCAGTGCAGAAGTCACATAACTATACCTTATTGCAGAAAATGTGATTGACAGTGACGCAGTCACATTTTATCAGCATTTTATCACAAATGTAACAACACACCCTGTTGGAGCAAGTGGTATTGAAGAAGTGATGAAGGATCTGTTGGGCCCCAGTTTATCAAGGAACTACGCATTGCTGGATGGTTTACACATGTTATAGGGTGCATACAGACGTAAATTAACATCGTCCGTGCGTATAGCCACAAAACCAGAAGTCGTGGTCCGTGAAAGAACAAAAAAGCATTGACGAACGGAAACCGGGCAATTTGAAGCCTGGCGTAGACCTGACGACATCGAAACGGCTGCATGCAGTGCCTTAAACGGGTTGCTCCCTGCTGTGTGTGTTGTAGTGAAGATGAATAAACACCTATCACCTTCTAGTCGCTGAATTGTTCCATTGAGTGAATGAGCCACACGTTCCAACGAACCAACACCACTCGCCACTTGACTACACGTGGCGTCAACCGACAGGATCGGAACAAGGGTGACCCTACAACAACACACAGCGGGATGGAAGATGAACAGCCTAACTCCCGATGGTGGGCACCTCCGAAGCTGCCTCGCTACTCTGGAGACCCTGCTGACGGACCAGCGGAGGAGTTCATTGAGGAAGCACAACGCGTCCTCAAGGCCTATACTGTGCCAGACAACATGGCGGTAGAATTCATCATCCGCCACCTCCATGGGAAAGCACGCTGCGAAATCCTGAGTGTGCCAGACGTAGAAAAAGATAAGTCCGACAAGGTGCTGAACATCATCAAGAAAGTGTTTGGGGACAGTAGGCCCTTGACAAGCCTGATGTCTACATTCCATGGAAAGCAGCAACACCCCGGGCAGACTGTTCTTGAATTCTCCCAAGGACTTCGTACACTAGCGGCACAAATAAATTCCAGAAGAGCAGACAGTGTGCCCGACGAGATGTTGAGGGATCGATTTATCGAGGGACTTGCATCAACACCTCTGAAACGGGAACTGAGGCGACAAGTGAGAGGGGACGCTACCACCACTTTTTCAACTATTAGAGAAGAGGCACTGAGGTGGAGCAGAGAAGATGAAGACCCTTCAGAAAACCCCACCAGTACCAGCACTTCATCCCTCCTAAACCCCCATCAGAACTGGAAGAGCTGAAGAAAGAAATAGCTGCCCTGAAAGATACTGTAAAGACAATGCAGGTCACCATCACAGGGATGACAATGCCAAGACCCAGAGACAGCGGGCCATCCAACCCAGCTCCCAAGTGCTTCTACTGCGGCAAGCGGGGTCACATTGCGAGATTCTGCCGCAAGAAGAAACAAGATGAACAGCCACAAAATCAAGGGGGGGGGGGGGGGGGGGGAGAGAACTAGCTGCCTCTACTGCGTCCAGCCAAGCAGTGGGGGCAGACAACAAGGCTGCATATCCTGACCTGACTGGCCGATGCCCAAAAGCACAAGTCACCATTCAAGATCAGTGCATCTGTTGCCTGTGGTGACTAGCGCTGTAGTGGACAGACCACTGCCCCAAGAGGAAGACAGGCGAGAAAAGCTTTGTTTGTCCAGAGCGTGGATGTGGGAAGACTTTCACCAAACGGTCGAAGCTGAAGATTCACACCATGCAACACACAGGGGAGAGACCTTTTAAGTGTTCCAGAGATGGCTGTACCTGGGCTTTCACCACAGCCAGCAAGCTGAAGCGACACAGCGCCAAACACCTGAACCTACGCAAGTACAAATGTGACCAGTGTGACAAGAGCTTCATGAGGCCAGAGCACCTGAAGGGTCATCTCATCAGGCATACAGGTGTCAAGCCCTTCACCCGCCCTTAAAAGGCTGCGACAGCAGTTTCACGGCCAGAAGCAGCCTGTACGTCCACCTCAACAAGCACAGGGAGGCGGACAAGATGGTCTTCTACTGCCCCCATCGACAGCTGCAGCCGCAAGTACACCACCAAGCCGTTACTGCGCGCCCACATCGTGCGGCACTACATGGAGGTGCCGGAGGAGGGGGTGGTTCCCCGACGGGAGATCGCCCAGCTGCTCAGGGCTTACAACTCCGACGATGACGCAGAGGGCAAAGACAGGTCGCAGGCGGGAGGTCAAGAGGAGGACGGTGGTCAGTTCAGGGAAGGAGGGGTGGAGATCACCAGGGACCAGCTGACCAATGCCACCGTTCTCCCAGCTGCTGTCCATGCCCGTCACCATCAGCGTGAAATCTTTCCAGCCTGCCTCAGAAACGGTCCCACCACCGCGGCCATCATTCAGCCCACCATCAGTCTAGAATCCAGTCTGCATCGTCCCGGGTTGAAGAACAGAAGTGGATGTGCTCGCACTGACTTCCAGAGCAACCACCGTGTCAGTGGTCAGGCTCATCAGCGCTTGCAGCAACAGCAGCAGAAGCAGGAGGGGGAGATATTCACCACGCCTGACTCTTCACTGGCCGCTCTGTCCTTCCGTGATCCACAGACTGGCCTGACCTTTGTCCACACCCAGCTCTTGCAGGACGACCCACCACAGATGGTGTATTACAATGGGGACACGCTGGGGCTGACGGTGGACACAGGCGACCCGCCACAGATGGTGTATTACAATGGGGACACGCTGGGGCTGACAGTGGACACAGGCGACCCGCCACAGATGGTGTATTACAATGGGGACACGCTGGGGCTGACGGTGGACACAGGCGACCTCCACCAGAGTGTTCTGGACATGGTGCCTTCCCACTTCCTTTTCTATCAGAAAACATGGCAGCGCCCATTGTTGTCGCGTGTTTTACCGGGCGCTAGCGGGCACGCACTTGTCAAGAGAGTTAAGGGAAGCAAGTAATGGTTAGTTTATCAAGATAGGCGTACATGGACTTGTTGAAGGTAATAGTTTTGCTATCACTTAATACAAAGAGACATCGAGTACCTGTTCACCCATAACAAATCCGTCAATGTTCTCCATACTATACTGACTGTACTTTGGGAGATGAGGCTAACTATTAGTCTACTCCCAGTGTAAATTTTCTATCATTTGTTGCTAATGTTAACCTGTTTGGGTTGGGTCGGAAACTAATTTCGACATTAGCAAAAGGATATTTTTGGGAGCAATGGGGACATTGCGTTCAAAAGCAAGGGGTGTGTGTTATAGGGTGCATACAGACGTAAATTAACATCGTCCGTGCGTTATAGCCACAAAACCGGAAGTCGTGGTCCGTTGAAAGAACAAAAAAACATTGACGAACGGAAACCGGGCAATTTGAAGCCTGGCGTAGACCCGACGACATCGAAGAGGCTGCACGCAGTGCTTAAACGGCTTGCTCCTGCTGTGTGTGTTGTAGTGAAGATGAATAAACACCTATCACCTTCTAGTCGCTGAATTGTTCATTGAGTGAATGAGCCACACGTTCCATCGAACCATCACCACTCGACCACTTGACTACACACACAATGAAAATGGAGTATGTTTTAGATGCTGAACAATGCTGGAGTATGTTTTAGGGGGGAAAGAGATAGATGATGTGGCAGTGTGCCCCTTTGTATGTGCCAGTCCAGAGTTATGACAGTTTTAACACAGCAGCCCCAGTCTTACAACTGATGAACCGAAACATGCAAGACTAGGAAGGCTGCACAGGCAATCACTTTGTCAGACCTGAAAGGGTTAAGCCCTTGATATTCACTGAGCAGGCATTCTTTGACAACGCCCTTCACCCATGCATATTGAACGTGAAGTCGAATGGCTAGATAGCACCAGGTATTCATTGTTAGTGTATAGCCAAGCACAAGAACAGTATGGTTTTAGATTTGCTTCTTATTTTTTGTATATATCCACTGATGCCAGACAGATGTTTCATCAAACAAAGGTTTCCAGTAAAAAGATGATTCGTATCTTTGAAGAAAAGAGCAAAAGCACCAGAAGAAAATCATACTTCAGGATTTGACATATCTACCTGAAAAGAAAATCTCATCAAATTACTTTGAGGACTATCATTTTTTTTGTCTACTGAAAAGCAGAAATGGCATCATTTTCTCCAGGAAGAAGTGTCCAATGCCTCCAAAATTGCCTCGCGGTACCAAGATGAGTCCACTTATTCCACCCTGACGCCGACTCCAGACCTTCCTCTTCAGTCAGTAGGGAAAAGTCAGCGTCCCCCATCCCCCAGCCCCGCCTATCAAC
This sequence comes from Conus ventricosus, assembly GCA_018398815.1. Taxonomy (NCBI): domain Eukaryota; kingdom Metazoa; phylum Mollusca; class Gastropoda; order Neogastropoda; family Conidae; genus Conus; species Conus ventricosus. The sequence goes on from CM031615.1 coordinate 69,618,089, forward strand.
CTGGCTGTCCTCACCACCACCCCTCTCCCTTCTTCCTCCATGATCTAACGCTGCTGCAACCACGGGGTGGTGGGCTGGCCTCCAACGAAGCCTCACTCTGCCTGCCTCTTCATGCCAGTGACCTTGACTCCATTCGACCTCAGCTGACCTTCTTTCTCAATCTCTATGGAATTAATTATGTGAGTTTTTAATGGCTAGCTCCTTTTATCTTGTTGGAAATGTTATATGATTGTTTTTCTTATGGATACTTTTCCTTTATTCTTTCTTCTATCTTTCTTTCCCTTCGTTCTTTTTGTGTGTTTTTTTCCCCAGTCATTCACAAGCTTGACAAATCTTATCACATTGAAAAGATGGTGTTTTTCAGTACTTACCAAGAGTTTTTCATAATGATTAAGGTAATTTGGAATTCTAGGAATCATGTATGTGAATTCAAAATGTGAAGAATCACTTATGTAAAGAGCCAGGTTGTTGGTTTTTTTTTTTTTTACTCTATTGCACTTTTCTTCATGTGTTTTTTTGTTGTTGTAATTTCTGGCCTTGCATTTATGTTGTATAATCTGTTTTAGTGCATGTGTTGAAACAGGTTGTAAAGTATTTTGTATTCACAGTGAGTTTTCATTATTATGTGATATGAGTAAGTGGCCTGTTCATGTTTCTCATATTAAGATGGATGGATAAGATTCCATCTTGTGATCTTGGTTAAATGATTGTGACGATCAGATGATTGTGATTTTGCCACAAATAACACAGAAACAATACTTTTCATTATTTTGAGATATGTGTCTGTTTATATATATATATATATATATATATATATATATATATATATATTCAGGATCTGAGCTCCATCCAGAACAAAGCGGACGAGATGGAACTGTTTGCAGCAGTGAACAGAAAGTACAAGCATTTCTTCATCAAGCAGGAGCATCTTCTCACTTTCCGCCAGTATGATTTCTATGAGGTTGGAGTTGTCTTTTTTTTTAATTACCTCTGCCATTAGACTGTGTGTGTGTGTGTGTGTGTGTGTGTGTGTGTGTGTGTGTGTGTGTGTGTGTGTGTGTGTGTGTGAGAGAGAGAGAGAGAGAGAGAGAGCATGCATGTGTGTGTGTGTGTGTGTGTGTGTGTGTGTGTGTGAGCATGCATATATGTGTGTGTGTGTGTGTGTGTGTGTTGTGTGTGTGTGTGTGTGTGTGTGTGTGTGTGTGTGTGTGAGCATGCATATATATATATATATATATATATATATATATATATATATATATATATATATATATATATATATATGTGTGTGTGTGTGTGTGTGTGTGTGTGTGTGTGTGTGTGTGTGTGTGTGTGTTCTATTCTTTCAATGACAACATATCATTGTCAGGTGGGAATCTCAATCATTTACTTGCTGATTGAATAAAAAAGGTGGGAATCTCAATCACTTACTTGCTGATTGAATAAAAAGCTATGGCATACATCATCATCATTCATTCCCAGTGTTGTTAGACAGCATGTACAGTGTGCAGGGGGAAGTGAGCAAGTCTGCAGTCTGTTGCAGTGAACCAGCTGATCCCCATGGTCACTCTTGAAGCACCATTGGGCTGATCCAGGCTGGGCTTCTCCTGGCATTGAAAGGGGGAGGGGGCTGCAATTTGTGGATTGAGATGTGTAGACCAGTGCGGCCTGGGCATTCCGCTGTATATTTGGTTACGATTATGTAGAGTGGGAGAGAAGTCCGCCGTGTCTTGTTCTGAGCCAGAATCCAGTGACTTTCTGGGCTGGGTCCAACTGGTGAATACTCTCCTCTACAATCTCCAGGTGAAGGTGTTCCCTCCATGGGGTTCTGAAGTGGCTGCTTTGGAAGGACTTCATTTCTGTCTAACACATGGGTGGTGACGGATGGATGCTTTTTCTGCCAGCTTGCTTGTGTGCCTTGGAAAATTGTGGCGTAAATGAGAGCACTGTTTGATTTGTTGCATTTAACATAACAATGGTGCAGTGCAGTGTCTTCTTCTTTTACTGTAGTTATATACAGAGGAGCCAGGAAGAAAAAATATGCATGGTCTCATAGATTAAAGCAGCCATCAGTGGTGTGTGAGCAGGCTGAATATGGTTGCTTGTCTTCCCATGGGGTCAGCAGATCTAGGCGACTGCGAACGGCACTTAAGTGTTTCTCAGTGTTCACCAGATTATGTTTTGCCAGTCATGAGTAATCTCATTATTAGGGATACATTCCATGTATATCTATAACTGAAACAATGGTTTCACATAGGCAGGCAGTTCTACCTCCTTAGGCAACATTTCCACCCAGCCTTTTTTTCCACTGGTTTGTTTTGTGAAGATTGTTGTGAAAAGATTATTGTGGGCCAGTTACATGCTGCCCTGCCCTTTCCCTCACCCCTACCTACCTCCCCTCTGACTAACACCCAAAATCTCTACCCCACCTCTCCTCCATCAAAATGGTCTGTGGTAGGTGGGGTGGTTGCTTTGTTTTCAGAATCCGTCTTTGCATGTTTTTGAGGTCTTGAATCCCAGTGTGTGATAAACTTCCATGAAATGTTAAACTTGATGAATTTAAACAGTCTGGGTCAGAAGACTTAAGAATCAAAGATACATTTTTCTTGCATTATCAGATCATCACTTTGTGTTCTAATGCTGCCCTGCCCTCTCCCTCAACACCTTACCTCCATCCCCCTGACTAACACCCAAAATTTCTACTCCACCTCTCCTCCATCAATTCACTCTGTGAAAAGTGGGTTTGTTGCTTTGATTTTCAGAATCGATCTCCGGTTGTTGAGGAAGTCTTGAAACCTGAAATGACATGTTAATTTTGACCTGTTTGAACAGTCCGGGTCAGAGGGCTGGGGGTCGGACGCCCCAAACCACGCCCTGCTGAAGGACTCCAACTGGCTTCCCTTCGTCACCCTGACCGCCCAGCATGACCCCCTGCAAGAAAAACGATGGACAGAGCTGCGGCACCACGACAAGGTGGATGAAATCTTGAAGGTCATGGCGCATTTCCTGAAGGTCAAGGACGCGGATGTAAGTAGACTGGCAAAGACTTTCGTGCTTTCTTTCTGTCTCACCTTCTGTGCCCCCTTGGTGGAATTACTTTCCATGTGCACCTATAGTCAGGCTTTCTGGTATTGGTCGTGTTCTGTTTGGACTTGGATGAAGAGTGAGAAAATGAAAATGATGATTGTGTGTGAGGATGTCTATGGGGTTTTCAGTGTATGGGAAGATGAACAAAATGAGAATGGAAATTGTTTTTGTTACAAAAGACTTTTATTTGGGGGTGAACACTGTTAACCGGATGTGTCGGACGTCTTTTTGACAGCTGTGCACTTGATTAACTTATTTCAGTTAATTAAACCAACGATCGGACACCAAAAATGCCACGAAGTTAACAGTGTATCTACTGCCCACCTCCATCCGAGTTTTTGGAACTTTTGGTCAGCGTGATGTGGAGAAATCGGCGCTGAAATGACTGTCCGTGATGTTGACAGCGTGTAATGTTATGGTCCGCCATAAGAAGAGGAAGCAGCGTACGCAGACTGGCGCAGGTTCAGGCTCTAGTTCCTCCAACAACTCGAGTGTTGATAGTGGCAAAGACACCCCCAAAAAACAGAAGGTGGAAACAAGTACTCCATTATCCGGGCCAGTGAAAGAGACTCTTTCGAAATTTGTTTTTCAACCGCGAGAGAACAAGATGGAGGATAAGGGAACGACTCTCTCCCAAGCCAGTCAAACGAGTTGGACGTTGTTTTCTCCCCTACTCGCAATTCTCACCGGCAAGAGGAACCCCAGCGCTGTACGAATGCCGATCTGATGGCAAAACTCTGCGCTAATGGAGCTGAACTTGCCAAGCTGGCTCATACGGTGGAGGAGCTGAGGGCTGCCCTGTTCTCAGTCCAGACTGAGAACGAGAAGCTTCGTCGAGAGCTGACCGACGCCCGGAAGCGAGAGCAGCAGACGGCCACCCAGCTAGCTGAAGTACGGCACCTTGCAGAGCTGGCCGATCGTCGTTCCGAGGACGTTTCCGCACACGTACGGAGGAACAACCTGCGCATCTACGGGGTGCAAGAAGGGGAGCGGGGCCGTCGAGACGGGGGTACAGTGCGAGGAGAAGGTGCTTTCTCTGTTCAACCGGAAACTGAACATCGAGGTGAAGAGAGAAGACTTTGAGGCTGTGCATAGGGTCGGCTACAAGCAGGGTTCCAGTGCTTCCAAAAACTCTTGCCGCGGGATTATTGTTCGGTTTGTTTCTCGTCGGATTAGGGACTCTGTGCTCTACGCGCGCAAGAAGTTGAAAGGAACCGGGGTCACTATGGTGGAAGATCTGACCCCACGGGCCTATCAGCTGCTATGTTCAGTGCGGAACGAGAGGGACATTTGCCAGCAGGCGTGGACGAAGAACGGTGCAGTGGTGGTGAAGACTATGACCGGACGAATCTTGACTGTGAAATCTCTTGCCGAATTCAGGCAACTGCATTAGATTGTCTCTTTCTTCTTTTGTGTGTCACGCCGTCACTTTCACCTTTGCTTTGGCATTGTGTCGCCGGCTCGAAGTGTAAGTAGACCAAATTAATTTAACCAGCGTGTGATTGTTTTCTGTTCAAAATCGTAAGTGTGAAGGCTTGAGAATTGTTTGTAATTTGAAGCTACTTGATGTAATTTGTTATCTGTGCGCTTTTCTTGTAAATACCTTGGCGTTCCCCCCCCCCCCCCTCCCCCCCCCCCCCCCCCCCCCCCCCCCCCCCCCCGACTTTGTTTACATCTGCGGGTGAAGGTCTTTTGGGATTGGCAAGTCAGGGGAGCAGTCCTTGCGTCGAGGGTAGTTGGGGGCAAGGTAGGGAAAGAAAAGACAGCCTTGTGGCACAATTCTTTTTTTCTTTCTTTTTTTTTCCTTTCTTTTTTTCTCTCTCCATATGTTAGTATTTGGTCTTTACTCACTGATAATGTGATTGTATGAAGGGACAGTAAATATTTGATCACGTGTTGGTCATACAAGATGATTAAGACATGAGTTGTTCGAGGGCGGTTTTTTGTCATCGCGCTAGATATTGTAGTAGTGGTTGTAGTAGTAGTAGGCTTCAATGCTTGTTTGGAGTTGGGCAGTGGGCCCTTATATAACAGGTTGGTGTGTGTGTGTATGTGCAGTTTTATGTCATTGCTTTGTAAGTTGGTCCTTATGTTGTACATTACTTTTTCATTTTCTTCGTATCAATGTGGCAGGCTTGTGTGTGAGAGTGAGATTGTAACTGGGTCATGTACACTTTATTTGTGCATTTATAGGATGTTGATACTAATGATGGTTGTGAAAACTTGCTCATTATTACATTGGAAGGTTAAGGCCGAGGTAGCTTCTGTAAAACTTTGGGGATGTGTGACATCCCTGTATTTCAAAGGGTGTGTCTTAAGTGTTGGTGCCATTTTTGGACTATTTCTTACTTTTTTTTTCTTTTTTTTTTTTTTAACTGCTATTATCTGTTTACTACTTTAACCTTTCCTTCCAAAACTCAAAATGGCACAGGATAGTTCATTTAAAATTTGTTCTTTGAATTGCAATGGTCTAAATAATAGTAAAAAAAGGAAAGATGTATTTGATTTTTTGAGAAAAAAAGCAGCTCATGTTTATTGTCTTCAAGAGACACACTTAAAGGAAGACACTGAGAATTTTATCCGAGCCAGCTGGGGATATAATGTATGGCTGTGTGGTACAGAATCTAACAAGAATGGTGTGGCTGTTCTTTTTAATAATAACTTTGAGTACAAGATACATGATGTTATAAGAGACAAGCATGGTTGTTACATTGCTATGAATGTTCAATTCTTAAAAAAAAGGTTTACTTTGGTGAACTTATACGGGCCTAGTGGTGGTGACAGCCCCGAATTTTTCGATAATGTTTGTGAACTCATTGAGAGCTTTGGCAACCAACATGTAATAATAACTGGAGACTGGAATTGTGCCCTTAATTTAAAAATGGATGTTAGAAATTATACAAGTGTCACCAATCGGCCAAGAACCCGAGCAAAAATCAACGATATAATGTCTAAATACAATCTGTTCGATGTTTACAGAGAAATGTATCCCGAAAAAAGAAGCTATACATGGCGGAAATTTAACTCTTTTAAACAGGCAAGACTTGACTACTTTATGATCAGTGAAGAATTAATGATGGAAGTTAATGATGTTTGCACAGATCCTGGATATCGATCCGATCATTCTCTTGTCACATTGCTTTTAAAAAAAGATAATTTCAAACGCGACAGACCCTTTTGGAAATTCAACAATAGTTTATTAAGAGATAAACAATATGTTTCAGAAATTAGAGAGCTGATCTGCGATATCAAGAAACAGTATGCATTACCTGTATACAACTTAAATAATATGCATAAAATTAGTAATGAAAACCTCTCTTTTCAAATTGCAGATCAGCTCTTTTTTGAGACATTAATGCTTGAAATAAGAGGCAAAACAATTTCTTATAGTACTTATAAGAAAAAAATGGATACTCAAAGAGAACATGACCTAGAAACAAAAATAAAAAACATCGAACAGAATTTACAAGAAGAAACTATTCCTCATTTGGAAAACCTAAAAACAGAACTGGAAGAGATCAGGAATCACAGACTTGAAGGTATGGCAATGCGCTCAGGAGTTCGCTGGCTAAGTCAAGGGGGAAAAAGTGAATAAATATTTTTGCAATCTTGAAAATCGAAATTTTCTTGATAAATCTATCCCGTTTTTGGAAAAAGACGATGGTTCAGTCATTTCTGAGCAAAAAAACTATCCTCCTTGAGATAAAAAATTTTTATGAACAATTATACAGCTTTAGAGATGTAACTGAAATGAATATTTCTGAAGAGCTTCCGGATGCTCCAGTATTATCCGAGGAGGAAAGCTCCTCTTTAGAGGGATTGATTACACTAGAAGAGGCAGCTACTGCTCTGAAACAGATGAAAAATTTTAAGAGCCCTGGGCCCGATGGGTTTACAGTAGAATTTTATAAGTTTTTCTTTGCAGATATTGGAACTTTCCTTGTACGTTCAATTAATGAAGGTTTTGCTAAAGGCCAATTATCCACTACCCAGCGACAGGGAACCATAATATGTATCCCCAAGGAAGGGAAGCCGAAAAGATTTGTGAAAAACTGGCGCCCCATCTCTTTGTTGAACACCACATATAAGATAGCTTCTGCTTGTGTTGCCAATCGATTGAAAAGTGTTCTTCCAAACATTATACATGAGAGTCAAAGAGGTTTTTTGAAGGGCAGATTTATTGGAGAGAATATAAGGTTGATGTATGACATGTTATTGTACACTGATAAGGAAAATATTCCAGGGATGCTCTTTTTAGTTGACTTTGAGAAGGCGTTCGATAGCGTCTCATGGTCATTCTTACATAACTGCCTTAAATTTTTCAAGTTTGGACCCGACTTAATTAATTGGATAAGAACATTTTATTCACAAATTTCTACTTGTATTTCCGTCAATGGTCAGTACTCCCCATGGTTTCCGATTGAGAGAGGGGTGAGACAGGGGGACCCATCATCCCCTTATCTATACCTAATTTGTGCTGAGGTTCTGTCATTAATGATTCGCTCTAATGAGCATATTAAAGGAATTAAAGTTGTTAACAAGGAAACATTACTGTCACAATTTGCTGATGACACTAGTTTATGTCTAGATGGTTCAGAAAGATCTTTTAATGAGGCGGTATCTGTCCTTACTAAATTTTTACAAATTTCAGGTTTAAAAATTAATTTTGACAAGTCACAAGTAGTTTGGTTGGGGAGCAGAAAGAATTGTGGAATTAGATTTATGAGGGACAAAAATTTTGTTTGGGATCCAGGTACTTTCAAAATTCTTGGTATCAAATTCTCCACTAACACAAATAGTATTGTACAAATTAATTTTGAAGATAAACTTTTTGAAATAAAAAGAGTCCTAGCTTTTTAGAAAAAAAGAAATATAACTCCTTTTGGAAAAATAACTGTTATTAAAACTTTGGCATTTTCTAAAATTGTTCATTTATTGATTAACCTACCAGACCCCCCAGAGGATTTTATTGTTGCTTTAGAAAAAGAATTGCATAGTTTCTTATGGAATGGTAAAAAAAGTAAAATAAAAAATCTGTTGTTCAAAAGCAGTACTGTGAAGGTGGATTAAAAATGTTAAATGTAAAAAATTTTATTTCTTCGATGAAGATAAGTTGGCTGAGAAGATTAATGTATGAGTCGGGTTGGCGAGAATTTACCATTAATATGTTCCCTAAGTTGGACAATATAAAAAACTTTGGTGCTGAATTTTCTAATGTTATTATGCAGGATGTCAATAACCCATTCTGGAATGATGTGATGAAACACTACAAGAAATTGTGCGCAAAGTGCCGCCCGACTACAGTACATGATTTCATGTCAGAGTGTATTCATTACAATATTAAAATTTTAAGAGATAAAAAAGTTATTTTCATACAGGAATGGTGTAATTATGGCATTTTCTTCATTAAACACTTGATTAATGAAAATGGGCATTGGATGACCTTCCATGAATTTTTAAATAAATATCAAGGTATAAGAACAAATTTTCTCTTATATGAAGGCATAATGAATGCCATTCGCAACTATTGCCAAAAACTTAATATTATCATAACAAACCAATATAAACTGTTAGACCAAAAAGCCTGGTTTTGCATTAAAAGAGGCAACAAATACGTACAAAAAACTTTAAATGAAAATAATGCCTCTCCTGCTGCTATTGATAAATGGAATAATCTTTTCGTAAATCTTAACCCGTTGAGCGCCTTTAGTCAGTCAGCTGACGCGGAAATAAAAGTGCTTTCCATGTGCCTATGGGCAGTCCCCTGACGTCATGCATTTTTCTTGAGTTTTCATTCGTTACTATTTCTATCAACGGACTCAAATAGAGTTTGCGTAGAAAGCCTTATATGTCTGTAGTCTTAAAATAATATGTAAATGACCACACGTGAGGGGAAAGCCCATTTATTCTTATCACTGACTGGGTGACCAGCCAGCACTTCGTGTCTCGCTTGCAAACATGGCGGCGCAACCTGACAAGCCCAGCGACCAAGTCAACGTATTTACACAGCTGAGCAGGCTCTGCTGATGATTTTTGACAAACACAATAATCTTTTATTCAACGACTAACTCGAGCATGAAGGTGAGATGATGATAGTGGTGGAATTGCCGACCATATTCGTCAGTTATTGAGTAGGGCTCTGTGACCTCTCAGTGTGTGTTCAGCTGACAGCGTCAGTCGAACGAGCCAGCCAAGTGTGTACTCTGCACTGCGTGCTGGTGTCCAGTGATGTGAAATCAGTGCGAGAGGGGATCGTGGCCTGCTCGCGGCGTGACACGGTGCAGACGAAAAGGTAGGGGAAGATGAGGAGTGAAAGAGAGGGTTGAAGTTGAGCAAGGGGGTGTGGTGGGGAGGGGGGGGGGGGGGGGCGTGGTCGTGGACTGGTCAGTCTGCATCGAGTGTGAGCGTCTTGATAGACTTCCAAACTATTTTACTTTCATTTACAGGTGTAGTGTGACAATACAAACTTTATTTTCAACTTTTTTGCTGTGTGTTCTTGTTTGGATGTGGTAAATACATATGTTTTTGATCGTGCAAAAAAATCTATCCAAATCTACAAGCCTAAATACTTTTGTATTATCAAAATTAAAACAAAAGAAGCCCAGATTCAAAATCTTCATTCAATTTCCTTCAAAAATGATATAGATTTCATTTTTCTATCTTTTGTAGTTTCTGAGCTAGAATTTTTTGTTAATTATGACCCCCAAATCATGAGATTTCCCCGGCACCTGGGAACACCTTTGTTTGTACTATTGTGAGGCACTGAACGGGTTAATTGGAAACAAATATTCCTTCATAGTTATAAAGTTTCTACTGACGTCCAGCTTAGATGGTTCCAATGTCGACTTCTACATAGATTGCTGCCAACCCAGAAATACCTATTTCAATGCAAAATTGTTGATTCACCATTATGTAACTTTTGTGATCATGAACAACAGACTATTACACATATGCTTTTCGACTGCAATATTGTGCAGCGGTTTTGGAGAAATCTTCAAAACCTGCTAATGGATAAATGTCAGCACTGTGCTAATCTGGTTCTTGAGAAAGAGCTAGTTCTGTTTGGAGTGAAACAAAATGTGGAAACTGACAAAGTTCTTAACTTTATTCTGCTGTTTGCTAAGTTTTATGTTTACAAATGTAAACTGCAAAATAACCACCCAGACCTTCATGTTTTCCTTACAACCTTAAGCTATAGATTTAAATTGGAAAAATACTTAGCCTTTCTGAACTATGATTCAGATCAATTTGACAAAACCTGGTTTCCCTATTCCTCTATCATTTCCTAGCTTTTTTTGTTTGCTTGTTTGTTTGTTGGCTGCTGTGCACATAGTCCCAACTTTGGTATCCCAACCTAGATAATGCTACATAGCTGAGAACGGAAGACGTTAGTAGTAGTATCTTCCAACATAACTAGCCATCCAATGATCCATTCTCTTGCAGTAATTACCCATCTTAATATTTTTTTCTCTCTCTCTCTCTCTCAGCCTCTCGCCCCTGCCACCCCTTGGTATTTTCCTTGTTTTTGAGGTTATACATTTGTACATGTATGAGGGTGTGTGTGTGTAAGTTTATGCATATCCTGCTTACAATTCATGTATGTTTGTGTGTCTGTCTGCGATTTTTTTTTTTTTTTTTTTTTTTTTGGGGGGGGGGGGGGGGGGTACTTGTGTGTTTGTTCTCTTAATGTGTCTGATTTCTTCCATGTTCTTGAACAATTATTATGCTACATATGTCCTTTTTTTTCGTGTGTGCTTGTTTGTTTAAAAACTGAAAAAATTTTAGAAAAAAAAACCTCTTTGCTAATACTTTCCTAGCATGATTATATAATTCCAACATAAATACATGTTGTCAGTTGTGCCAACTCATTCTCCCATTCGTTCCTTTAAATACAAAGAACATAAAGACAAATGTCATAGGAAACTTTGAACTGAACTCTTTATTATAACAACTTATATATTTGTACATACATGAATTTGTTATTAATTTGTTTTATGTAAATACTTTACTAGATTTATGTTGAGGGATGAATGTGCGAGAAAATGAAGGAACTGTTGAGTGGAGGGATGAGAGAGGTGACATTAAAAAAAAAAAAAAAAACAACTTTTATTTGACTTGCTTTTTTTTTTTTTTCTGTTCTCTTTTTCTTTTTCCCTCAGTTTACTAGCAGTGCTGAATGCTTTGACCTGATTGGTGTAGGGTGACTAGAAAGATGGAAAGAAATGAATGGAGCTAACAGAGTTATCCTTCTCAACATAAATTGACTTAAGCTATCCTCCTTAACATAAATTGTCCAAACAGAGTTATCCTCCTCAACCTCTGGAGGGGTGAACTCTCTTGAAAGAGCCTGCGACTGTCATATCCTGAGTTTTTCTCTCGTCTTTTTAGGGGACACGGGTTTTTCTACCTATGGGGCTCTCCCCAGCTTCTACATGTCTGGTCCTCTTCACCTTCGCTGTCTCCTCACCAATTCATCAAACTCGCTGGCAAAATAGACTGTTATTGTTGTTGTCATTGTTGATAATATGGTCTTGTTTTCGTCTGGTCCAAGGAATTTAGCCAGATATTGTCCCAGTGTTTGTTTGGGTTTTTGGTCCCAATCAATGGCAGTGATGCACAAGTGGTGCCTTGAGGGCCCCCATAGGTTTGCTCTGTGCTTTCTGTTCTTTTTTTTTTCTTCTTATTTTTGATACTTTTCTTTGCTTGTTTTCTTTTGCTTCTCTCTCCTTTTATGTTTGTGAAGTAGTCTGTGTTTGTGCGTGCATGTGTGCGTGCATGCGTGTGTGTGTGCATGCATGTGTGTGTGTACGTGTGTGTTTGTGTGTGTGTTTATGTGTGTGCATGAATGCTTTAGGGAAGAAGGAAATAGAGGGTATACAGAGAGAAAGAGCAAATATGTATCATGTTCCAAGCTTTTTTTTTTTTTAGATTCATGATTGGGTCATTTGCCTTCCAGTTACATTTGCTAACAGTTTCGTTTCCAAGTCTGGTTAGCAGAAATCATCCAGCAATCACGCCTCTTCTGACACAATCTATTTGTTGGGGAAGAAGTCTGTTCTGACTGTCTGCATTGTGTTGGTTTGATGCCTGGTGGGCAGAAAGTGCAGGAGACACTGAAGGAGCATGCCCTGTTAATCCACCAACCTCCCCCAGTCCAGGCGGCATCCGTCACCTCCCACAAAACTCCGCACAACACTCGGGAAACGTGGAAAAAAATCTACTCCAACCCTGACCTCTATACCAAGTGAGCCATATGTTTCTGTGTCCTTGTGATGCGCTTTTGTTGTGCTGTGTGCAAGAATTGTACGGGAGTTAGGTGTTGTCAGCGTAACTGATTTTCTCACATTTAAATGATCAGGTAGTTGCTTTTGTTCTATCCTCCATGGACAAGCCCCTGCTAAACAGGAAGCAGAAGAAAAACAAGTTTTTAAGGAAGCTAAACCTTCTTCCTTCCATGTTCTTTTGTTCAGTTTGACTTAATTCCTTTGACTGAGTGTTGCTTCTGTCAAATGTATTGATGTAAAACAGCTCTCTGTCTTGGACTTGGAAGCATGCACCACAAAAAGTCTTGCGATGGATGCTCCGGGTTCAACATTGTCTGCAAGAACAGCCATACAAGTTACAACATCAGTGTGGAAATGTCTTCTTGTTTGTTCTGTCAGTGATACAGAGGAACTGTTTTCTGTATGTGTGTGTTTAAGTGTGTGCATGTGTGTGTGTGTGTGTGTGTGTGTGTGTGTGTGTGTGTGTGTGTGTGTGTGTGTGTGTGTGTGTGTGTGTGTGTGTTTAAGAGTGTGTGTGTGTGTGTGTGTGTGTGTGTGATATTTTATTTACATTACGTTTTCCATATATGTATGTATGCATAACATAAACATGATCTTATTAAGCATGGATTCATTTCAATGACCAGTAATGTTTCCCATCCCCCTTCCGGGTTCAAGGGAGCTAACCAGTCATCTTAGGCTTAACTCTTTCCATGCAGCTTCTGATGCCTGGTGGGGCACACCTGAACGAATAAGGCCGACTGCGCCCAACCAGAGATTGGATGTTAATTTTGGTGCAAATCTAGCACATTTAATCTCTAATGTGTGCATAAGCAATAAGTACATGGAGAGTATTTGTAATATCTTTCCTTCATGACTCGTGGGCTGCTAAGTTTTTTTCCTCTGTTTGAGAGTTCTGGTTGAAGTAAAAAAAATGATGTGACCTTTGAAAAAACAAAAAGGGGGAGAGATAGATATGTGATGTCGCTTTTTGTTTAGTAGTTCTGGTTGAGGTAAAAAGAAATGATTTGTGACTTAAAAATAGAGAGAGAGAGATGTGTTTGCGATTGTGCATGTGTTTGCGCATGTGTGCATGTTCGTATAAAAGAAAATGAATTGGTAAAATGATTTTCTAAAGCGTGTTTTATGCTGGATTGACGTTATGGAAATGTCACATGACTGCAGCGCAGAAGCTGAGGAGAGCGCAGGCTTCCAGGACATTGACGAGAGAGATGTAGACAACGTCAACCTCACCGCTCAAATGCGCACTTCACGCCGACGCAAAGAAAGCTACGATTATGTCAACACTGTGCAGATGTTAGGTTAGTGGCTTCTCCTTCACTCCATCCCCTCCCACCCTTTTTTTTATAAAAAATAATGTTCCATGCCATAAGTGTCATTAATCTCGTGTTACTCATTCTGACTCTCCCAAAATGGGGTTTGCCCTGTCACAGTTGCAGCTGTCCTGTGCCATCAGATCATCATGAGACAGCCCACCAGAGGAGACTGTTTGGTGTTGTTCAGTAGGGCCTGTTCTAATCCAGCATGTATAGGACAGTACCTTCTTAGCCCCTGCCGAGGGTGGAGACTGCTTAGTTGCAGACACAGTGTGAGAGAGTGCCCTCTCCAAAGGTGCCACTACATTCATCCAACAATAGTTGTTGTTTGTTTGTTTGTTAAATGAATACGCAAACAAGATCTGTCAAATGAAGAGACATACATGTATTCACTCCTGTTTGGGGAGGGAAGGGGAAGTGTCTGTGTGTGTGTGCATGCATCGCGTAGGCGCGCGCATGTGTGTGTGTGTGTTGTTGGTTTTTTAATTTTAGACTAACAGAAACTGGTATTAGTGTATCAGTGGAAGCACTTGAAATTTTTTAATTAGCAAACAAGATCGTTGCCCCAGATGCGACATTAACCACAGATCAAAAAGGAAGTGATAACAAGGAGAGCTTGATCTGTGGAGCTGACAACAGTTGTGAAGGGGAAAATCACTGTAAGCTCACTTTCTATGGCTTTTGCTTCCTTGAGTGTGTTACTTGATTTAGCTGATAACTCTGAATTCAGTTCTCACAGCTAAGTCATTTGTTCGTCTGTTTGTTTTCTTGTCTGTCAGGTTTACACTGCCTGAAGAAGATCACAAATTCAAAACATGTTTCTATACTGTAATTTGCTTGTTCCATAGGTTTGGCAGTATAGCGACTCAACTTCTATCCTCATGTGTTAGGAAGTGCAGATAATGTGACATCATGTCAATCACAACCATTCCTATGATCCTCAGTGTCAGTCATGGGGGGTACGTGTGCAGGTCTGGACGATGGAGAGCAGAACTCTGATGACCCGGTGACAGTTCAGGGATCATTGCTGTCCTTTTTCCACCTGAGGCATCTCCGCATCCGGGATCTGCAACGCACGGTCAGTGACTTCACCTCTGTGTACAGGACTACTGAACTGTTTTAGGGACTAGTGCTCGCATGTCTCCCTTTGTTCTTACCTGACGACGCAAGGCAAAGACCTTCAGCGATGAAAGAGCGTCTTTTCCCCCCTCTTCCTCCCTTATGCCTGCCTGCCTTGTCATAGACAGTATTATTTTAGTATTGTGAAAGGGACGTGACAGCATGCAGGTGAATCCATACATGCTACTCCATTCCTCTTTGTTAGTTGTCATGATGGCCAGGTGGTGAAACCACTGAACTCTCGATCTGATGTTTTGAGGCTTGAACATGATCACTCAGCATAAACAGACTTGCTGGGGCCAGCATCTCCTGTGTCTGTATATGCACACAGAAAATCAGGCTTACATGTTGAGGATCCCCTTACTGTTGTCATCATTCATTGGCTTTTTGGGAAACGTTAGAGTACTCAGTGAGCACCAAGTTACATTTTGATGGAAGAAACCCAAGCACTGGACTAGGCAAGCAGTAGACCATAGCCAAACATTGAGCATAGCCAAGCACTGGACATAACCAACATTGAGCATAGCCAAGCACTGGACATAACCAACATTGAGCATAGCCAAGCACTGGACATAACCAACATTGAGCATAGCCAAGCACTTGATATAACCAACATTGAGCATAGAAAGGCACTGGACATAACAAACATTGAGCATAGCCAAGCACTAGACATAACAAACATTGAGCATAGCCAAGCACTGGACATAACCAACATTGAGCATAGCCAAGCACTGGACATAACCAAACATTGAGCATAGCCAAGCACTGGACATAACCAACATTGAGCATAGCCAAGCACTGGACATAACCAAACATTGAGCATAGCCAAGCACTTGATATAACCAACATTGAGCATAGAAAGGCGCTGGACATAACAAACATTGAGCATTGCCAAGCACTGGACATAACCAACATTGAGCATAGCCAAGCACTTGATATAACCAACATTGAGCATAGAAAGGCACTGGACATAACAAACATTGAGCATAGCCAAGCACTGGACATAACAAACATTGAGCATAGCCAAGCACTTGATATAACCAACATTGAGCATAGAAAGGCACTGGACATAACCAACATTGAGCATAGCCAAGCACTGGACATAACCAACATTGAGCATAGCCAAGCACTGGACATAACCAACATTGAGCATAGCCAAGCACTGGACATAACCAACATTGAGCATAGCCAAGCACTGGACATAACCAACATTGAGCATAGCCAAGCACTTGATATAACCAAGATTGAGCATAGCCAAGCACTGGACATAACCAACATTGAGCATAGCCAAGCACTTGATATAACAAACATTGAGCATAGCCAAGCACTTGATATAACAAACATTGAGCATAGCCAAGCACTTAATATAACCAACATTGAGCATAGCCAAGCACTTGATATAACCAAGATTGAGTATAGAAAGGCACTGGACATAACAAACATTGAGCATAGCCAAGCACTGGACATAACCAAACATTGAGCATAGCCAAGCACTGGACATAACCAACATTGAGCATAGCCAAGCACTGGACATAACAAACATTGAGCATAGCCAAGCACTGGACATAAACAAACATTGAGCATAGCCAAGCACTTGATATAACCAACATTGAGCAAAGAAAGGCATTGGATATAACAAACATTGAGCATAGCCAAGCACTTGATATAACCAACATTGAGCATAGCCAAGCACTGGACATAACAAACATTGAGCATAGCCAAGCACTAGACATAACAAACATTGAGCATAGCCAAGCACTGGACGTAACAAACATTGAGCATAGCCAAGCACTTGATATAACCAACATTGAGCATAGCCAAGCACTTGATATAACCAACATTGAGCAAAGAAAGGCATTGGATATAACAAACATTGAGCATAGCCAAGCACTGGATATAACCAACATTGAGCATAGAAAGGCACTGGACATAACCAAACATTGAGCATAGCCAAGCACTGGACATAACAAACATTGAGCATAGCCAAGCACTGGACATAACAAACATTGAGCATAGCCAAGCACTGGACATAACAAACATTGAGCATAGCCAAGCACTTGGTATAACCAACATTGAGCATAGCCAAGCACTGGACGTAACAAATATTGAGCATAGAAAGGCACTGGACATAACAAACATTGAGCATAGCCAAGCACTGGACGTAACAAACATTGAGCATAGCCAAGCACTGGACATAGCCAACATTGAGCATAGTCAAACACTGGACATAGCCAACATTGAGCATAGTCAAACACTGGACATAGCCAACATTGAGCATAGTCAAGCACTGGACATAACCAAACATTGAGCATAGCCAAACATTAAACATTGCTAAGCACTGGACATAGCCAACATTGAGCATAGCCAAACATTAAACATTGCTAAGCACTGGGCATAGCCAACATTGAGCATAGCCAAACATTTAACATTGCTAAGCACTGGGCATAGCCAAGCACTGTCTGGTGGGCTGGGCCTGAAGTGAATGACCAGTGAGATCCAGTGGTCAGGCGCTGGGTCCTTGTTGGCTCCAGCTTATTGTCTGCCTCTGAAGGTCAGGCAGTTTTGGAGTCAGTGGATCAGAAAAGGGGCTCTGGCCATGATGACTGTTGTAAGAGGACCCTTCAGTTTGGTCTGCTGTCTGTTCATTGGCACATGGTATAAGATTTCAGTGATATGTTTCTTCAAACTATAAGATTTCAGTGACATGTTTCTTCAAATTATAAGATTTCAGTGATATGTTTCTTCAAACTATAAGATTTCAGTGGTATGTTTCTTCAAACTATAAGATTTCAGTGATATGTTTCTTCAAACTATAAAATTTCAGTGATACGTTTCTTCAAACTATAAGATTTCAGTGATATGTTTCTTCAAACTATAAGATTTATGTGATATGTTTCTTCAAACTATAAGATTTCAGTGACATGTTTCTTCAAACTCTAAGATTTAAGTGATATGTTTCTTCAAACTAGAAGATTTAAGTGATATGTAACCTCAAACTCTAAGATTTAAGTGATATGTTTCTTCAAACTAGAAGATTTAAGTGATATGTTTCTTCAAACTAGAAGATTTAAGTGATATGTAACCTCAAACTCTAAGATTTAAGTGATATGTTTCTTCAAACTAGAAGATTTAAGTGATATGTTTCTTCAAACTAGAAGATTTAAGTGATAGGTTTCCTTAAACTGGAAGATTTAAGTGATAGGTTTCCTTAAACTGGAAGATTTAAGTGATAGGTTTCCTCAGTGAATCAGAACACCAAGCAGCGAGGTACTGCTTCCCCCCACACCTCACACCCTCTGCACACAGACACATACACACAGAGGATTCCTCCATCTTTCCCCCACATGGTAGCGAACTATAGGTGCAGAAATGACCTTTCTACATACAGACAGAGGATTTCTCCATCTTTCCCCCACATGGTAGCGAACTATAGGTGCAGAAATGACCTTTCTACATACAGACAGAGGATTTCTCCATCTTTCCCCCACATGGTAGCGAACTATAGGTGCAGAAATGACCTTTCTACATACAGACAGAGGATTTCTCCATCTTTCCCCACATGGTAGCGAACTATAGGTGCAGAAATGACCTTTCTACATACAGACAGAGGATTTCTCCATCTTTCCCCCACATGGTAGCGAACTATAGGTGCAGAAATGACCTTTCTACATACAGACAGAGGATTTCTCCATCTTTCCCCCACATGGTAGCGAACTATAGGTGCAGAAATGACCTTTCTACATACAGACAGAGGATTTCTCCATCTTTCCCCCACATGGTAGCGAACTATAGGTGCAGAAATGACCTTTCTACATACAGACAGAGGATTTCTCCATCTTTCCCCCACATGGTAGCGAACTATAGGTGCAGAAATGACCTTTCTACATACAGACAGAGGATTTCTCCATCTTTCCCCCACATGGTAGCGAACTATAGGTGCAGAAATGACCTTTCTACATACAGACAGAGGATTTCTCCATCTTTCCCCACATGGTAGCGAACTATAGGTGCAGAAATGACCTTTCTACATACAGACAGAGGATTTCTCCATCTTTCCCCCACATGGTAGCGAACTATAGGTGCAGAAATGACCTTTCTACATACAGACAGAGGATTTCTCCATCTTTCCCCCACATGGTAGCGAACTATAGGTGCAGAAATGACCTTTCTACATACAGACAGAGGATTTCTCCATCTTTCCCCCACATGGTAGCGAACTATAGGTGCAGAAATGACCTTTCTACATACAGACAGAGGATTCCTCCATCTTTCCCCCACATGGTAGCGAACTATAGGTGCAGAAATGACCTTTCTACATACAGACAGAGGATTTCTCCATCTTTCCCCCACATGGTAGCGAACTATAGGTGCAGAAATGACCTTTCTACATACAGACAGAGGATTCCTCCATCTTTCCCCCACATGGTAGCGAACTATAGGTGCAGAAATGACCTTTCTACATACAGACAGAGGATTTCTCCATCTTTCCCCCACATGGTAGCGAACTATAGGTGCAGAAATGACCTTTCTACATACAGACAGAGGATTCCTCCATCTTTCCCCCACATGGTAGCGAACTATAGGTGCAGAAATGACCTTTCTACATACAGACAGAGGATTTCTCCATCTTTCCCCCACATGGTAGCGAACTATAGGTGCAGAAATGACCTTTCTACATACAGACAGAGGATTTCTCCATCTTTCCCCCACATGGTAGCGAACTATAGGTGCAGAAATGACCTTTCTACATACAGACAGAGGATTTCTCCATCTTTCCCCCACATGGTAGCGAACTATAGGTGCAGAAATGACCTTTCTACATACAGACAGAGGATTTCTCCATCTTTCCCCCACATGGTAGCGAACTATAGGTGCAGAAATGACCTTTCTACATACAGACAGAGGATTTCTCCATCTTTCCCCCACATGGTAGCGAACTATAGGTGCAGAAATGACCTTTCTACATACAGACAGAGGATTTCTCCATCTTTCCCCACATGGTAGCGAACTATAGGTGCAGAAATGACCTTTCTACATACAGACAGAGGATTTCTCCATCTTTCCCCCACATGGTAGCGAACTATAGGTGCAGAAATGACCTTTCTACATACAGACAGAGGATTTCTCCATCTTTCCCCCACATGGTAGCGAACTATAGGTGCAGAAATGACCTTTCTACATACAGACAGAGGATTCCTCCACCTTTCCCCCACATGGTAGCGAACTATAGGTGCAGAAATGACCTTTCTACATACAGACAGAGGATTTCTCCACCTTTCCCCCACATGGTAGCGAACTATAGGTGCAGAAATGACCTTTCTACATACAGACAGAGGATTTCTCCACCTTTCCCCCACATGGTAGCGAACTATAGGTGCAGAAATGACCTTTCTTGTTTGCTGTTCTTGTTTACGCTTGGCCGCCTGGTTTCAGATGTTCTCCGCAAATGTGTCTCATGGCTGGTGTGTTTGCAGTGTCTCAGTGTGTTGAACTATTTCCGCTCCATTGAACGCACATTGACCATCAACGATGGAGGACTGTCGATGGAAGGCGACTCCATCAAGAGAACCAGGTTAGTTGGAAACGAAGCCTGTATCATCAGCAGATTTTTAGCGATGGAAGAAGACATTTTCACAGCATATATTACCATGTCTCAGCGGTAACCTTTCCTATAGTTATGGCATATATGAACACTGTGACTCTCTTGAGAGGACCTTCAAAGAGGAGGTCTCATATTGAGGCTACGAGGGAGGTAATCGAATACCAATTTTTGTTTTGCTCTTAGAATAATTCTAGATCTGCATGACAAGACAGTATCCTTGCTGGTGTTATACATTGGTGAGTCTTGTAATATGTAATCATAGATGTGCTTTTTCAGTCACAATATAAAATGATAGGATATGACATAATACAATTTAGATTGGAGGGTAACCATTTGAAATTGGCTCTGACCACAAGCATTCATGTCAAGTGTTTATGTGTTAAAAAATGCATTGGTTTGAAAATGATTTGCTGTTTGTAGGTGATTTAAGCAGTTCTCTCCGTAGCTGAATCGAAAAAAAAGTAAGTGATTTTGGTAACAATGAGAGTAAATTCATTAACAAATACTGTTGATATGCGTATAGGGCTTCATTATTTACTGTAGTTATTCTTTTAACTGTCACTGCTGTGGGTTTTTTTTTCTCCACGTGTGTGTAACATAAGATGCTGAATGTGTCGGTGTGTTATCTCCCTGTGTCTTTGTACATAGTCAGCAGAGTCATCGTGTCAACACAGAGACACAGGGCACCATGGGAGGAGGGGGCGGCCTGGGGTCGCACGCCTATCTCCACAACACTCCCCTTGAATTCAAGTGAGTGTCTTCCGATGGAGTTGTCTGCTGTCTGTCCACGCTGTTTTTAGAATTATTTAGTTGTCAAAGATTTTCCTTTCCTTCTTTCTTTCTTTCTTTCCTTTTTTTCTGAGTGATCTTATGAGTCTCCTCAGAAGCCTTGCTTTCCTACCATTCAAACTAACTACCCCATGCACACCCAAGCCCAAATTGTCATGTTGCAGCCCCAGTACTCTGGGAGTCTTCAGGGAGTAATTAGTATAATCAGGCAACCCACCGCAGGAGACACTGCCCTGCTGCTGCGTCTCTTTGGTGTTTTTGATTGGTGCCAGTTCTTGTCCATCATTTGCAGGACTTTGCCTAATAAGCTCCCTGCTGATGGCAACAGTTGCCTAGTCCGAGAGCCAACATGTGTGAGTGTTCACCTTCTGTTGAGTGCCACCACACCGCATCCATCTATTGATAATCACCATGAACAGGGTGATCAGAATGACCTTCAGACATGAACTTGTCACAAGCATGAATGTTGAGAGGAATTCAAAACCAAGGTCACCACAAGAGCTGGGCATTTAGTACCACTGAATCTGAAACGTGTTTAATGGCAATGAAGAGACGATGAAGGTGGAACTCCATTCTGGTCTGAGATTGCTTGACAGGGTTACACTCTGTGTTTCCTCTTACAATATGCTCTGGCATCAGTGAGGCCCAAAAGATACAGACACCTGCAGAATTGATTAGGAAATTGGAACAACACTCTTGGAGACACATCCTTAATTAAGTCAGCAACACTTAATTATATGGTTGCAATCTTTCCGTTTTAGCACATAGCACACTGGGCTGTAGGCAGGAGCTGACGGGGTCCAAAGAAATCCTACAAAGAAATGCTTTTATCGGAACTCAAACTCCTGATCACAGCCCATAACCACTGCATCATGGTCATTGATGTGTTTTGAGTTATGACTGTATGCTGACCTGTTATTTGGAGTCAGTGGTGTCTTGAAACAGGAGAAGGGTCTGTAAACATGCTGCAGAAAACAGGGTTCTTTAGTACTTGCTTCCATTTTTGTGTTTGTTTTTTTAGGTCAGATTTTTTTTTCAGCAAATGGTCCAAGATTCAAACACACTATGTTCTATTTCAAGGAGCACATTTTTAACCTGATGTCATTTTAAGATGTGCTGAAGGCAGCAGAAATTTGCAAATTAAACAAATAAACATGTAAGTATGCAATGATATGAAGCGTTCACACATGTTGTTGTCAGCGCCTTACCTACTGTCAGCGAGCTGAGAATGTGAGTTAAAAAAAAATGACACAGATTTTGAAGAGCATTTTTTGGGGAAGGAAAGAAGAGCCTGAGTGGGGGTGCGGATGGGAACGGGAAGGGATGGAAGTGGAGGGGAGGGATGGGGGTATTGCCTGTCAACAACAGAGTGTAGAAAGTGTGCCCAACTTTACATACAAAGACTGTTGTGTACGACAGAATCAGCGAGTCAGAGTTCATCGAGTATGGGGACGTGGAAAACCATGACGACTTCTACACCATCGATGAGGGACGTGTCCACGTGCAAGACCAGAGAGGATATTACATCATGTACTCTTCCTCTGTCAGTGACTACAAGTACGTTCACTTGCTGCTGGGTCTGTTTCTGTTGGTAACTTAAAAACACTACTGGCTTGGTTCACTCTAGATGCACTGATCGCACCTGGGCACCCATGCATTATCGATGTGTTTACAGTTCAGGTAAAAGCCTTTGTTTTCTGTTGCTGAATTCATGGAAAGTAGGTGGAAACAACGGGTGTGGCTGTCTTCCGTTGGTGACTGAATGTATAAATATAAGACACAGTCTTGTGTCACCTTACATTGTGCTCCTCTCCTGTCATTCACATCATGGAAGGTCACTATTCATTCCAGTTACAGAGAAGGAGAGAGTGTGTGTGTGTTTGTGTGTGCATGTGTGTCACTGCAGTCTAATGTTGTTCTAACAACAAACTGGTTTGAATTAGCATGCATTTGTGTTTGTGGGTATGCATGTGTGTGCATGTTTTTGGTTTTGATGTTTCAAAACATTTAATGTTTTTCTTTTTTTCTTTTTTTGTGTGTTGTTTTCTTTGTTTGTTTTCAAATTGGTGCCAGTTTACTCAGTTTTAATTGTGATAGATTCAGCCTGTAAAATAGATTTACAGTGACTAGTGCAGTCACTGTTGTAACTAACAAATAAAAAAGACAGCTTTAGCTTTAGTGGTGAGAAATGTAAATGCTCATTGTTCCAGACTAAAGCTGCACTTGGCACCCTTTCACCTGGCACAGATGTTGACACAAATCACAAAGAAAAATCAAGGAAATTTTGTTCAAAAAGTGGGTTCCAGACTGAACTATAGAACTAAAGCTGAACACACGCAATCCGAAACTGAATTAATGAACAAACACAAATAACATTTATTCAGGCGTGGACACTGCTTTTTTATATCTTGCACACTGTCAAGCAGAACACACTGTAAATCAAAAACAATACTTTCAACCTGTTAAGTTTAGAGAAGTAAATGGTAAATTCTACAGCAGTAAAAAGAGTATGTGTCCTTACCAAGGAAATGAAAAAGACTGAGGATACAGTTTGCTACTAGGTGTAACGTATATATCAAAGGGAGATCAGTCAGAAAGACAGAGTGATATATTAAGGCATATCAAGAAATAAGACTTGGCTTCCTTCCATGTGAAACATTTGACAGGGCCTGCTAATTGTCAGTGGCATTTGTCCATGCCAAGTAGAATTAAGTTACTTGTTTTGCTAGGTCAGTATTTCAAAAAACTTATTGTAGCAAGAAAAAACTTTTCTCACTGTGGGAGGAAGAGGTTCCTTCCCTGTTTATTGTCTGCTGTTTACATCTCTGTAGCAGAACAAAAGTTGCCTTCAGTACTTATAGAACTTGTTATTTTCGTCTCCCTCTCTTCATTTGAGCTTTCCTTTTCAGGGGGTTTTTCACCTCCCAATTGATGGTTTCAGGGCAAGAAGGATAGCAAGTGAGGGCTACAGGTCAAGAGGAGTTGCATGGAAAAAGGAGGGGTGCATTAAAAACAATATTTGTCTTTTGTTTTTCTGTGGTTTAGTTTGTAGCAACAGCTGACAAGGCAAGAGATAATGAAGATTTGTCCATTTTGGTAGAATAGGTGGAATTCTGAACACTAACACCCAAAAGTAAGGATGGGAGCTATGTTACCATCATCATCACCACCATAATTGGAACTGGAACAAGGAAAAGCAAGCCACAAGGAGCCAGACAGTTGTACCTGTTTCCCTTAGAATCTTCATTTAGCCTCTCTATGAGCTAAGCTGTTTATACACCAAGTAGCTAATGGCTACCATTAGGGACAGGCAAGTGTGAGAAGAAAAAGTTGTTCAGTGCCTTTTGGTGTTGTGTTGGTAAAATGTGTGGTTCAGATGGTTCAGTGCTTCCTGACTGCGATGGATGTTGCAGAGCCCTGGAGAAAGATCTGTTGCTCATGGCCACCCACTTCATTGAGAAGGACCGCGAGTATCGCATCGCCGGCAGGCTGAGGGGCCCTGACTCTGGTCGCCGATCCCGCACAGTCAGTGACATTTGACCTTCCTCTGTGAAAGACAGCTTGTTGTGGCTGTGTTTCCTTTGGCATCTTTCATGTATTGTACATTTGTGTGTGTGTGTGTGTGTGTGTGTGTGTGTGTGTGTGTGTGTGTGTGTGTGCGTGTGTGCCTGCGTGCCTGCGTGCGTGTGTGTGTGATTGTGGCTTTTATCTGAAGTGATCATGTGATGAAAATGTTAAATACCTCATTGGTTTTTTTTTATCTGTTGACTTTAACTACCTTTTGCCGCAGGTTTCATGTAAATGATGACATACGTCTCTATATAAATTAACATTATTATTATCATTAGTATTTTATTTTGTTGTTGTTTTAAGAATAATGTATGTGTTTATGTCTATGTGTACATGCACATGTGAGCAAATGCTGCTCCTTTGCGCTCATGTATGATTGTAGATTGTGCGCGCATTTGTGTGTGTGTGTGTGTGTGCGCGCACACATGAATGTGTGTGTGTGCGCACACACATGAATGTGTGTGTGTGTATGTTTGCAAACTTTATGTGTGAGTGTGTGTGTGTGTGTGTGTGTGTGTGTGTGTGTGTGTGTGTGTTGCTCGCGCATGTGTGTGCAGGATGCAGGTGATTTTGACATCCCCAGCTATGCTCACCAAGACGTGGATCGCTTTGGAATCCTGCTGGACATCTGGACCAATGAGACGGCTTTCCAGGAACGGAAAAGAGAGGTAGTGCTGGGTTCCTTCAATACAACATCGCTCTGTCTTTCACAGATCGTTCCCTTTTCTTGTTTGTTTGTTACATTCTTTCTATCTCTGTTTTTCTCTGGTATGGAATGTGTTGAAGAATGAATGTTGCAAAGAAGTTATTTGTGGTTTGGTTAATGAGAAATGGACAGTGAAGAAAAGAAAACAAGGCAGCATTCGATATGCAGAGAAGAATGAAAGGAATTCTGAACTAAAAGTGTGTAGTCGCATGGAGGAACTATAACTACAACAACAACAAAACAAGTCTTTGGTGGTGCCTGCCTCAAGACTGTATACAACAAGAACAGAATGAATGCAGTTATGGTCACAACAACAGCAAATAACAGTCCATCTTCCCATCTCCTTACTGTTCCACCCTTTCCTTCTCCTTCTCCTCCACCCCCCCCCACCCCCCCCCCCCCCAACCCATTTATCCTCACCAACAAAAGCAACACACAACAGAAACCAGTGAACACACGACGACAGTTTGTGGTTACGACAATTTGTGGTTACGACAATTTGTGGTTACGACAGTTTGTGGTTACGACAGTTTGTGGTTACGACAGTTTGTGGTTACGACAATTTGTGGTTACAGCTGCTGGACTGTTACTACGAGGCCTACCAGCACATCACAGACCGTGACGAGAAACGAGCGCTGGCCAGCACCATCACTCAGGTCATGCACCGACGACCCCGCATCGACTTTGAATCGCCATACTTCATCCGAGCGTACAGGACTGAATGTTCGATTCTTCAGCAGGAAGCAGCTCTGTTGAAGAGTATCCTGGACAAACAGGTGAAATGCTGGATGAAATTGTTTGTCTATGAAAGGTCTGTTGCCCAGTTATAGATCATAATCATCACAAGGATTTCACCAGATCTGCTTGAAACATGTAACAATGATATCAAAATGAGTACGAAAGGTACTTTTTATGTACAACATAAATCATGGTTTCCAAACAAAAACAAAAGGAAACAAAGAGCAGTTGGTCACATGTACTGTTTTAGTTGCAGTCTTCCCAGTGGTTAAGGGACTTAACTCTGGAATTATGAATGCTGCTCTGATGGCAGAGCAGTGTGTACTGGTTTGAAGGAGGCCAACTAGACAGTGTGGGACCGTCTGCCATGGTGCAGAAATGTAGATTGGAAGACCAACAATTGTTTGATTCAGTCCCGGCTGGCCCCGTCCTGAGTAGAGTGTGCCATGAATTCCAATGGGAAAACTGGAATCACATACTCATCCACTTAATGGATGTGTCTCTGTGAATGTTGCGCAAATTTCCAGACCATGTGTCTGTATCTGTTATGCGTGGTTGACATTAGGGTATATTACAAAAGGAAGAGTAGAGGACAGCCATGTAGAACCACTCAGTATCACTTGCATGTTTCTTGTCCCCATCAGTCACCCGCAGATAAAAATCTCAAAAACTGTTGCCTTTCATGTCCTGCTGCCATGGTGGGCACCAAAGATGAGACAAAAAAAAGGAAAAATAAAAGCTGAGTTGTATGTAGATTTTAATGTTGTAACCGCTTTACCTGAGGAAAGATACTGCTCCGTGTGAAACAGAACAAGACAGAAAATGACAGTCGGTGATCTGATGTGTCTCTCCTGTCCCATCCCTTGGATTCTACAGTCGCTCACTGATCAGAAGACTGGGCACACACCGTCGAGCGTTAAACATGATGCTGTCTGTAGCACTGCTCCCCACTCACTGTAGCCTGTGGATTATCTGGTTTTTTGTTCTCATCTTTTTGGTTTGGTATTTTGCTGTCCCGTCTTTTTTCATTTGCATTTTTTACCACTGCTTATTACGATCATCCCGTACACAGACACAGACCTGTCATGCAGTAGCCCCGGCACTGGCAGGTCATAAAGTGCAGTCAGAATCAAGTCATCATGAGGCAACCCGCCAAAGGTGACACTGCACTGGCGCCAAGTCACTACAGCTGGAAAGAAAAGGTTTTGAGAATGCAGGATCCATGTTAATAAAACAGAAAAAAAGGAAAAAATAACAATGGATTGGGGCAGAATCCTTTGGAGCGGTTTTACAAAAATAGACGTTTGCAGTCTTCTGTAGTGTTGGCTGGTGCCGTGGTCTGAGATGCTGTCATGTTATAGCACTGTGAAAGTGGTGAAGAGTAGCAGGTGACTTGGAGTCAGCGTGTGCATGCACTATGGGCTGCAGATGGAGGAGCAGCGGGTGTACACCCAGCGTGTGTGTCGGGAGGGAGAGGCTCACTATGGACTGCCCAGCCGAGTCATTCCCAAGCAGCCCATTTCTGTCAATCTTAGCAGGTAAGGTAGGAGTTTGATCATTGTCTGTGTGTGTGTGTGTGTGATTGTATGTGCTTGCATGCATGTATGTATGCATGTGCGTGTGTTTGTGCCCGCATGCATATGTTTTAAGCTTCATTTAGAGTTAATGTGTACTATTGAGTATCTAGAGTAGTTAACAAATGTGACCTTCCACCACAAAACCAGTCTTAACTCGATTTTTGAAAGTTCTGAGATATACATATATTTAAAATCTACAGATTTTTCTGATTAATTTGATATAAGAATGAACGCTATAGGGCAAAACATAAGAGAGTTATGGCCATTTGAAGTGGGTTACTGTGCCAACGGCCATTTTGAGAAAACGGCTTCTAAAGTTTTTGCTATCATCTCCAGCATATTTTCCTTTGCAACGGCATCTTACTTTTTACCATACTTATTTTTTGATGACACACAGAGAAACCGGGAGAGCGTCACATGCGTTTTCGAACGGTATATAACACGATGGGGTTCTGTAAGGCTTGCGTTAAGTTTTAGGCGAGTGAAAATGGATCATTTTGCGTTAAAAGAAGTTCATTTTGATTCGAGGTTAGACTTTTAAATCTCAATTTTAACTAATGTATTGGTTGTTTTGGAGCAAATGGATAGTGCCACGTGAAAGTTTAGGGTGTAAGGAACACATTTCTGCAAAAAAGTCAAAATGCCCCAGGTAGACCCTCACCAGCTATTTTCAGCTGTAGCCGTGAAGTAGGCCGCACGAGTTAAGACTGGTTTCATGGTGGCGGGTCACAAATGTCAGAATGTGATGATTTTGTTTGAGATATGAAGGCTATATGTACGAGCATGTAGTGACAGTGTGTGCATCAGTACATGTCGGCAAGTGCGTGTTCATGTGCAAATGCATGTAGCCATACCTTAGTTACTCACTTCATTACTTGTAGGTTTAATGGCCATACCAACCAATAGGTGCAGTATCGCTGTGCCCATCAGGCCAGTGCATGTATGGGTGCTGATATGGGAACGTAAACATGATGTTGTTTTCAGCTGTTACCATTTCCTTTAGAGCTCCTTTGTGAAGATACACAGAGTTGTGTGCAGATGTTTTTCACTTTTATGACAGTGAGTGTAATGATTAGAATGACAAAAAATTGTAAATAAGGCAAGGTATAGAAATAATAGTAGATAACAAACAAAAATTGTAAATAAGGCAAGGTATAGAAATAACAGTAGATAACAAACAAAAATTGTAAATAAGGCAAGGTATAGAAATAACAGTAGATAACAAACAAAAATTGTAAATAAGGCAAGGTATAGAAATAATAGTAGATAACAAACAAAAATTGTAAATAAGGCAAGGTATAGAAATAATAGTAGATAACAAACAATAATTGTAAATAAGGCAAGGTATAGAAATAATAGTAGATAACAAACAAAAATTGTAAATAAGGCAAGGTATAGAAATAATAGTAGATAACAAACAAAAATTGTAAATAAGGCAAGGTATAGAAATAATAGTAGATAACAAACAAAAATTGTAAATAAGGCAAGGTATAGAAATAATAGTAGATAACAAACAAAAATTGTAAATAAGGCAAGGTATAGAAATAATAGTAGATAACAAACAAAAATTGTAAATAAGGCAAGGTATAGAAATAATAGTAGATAACAAACAAAAATTGTAAATAAGGCAAGGTATAGAAATAATAGTAGATAACAAACAAAAATTGTAAATAAGGCAAGGTATAGAAATAATAGTAGATAACAAACAAAAATTGTAAATAAGGCAAGGTATAGAAATAATAGTAGATAACAAACAAGAAGGGGAGCGCCTCATCCCATAGTGAGATAATTTCAGGCCCATACTTTTAATTGATTGCTTTGAGCTTAGCAGCATTCATTTGGAGGTGCATAATTATCTCATTGTGGACCAAGAGTTATCCTACTTGTTTAATTATCATGTAGAGTTTAAAAAACAAAACAAGAAAGCTTTTTCCTGCATAAGTGTTAAACACTACCCACACCAGATGTAAGGCTTTTTTTTTTGTTTGTTTTGTTTTTATTAATTATTTTCGAGAAAGGCCAAAATGTAAGTTACAGTTCAGTTCTTCATTGACTGTTTTAATCATTTCAAGTATGTCATTTATGACCAATGCTGGGGCTGGCAGGGAGGTGCACAGAGTAAGTGATATGATCTGTACCTAATATGGGACATAGAAGCTGGCAGTGCTGTTTGCCCCTGACCAGTGTGTGATGGTGTGAACAGGCCAGCTCTGAAGAACGTGTTCATGCTGGAGTTTCACCCCACTCTGGCCATCGCCAGCCGAATACCCCGCGCCCTCAAGTATGCCAACTGGGTCAGTGGGTACTTTGATCTTCCTCTTTCCCACACCTTCTCTTTATTCCTTGTACTTCTTATGCTGCTGCTGCTGCTGCTGCTGTTACTGTGAATACATACACTAGAGTCAAATTTTGCCCATTTCTTTAAATGTGAGATCACGAATTAAGCATCAGACGGTCCCAAACCCTCAACCAGCAACACTTTGACCAAAGAGATGCTAGATGGTGTGTTCTTTCGTACAGATGCTTCATGTGAGTTAGAAGAGTAGATCAAAGGCTCCTTTTGGCTACTGATCTCTCTCTCTCTCTCTCTCTCTCTCTCTCTCTCTCTCTCTCTCTCTCTCTCTCTCTCTCTCTCTCTCTCCCCATATAACCCTGAAACGTAAGACAGCCTGATGGTCACACTGAGTGAGGAGCAGTGGCAAAGCCTCACCGATGACCCCCCACTGCACAGTCATGTCTGTGTCATGTGTGACTCTGTGTGTGTGTGTGTGGCGCCATCAGGAGATCCAGCAGATGCACAAGCCGGAGACAGTTCAGGACAGCCTGAACCTGGAGAAACGCCTGCTGGAGGTGGCCCAGAAGGAGTGGACCTCCATGCCACACATTGGCTCCACATACTCCTCCCAGCTCGACAAAGAGGTGAGCAGACCCTTTTTCTTTCTTCTTCTTCTTCTTCTTGTTTTCTTGTCATTGTAAGCGTGCTTTTAATGTTTTCTGTTTGTGATCTTTAACTTTGATTGTCCACACGTTTTAGTTTTGTGTACACCTGCAATTCTTTATATTGATTCACAGTTTTGTTAACTGCCAATTTTTTGTTTTAATTTTTCTGGTTCACTCTTGCACTGCTGTCTTGTACAGCCAGTAAAAGGTGGTTCAACAAAATCCACAAAGGATCAGTAGTAAAACTCAGCACAGCAGTTACAGACTTTGTTTTACTCATGCAGAATGATGACATTATGTTTGATTACAGTTTGAAATAAAGAATTCATAAGTGTGTATATCTGATTGTATGAGAATGTTTGAAAACCAACATTCTCTCAACAGTTGCTATAAAGAGCTAATGGGGAGTTAATTGAAACAAAACGAAGATTTAAAAGACTTGGAACACAAAAATTTGCTGCTTCAGTAATGTGTATGTGAGCACTTCTGCCATCAGTCATGGTGTGGTCATGCCTTCTCATTCTGCTGCTGATGTTCTTGATCACTGCTATTGAGTTCTATTCCCTTTTCCTGAAGTCTGTCATTGGACAGACTGGGTGAGCAGGAACACCTGCGCTGAGCAAGTCCAGCATGTTCAGTGGCATTGAAGTCCCCAGAGATTCTGCTGGCCACACAGCAGGCTTGAAAGTCTCTTGTTGGCACTAACTGTTAATGCTTGCATGATAGTGGCAGGTATTATTGTCCAACAGCTAGAAGTGAGAACCAATGGTACCATCACTGGGCCTGTTTATGTGGTCAAGGACATCACTGTGGTGGTGTGTTGCACTGATCGTCCCATTCAGGAAGATCTATAGTCTGTCTTGTTCTGGATGCTGATACCGCTCCACGTCATCAGTGTTTTCTTGCCATATTGATTGATCATGCTCAGCCACATTGTGGTCCACACATTTTCCACACCTTTTTATCAGTCCAGGAAGTCCTTGCAGAATCTGGACCCATCTATGAATAGAACTGGCATCCACTGGACATGAGTGTCTCTGAGAAGTTGCCTGGCCCTCGCCAGCCAAGTTTGCCTGCAATTGTTACGCTGCTGGACTCAAACCTTTAAACACTGTTTTGGGGCATGGAAGATCCAACGTGGTGAAAATCCTTCTACAGACTAACACAAGAACTAAACATACCAAACAAACAAATTTAAACATATCACGTTAAGAAATCAAAAACAAAAGACTCTAATGATCTAGTCACATCTCAAAAACAAAAGGACAACGTAAGGATGTAGATACACTTTTCTTGATTGATGAAATCAGCTAAATGAAAGGGTTTTTTTCGTTTGTTTGTTTACTTAATTGAGAAGACATTATGCAAACTGAAACCAGATAAGGTTTTCCTTTCAACCAAAGTAAGACATTTCTTCCATACCACACACTTCAGACATCCTCGCCCTGTTCAGCCTGCAGTGCGTGTTGTCTTTGTGTGTCCAGTTGTTTTCAGACATCTACGTGGAGGACCCGCTGTTCATGTGTGAACTGGCCCAACACCTGGTGAACCAGCAGGAGCAGCAGAGTGGAGCGCGACGCTCCCACAAAGAGAGACAACTGGGCATGCTGGAGGCTGTCGGCAGGGTCATGGAGGTCAGTGCCTCACTCTGCACGCTGCGCAGGGAACACACTGGAGCTTGCCTTTAAAAGCTCCTTCAGTTGAAAGAAAAAAGAAATTCTGGTACATGTTTATCATTGCCTACACCAGATTGAGCTCTCAACAAAGATTCTTTCCCTTTTAAGGTGGGACATTGTTGTCCAGGGACAGATCAAGTGCTCATGGAGGGAGTGGGGTCCAAAATGGAAGTCAGGGTACAAAAACTGGCAGCAGATTTTTTTTTTTAAGTAAGGAAGTGGAAGGAGGATGCGGGGAAAGAGAGGGTGCAGATTTGGTCAAAGTTGGGGATGGGGGTGGGGAAGGGGGGGGGGGGGGGTTGAGGGTGGATGGGGTGTGGGAGAAAGCGCAAATTTTATTACAGTGGGAGTGGACATGCATACTTTGTTATGATGGAGTGGGGGTGGGGATGGGGAAACCTTCCATTGTAGTCAGCAAAATGTGTTGGAGGTCTCTCCTGCCAGAGAACTAGCATATATCCACTATGCATTTGTAAAATCCCCTCCCCTTCTCCCCCCTCCCCCCCCCCCTTTTTTTTTAAAATTTTGTTGAGGAGGTGGGGGGTCTGGAACTTGAAGGTTGCTCTTCTCCCAAATCTGCCCCTGTTGTCCGTGTCTCTGCCAGATTTACCCCCACCCCACCCCCACCCCCTATAAAGACACCCTCCTTTAAGGACTTAAAAAAAAAATTTTTTGTCTGTATCTGTGTTGGATTTATACCTCCAAACCCTACCCTCCCTCCTCAGTTGTCTTTAATGTCTTGTGTTTGTTTTTAACTAACTTTTTTTTCTTTATAATATATTTCTTTCCAAACAAGACTCTCCCATTCAGAGACTAATTTTTTTTCTGGAATAGTTGATCTGTTTGTTTATGGTTAATTTATTTACAAATGAAGACCTTTCTCTGTAAAGACCAAATTTGTCAGACTATTTAAGGCTGTTATCAAGAGGTTTCACTGTGTTTTATTTTGTAGTGCAGTGGAATCTCAAACTTTCAGAAATCTTAAACAAGGATTGGGTCTTAGTATTGATGTT
Organism: Conus ventricosus; assembly: GCA_018398815.1. Lineage (NCBI taxonomy): Eukaryota > Metazoa > Mollusca > Gastropoda > Neogastropoda > Conidae > Conus > Conus ventricosus. Next base: position 69,651,506 of record CM031615.1, read on the forward strand.
AATCATAACTGGGAGATGCATTTTTTTCCAGCCTCCTTTTCAGAAAGAGACAGAATGGGAGATAAACCTGTGTAGAAAAATAGAAGAGTGAGTTGTTGACGGATTATTCTAATGCAACAGATTGAAAAGCAAGGATGGAGACAGATCTAGTGTAGACGAATAATATGTGACTGCTGGAGATAAATCTAGTGTAGACAAATAGAAATGTGGCTGGTCGAGAAAAATCTAGTGTAGACAAAATGAAATGTGGCTGGTGGGAGATAAATCTAGTGTAGACAAATAGAAATGTGACTGTCAGAGATAAATCTAGTGTAGACAAATAGAAATGGGGCTGGTCGGAGATAAATCTAGTGTAGGCAAATAGAAATGTGACTGATCGAGATGAACCTAGTGTAGAGAAATAGAAATTGACTGGTCGAGATAAATCTAGTGTAGACAAATAGAAATGTGGCTGGTCGGAGATAAATCTAGTGTAGACAAATAGAAATGTGGCTGGTCGGAGATAAATCTAGTGTAGACAAATAGAAATGTGACTGGTCAGAGATAAATCTAGTGTAGACAAATAGAAATGTGGCTGGTCGGAGATAAATCTAGTGTAGGCAAGTAGAAATGTGACTGATCGGAGATGAATCTAGTGTAGAGAAATAGAAATGTGGCTGGTCAGTGATAAATCTAGTGTAGACAAATAGAAGTGTGACTGGTCGGAGATAAATCTAGTGTAGACAAATAGAAATGTGGCTGGTCGGAGATAAATCTAGTGTAGACAAATAGAAATGTGGCTGGTCGGAGATAAATCTAGTGTAGACAAACAGAAATGTGACTGGTCGGAGATAAATCTAGTGTAGACAAACAGAAATGTGACTGGTTGGAGATAAATCTAGTGTAGACAAATAAAATGTGACGGGCTGGAGATAAATCTAGTGTAGACAAATAGAAATGTGGCTGGTCAGAGATAAATCTAGTGTAGACAAATAGAAATGTGACGGGCTGGAGATAAATCTAGTGTAGACAAATAGAAATGTGGCTGGTCAGAGATAAATCTAGTGTTGACAAATAGAAATGTGGCTGGTCAGAGATAAATCTAGTGTAGACAAACAGAAAGGCAGCTGGAGGGGAGATAAATCTAGTGTAGACAGACAGAAAGGCAGCTGGTTGGGAGATAAATCTAGTGTAGACAAACAGAAAAGCAGCTGGATGGGAGATAAATCTAGTGTAGACAAACAGAAAAGCAGCTGGATGGGAGATAAATCTAGTGTAGACAAACAGAAAGTGGCTAGTTGGTAGATAAAGCCAGTAAGACAAACAGAAAGGTGCATCAAAAAAGAACAACAGGGAAATAACAGGCCACACACAGACCAACAAACAGGGGCTGGGATCAACAGAAATGAAAGGGTGGTCGAAAGCAAAAAGGAAAAACGAAGAGAGACAGGGTCACAGGAGGAGCTGAAGAAAGATGAGGACGCCAAGAAATCCAGAAGGCAGTCCAGCAAGGCCAACAAGGACAGTGGACAACGTGGGAAAATGCACCCCAAGGAAGTCTCACCTGGAATGACATGTGGCACATAGCACCTCTCAGCGTCAGCTTCATGCTCAGATCTGTATATGACCTCCTGCCCTCCATCTCAAACCTGGTCAATGGGGGAAATCAGTTATCCTACCTATCCACTTTTCTGAGGGAGGGGGGAGGGGGGTTCTTCTCTGAAGACCTTCTGCTGTCAAGTTGTCCCTAGAGTGTCTTCCTGCTAGTTGGGAGATGAAGCTAGTAAAGACAACAGAAAAGTACATCAGAAAAAAGAACAACACATTAAAGGATGGAATTTTCACTGGGAGGGCCTCTGTGACATTGTTTCTGTTTCTGTTGCTTTTCCCACCGTCCTCTCCCTGCACTGCCCTCTCCATCACCACCTCACCAACTCCCATTTTCTTTGAAAATATGCAACAAGATAAAACTTGTTTGAAAATGTGCAAAAGCATTGAACTTGCTTGAAAATGTGCAAAAGGATTAAACCTGTTTGAAAAAAGTTCAAAAGCATGAGACTTTTTAGTAATTGTTGAAAATGCAAAAGGATTGAAATTCTGAAAAAGTGTGCAGCTGGAATAAGCTTCTTTGAGTATGTGCAAAAAGAGTAAACGCGCATGAAAATGTTCAAAAAGATCATTTGAAATTCTTGAAAATGTGCACTAGGATGATGAAACTTATAAAATGTATTGTCTTTTAAATTGTAACAACTGCATTACTATCTGTTTGGAATGTATTATGAGACCAATATCAGTTAAGTGTGCAATGTGTGTATGTTGTACATTGCATGAAGGTGTAAGTTAAACCAGACGTGTTTGTCTCTTTCACAGACGGTGACCCTGAGGCATCGCCTTATTGACTCTGCCTGGGAGTGTGAGATCCTCTCAGATGTACGTCCTGATTTCTTCCATTTCTTTTGGTTAATGTTTCTGAACTGTTGACTTTTTTAGTCTCACTATATCTCACAGAATTTGAGACACACAGACAGACTGATAGAGACAGAGAGATAGGCAGATAGAAAGAGGGAGAAACTGGAGAGAGAGAGAGAGAGAGAGAGAGAGAGAGAGAGAGAGAGAGAGAGAGAGAAAGTTTTCCAGCTATTGAATAATGTTTGATTAAAAACTTAATCTACTGTGCTGTTTGCTCTTACTCTTTGGGTACAATTTCACTGGTGAGACTAAAATTGTAGCCAATCATAGTTCTCCTTCTGAACATTCAGGAGAGTGATCTCCTTTTAGGCATGTAATGCTGAAACACATCCTGAGTGTTCAGTTTTTCAAGGCACTGTCCGAGAAAAGTTACTATGCAGGGAGGAGTAAGGGTAAATGAATAAGCTCAGTAGGGTGAGTTTTCCCCAACAGCAGTTATTGAAATAGGCAGGAAAATATCTTTATCTCATCTTAGCCAGCTGCATTGTATGCAGACTGCTACAAAGAATAGGAGGGAATAAGTCTAGGTAATGGCTTCCTCCGATAGGACAAGACCATTTCGCTGCCCAGAAATAAGGCTGCCGTAAGTCTGAAAATCAAATTTTACAGGAGACAAGAAAAACTGATTATTTGTTCCCACAAGATATACTGCAAGCCAAGTTATGGTACAAGCATTTTGATTACAGCATGTTTGTTTTTGGGATAATGTGATTGGGACATGGCTACGTTATGCCCCTTGGCTCGCTCTTATAGTATACCAAAAATCTTTTAAAAAATCAAGTTACGGCAGTTGTATTTCCGTGCGGCGATATGGAGAAACTGGAAGAAAGGATCATTTACTGAAGAGGAAACAACACAGTAACTAAACCGGATGACAGGGTTGAAGGAAAGTGACAAGCAGAAGATTGGAACGAAAGTGAGTTTGAATGTAACAAACATATCAATTGAATCAACAAGCCCAGGAACAGCCAGAATAGTTGGGAAGGCTTTGACCTTGACACCAAGCTACAAGAAGGTTTGATTGACCTCACGATGCCTGTAGCTATCCTCAGGGCAGCTTAAAGGCCCGTCTGTCCTCTGCAGCGTTGAAAACAAAGCGTCACTGATAGGCTTCTCTGGAGAATGGGTTATTGCCTTAGATGGAGAACATGTTTTTGCACTGAAAGCAGACCCTGTGGTCGTGTAGTGACACATGGCACATTTACAGCCTAACACACATGCACAGACTTCAGCAGATACACCATCAGGGTTGAATGTACTGTGCATATTGGGCTTGATGTATTGGAATGGAAGCCAGGGGGATGGACCCAAGACAGAATCTGAAGGTGCAGTGAAAGCAATGGACTTGTTCAGAAGAAAATTCTGCTTTACTCCACTTGGGATATTGCTGACAAAACAAAGGCTCTATTTCTCTGTCTTCAGTAAAGAAGAGTGAATGAATGGAGAGAAAAGGCGCTCATGACATCTTGCAAGAAGCTTGAAAATTGTCCAGTGAATACCCCAAAAAGGGCTTAAAAGGCTAAAGAATAGCCATGATGTGTTCAGTGTCACATCCAGTCAGAGAATCCTGTCTCCTAGAGTTTGGGGAGGTTAACTCTGATTGGCTATGATATTTGTCTTTCTGTTCCAGCCATACTCAAAATGAAGAAAAGCATATAGTACAGTAGGTAAATGGTGGAAAATGAAATGAAGACAGAGACTTCAAGAAGAGAGAAATCAAAGTTGTGCATTATACACACACATGCGTGCACACACACACACACACACACAAACACACACACACACATGAGAGTACGTACACATGCACATTATGCGCATGCATACGAGCATTTACAAACACACACGCTCACATGTGTGTGTGCACACGCTCACACACACACACATTCACACGCACACACACACACACACACACACACACACACATACACACACACACACACACACACACACACACACACACACACACACACACACACACACACACACACACACACATGAGAGTACGTACACATGCACATTATGCGCATGCATACGAGCATTTACAAACACACACACACACACACGCACACACACACACACACACACACACACACACACACACACACACACACACACACACACACACACAAGCAAACACATACACCTGCAAGCATGCATGCATGCACGCATACATGCACAAACTCATGCATGCACACACAGACATGCATGTGCACACGCACACACACACTCACTCACACACACAAACACACACACACACACACACACACACACACACACACACACACACACTGGTATTGTTCACAGTATAACCGCCTGCAGAGATGTACATGGAGATTGGAAGTTCAAGAACTCCATCTCTGACATCTGTCACCAGACTTACAACCTTTTTTTCCCTGATTCTGCTGTTGACTCTGCCTGTGAATGACCTGGCTGGCAGGTGTACATGAAACAAGCCAAGGAGATGGGATACGATGCTGCTCACCTCAACATGCGTCTGGTGCAGTTTGAATACGCTAGTCACCGGCCCTCTGCCAGTAAACCCCCACCCATCTTCATCACCGCCATCCAGGACAACGACTCGTCTGTGGACAAGTGAGTCGTATATAAAGGTGAATGTGTGCAGTCAGGATTAGATTTATGTATGTGTTGTTTTTTTTTGTCAGAGAAAATGTGCTTCTGCGGGTGGTAATGTGCAGAGCTGCCAGCTCTCCAAGTTTTATTCTGAAATTTGCTTTTATCTAAAGATATTCTTGAGATTTCAGATTTGGTGGAAAAAGTCATGAATAGCAACATTTTATTTGAAGATATGAGGTTACGGCATCATAGTGGGAAGAGGCTAATGAAGTATTGCTGAATGAAGCCTAACTGATGGCCTGTGGATCTTGGTAACAATACGAAGGAGAAGATAATTTCCTTTTTGAGCACTGCCAATCAGTGGAGGCCATAGGGAGCACAAGTGCTGTCAATTGAATGCCAGACTAAACCTTTTGTTCTCTGGCTGTCGAATTTTGATTGCAGAAGGTTGGCAGGTATGAGGAGGAAATCATCACCAGCACTGGGTGCCATTTCTGTTTTCCCAGTCAGCTTAAATTGGAGAATGGAAATGAAAAAAACAACAACTGTGTGACGTGGAACTTTAATTACAGAGGACGCACTGTCGTATAACTGTGAATAACTCTGCATGTGGTGACTGCTTTATTTTAGATCCACCACAAGGGAGACAGTGTGTGTGACTGTGTGTGACTCAAACTCGATTCATGCACTTGATGGTACTGCAGAGTGTGTTACTCTGCATGTACAATTAATAATATCAAACACTGTGAGGATTTTGCTGTGAATGGAAGTCAGTCTTAGCATTCCAGTTTCCAGTGAGCTTTATCTTGATCTGGTTTTGTTCTTACAGCTGTTAAATTATGGATAAGTGAATTCTTTACTTTGTTTTTGTTTTTTAGCTTTTTTTCTAACCAGATATAATTTGTTTGGACATGGAACACCCATTTTTTATACTTTATTTTGAAGACAATTATTGACTAATACAAGAAAATTTCTTTTGTTTCAACTCATGTTGAACAGGTTCGAAAACAGCAAAACAATGTTTCTCTGAGGTTACCTTAATTTCAATGTCTTCTTCACCTCCATTCCTGTGGTGAGTGTGTCAAAATCTATAGTGTTCATGAGCTCTTGGGGACTGCAGTTTGATGAGTGTACTGGTGGTCTCCTTGAAGGGAGGTGCCCACACAGGCTGGCTCTGCAACTGAGTAAAGATTGTTGTCAGTTGGGAGCTTATCAGATATGTCCTGTGTACGTTGGGTTGATGTCAGTAGGGAGCTTGTCAGATAGGTCCTGTGTACGTTGGGTTGATGTCAGTAGGGAGCTTGTCAGATAGGTCCTGTGTACGTTGGGTTGATGTCAGTAGGGAGCTTGTCAGATAGGTCCTGTGTACGTTGGGTTGATGTCAGTAGGGAGCTTGTCAGATAGGTCCTGTGTACGTTGGGTTGATGTCAGTAGGGAGCTTGTCAGATAGGTCCTGTGTACGTTGGGTTGATGTCAGTAGGGAGCTTGTCAGATAGGTCCTGTGTACGTTGGGTTGATGTCAGTAGGGAGCTTGTCAGATAGGTCCTGTGTACGTTGGGTTGATGTCAGTAGGGAGCTTGTCAGATAGGTCCTGTGTACGTTGGGTTGATGTCAGTAGGGAGCTTGTCAGATAGGTCCTGTGTACGTTGGGTTGATGTCAGTAGGGAGCTTGTCAGATAGGTCCTGTGTACGTTGGGTTGATGTCAGTAGGGAGCTTGTCAGATAGGTCCTGTGTACGTTGGGTTGATGTCAGTAGGGAGCTTGTCAGATAGGTCCTGTGTACGTTGGGTTGATGTCAGTAGGGAGCTTGTCAGATAGGTCCTGTGTACGTTGGGTTGATGTCAGTAGGGAGCTTGTCAGATAGGTCCTGTGTACGTTGGGTTGATGTCAGTAGGGAGCTTGTCAGATAGGTCCTGTGTACGTTGGGTTGATGTCAGTAGGGAGCTTGTCAGATAGGTCCTGTGTACGTTGGGTTGATGTCAGTAGGGAGCTTGTCAAATAGGTCCTGTGTACGTTGGGTTGATGTCAGTAGGGAGCTTGTCAGATAGGTCCTGTGTACGTTGGGTTGATGTCAGTAGGGAGCTTGTCAGATAGGTCCTGTGTACGTTGGGTTGATGTCAGTAGGGAGCTTGTCAGATAGGTCCTGTGTACGTTGGGTTGATGTCAGTAGGGAGCTTGTCAGATAGGTCCTGTGTACGTTGGGCAGAACAGGCACTGCTGAACAGTATCAAGCCTTCCGGGGACAGCG
>CM031615.1:69668775-69701275 GCA_018398815.1 Conus ventricosus
GCTACCGAGGCTTGGCCTTCACCCTCAGCATCGTCTCCTCTTTGCATGACATGCTGCAGTACCTATGCGCCTTCTCTCAATTGGGCAGTTCTCATGCTCGTCTGGGCTCACGACGAATGGAGTTTGTGTCTGCCGACTGGGGAGGTGCTGAAGGCATAGGTGGGTTTTTGTGTGGGTTTGTTTTGAGAGATGAGGTGACTGGATGGACCAGTGAAGAGATAGAAGGGAGCGCAGATGGCTGTTTAAAGATCAAGTTTTCAGTGAATCTTTGTTTTCAACTGGAAAAAAACATATTTATCAGTCACAACTTCTGGGGGAGTGAGATTCCTTCATGTTAATAACATTAATACATCCGAAGTTGTTCTCCAGTTGTTAAAATCTGACTCATGAACAGGTTGTCTCATCCCATTCTTATTTGTTCATTTATTATTCACAATCCACCACAAACAGAAACAACATTGATCATTCAGAGTTCTGCCTGTTTTTCAAGGAGAAGTTATCGAACATGCACACATCACCATATATGTGTTTGCTTCAAAATATGCAGGGTCGGAGCTGCGTGAGATCCAGAAGCACATCGATGCCCTGGCCGACTCCACCGACCCCAACATGGTGCAGGAGCTGCTGTGGCTGAGGCGCGACGTGCTGTTCCTGGAGTTTGACACGGCTGTGCGTCACTGCATGACCGACACCTTCCTGTCCACCGGCAACATGCAGGCCTTCAGGGTAGGTGGACAGGGGCTGAACCCAAGGTCATGGACTGTACAGTTGATGCGTTTTTGTCTTAACCACTTATCTTTACAAAGGGTAAGAAACACCAAGTGGGCGCTGTGCCACGTGGCCACTAACCACAAAGAATTTGAACTGCACATGGCCAGTCTTGTATCTAGATGCGTATGTGTGAATTTATATCGATGGAAGAGACAGAAAGGAAACAGAAAGCTTCAGTAGCTTGGTCTCTGATTCAGGGTTGTTTTTTATCTGTGTATAATGGACCTAAACTTTGATGGATACAAAATGAATGTTGTCTGTACGGGCTTTGGGTCAGAGAGGAGGTCTTTTCTGTTCACACATTGCTCAAAGTTTGTCTCCACATCACCACTAGTAGAAAAGTATTCCCGTTGGTCGATACTATTTGTATGTTTCTCACTCTCAGAAAGGCACAACTGTCCCATTACCAAGTAGCGTCTCTCAACACACACACACACACACACACACACACACACACACACACACACACACACGCGCGTGTCATAACATCATTCTATAATCTGGTCATAGCTGATAGTTGGTGTGTCCTGTCACTCTACAGAGTGTGAGCAACAACATACATTTGGCGAAGGCTTTGCAGAGCAATATGTACAGAGGCCAGCCACGGGAAAAAAATTTGTCCATGAAAAACTAGCAAATTGTTAATTTACTCTGTCGCTGTAATGAGTGTGAACAGCAATGTGCACTTGGCACAGGCGTTGCTGAGCAATGTACAGTAGCCAGCCAATGGGAAAACAAAAGCTTTCCATTCCAAAAACTATAGCTAATAGTTAGTTTGTTCTGTTCCTCTGTGGTTAGTTTGTTCTCTTCCTCTATGGTTAGTTCGTTCTGTTCCTCTGTAGTTAATTTGCTCTGTTCCTCTATAGTTTGTTTGCTCTGTTCCTCTGTAGTTGTTTACTCTGTAGTTAGTTTGCTCTGTTCCTCTATAGTTAGTTTGTTCTGTTACTCTGTGGTTAGTGTGCTCTATTCCTTTGTAGTTAGTTTGCTCTGTTCCTCTATATTTAGTTTGCTCTGTTCCTCTAGAGTGAGTTTGACCTGGTCCTCTATTGTTAGTTTGCCCTATTCCTCTGTAGTTAGTTTGCTGTGGTCCTCTACATTTAGTTTGCTCCGTTCCTCTATAGTTAGTTTGCTCTGTTCCTCTGTAGTTAGTTTTGCCTGTTCTTCTATAGTTCGTTTGCTCTGTTCCTAAAAAAATAGCTTGTACTGTTCTATAGTTAGTTTGCTCTGTTCCTCTAGAGTTAGTTTGCTCTGTTCCTCTATAGTTAGTTTGCTCTGTTCCTCTATGGTTAGTTTGCTCTGTTCCTCTATGGTTAGTTTGCTCTGTTCCTCTATGGTTATTTGCTCAGTTCCTCTATGGTTAGTTTGCTCTGTTCCTCTATGGTTAGTTTGCTCTGTTCCTCTATGGTTAGTTTGCTCTGGTCATCTATGGTTAGTTTGCTCTGGTCCTCTATAGTTAGTTTGCTCTGGTCCTCTATAGTTAGTTTGCTCTGGTCATCTATGGTTGGTTTGCTCTGGTCCTCTATAGTTAGTTTGCTCTGTTCCTCTATAGTTAGTTTGCTCTGTTCCTCTATGGTTAGCTTGCTCTGTTCCTCTATGGTTAGTTTGCTCAGTTCCTCTATGGTTAGTTTGCTCTGTTCCTCTATGGTTAGTTTGCTCAGTTCCTCTATGGTTAGTTTGCTCTGTTCCTCTGTGGTTAGTTTGCTCTTGTCCTCTGTAGTTAGCTTGCTCTGTTCCTCTGTGGTTAGTTTGCTCTGGTCCTCTGTAGTTAGTTTGCTCTGGTCCTCTGTAGTTAGTTTGCTCTGTTCCTCTGTGGTTAGTTTGCTCTGGTCCTCTGTGGTTAGTTTGCTGTGGTCCTCTGTAGTTAGTTTGCTCTGTTCCTCTGTGGTTAGTTTGCTGTGGTCCTCTGTAGTTAGTTTGCTCTGTTCCTCTGTGGTTAGTTTGCTGTGGTCCTCTGTAGTTAGTTTGCTCTGGTCCTCTATGATCAGTTTGCTCTGTTCCTCTGTGGTTAGTTTGCTCTGATCCTCTACAGTTAGTTTGCTCTGTTCCTCTATGGTTAGTTTGCTCTGTTCCTCTATAGTTAGTTTGCTCTGTTCCTCTAGAGTTAGTTTGCTCTGGTCCTCTATGGTTAGTTTGCTCTGTTCCTCTATAGTTAGTTTGCTCTGGTCCTCTATGGTTAGTTTGCTTTGTTCCTGTATGGTTAGTTTGCTCTGGTCCTCTATAGTTAGTTTGCTCTGTTCCTGTATGGTTAGTTTGCTCTGTTCCTCTCTGGTTAGTTTGCTCTGTTCCTCTATGGTTAGTTTGCTCTGTTCCTCCATGGTTAGTTTGCTCTGTTCCTCTCTGGTTAGTTTGCTCTGGTCCTCTGTGGTTAGTTTGCTCTGTTCCTCTATGGTTAGTTTGCTCTGTTCCTCTCTGGTTAGTTTGCTCTGTTCCTCTATAGTTAGTTTGCTCTGTTCCTCTATGGTTAGTTCAGCCCTGATGTAGCCCTCTGCGGTCGGCTGGGCTATAAGCAACATTGTCTTGTCTTGTCTATGGTTAGTTTGCTCTCTTCCTCTGTGGTTAGTTTGCTCTGTTCCTCTGTGGTTAGTTTGCTCTGTTCCTCTATAGTTAGCTTGCTCTGGTCCTCTGTAGTTAGCTTGCTCTGTTCCTCTGTAGTTAGTTTGCTTTGTTCCTCTGTGGTTAGTTTGCTTTGTTCCTCTATGATTAGTTTGCTTTGTTCCTCTATAGTTAGTTTGCTTTGTTCCTCTATGGTTAGTTTGCTTTGTTCCTCTATGGTTAGTTTGCTCTGTTCCTCTATAGTTAGTTTGCTTTGTTCCTCTATAGTTATTTTGCTTTGTTCCTCTATGGTTAGTTTGCTCTGTTCCTCTATCGTTAGCTTGCTCTGTTCCTCTATAGTTAGCTTGCTCTGGTCCTCTATGGTTAGTTTGCTCTGTTCCTCTATGGTTAGTTTGCTCTGTTCCTCTATGGTTAGTTTGCTCTGTTCTTCTATCGTTAGCTTGCTCTGTTCCTCTATGGTTAGTTTGCTCTGTTCCTCTGTGGTTAGTTTGCTCCGTTTCTCTATAGTTAGCTTGCTCTGTTCCTCTGTAGTTAGTTTGCTCTGTTCCTCTGTGGTTAGTTTGCTCTGTTCCTCTATGGTTAGTTTGCTCTGTTCGTCTATAGTTTGCTTTGTTCCTCTGTGGTTAGTTTGCTTTGTTCCTCTATAGTTAGTTTGCTTTGTTCCTCTATGGTTAGTTTGCTTTGTTCCTCTATGGTTAGTTTGCTTTGTTCCTCTATAGTTAGTTTGCTCTGTTCCTCTATAGTTAGTTTGCTCTGTTCCTCTATGGTTAGTTTGCTTTGTTCCTCTATAGTTAGTTTGCTTTGTTCCTCTATGGTTAGTTTGCTTTGTTAGTTAGTTTGCTTTGTTCCTCTATAGTTAGTTTGCTCTGTTCCTCTATAGTTAACTTGCTCTGTTCCTCTATGGTTAGTTTGCTCTGTTCCTCTATGGTTAGTTTGCTCTGTTCCTCTATGGTTAGTTTGCTCTGTTCCTCTATGGTTAGTTTGCTCTGTTCCTTTAGAGGTAGTTTGCTCAGTTCCTCTATAGTTAGCTTGCTCTGTTCCTCTGTAGTTAGTTTGCTCTGTTCCTCTATGGTTAGTTGCTCTGTTCCTCTATAGTTAGCTTGCTCTGTTCCTCTGTAGTTAGTTTGCTCTGTTCCTGTATGGTTAGTTTGCTCTGGTCCTCTATGGTTAGTTTGCTCTGTTCCTGTATGGTTAGTTTGCTCTGTTCCTCTAGAGTTAGTTTGCTCTGTTCCTCTATGGTTAGTTTGCTCTGTTCCTCTATGGTTAGTTTGCTCTGTTCCTCTAGAGTTAGTTTGCTCTGTTCCTCTATGGTTAGTTTGCTCTGTTCCTCTATGGTTAGTATGCTCTGGTCCTCTATGGTTAGTTTGCTCTGTTCCTCTATGGTTAGTTTGCTCTGTTCCTCTATGGCTAGTTTGCTCTGGTCCTCTATAGTTAGTTTGCTTTGTTCCTCTATGGTTAATGTGCTTTGTTCCTCTATAGTTAGTTGCTCAGTTCCTCTAGAGTTAGTTTGCTCTGTTCCTCTGTAGTTAGTTGCTCTGTTCCTCTATAGTTAGTTTGCTCTGTTCCTCTGTGGTTAGTTTGCTTTGTTCCTCTATAGTTAGTTTGCTCTGTTCCTCTATAGTTAGTTTGCTTTGTTCCTCTCTGGTTAGTTTGCTTTATTTCTCTATGGTTAGTTTGCTCTGTTCCTCTATGGCTAGTTTGCTCTCTTCCTCTATGGTTGGTTTGCTCTGGTCATCTATAGTTAGTTTGCTCTCTTCCTCTATAGTTAGTTTGCTCTGTTCCTCTATGGTTAGTTTGCTCTGGTCATCTATAGTTAGTTTGCTCTCTTCCTCTATAGTTAGTTTGCTCTGTTCCTCTGTGGTTAATTTGCTCTGTTCTTCTATGGTTAGTTTGCTTTGTTTCTCTATAGTTAGTTTGCTCTGTTCCTCTATGGTTAGTTTGTTCTGTTCCTCTATGGTTAATTTGCTCTGGTCATCTATAGTTAGTTTGCTCTGTTCCTCTGTGGTTAGTTTGCTCTCTTCCTCTATGATCAGTTTGCTCTGGTCCTCTATAGTTAGTTTGCTCTGTTCCTCTATGATCAGTTTGCTCTGGTCATCTATAGTTAGTTTGCTCTCTTCCTCTGTAGTTAGTTTGCTCTGTTCCTCTATAGTTAGTTTGCTCTCTTCCTCTATGATCAGTTTGCTCTGGTCCTCTATAGTTAGTTTGCTCTGTTCCTCTATGGTTAGCTTGCTCTGTTCCTCTATGGTTAGCTTGCTCTGTTCCTCTATGGTTAGTTTGCTCTGTTCCTCTAGAGTTTGCTTGCTCTGTTCCTCTAGAGTTTGCTTGCTCTGTTCCTCTAGAGTTAGTTTGCTCTGTTCCTCTAGAGTTAGTTTGCTTTGTTCCTCTATAGTTAGTTTGCTTTGTTCCTCTGTGGTTAGTTTGCTTTGTTCCTCTATGGTTAGTTTGCTTTGTTCCTCTATAGTTAGTTTGCTTTGTTCCTCTATGGTTAGTTTGCTCAGTTCCTCTATGGTTAGTTTGCTCTGTTCCTCTATGGTTAGTTTGCTCTGTTCCTCTATGATCAGTTTGCTCTGTTCCTCTATGGTTAGTTTGCTCTGTTCCTCTATGGTTAGTTTGCTCTGTTTCTCTATGATCAGTTTGCTCTGTTCCTGTATGGTTAGTTTGCTCTGTTTCTCTATGATCAGTTTGCTCTGTTCCTCTATGGTTAGTTTGCTCTGTTTCTCTATGATCAGTTTGCTCTGTTCCTGTATGGTTAGTTTGCTCTGTTCCTCTATAGTTAGTTTGCGCTGTTTCTCTATTGTTAGTTTGCTCTGTTCCTCTATGGTTAGTTTGAGCTGTTCCTCTATAGTTAGTTTGCTCTGTTCCTCTATGGTTAGTTTGCTCTGTTCCTCTATAGTTAGTTTGCTCTGTTCCTCTAGGGTTATTTTGCTCGGTTTCTCTATGGTTAGTTTGCTCTGTTCCTCTATAGTTAGCTTGCTCTGTTCCTCTATAGTTAGTTTGCTCTGTTTCTCTATAGTTAGTTTGCTCTGTTCCTCTATAGTTAGTTTGCTCTGTTTCTCTATGGTTAGTTTGCTCTGTTCCTCTATGGTTAGTTTGCTCTGTTCCTCTATGGTTAGTTTGCTCTGTTCCTCTATGATCAGTTTGCTCTGTTCCTGTCCAGAGTGTGAACAGGAACATGCGGTTGGCGCTGGCGTCACTGAGCAACGTGCAGCGGCCCAGCCTGTACACCACCTACCTGAAGGTTCCGGAACCCATGGAGGCCAGAGACGGGCAGGCCAAGATCATCTTTCCCTGGCGCTCCTTCATTGGCATGTCAGTCACAGTGGGTGGATGGCAGGGTGGTAGTAGTCATGGTGATGGCTGGTCAGGGTGGGAGAGGTTAGAGGGTGGTTGTTATGAAAATAGTAGAGGATGTGTATGTGTGGTGGAGTGTGTATGTGTGTAGGTATTTTGTGTCATGTATGTGTTTATGAATGATATTATCACTGTTCAGGGGAAATGTTTTGTTGTTGTTGTCTTGTTCGTCAATATGTGCTTTGGAGTCAAAGTCAGATTAGTATTTTGGGAAATAATACATCAATGAGCACTGTATATTTCATTTGTTCATCATCAAATGTTCTCTAAAAGAATATGATAAAATATAAGTGAATCTGACAGGTAAAAATATGCACAATAAACAGTAAAAACTAGGCCATGCATCAACACTCTCTCTCGCTCCCACCTCCGCTGATACATTGTGTGTGTGTGTGTGTGTGTGTGTGTGTGTGTGTGTGTGTGTGTGTGTGTAATGCATAAGTCTTCATATGTATGAAATGAGGGGGTGCAGATGGAAGATGAGAGATAAGTGGAGGGGAGGGGGAGAGAGACAACTATAGGAGGGAGAGAAAGTAAAAAGCATGATTGCATTTGAGCAACAAACTTTGCCAAAATTGTAACTCATCAGTCGGGTAATTTTGAATTCGAGGATTCATCCAAGAATGACAACACATCTCAAATAACATATCCAGTCATTCAAGAATAAATGATTCAGACAGATTCTCTGCATATCATACAAGCAACAGAAGAAAAATGACCGCATCAGACTGCAAGTCAACACAAGCACTGGTACACAAGAAGCTCTCCTCATAGTTATGCAGAACTGTAAGCTTGCTGAACACTTGTCTGAGGTGCAATTTGACACCTGGTAGCCAGAGAAAATTATGGAGAAGTTGCAGCAAAAGGCAGGACAGGAGCCAGTCACCATGCCGGTGTTGAGGAGGAAGTTTGGCTGGCCAGGACACACATGGTCAAGAAGCCAGCATCCAGCACCACCCATCAGGCACTGACCTGGACCTGCAGGGGAGAGGGGATGACCCTGGAACAGCTGGAGAACACGCACTGAGGCTGAGCTGAAGAGGAAGGGAAGCAACTGGACAGGGACAGGAAGTACAGCACTGTATACTGGAGAGTTGTCATCCATGGCTTTAGTTCCTTAGGGTGAAGGATGTGAATATGTAGACTTGCATGATGCGGGCCTATTTCTGATCATGGCTCCATTATCCAAGGGTGGACATGCCACATGCAAATCATATCAATCATGGGTGGAGGAATGAAAGGAATGGACTGGTTACAACTGTAACCTGCAGTGCCAGACTGAGAGACTGCGGATATCCTTGATCGCTGTAGCCCTGGCTACAGCACTGCTGCTGCCTGGTGTTATCAGACAGTAGATAAAGAAATTGTGTGTGTGTGTGTGTGTGTGTGTGTGTGTGTGTGTGTGTGTGTGTGTGTGTGTGTGTGTCTCGTGTGTGTGTGTGTTTGTGTGTGTGTGAGTGTGTGTGTGTGTGTGTGTGTGTGTGTGTGTGTGTGTGTGTGTGTGTGTGTGTGTGTGAACAGGAATGGTCCCTTCCCCTGCATGTTCTGGCAGTGGACAGAGATTTCCCACAACATACAGCTGTGTCTGGCAGGACTGAGAGAGGTGGACAGGTAGGCTGTTTTAACTGGCATCCTGTCTTCCTTGTTTTCTTCTGTCTCAACGAAATATTAATGCATGGGCATGCGTATGTGTGGAGGCACATGCTAGATAATGCAGAAATAATCAACTGCATATTCTTTTGGAGCTGTTTGTAATGTCTGCATGTACAAGTCTTTTAATTTCCCGTTATTTTAAGTTAAAAACTATTGAAATACCTAAAAGAAAAATATTCTGTTCCGTGCAAATAAGTGATGAAAAGAATGTCTGATAGGGAAAGCAATTTTCATCTGAGGGCTGTAGCACTCTGAAGGTATGTCCATTCATTGTGCACTTTTTTAGACAGTTTTGTGATATGGCTGTTGTCGCCTTCCATTGTTAGTTACTTTTATTCCATACCTGCATATTTTGTGTGTTTTTGTTTTGGGCCATTAAGCTAGTGCCAATACAGAACACTCATTGTATGCTATTCTGATCATTTGAAGTTACCAAGCATGTTTCAGAAAAGTTTACAGTCACTGACAAACGTTACAGTTGCATTGTAATATAAAGTTTACAGCCATAGACAATCATTTCAACTGCATTGTAATATACCCTGTGTAAAGCTGTGTACCTTTGCTAAAGTATCAGCCCTTTCTCTCGATGCAAAGCGTGTTACATAGTGAGACATATGTGATTATTTCTTACTCTAATTAAAAAATCACCATTCACACCCAAATACAACTTCCAAAGGGGTTCATGTTCTTACCACAACCAATCATGGCACTAAATCTGTTGAAAACTGGTTAAAAGATCAAAGCCTTACGGCACTTCTAAGCTTTTTTGTTATGTTGTGTTGCGTTGTGGCCTTGACCTTTGACTGACCTGGACTCCCAGTAAGACTATGTGGCTCATCATTCATATTTTGTTGTATCAAGTGTGATGGAATAAGGATGCAAGACTTGAGTTCTGCCATGTTTAGATTACTGTGCCCAGTCGTGACTTTGATCTTTGACCCACTGACCGTAAGTTCCTGTAGGGTTCCTGATCTCACGTTGATCAGTCAGTATTAAAAGTGAGTGGAGGCAAAGGCAAGCTGTTTTCTTACAATTTTTCTTCTGATATGTCAAGCTGTGCTGTTTTTTCCTTTTTCTTGTTAGTCTTTAAAGTACAGCGGCTTCATACAAGGGATGACAGGACAGGCCTCTGTTTAATTGTCCCTCATCCTGCCGCAGTTTGTGGATGAGAGTTCTTTGTGCATTTTGCATGCCCCTCTTCTCTGTTCAGACATGTGGCCAACGGAGAGATCCTGGGTGTGACCTTGCTGATGGAGGACGTGCTACAGATGGGCTATCAGGGAGCCAGAGTGCACTCCGACAGCAAGGACATTTCCCAGACGACATCACGGGGGGAGTCACGCTCCTCTCATGGCGTGTCTGGCACCACCCCTGACCTCAAAGATGCTGCCAAAGCTCTCTGTGAGTGTTGATGCTGAATATGTGTCACCTGTAGATAAACAACGGAACCTGTCTGTGAGTGTTGATGCTGAATATGTGTCACCTGTAGATAAACAACGGGACCTGTCTGTGAGTGTTGATGCTGAACGTGTGTCGCCTGTAGATAAACAACGGAACCTGTCTGTGAGTGTTGATGCTGAACGTGTGTCGCCTGTAGATAAACAACGGAACCTGTCTGTGAGTGTTGATGCTGAACGTGTGTCGCCTGTAGATAAACAACGGAACCTGTCTGTGAGTGTTGATGCTGAACGTGTGTCGCCTGTAGATAAACAACGGAACCTGTCTGTGAGTGTTGATGCTGAACGTGTGTCGCCTGTAGATAAACAACGGAACCTGTCTGTGAGTGTTGATGCTGAACGTGTGTCGCCTGTAGATAAACAACGGAACCTGTCTGTGAGTGTTGATGCTGAACGTGTGTCGCCTGTAGATAAACAACGGAACCTGTCTGTGAGTGTTGATGCTGAACGTGTGTCGCCTGTAGATAAACAACGGAACCTGTCTGTGAGTGTTGATGCTGAACGTGTGTCGCCTGTAGATAAACAACGGGACCTGTCTGTGAGTGTTGATGCTGAACGTGTGTCGCCTGTAGATAAACAACGGAACCTGTCTGTGAGTGTTGATGCTGAACGTGTGTCGCCTGTAGATAAACAACGGGACCTGTCTGTGAGTGTTGATGCTGAACGTGTGTCGCCTGTAGATAAACAACGGAACCTGTCTGTGAGTGTTGATGCTGAACGTGTGTCGCCTGTAGATAAACAACGGAACCTGTCTGTGAGTGTTGATGCTGAACGTGTGTCGCCTGTAGATAAACAACGGAACCTGTCTGTGAGTGTTGATGCTGAACGTGTGTCGCCTGTAGATAAACAACGGAACCTGTCTGTGAGTGTTGATGCTGAACGTGTGTCGCCTGTAGATAAACAACGGGACCTGTCTGTGAGTGTTGATGCTGAACGTGTGTCGCCTGTAGATAAACAACGGAACCTGTCTGTGAGTGTTGATGCTGAACGTGTGTCGCCTGTAGATAAACAACGGGACCTGTCTGTGAGTGTTGATGCTGAACGTGTGTCGCCTGTAGATAAACAACGGGACCTGTCTGTGAGTGTTGATGCTGAACGTGTGTCGCCTGTAGATAAACAACGGGACCTGTCTGTGAGTGTTGATGCTGAACGTGTGTCGCCTGTAGATAAACAACGGGACCTGTCTGTGAGTGTTGATGCTGAACGTGTGTCGCCTGTAGATAAACAACGGAACCTGTCTGTGAGTGTTGATGCTGAACGTGTGTCGCCTGTAGATAAACAACGGGACCTGTCTGTGAGTGTTGATGCTGAACGTGTGTCGCCTGTAGATAAACAACGGAACCTGTCTGTGAGTGTTGATGCTGAACGTGTGTCGCCTGTAGATAAACAACGGGACCTGTCTGTGAGTGTTGATGCTGAACGTGTGTCGCCTGTAGATAAACAACGGAACCTGTCTGTGAGTGTTGATGCTGAACGTGTGTCGCCTGTAGATAAACAACGGGACCTGTCTGTGAGTGTTGATGCTGAACGTGTGTCGCCTGTAGATAAACAACGGAACCTGTCTGTGAGTGTTGATGCTGAACGTGTGTCGCCTGTAGATAAACAACGGGACCTGTCTGTGCACCAGTCTTTTGTGTGTGACTTCATGTTCATTAGGAATGTTTAAAAAAAAAAAAAAGCCGCAACAGTGAAGTTGTTAGTGTCACAGAGTCCCAGTTGGGGAAGGTTGTGGGTTTGGTTCCTGTCAGAGCCATTGGTTTGTGGGGTTTTTCTGCCCTGACCAGCTCCTAGCCACAGTGTGCTAGGGGCTCAGCAAGGAAGACTGGGACCATGCAGACAAGCTACATCCACTTCATTGATCTGTCTTTGAGAGAAAAAAGCAATAACAAAAAAAAAAAGAAAAACAAAAACGTAAATGCTTAGTTCTGTTTACAGTGAGCATAACAATTCAATACAAAGTGCTTAGAGTCATGACAGAAAGAAAATGCAGGCTTATATAATCGATGACTTTGATATTGTATCATATGTGTTTGATGTCAAAGCCATTTTCTGAATACAAAATCAGTATACATGATGTCTAGCAAGTAAATGTTTCTCAGTTTTGAATTTGGTCATTAATTGCAGAAAAGAAATTGTAAACTTGTTTTAATTTCATTTAGTCTGCACATAAAAATGAAAAATGTTACTCATCTGTATGATTTTGTCACAAAAATCCTTGTGTAGAGGCAGTGCTTTGACTGTAAAATTAGAATGAAAAATGGAGGAGGATGGAACAGATTCCATTTCAAAAGATTCTGTGCCTGAAATGGATGGTGGAGAAAAGAACGAAGCAGTGGCAGCGACATTTATAGACATGTTTGAGATTTCATATTTAAGATTTCAGCATCATTGACCTGAAACAGCACCTCTAAATGTTTGAGCAGTCAGTCAAAAAGATGTGGCATGGTGAACATTTTGTGGATTGCCTGTTCAACTCTAGATTTCCACAGTACTCTCAGTTCAGCCAAAAATGCATGCATACATAAACATTCTTCAAGACTGGTATGGAGTTAACAGCCACAAAAACGCCTTAGTACATTATTCTTGTGGTCAGTGGTAAGATAAAAAAAAAAAAAGGTTTGTGGGGCAAAGGGGGCAGACGTGGTTTAAAACTGTTCAGTGAGAATTTGGTTCAGTAATGGTTTTCAGACTGACCTTGGTGTGCATGGTTTGGTTCTTCGTTTTTTGCGTTGACCAGCCAGCCTCACCCTGCGTGGACTGCACCGGAGCCAGCAGCCCCTGGAGGCCTACCGACTCCTCAAGTTCTTCCTGCTGCTCTGGAAGTGTCTGGAGCTGCTCAAGAGTGACTGGGGGTGCCGCCGGCTGAGCGTGGAGGCCATAGCGTCCAGCACCATATATCGGGAGTTTTGGTAAGCACTTTCCACTGCAGATGTCTGTTGCTGCGCACTTCAACTTCTTTCAGTCAGTTATATAGGCATGTTTGTCGATGTGCAATGCAGAATGGTTACCAGTTCATCATGCAGATGCCATTGTTGTTTAAGGCTTTTGAATAGTATGGTTATATTTTTGTCGTTTTTCCCTCTCTCTTTCTTTCCCTCTCTCTCTCTTTCCCTTTCTCTCTCTCTCTCTCTGTTCCGCTCTCTCTTTCTCTGTGAATGTATTTGTGCATGAATGCGTTAACAAACAAGAGTCAATACACATAGATTCATGTATGCTTTGTGTGTGTGTGTTTGTATGTGTGTGTGTGTGTGTATGAGTTGTGTGGAGTTACGTGTGCGTCCATATTTAAGTGGATATGCGCAGTGTGTGGTGTGCATGCATCTATTCTTAACTGATGGTGCATATGTGTATATTCACACTTTGTGTGTGTATGTGTGTGTGTGTAAGCATTTATATACAAGTGCTGGTGTGCATGTGTATGCACATGTGTGTGTGTGCTTTTGTGTGTGGGGGTGCGTGTATGTGCATGCATGTGTGTGTGTGTCCAAGCATGCCTGTCTATGAGCATACATCTGTATTTGTCCATGTGAGCATGGCAGTATGTTTGTATATAGAACTCTCCTTTGAAGTTCACATAGATATATTCACACCTGTATTGTACACAGGGCAGTTTTATATTATCAACTACCATATTTTTTGTTATGCAACATGAACCAAACTACCAATTCATTTACAGCACCAGACTAACTCATAGAACTGGAATACTGTTCTTAAAAACATAATGGATAAAAAATCTGAGTCCAAACTGTATTCAAATCCAGATGTAGTGTGCCATGTATGTGGATTTTGTTGATGATTAGTACTGACCGTTGTGGTCACTTATTTTTTCTGGAAAGATTCTTGCACTGATGCTGACTCATCACATCTTGGCCACCAAAGCCATTGTCGCCCAAGTCTGAATTGATTTAAAACACATCTGTATAGTCCACACTGATGTCTGCGTTGTCAGTTTATCAGCATCTTGGCTGCTAAGTCATGTCAAATAGAGATGTCTTTTGTCACTGTCTCATAGTGCTCTTGCCAGTCAGCTCCGCACAATGTGAGAAAAAAAAAAAGAAATTATAACATGTTGCCTTCATAAGCATCTTATTGCAAAGGGCACCTGCAGAGCTGACGCAGTCAGCTCAAAGCGGTCAATTAAACTCTCAATCCTTCCCAAATAAACCGTATAGAAACAAAGCATAGCATCACCCATGATGGGCAGATTGGGAGTCATGGGGAAAATTGCAAACAGATATACTGGTAGTTAAGTGGTTGTCATATGTCTCTTCCATTGCCTGTCTGGCACAATGTAGTGTACACTGTGCAGCAAGACGTACCGTGTGGAAATCCTGGTGCCAGTGCTGCAGAGTGTGGCGCGACGGCTGGGTCAGGGGGAGATGTACGACGCCATCAGTCCCGAGACTGATGTGCTCGTCATGCCCAAGGGGGCATCTGAAATTGAAGTGCGAGCCAAACAGGTGAGTGCTGCATTTGATCTAGGTTTTTTTTTAATTTGTGTTCCACTTCCCAGTCACATCATGTTTCTCATGTGACTTGTGTTCACAATGAAGTTGAATGTCTTTGTGGTTGTGTGTTGTGTGTGTGTGTGTGTGTGTGTGTGTGTGTGTGTGTGTGTGTGTGTGTGTGTGTGTGTAGTCCCTGAAAACAGTCTGCCAAGGCTGTACATAGACAGATGTAAATCATTTTAATCAGAAATCCAATTTACTTAGAACACAAATAAAAGGAAAGAGATTGAGAACTTGAGAATTCAAAAAATGTAGGTCGACAGATCCTGTCACGAGAGGAACGCAAACGTGCACACCTTCAACTATGATCAGTGACAAAGAGACTGGCAGACAGACTGGCAGAGTACAGACTGAGACAGACTATCTTTACAGTCAGCAAAAAAACTTGGAACAAGTCCAGCTGGCTTTCTTTAACATTGTACTCTAACAAAGCATTTGAATTGCTGGTGGATATTTCACAGCAACAAAACACTTTGTTTTTCCCTATGCTTGAGCAAGGATAACCATCAAAACATATTCCCTGAAGTTATCATCTTGTTCAATTCAGCCTCTTCTCTGTGAATGCAGTTGACACGTCTGCTGGAGGCGCTGGAGATGCACATGATTGGCGAAGTGAGGAAACGTGTGGCCAAGGAACTGACACTGGCTTTGGCTGAGCGAGCAAGGGAGGAAAACGCTCTTCCAACAGATTTGTGGAAACGTGCCGTAAGTTCTGTTTTCATCAATGGTCAGGATATCTTCATTCGAAGGCCAGCTGACCTCCAAGTGCCCAGGCTGCAGGATCTCACTGTTAGCTTTTATGCACCAGTCAGCAGGGCCAAGCAGTTATGCAAGACTGGCATTTGGCCTGGGGCATTTCATGGTGTGGCTTGCTTTACATCAAAACAGCTTTTAAGTCGCCATCACTGTAAATTGGTTTGCCATTTTGAAAGCTTTTTTCATCTGGAAACTTTTTTTTGTCCTGGAAATATTATTATGTGTCGCAGGTCTTATGGATGAAATGTGTCAAGTGATTCAAACACTGATTGCATGTGTCTGTTCTTTTTAAAGGGTTCGTTTTTTTTTTATAGAAGAGTGCTGTTGGTTGTGTACATGTGTTAGTGTGTGTGTGTGTGTGTATGCACAAGTGTGTTTTTGCATGCTTTTGTGTGTGTGTGTTTGTATGTGCGTGCATGTGTGTGTGTGTGTGTATGCACAAGTGTGTTTTTGCATGCTTTTGTGTGTGTGTGTGTTTTTATGTGCGTGCATTGTGTGTGTGTGTGTGTGTGTGTGTGTGTGTGTGTGTGTGTGTGTGTGTGTGTGCGTGTGTGTGTGTGTGTGTTTCCATGGTTGCTGTGAGTACATATAAACAACATGATTTGATGTGTATGTGAGTGCGTCTCTGTGTGTATGTATGTGTGTATACATGCATGTCCATGCACATGCATTTGTTGTGTATGTGTCTGTGTGTGTGCATACATGCGTGTGCCCCTGTGTTTGTGTCTGTGTGTACGTGTGTATTTGTATCTTCTTGTTCTCATGAATATGTATGTGCGTGTGTGCGTGCACACACATGATGCATGTGCATCTGTGTATGTCCCTGTGAATGTGTGTGTGTGTGTATGTGTGTGTGTGTGTGTGTGTGTGTGTGTGTGTGTGTGTGTGTGTGTGTGTGCTCTCCAGGTGATGAAGGAGAGTTTCACCACCAACCGGCCCCACGTGGCCGAGCACTTTGCGGACAAACTGATGGCACAGGCGGAGGAGACGGAGGAGACGGAGGAGACGGAGACACACATCACCTTCAGCCGAGAGCACCTGCGATCCTGCCTGGCCATGCTGGGTCGGGAGGTCATGATGAGGGAGAAGCAGAACTATGAAAGGTAGATCACCGTGTTCTGACACAGGGGGAGGGCTTGAGGCTTGTAGGTTGCGTGAGCGTGGTGAATATAGGTCTGTCTGTGCCAAAGAGAGAGGCTATAAGGTTAAATGCCAGCTTGAAGAAACAAATTTTTTCCTTCTGCATCTCAAGTAGAACCTTTTTTTTTCTTCTTTTTTCCCCCTCAGTCATCTGTTTCTCTAGGCAGAGGATTTTTTCTTGCTGTCTTTGCCCTACAGACACTGGCGAAAAAGTGTTTCAGAACAAAATATTGTTTAAAGGAGATGCTTTTGTGTGTGTATTTATATGGAGCACATCCTATGCTATCTTGATCTGTTTGTTTTCAGCTACACAATGTACTATGAGAACATGCTGAGATCTCACCACCAGCTGCTGTACAAGACTGAACAGGTGAGAAGGTGACATGTGATGTTCAGGAACAGACCTGTGTATATGAACATGGGGGGGGGGGGGGGGGGGAGAGGAATGTTGACAGCACAAACAAATGTGATTGGTAGATTAAACTTTGACTAAAAGTTGACTCAACCTGAAGTTGCTGAATTTCATTTTTTTTTTTTAAACTAATTTGCAGGTTGGCTACTTGTGCACATCACATCACATTGGTCATGATATTAAATTAGTGTGTGTGTGTGTGTATGTGTGTGTGTGTGTAGGGGGGGAGGGGTCCTGTTACTTGTTTAATGAGAGAAATTAATGTAATCCCATAATAGGTTTGTTTACATCTCGTCCTGAAAAAAAGAAAGAAAAATTATATGTAGAAAGCTCAGTTTTCATTTGAAAAATTAAAAAACTGTGAACACTATATGTATTTAAAAGAGTTTTGGTTTTGTTTTTAATCTTTGATAAGTCATTAAAGTAATGACAGAAGAATTGTTAGCTCTGCACTTGTTTTCCCCACTTCTAAATTGTTCAACGCAAGAGTTAGTAGGTTGTGAAGGGGGAGTGTGGCCAATATATGTTATTGACTTTGCCAAACAGTCTGTGGGTGGGGTGTTCTGGAGACATGTGGTGCTATCCTTTTTTGACATGACTACCTCCTAAAGGCCCACAAATCCCACTGTCTCTTCTCCCCTTACAAAATAAAAGCTATTTCCTCCCTCATTGTCATGTTTTTAATGCTTTCCCAGACGCTCCTTTCTGATTTGGGCACAGTTCACTAGACAGACATAATCCATGAACTTCAAGATTTTCAACCAATGAAAATAATTTGAACGCAACTTCCATCACTCTAGCTTTTTGTGTATGTCATTGCAAGTTTTAATGATTTTCAGTTTTTTCAAGTCGCTGCCCAGAAATACAACTGCCGTAAGTCTGAAAATCAAATTTTACAGGAGACGAAAAGAACTGGTGATTATCTCCACAAGATATACTGCAAGCTGAGTTATTGAACAAGAATTTTGATTACAGCATGCTTATGTTGGAGATAATGTGATTGGGACTTGCATATGTTGTGCCCCTTGGCCCACTCTTATAGTATACCAAAAATCTCAAAAATTCAGAAAATTTGAGTTATGGCAGTTGTGTTTCCGGGTGGCAAAGTGGTTGAGGGGGGGTCGGAATAGCTCAGTGGTAGAGCGCTGGACTGATAATCCTGGGGTTGCAGGTTCGAATCTCCGCCGAGCCGTTTCGGTACAGGTAGATTTTTCCCTCGGAGTTAACATTGGTTCTGACTTCATTTCCCATACAGTCCTTTGAATGAGACTATACACTGAGGTTCCGTGTGTGAACGCACGCATAACATCTTGCACACACGTCAAATCCCATCACCAACTTTCGGAAGAGAAGGCCAGTTTGGCCGTTGGTATAGATGACATTTTACACATAGCATGCACCTTCCCCGAAGGTGGAGTATGGCTGCCTTAATGTTGGAATGAAAAACAGTCATACACACAAACCTCCACTCCCTTTGTCAGGCAGATGGGTTTAATCCTTGCCTGTTTATACAGGGAGTGTCCGCAGGAGTATCAGCCTGCGTACGCAGAAGAAGAAGAAGAAGAAGAACAGTTGAGGACAGAGCAAAAAGTTATCCGCATGTGTGGGGACAGTAAAGTAGCAACAGCAATATTGTTCTGTCACACAAGATTTATTTCTATCATTTCTGCAGTGCTTCTGTGACACACCTTAAGCATTGGAAAGGCTGTGTTCTGATTATTCTTTGAAGTAAATGTGTTGGTGACTTGTCCAATATCACGATGTGGTAAAAGAAAAAGAAGACGACCAACAGTCTGATTGGTTGTTGCTGGGGGCTGCGCAGGAAGTGAAACACCTGCGTGAAGAGCTGAAGCAGGCCAAGCTGGCCACCACGGTGGAGGTGCAATGTGAAATGGCCTCCCACGCTTATGACCTCATCATGGGTACGTGTCACTGGGGGGGGGGGGGGGGGGTCTCATCGTAGAGTGTGTCGCTGTGGATGTGTGTCTCATCATAGTGTGTGTGGCTTTGGGTGTGTCGCCTCATCGTTGTATGTGCTGCTGTGGGTGATTGTTGTATTATGGATATTTGTCATTGTTGTGTTATGGATATGTGTCACAGTGGGGGGGGTGTTTTATCATAGTGTGTCGCTGTGGGTGTGTATCTCATCATTATACATGTCACCGTGGGCGTGTGTTGCATTCGGGGTATGTGTCTCTGTGGGGTGTGTCTCATCCAGCATGTGTCTCTGTGGGTGGGTATCTCGTCATGGTGTGTGTGTCACAGTGGGGCTTGTCTTCATGGTATGTGTCTCTGTGGGTGGGTATCTCGTCATGGTGTGTGTGTCACAGTGGGACTTGTCTTCATGGTCTCTGTGGGTGGGTGTCTCGTGGGTTTGTGTCATTGTGGGAATGTGTTGTATCCTGCTATGTGTCATTGTGGGAATGTGTTGTATCCTGCTGTGTGTCATTATGGGAATGTGTTGTATCCTGCTATGTGTCATTATGGGAATGTGTTCCATCCTGCTATGTGTCATTATGGGAATGTGTTCCATCCTGCTATGTGTCATTGTGGTAATGTGTTCCATCCTATGTGTCATTGTGGGAATGTGTTCCATCCTGCTATGTGTCATTGTGGGAATGTGTTCCATCCTGTTATGTGTCATTGTGGGAATGTGTTCCATCCTGCTATGTGTCATTATGGGAATGTGTTCCATCCTGCTATGTGTCATGGTGGGAATGTGTTTCATCCTGCTGTGTGTCATAATGGGAATGTGTTCCATCCTGCTATGTGTCATTATGGGAATGTGTTCCATCCTGCTATGTGTCATTATGGGAATGTGTTCCATCCTGCTATGTGTTGTTGTGGGAATGTGTTCCATCCTGCTATGTGTTGTTGTGGGAATGTGTTCCATCCTGCTGTGTGTTGTTGTGGGAATGTGTTCCATCCTGCTATGTATCATTGTGGGAGTGTGTCTCCTCTTGCTGTGTTCATCACTGTAGGAGTGTGCTTTTATTGGCATGTGTCGCTCTGGTGTGTTTCATCCTGATATGCATGTCTATGGATGTGTGACTCGTGGGTATTCTACTGAGGGTGTGTGTGTCATCGTGGGTATGTGTCACTGGGTATTTTCCGTCGTTGGTGTGTTTGACTGTGAGCGTCTTTCATTATGTCATGTTTCGCAGTGAATTTGTACCTGATTTTGTTGAGGTGTATGTTACTGTTGGTGTTTGTGCCTCATCATGGCTATGAGTTTTTCATGCCATCGTGAGTGTGTGCCTTCATCAAAGTCTGTGTTACTGTAGCTGTATGTCTCATGTTACATGTAAATGTGGATGTGTTCCATCGTTTTTGTGTCGTTATGGGTGTATGCCTCATCACAGTATGTGTCACCGTGGGTGTATGTCTCCTGGCATGTCACTGTTTGTGTGTACCTCATCATGGTATGTGTCACTTGTCAAGGAGCGAGAAACCTCTCACAAAAAGGCATTAGACGCTTGGAGGAAAAGGGGACGTTGTACGTAGTATATAATTAGGTAATAGACCAATTAACCAGGGTACCTTACCATCGCACACGGCCGAACTGTGTGAAGGAGGCCGAAGTGGTCAGATGACAGATGACACCTAGGAGAGAGTTCGGACCTGCCCGGTGGGGGAAGGGGGAAGGGATGTAACCACTACGACCTCGGCGCTCCAAGTGAGCGCTAAATGCTCAGTCAGCTGAGGTTCTTTTGTAAACAGTCAGTGAAGAGCAGGAGTCTTGGATTCGTTCAGATGGTATTGCTGTGGGTCACTGTGTTGGTTCTATTGTCAGGCTGGTTGAATGCGTGTGGAGGTTGTAGTAGCCCTCTTTAAGATAATTACTGTGTTAAGTGACCTCCGAAGTCGGCGGGAATTTTCGATGTCCATCTGGTGCTAAGTGTGTGTTTGCTAAACAATTAGGTAGGGCGTGTGTAAATGCTGATGTGTGGGAGAATGTAGCGAATGGAGAATTCAGGGTACTTGTGAACTAGGGGGTTGAGATGCAGCATGGACAAAGGCATGGCCCGAAGGGGGATCCTTTGTTTCCATCCCTATATAAACTGAGAGAGAACAACGTGAGAGGAGAACAACACCAGGAGAGAGAGAGAGAAGGCAGAGGAGTGAGCAGGACAGAGAAAGGGTCGAGAGAAACGTGGTCTGGGAGATAGAAGACAGCTAAGTCTTAGGGTTGAAGACAAGCTGGAAGAGAAGGAAACTAATTTTGAAGCCCAGAGGTGGGTGAAGACAGACAAACTGAATTTAAACCCCAGAGGGGGGTGAAGAAGACGAAGAAGAAGAGTTCTACGTCAAAATCCCAGAGACGACCACGAAGACCCAGTCCTGAAACCTGGAGCCAGTCAACCAAGGGCGTCACCATCAAGCAGTGCTGAAGAAGACTTGAAGCCACTTGTTCAAGAACTGTGGTGTGGTGTGAAAGCGTGGTTGTGTGTGTGAAAACCTGGCCAGGTAAGAAGTCATTTTATTATAACCCGGGATTAGGAAGTATTGATCTTTTATGTTCTGATATTTCATTGTGTGTGATTTGATTGTTCATGATTAATTATAAGTAGCATAGAAATTGTATTTCTTGTTCTCAGTCGTGTTAGGAGAGAGACGAATGCGTGACATCCCATTCCCAGAGAGAGGCGAATGTTTGGTGTGCGCATGAGTGTGCATATGCGTGTATGAGTGCAAAGATAACCTTGGTGTGTTAAGCCTGACTATAATACATCAACTTAGTGCACTTAAGCAATACCATCACGATTTCCCCCATCCTGGACAAAGTGGCGAGCCTGCCAGGATTGCATGGCCCAAATTAGTTTCAGGAGGGAAACAAAGTGAGTACTTTTGTAGTACTGCGGCGAAGCGTTCACTAAAGGCAATTATAATTAGCTCTTCTAATTATTTCCTTTAGTTCTTTGAGTGTTGAGTATTGACTTGTGTGTAGGGTGGTTGTATTAATCAAAGGTCGTTCAGAGAAACGAAGAACGAGGTTCTAGTCCTAACTCTCACAGAAGCTGTGGTTTAAGATTAAGGCTCCTTTGTGTTAGGAACACTACCATTGGTTGTTGCACTCGTAACGTTTAGTAGATAAACCGAGTACCAACTTTTACCGGGTTATAAGCGTAACTGTTTTAGTGGTGCTAAACATATCGAAAAAAGAAATGGCTGAAGAAAGTTTTACTCCCATTGAGAAACTGATGAGTTTAGGGAGAAACTGGGATATACAGGAGATGAACTGTGTAGATTCATTGAAACTCAGCAGACGACTGAGAGAGATGAAAGGGCTGAAAGGAGGAAATTTGAAAAGGAACGTTATAGAGGCAGAAACTGCTGCATCGAAGGCTAAAGCAATGCAGCAGACGCAGAGAGTGCAGCTGCTAAAACGAGAGCAGATGCAGAGAGTGCAGCTGCCAGAGCAAGATCAGATGCAGAGAGTGCAGCGAGGGCGAGAGCAGAAGCGGAATCAGAGATTCTAGCGAAACAAATTGAGTTGGAAAGAATAAAGTTTGAAAATCGCAGTGACATGGACACCAGTTCTGAGTCAGTAGGCCGCAGACTAAGTTGCGCACCGAGACTTAAACTCCCACTGTTCAGAGAAGAAACTGATTCGATCAATGCCTATATCAGTCGGGTTGAATCGGTTGCCGAGCACGAGGGCTGGCCCGAAGATAACTGGGCAATAAACCTGTCTGCCTTGTTGACAGGTCGTGCATTACACACCGTTTCTACCTTACCCAAAGGTGATCAGAGGGATTTTGACAAGGTGAAACAAGCAGTACTAAAGGCATATGATTTGACTGAAGAAGGTTTTAGGCGTAAGTTTCGCAAGGCGAGAATCGAACAGGGTGAGACATACACACAGTTCGGAGTTAGACTGGTCCACTATTTCAACAAATGGGTAGAACTTAGTGGAGTAGACAGTGATTTTGAAGGCCTCAAGACACTGGTGATGAAGGAACAGATACTTGATGGTTGTGGGGCGGGCCTCACCATCCACATTAAAGAAAAAGGTGCAACCACAATAGCTGAGGTACTTGAGACAGCTGAGACATACCGGGAAGCGAGGCGTGATTTGCCTGAACAAGAGGAAAGCCTGGAAGCATATTCAGAGGATAGCAGGCCAGCACATGACTCACGCAATGAGTCAGCAGTACACACCCGTAGGCCCACAGCATCACGTGAGCAAACAAGGGTGAAAACCAATAGCCACGTGGCTAGGAATGAGCGTACCTGTTTTCTGTGTGATAAGACAGGACACTTGGCTAGAGACTGCCGATTTAGACCTCAGAAAGCAGCAGCAATGAGGATCAGGCCAAGAGAGAGACAGATAGAAAAGGATGAACAAGATGACAGTGTTATTTTGTCTGGATTGTGCTGTGTGTTCACAGATTCAGGCGATAACATGGATGTGCACAAAGGCAGAGTAGGGGACAATGTGGTTAATGTCATTAGAGACTCTGGGTGCACTGGCGTAATGGTGAAGGAGTCCCTGGTTGAGAAGGGACAATTCACAGGTAAAGCACAGAGGTGTAGACAAATAGATGGAACAATAGCAGAATTCAAAACGGCCCTGGTGTTCATTGATACACCATTCTATAGTGGAGTCGTACAGGCATTGGCTGTTCCAAAGCCGCCGTATGATCTGGTAATTGGGAACATTTCAGGAGCACGTGGGTACGAAAACCCAAACCCTGACTTCACTGTTGAATCAGGGAAAAGAAATCACGGGAGAGAAAGGCCCCAGGCGGTCACACACTTCAGAAAGCACTGGAGCGTGTCCGGTGAGACTAACCCCACTCACTTGCGGGCAGAACAAAAGGGCGATTACTCGCTCAGAAAACTGATTGGTTTTGCTCACAGAGGGCAGAAGAAAATGTTAAAGAGGGTACAATCGGGTTTGAGTTAGACAACGGCATATTGTACCGAACTTTTACTCATTCGCGTTCGGGAAAAACGAAGAAGCAGGTTGTCGTTCCTAGGCAACGCAGAAAGGCGGTGATGTCCGAGAAACATGTGACGTCAGCCTCGGGCCATCTCGGTAAGAAGGCCTCACAAAAGGCAGTGACGCGAGAGTACTACTGGCCCGGTATCCTTGGTGATGTCAGGCGTTTCTATGCACAATGCAGCACATGCCGCGGGGTAGGCAAGGTTTGTGTGCAGAAAGGGAGATCAGACGGGTCTTACCAAAAGGGGAGCGTTGGCCAAATAAAATGGTCGGTCGAGAAGCCAGGTAGTGTGTGCGTGGTCTTGTGCAGTGTCGCGTATGCGTGACGTGGCTGGTTGCGGGCCACGTGTATGAAGAGAAGGGGAGAGAATTTCCGTAGAAACATAATGGTTATATGGCCACACGACTTAGAGCTGGTGGAGATTCCAGATTTATGTTGATATTTGCTTGGATAGTGTGTATGTATTGATTTTTCTCTAATTTTTGTTGCAAGACACATCTTGCGTGCGTTCTCTGGAGTAAGTAGGCTTATGAGAGGCCGATATTAGCACTGGTTTAAATGGGAAAATTATGAGAGTTTCATCTCCTTGAATGTTAAGTTTTAGCCAATGCAGGGCATTGTCTTCGAGTGGGGGGAAATTGTCAAGGAGCGAGAAACCTCTCACAAAAAAGGCATTAGACGCTTGGAGGCAAAGGGGCGTTGTACGTAGTATACAAATAGGTAATAGACCAATTAACCAGGGTACCTTACCCATCGCACACGGCCGAACTGTGTGAAGGAGGCCCAAGTGGTCAGATGACAGATGACACCTGGAGAGAGTTCGGACCTGCCCGGTGGCGAAAGGGGGAAGGGATGTAACCACTACGACCTCGGCGCTCCAAGTGAGCGCTAAATGCTCAGTCAGCTGAGGTTCTTTTGTAAACAGTCAGTGAAGAGCAGGAGTCTTGGATTCGTTCAGATGGTATTGCCGTGGGTCACTGTGTTGGTTCTATTGTCAGGCTGGTTGAATGCGTGTGGAGGTTGTAGTAGCCTTCTTTAAGATAATTACTGTGTTAAGTGACCACCGAAGTCGGCGGGAATTTTCGATGTCCATCTGGTGCTAAGTGTGTGTTTGCTAAACAATTAGGTAGGGGCGTGTGTAAATGCTGATGTGTGGGAGAATGTAGCGAATGGAGAATTCAGGGTACTTGTGAACTAGGGGGTTGAGATGCAGCATGGACAAAGGCATGGCCCGAAGGGGATCCTTTGTTTCCATCCCTATATAAACTGAGAGAGAACAACGTGAGAGGAGAACAACACCAGGAGAGAGAGAGAGAAGGCAGAGGAGTGAGCAGGACAGAGAAAGGGTCGAGAGAAACGTGGTCTGGGAGATAGAAGACAGCTAAGTCTTAGGGTTGAAGACAAGCTGGAAGAGAAGGAAACTAAGTTTGAAGCCCAGAGGTGGGTGAAGACAGACAAACTGAATTTGAACCCAGAGGTGGGTGAAGAAGACGAAGAAGAAGAGTTCTACGTCGAAATCCCAGAGACGACCAGGCCACGAAGACCCAGTCCTGAAACCTGGAGCCAGTCAACCAAGGGCGTCACCATCAAGCAGTGCTGAAGAAGACATGAAGCCACTTGTTCAAGAACTGTGGTGTGGTGTGAAAGCGTGGTTGTGTGTGTGAAAACCTGGCCAGGTAAGAAGTCATTTTATTATAACCCGGGATTAGGAAGTATTGATCTTTTATGTTCTGATATTTCATTGTGTGTGATTTGATTGTTCATGATTAATTATAAGTAGCATAGAAATTGTATTTCTTGTTCTCAGTCGTGTTAGGAGAGAGACGAATGCGTGACATCCCATTCCCAGAGAGAGGCGAATGTTTGGTGTGCGCATGAGTGTGCATATGCGTGTATGAGTGCAAAGATAACCTTGGTGTGTTAAGCCTGACTAATAATACATCAACTTAGTGCACTTAAGCAATACCATCACGATTTCCCCCGTCCTGGACATCACTGTAGAAGTGTATATCAAACTGGTGTGTAACACTGGGTGTGTGTGTGTTTCATTGGTACATGTCACTGTGGATGCGTGCTTTATGTGTCACTGTAGGTGCGTCATGATTGATATGTTTCATTTGGGATGTATGTCTCAGCATGGGAACATGTCACTGTGGATGTATGTCTCAACATGGGAACATGTCACTATGTCTCAGCATGGGAACATGTCACTGTGGATGTATGTCTCAACATGGGAACATGTCACTGTGGCTGTATGTCTCAACATGGGTACATGTTACTGTGGATGTATGTCTCAACATGGGTACATTTCACTGTGGATGTATACCTCAACATGGGTGCATTTCACTGTGGCTGTATGTCTCAACATGGGTGCATGTCACTGTGGATGTATGTCTTAACATGGGTACATGTTACTGTGGATGTATGTCTCAACATGGGAACATGTCACTGTGGATGTATGTCTCAACATGGGTACATGTCACTGTGGATGTATGTCTCAACATGGGTACATGTCACTGTGGATGTAATTCTCAACATGGGAACATGTCACTGTGGATGTATGTCTCAACATGGGTACATGTCACTGTGGATGTATGTCTCAACATGGGTACATATATATCACTTACCTTATGCAAATACACATGTATGCACTCCCATTTTTGTCCTACACACCATCTAAGTTGGAGACTACTTTGTGACACAGAAATCACGGCGCTGCGAGCCAAGATCCTGGAGATGAGGGAACAGGCCATGACGGCAGAGCAGGACGTGCGTGAGAGTGTGAAGAAAGAGTTCAAGGAGGTCATCCAGAGCATGTTCAGCGCCAACAGTCAGCTCCGCTCTCGCTTTGACGAATTCAGGTGTGTGTCCCCTGTCCTCTGTGTGAACGGTCAAAGAGGTTTAGGATCAAAACTGATGATTTTGAGCTCAGTGCGAAAATTCTATCCCTTCCCCCTCCCTCTCATATTTTTTTTCTGTCTCGTCTTTAGTCTCCTTCATGGCATTATTTCTATGCTGCTGATTCCAGCTTCCCATGAACAGCCATATCCCTATTTGCCCTGTGGGGGTGCCTGTGCTTCATTCCACAAACAGTACTTGGTATCCAGTTGTCCTGAGGCAGCCAAGCACAGCAGACACAGTGCTGCTGCCAAGTCACTATGTATGTTGCCAGCATTCGTGAGTGAGCCGTCCCCCTCTGGGGGGAGTCACCCATGTCCATCCGGGGACACTCTCCATAAAAGTGCGGAGACTGATGACTTTGACGGGAATGTACTGCCATCATCTTGACGTGAATGTACTGCCATCATGGATGAGGACAGGGAACTGAGACTTCAGTCACCGCGATAACAGAGCATGAGGAGCCACAAATATTGAGACTTTTGACTTTTTAAAATTTTGTTTGTTATGATAATGAAAATTAAAGACGAAAAAAGGTTGTTAGTGTGTAGTTTACCTTATAGGAGCTGGATTTATCCCAAACTTTGTAGATAAAATTAATCTTGAGATTTTTTTCTACACATTGAATGTTCTGAATGATCTGTTTCAGCCATTTGTGCACCTGATACACTTACAGATCAAGTGCTCTCAGTTTCATTGCAGCGCTTTTGTCACTTTGCTGCTTGTTGAACACAGACGCTAAGGATTTTTACTGGCATCTTGTGATAGAGGGATTGCTGTGGGTTTTTTGAAAAATTGCTTTTGATAGTTATATCAGTGGCAGTGGTAATAATAGTAGCGATAGGGACTGGCTATAAACCACCACAGACCTTCCTGTATTTTCTACAGTTGTTTTGTTTTATTTTGTTTTGTTTTTCCAGATTGATTTATCTTTGTACAGATTTTGTTACCGGTGCCAAAATTTTACAGTGCGATGTCTGTGTTTTGTAGGTATTGGGTTTTGCAGATTAAAAAAAAAAGTGTCTCTCGCTTCTCTGTATTATTTCTAAAACATGTTTTTCTGCCCTTTTTCCATCTGGAATGTTTTAATCTTTATGTATGTAAATATCTTTTTTTTCTTTAATTTTTTTTTCTTGCTGACCAGTATTTGTATATTTTACCTCAAGAATTTATGCCAAGGTAATTTGAGTGTGAATTTAGATGAAAATTCTGTGAAGGCATTTGACATCAATGATAAACATGTTGTATGGCTCCTTTGACTTAATGGCAGGGAGCAGCTGAATGATGACGTGTATGAAAAAATTGCTGAAACCCGATCAGCAGCAGTGGCAGCAATGACCAGACTGCAGGAGAAGTTTGGAGGTACCCAAGGTGAGACTCCCACACACATGTGCACATGTAAATACACACACACACAAACACACATACATATATGCATGGGCATGCAGACAAACAGAGGCACAGATTCACAGACATATGCTGACACTTGCACACACAGAGACACACAAATGCACATAATTATGTACCCCACACACACACACATGCTCTCACACACACACATGCTCACACACACACACACACACACACACACACACACACACACACACACACACACACACACACAGAGTCACACACACACATACACACACACACTCATACACACTCACACACACACACATGCTCACGCACACTCATACACACACACACACGCACGCACGCACGCATGCACGCACGCACGTACGCACGCACGCACGCACGCACAACACACACACACACACACACACACACACACACACACACACATGTGAATAATGCTCCATAGAAATGTACATGATCAGTTAGTACGATAAACAGTTATTCTGACGGTAGCTTACCATCCAGTGATGAAAATCAAATAAATGAATCCTGCCCCTCAGATGACGACCTGCGTGTGAACCTGGCCAGAGCGGAGCAGTTGCGGCAGCTGCAGCACGAGAACCACCAGCTGAACACAGTCATCATCAAGATGAAGGCCATGCACGCCTGGAGGCGCAACCACCTCACCAACAACTTCCTCAAAACTGTGAGCTGCTTCTCTCCTCTGTGCAACTCTGTCTGTGTGTGTGTGTGTGTGTGTGTGTTGTGTGTGTGTGTGTGTGTGTGTGTGTGTGTGTGTGTTTCTGTATGCGTGTGTGCTTGGTGAATCGGTATCACAAGCAGAATTAGGTTGGAGTTACGTGCGTGTCATTGTTTCACCATGGGAGCAGAAGTTAACCTTCCATGTCTGCTTTCAACTGGGTTTGGTTGGTTGGTGGTAGTGGTGGTGGTGGTGGTGGTGTGCGTGCGTGTGTGTGTGTGTGCGCGCACGTGTGCACTGTGTGTGTGTGTGCGTGTGGACTGTGTGTGTGTGTGTGTACGTGTGTGCATGTGTGTGTGTGCAATTTTTAGGTTACATAACACACACTCTCCAGAGGTGAAATGACAGACAGGGATACCCCTCCCAGGAAAATCGGGGAGTGGAACCTATCAAACACTACCCCCATACCACCAGAACTACAACTTGTTAGGACGGGCAGTGAAAAGGCGTTTGGTTTTCCATTTGTCAGTTTGTGTGTGTGTGTGTGTGTGTGTGTGTGGTGTGTGTGTGTGTGTGTGTGTGTGTGTGTTAGGATATGAATACAAAACTTTTTTTTTCTTAATTTGAGCTGCATTTTGTGATTACCTAAGCTGTTTTAGTGTACCTTATATAGTGACAGCCCTGATATGGCCCTTTGTGGTCGGCTGGGCTATAAGCAGCATTACCTTATGTTGAAGTGCCCTGACAGTTTTGTATGTGTGTTTCTGTGTCTGTGTGAGACAGACAGAGACACAGAGAGAGAGAAAGAGAGTGAGTGAGTGATCACTTTCATCAGCATACTTATGTGCTGCTAGCATTATAGCTAGTAACATTCACCATCACATCACACAAATCATGGCCAATAGAATAGCCAGTAACATTCACCATCGCATCACACAAATCATTGCCAATGGATGGTTCAAACCTCTGCCCTCTGACCTCTCCTTTACTGGGTGTTCACACAGGAGCAGTTTACAGCAGCTGTGGCCTTGTGGCTGATGTACCCCCCAGGAAATGAGACATCAGGTTCTAGACTTTGGAAGTCTTCCGTTGATTTATTTTTTTGCCAGACACTTCCCTTCCCCCTGCCCCATCTTGGTTTCCATGGTATATTGAGTTGTGGTTCTGGTGTTAGTCAATTATAATGGCATGCAGTGGAACGCAAAGAAGTATGTGGCTAAATCAGCATGTTACAATATGACACGGCACAGCACACCACCAGAGACACAATGCAACACAAACCAGCTCTCATCTTCTCCACCCTTCTATTTTCACAGACAATGATGTTCACTATGAATAGATTCGCTTTCCCTCACCATCCAGATCATGGACCTGAGAAAGGACGGAGAAATGGGCAAGAAGGAAATGGTACAGATCAAGATGCTGGCCGAAGAGCAGGTCATGTTGCTACGGCAACAGCTGGTGGCCATCAAGCGTGCTCTGGCGTCCACAGAGAGCGAGTCCAATGAAGTGCGACGAGCCTTGGACAAAGAGGTCAGTATAGGTGCCATTGTTTGTTGTGTTTTGTTTTGTTTTCACTTGCCTGTCTCTTTGAAAGTGATGTCTTGTATTATTCTGTGCTTACATCTGATGCTTTGTTTTGTAAATTCTCTTTTTGTTAATTTGGGGATCTAATTATCTCATAGCTGAATGGTTAGAGCGTTTGGCTGTGGAGTTGACAGTCATGACTTCGAACTACTTGTAGGGTTGGATTTCTTTTCTTACAGCTTGGAAGCCATTGCTGTCAACCCAGTAGTAAATGGACGCCTGATTCAAATCAGTTCAGAGGAGATAAAGGTGGCTGAAGAAGAGTTGTGGATCCTGTTTGCCATAATGCTATGCACTTGACACTAGAGCAAGAGTTATGCTACTTGTTTGTTATTTGCTGTTTACTGTTCTCTGCCTCATTTAAGTTTCCTTCCATTGATCGGTTAGTTATGTCACTGCTATTGATCAGTTCATTATCAATGATTATTTTTATCATTGGATGGAACATTGTCAGTGTTTCTGAAAGTTTGTTTTATGATTTGAATCTGAGGATAAAAGACTGGCTCCTGGTTATCCAGGTCTTTCAAACTAGACGAGCATTTCCCTTTGTGAATGATTATATCTGTACTTTGAAAGAAGAAACTTATCCAGACCTACAGTTGCCCATGTTGACATAAATGCGGCATTAAATGGTAAAATAAGATGATGCACACAAATGACTTTTCCGGTGAGGCGTTACTATGTATGTGTCATGAAGTAACATGTCATATGACTTGTATAGTACACCGATGACCAACAGTAACAAGTGACACCATGGAAATGTGTGCACTGCAAGGTGTACAGTTTGGATTGATGTGTGGCTCCACAGCTGCGGGTCAAGCAGGAGAAGGAGCATGAACTGATGCAGAAAGAGCGGAACAAGATGCAGCTGGAGGCAGCCAAACAGGCCAGCATCGAACGGCTGGTCAGTACTACTCAATGTGCTCGTGCTCACCGCTTGGTCAAGGAGCAGTAGCAGTCATTGTGTTAGGCAGCATGCTGTGTTTGATTGTGTTAGGCAGCATGCTGTGTTTGATTGTGTTAGGCAGCATGCTGTGTTTGATTGTGTTAGGCAGCATGCTGTGTTTGATTGTGTTAGGCAGCATGCTGTGTTTGATTGTGTTAGGCAGCATGCTGTGTTTGATTGTGTTAGGCAGCATGCTGTGTTTGATTGTGTTAGGCAGCATGCTGTGTTTGATTGTGTTAGGCAGCATGCTGTGTTTGATTGTGTTAGGCAGCATGCTGTGTTTGATTGTGTTAGGCAGCATGCTGTGTTTGATTGTGTTAGGCAGCATGCTGTGTTTGATTGTGTTAGGCAGCATGCTGTGTTTGATTGTGTTAGGCAGCATGCTGTGTTTGATTGTGTTAGGCAGCATGCTGTGTTTGATTGTGTTAGGCAGCATGCTGTGTTTGATTGTGTTAGGCAGCATGCTGTGTTTGATTGTGTTAGGCAGCATGCTGTGTTTGATTGTGTTAGGCAGCATGCTGTGTTTGATTGTGTTAGGCAGCATGCTGTGTTTGATTGTGTTAGGCAGCATGCTGTGTTTGATTGTGTTAGGCAGCATGCTGTGTTTGATTGTGTTAGGCAGCATGCTGTGTTTGTCTGTCTGCAGAGCTGTTGCCATCAATCTGTGGAAGAGATGTAGACATTGGTTTGTGGGATATGTAGAGTCATCAGTCTGCAGTATAGCTATAGTCATCTCTCTGGTGTAACTTCAGTGATTTATCTGGCACAGTTGTGGTAGTCAATAGATACAGTCTTCAGTCTGACGTAGTTGTAGATGTCAGCCATCTGTACATAGCTATAGTCATCACTCTGACATGATAGTTGTTATCAGCCAGTTGTACATAGCTATAGTCATCAGTCTGACATGATAGTTGTTATCAGCCAGTTAGTTGTACAAAGCTATAGTCATCACTCTGACATGATAGTTGTTATCAGCCAGTTGTACATAGCTATAGTCATCACTCTGACATGATAGTTGTTATCAGCCATCTGTACATAGCTATAGTCATCAGTCTGACATGATAGTTGTTATCAGCCAGTTAGTTGTACAAAGCTATAGTCATCACTCTGACATGATAGTTGTTATCAGCCAGTTGTACATAGCTATAGTCATCACTCTGACATGATAGTTGTTATCAGCCATCTGTACATAGCTATAGTCATCAGTCTGACATGATAGTTGTTATCAGCCAGTTGTACATAGCTATAGTCGTCACTCTGACATGATAGTTGTTATCAGCCATCTGTACATAGCTATAGTCATCAGTCTGACATGATAGTTGTTATCAGCCAGTTAGTTGTACATAGCTATAGTCATCACTCTGACATGATAGTTGTTATCAGCCAGTTGTACATAGCTATAGTCATCACTCTGACATGATAGTTGTTATCAGCCAGTTGTACATAGCTATAGTCGTCACTC
>CM031615.1:69703775-69713775 GCA_018398815.1 Conus ventricosus
CTCTGGTTCTTGTCTACATGTTGCAGTTCTAAATCTCTACCAGAGGATATGTAACTCATCACTGTCAGACTGTACAACTTTGAATACAGACAGTCACAAGTGGAACAAAGACTTCAATCCTGGAGCTCTGCTGTGGGCATTGTCATGTCATTAGAGGCTTACAAAGTCAGCACACACAAGTTGACTCTTTCGTCACAGAAAAGGTTATATGCAAGGAAACATACTGTCTGAATGTTTTAAAAGACTAATATAGGAGAGTGCTGTGGTGATCCCTGGAGATGACTGACAAACATGGAATGATCCGTCGTAAGGCTGCTTCACACTCAGATCCAGGCTCACAGCATCAACCCAACAGTGACAAAAAGACTTGGGAACAATCTCTGGCATCTTTAGAAAAACAGTTTACAAAAACACTCCTTAGAAAACAGTAATGCAAGGTAACATAGTATGGTTAATCAGAAAGATAAGATAAGATAATGTTGCTTATAGCCCAGCCGACCGCAAAGGGCCACATCAGGGCTGTGGTTAATCAGAAAAGCATTGTGTCAGACCTTCACACAGACACTGCCTTTTATACCAGGCCAGCCAGCAAGCAACAGGTTTGAATCAATTCATCATGAGAGCGTTTAAGCCCCTGTTGCTCAGAACTGCACTAACAGCAGTTCAGCTTGTCACAAGGGCGACAGGTCCTTGCTATGACCTGAACATAAGATTGATGGTAAACCGGGCAATGATACTGAACTCAAGTCTATTGACATTGGCAAGAACAGCGATTGCAATTGACCTGAGGGTTTTGAACATGACTAGTTTTGATTCACTTCATGATGTGGAAATCACTTAGAAAACAACAGAAGTGAACTGGACTCCTGAACAAGCGTTCGCTTTTCCTTCATGATCCCCCCTACCCCAGACCAAGCTGTGAGATGTTGAGTGGTGTGGGGCTGAATTGTCATGGTGCCCATCAACTGTGCTCTTCTTCCAGTACCCATCTGTTTTCCATCCCCAACACCAGACCTAAATCTTTGGGTCTGTGCGCTTTCTTCTCTCAGGGTCCAGCTGTCTGGAACAAACTCCCTATGAATGTTGGAGTATTCTTCGTCTTGTTCAGATCATTTATGAAATCTGACCTTTTAAACTTATGTATCCTGTACCCTGTCTTTGCTATGATGTTATCCTGGTTATGTAAGTTTGTGTATGTGTGTGTGTGTGCATTTGTGTGTGTGTGTGTTTCCTGTGTACGTGTGTGTCTGTGAAAGCATGTGTACAACTTATAACAATATGATTGCTTTGTGTGGGAGTGCTAGAGTGGTGGTGGTGGTAGTCGCAGTGGGTGGAGCTAGGAAAAGTGGGGGTGATCGTCAAGCACTAATCTATGGAAATTTTTGATGTCATGATTTTTATTAATAGATGCGTGCCTTCAAGTCTGTTTTGTAAAAGCATCAGAGCCATGTCTAAAGGACTGAATGCTGTGTGAACAACATGACTGTGATCATTTGGTATGTAACCTGTGTTCATTGTGCACTGTGTTTGTGGTCCTCAGGTGTACGACTATGAGTCCAGTGTCTTCGGCCATCCTCCACTTGGTGCGAGCACTATCTCCGTGCCTCCCACACGTAAGATATGGGAACGCTGTGTGTGTGTTCATGCGTGTGTGTGTGTGTGTGTGTGTGTGTGTGTGTGTGTGTGTGTGTGTGTGCGTGTTTATGAATGTGTGTGCTCAGTTTCTCCTACATTTTTAATGCCATATTTGCCTAGATAAGGAGACAAGTCTGCATTTTTTGGGGGATGCCATGTATGGAATGTGAGAGTGCAATATCAGTAGTGTGTACAAACTATTTTGACTGCTTATGGCGTATTTCCAAATGATGCCTGGTACTTCTTTCATCCCTTTGGTCCACAGGTTGTGGTTGATTGGCCATGACTGTCAACAAATGGGCATGTGTTAATTTTGTCACAGGAGCAAGAGTTATCCTTCTTGTTTGTTGTTCACTTTGCACTGTGTCCTACTTCATTTGAATTCCCTTCCATAGCAATCAGATTGAAGATATCTGTATTTGTGGCTGATGCTTCTTGTTAGGTCCCATGGCAATTTATAACTGTTCTCTTTTATCCTCTCACTCATCTTCCTTCACCCCTGATCAACATGCTTTCTCTTTCACACTCTTCCCGCATACATGCAACACATGACACAAAGATGTTATATTGCGCTTAGGTCCACTCCACGAGGAGTGAAAATATAATTTGTCAGTTCTTCATATACCAGCATTATACCCAGTGGGTATCTGGACAGGTACATATAATAGTGACCTGTAAACATCAGATTTCTTTTTATCTTGTAATT
Organism: Conus ventricosus; assembly: GCA_018398815.1. Taxonomy (NCBI): domain Eukaryota; kingdom Metazoa; phylum Mollusca; class Gastropoda; order Neogastropoda; family Conidae; genus Conus; species Conus ventricosus. The sequence continues at coordinate 69,706,117 of CM031615.1, forward strand.
TCTTGACTTTATGTCCCGTTCTTTCAAGTGTTTTTCTCTGATCACTTTGTTAAGTGAGGAGTTCAACGCATAAATTCAACCTTAGCTTCAATTGGACAATACCTTTTGTTTGTCAGGTAACGGACTTCAATGATTAAACTCTCCCATAGCTTCAAAAGGACAATACATTTGTTTGCCAGGAAACTGAATTCAACATTTACGTCACAAAAGATTCAAAAGGACAATACCATTTGTTTGCCAGGTAACGGCTAATAATCCAGTATTTCTTTCCATTTCTGACCAGCGCTTTGCGCCGATTTCTTTCCAACACTGCTGAAGGGGGTTAAAAACATCAATTCCCCTGGGATCTGAACTTTGAGTTTGACTGAAGGGGGGAAAGCGCCATGAGACACTTCTTGCTCATTTGAGCATGAAGTGTTGACCCCCGAGTCATAACCGAAAGGTAGTGGACCTAAGCGCATTGACCGTCTAAATTAGGATTACGACATCATAAAATTAATAATAATAATGACAATTGCTATAGCACCCACCCTGACCATGTAGGCTGGCGGGCGTTTTACAAGTTTTAACAATCCAACAGCTAAAATTATAAACAGAAGCACACACACGCACCAAATTCTGCGTTCCCAGGTCATCAACATACGTACACCTACACACACTTGCCCGCACCAGCATGCTCGCGCACGCGCACACATCCACCGCATACCCACCCCTGGAACATAATGTTGCCTACAAAAACATACTATATAATCAGTGAACAGCTCCTTTGTACATGAGCAGCTTGTACACATACATAATGTCTTGTGGGGGTTGCAGTGAACAGCTCCTTTGTACATGGGCAACTTGTACACATATATAATGTCTTGTGGGGGTGCAGTGAACCGCTCCTTTGTACACGGGCAACTTGTACACATACATAATGTCTTGTGGGGGTGCAGTGAACAGCTCCTTTGTACACAGGCAACTTGTACACATATATAATGTCTTGTGGGGGTTGCCCGTCTTTCTTGTTGCTTTTGCTGCGCCATTGTCCGCCAGCATTGTCTGTTAGCCTCCACACAGGTCCGGGAGCCCCCAGGACCTTGTAGGGCGTCTTGGACTGGGCCCATGATGCTGGTCTGCCAGTCTGCCGCCGCCTGTTAAGCCGGTGGTGCCATGAAGGCCGTTGTGGGTGTGGTGGCCACCTGTTGTGCCATGTCGGCCGTCGTCGATGTGCTGGCCCCTGGTTGTGCTGGTGGCACAGGGAGGGCCCTTGCGGGTGTGGTGGTCGCCTGTTGTGCTGGCAGGGAAGGTGGGGCCATCGTGATGGTAGGCGTGTGGGGGATGTCACTGTTTGGCTGCACGACTGCTGGATCTCCTGTGTCGCTGGGTCTGGCCGCTATGGCCTCACTCGCCTTCAATGTAGGCCGTCGGCGTCTCTGTGGTCTTGTCTTTGGCACCTGTCAAACACCAATTCTTCCGACACGAAAAGGGGCTTACCCTGTGTGTACTTGTATTGCCCTGTTTAGACAGTGGGATCAATCGATATGATAGTGTGGGGAAACAGTCATAGTCATGGCTAAAATAACCTGCAAACACCCACGTGATATCGCTGCCTTGCTGACAGATTTGATGAGGAGCATGCAACACATAGTAACGCCTAACGCAGCAGAGCGTCCCGGCTGATGAAGCCGCCTTGCTGGAAAACACGCAAAGTTAATATATAAACATGCCAACACACAGCTGATGTAGCCACCTTGTGGAAAAATTGTTGAGAACATGCCAAAACATATTCACGGTTAATTGACAGTCATGGGGATGAGGAGGTCACGGCTAATATAGCCGCATTGCTGAGAAACCTGCAAGATCACAGCCAATGTAGGTGTATTGTGTAGAAAACATGGGTCACAGCTAATACCGCCGCATTGCTGAGAACATGCAAGATCACTGCTGATGTAGGTGCATTGTGTAGCAAACATGGGTCATGGCTAATATAGCCGCATTGCTGAGAAACATGCAAGATCACAGCTGATGTAGCTGCATTGTGTAGAAAACATGGGTCACGCTGATGTAGCCGCCTTGCTGAAAAACATGCAAAGTTATAAATAAAAACATGCCAACACACAGCTGATGTAGCCACCTTGCGGAAAAACTTGTTGAGAACCTGCAAAACATATTCGCGGTTAATTGACAGTCTCAGGTGATAAAGAGGTCACAGCTAATATAGCCACATTGCCGAGAAACATGCAAGATCACACCTGATATAGCTGCATTGTGTAGAGAAATAGCTGCATTGAGTAGAGAGCATGGGTCACGATGATGTAGCCACTTTGCTGAAAAACATGCAAAGTGATAATAATATAAACATGGCAACACACAGCTGATGTAGCCACCTTGAGGAAAAATTGTTGAGAACATGCAAAACATATTCATGGTTAATTGACAGTCACGGGTGATAAGGAGGTCACGGCTAATATAGCCGCATTGCAGAGAAACATGCAAGATCACAGCTGATGTAGCTGCATTGAGTAGAAAACATGGGTCACGGCTAATATAGCCGCATTGCTGAGAAACATGCAAGATCACAGCTGATGTAGCTGCATTGAGTAGAAAACGTTGGTCACGGCTAATATAGCCGCATTGCAGAGAAGCATGCAAGATCACAGCTGGTGTAGCTGCATTGAGTAGAGAACGTGGGTCACGGCTAATATAGCCGCATTGCAGAGAAGCATGCAAGATCACAGCTGGTGTAGCTGCATTGAGTAGAAAACGTGGGTCACGGCTAATATAGCCGCATTGCAGAGAAGCATGCAAGATCACAGCTGGTGTAGCTGCATTGAGTAGAGAACGTGGGTCACGGCTAATATAGCCGCATTGCAGAGAAACATGCAAGAGCACAGCTGATGTAGCTGCATTGAGTAGAAAACAGGGGTCACGGCTGCATTGAGTATAAAACAATATAGGGCACAGCTAATATAGCTGCATTGCTGAGAAACATGCAAGAGCACAGCTGATGTCGCTGCATTGAGTCGAAGAAAGCATGGTCACAGCTAATACAGCCGCATTGCTGAGAAAAAACATGCAAGGTCACAGCTGATGTAGCTGCACTGGGTATAAAACAATATAGGGCACGGCTAATATAGCTGCATTGCGGAGAAACATGCAAGAGCACAGCTGATGTCGCTGCATTGCGTAGAAGAAAAACGTGGGTCACCGCTAATGTAGCTGCATTGCTGAGAAACATGCAAGATCACAGCTGATGTGGCTGCATTGAGTAGAAGAAAACGGGGTAGAAAACATGGGGCATTGCTGAGAAACATGCAAGATCACCGCTGGTGTAGCTGCAATGAGTAGAAAACATGCTGCATTAAGTCGAAAACATGGGTCAAGGTCACGGCTAACCTAGCCGCATTACTGCAAAACATATCACGGATCATATCATGGCAATATCATGGCCACCTTGCTGAAAAACATGCACTGACGAACAAAACAAGAGGGACATGAAATAGCTACTTCTTGTAATCTGTAGTAATAGGACATCCTGGTCAGACCGATGAAGCACATAATAAAACGGGCAACCGAAATAAAAAATCAGAGTCTGCCGTGAAAGTTCTAAGCGCACAGAAAATGGCCTGCCGTGTTAACAGATGACGCATCCATCCTTCGCCCCAAATTTTAATTTTTTTTAATTTATTTTTTTTAAATGATCTGGTTGTTGCAGTCTGGTTCAACTGTGTGCTGAGTAAGCAAAATAGTAAAAGCATGACCGAAAAGGGGAACAACAGCAAGCAACATCACATAAGTACTTGTGGTGATGCTTAGTGTGAACACATCACTGCCCTGTGTAACTACTACTTTGTGTGCATTCAGTTTTTACCTTGTACTTTGTTGCATGCTACTATCAAGGCTCCTTTGATTGATTTGTAGAACTTGAATTGCCCCTGATTTGACAGATGCACGCCGTCACTCAGGAACAAGTGTCTTTTAGAGCTTCTGAGAGAAAAATATTCGTGGTGGTTCCATGATGTGATGTATGGGATTCCTTCAAATGCCGCGTGTTGCTGGTGGAGTACTTGTTGCGCGCATGTGTTGAATTCTGTTGCTTCTCGCTGTGATAAAAACCACATTTCCCGGATCGTTCAGCTTTGAATCTTGGCAACAACTGTCCGAACGTGACGTGTTCCACCCCGAATCTACCTTTCAATAGAGAGGCCAAGATATCCATAGCTAAGTCATCATGTGTTGTCCCAAGCCAGAAATCGTTGCCTCCTATCTGAAGAAAGATGATGTTGGGTCGTTGTTTAAGCTTGTCCATTATGCCTGGGAGAGTTTGGTTATCGTGCAGAAGGCCGTGTACCGTTAGTCCGGCTCTGCTGACTATCTCCACAGAGCAAGTGTCTTGCAACTTAATATTTGCGTTCCAACGCACATCATCTGCATCACAAATATGCTGAGCAAAGCATTTGATGATGGCATGACGAAGTAACAAGGCATGAGGCATGTTAGACACCGTGTAGACTGCATGGATGAGGATCTTACCTTGCAACTTATTTGAGAGAGCAGAGAATTTTTTCGGAGGGCAGAGAGTGCGTCTTCACTGCTAGCATGTTACTTCGAAAAGGAAGCGCTTTTGCGCATGCCCGACCTGCATTAAGAATTTTGTCTTACGGGAAAATACCGGAATGATTTTTACGCATGCCTGGCCTGCTTTAAGAATTTTGTCTTACCGGAAAATATCAGAATAATCGCACTCCGCCACAAATTCCCTTATGTCCCATAAGAACTTTTGTTTTTGTTTGTGTGTTCTGCTTGATCATGTTGAGGATCAAAAAGGCAATGTCAGTCTTGGTTTGTGTATGTTAATTTCTGCAGTTGTTGTTGCTGTGTCCATGTGTCAGGTGCAAGCTATATGGGCAACCTTGGAACTGTGTACTCTTCTTTTTTTTCTGGTGGGACTGAGGGTGGGACGTTTCCTTGTTTGTTCTGTGTGCGTTGTGTAAGCATTGTGCTAGATGATTTGGTGTTGTAAGCAGCATTCAAATGGATTTATGGGCCTGTAATTATTTCATCATGGGAGCAAGCGTTACCTTACTTGTTTGTTATAGCACTGTTACAGCACTTCCCACTTATAACAAACTTGCCTGTAACAAATTTTGTCTGTAGCAAACGAAAGAAAAATTTTGGGCCAAAGATCTTCTTAACCATGACTTAAATCTCCTCAAATTGCACCAACACGGTTACAGCAAATCCTTGTTGATAACAATCAGTTTTTGTCTTTTCCCTGACATGTCTGTCCTCACAATCCCTATCTCAAGAATGAGTGGCTATTTTCAAGTCTTGGCTCCTTTATATATCAATAATATCCTTCCTTATTTCAACTTATCACGCTTAAGTAAAAGTGAAAAGAGATTCTCAGATAATTCCACAGAAAACCCCAACTTACATATTATCCAGGGACTCCAGCCACAGCAAACATTTGGATATAGCATGAGGAAGTAAGTATTCTGTGTTCTGCTTATCTTGCAGATCACATAGAGCAAAGAGTGAATCATATCCAGAGATGATAATCATGTAAATAAAACCTTCTAAAGTGGTGTAATCACAGAACGTGGCTCCAGTCAAGGAGTCCGAAACATAAAGAATGTTAAGCTAAATGTTGCTTCGAAAGAATGTCAGCTCAGGGTATTCAGTTGCCTGCTGCTTCACACATAATCCTGTGCCTGTTGTGCTGGTCAGAGCATTGCCTCTCAATGTCGGAGGGAGGGTTATATGGGGAGGAGGTTGGGGAAGGGAAGGATGGTAGGTGGAGGCAGAGAGTGAGGATACAGTGCTCTTAGATGAAGAGACAACGAAAAGAAGGAAAAAATGTGTCTTTTCAAGCTTTTATCGTGGGAATGGTTCTGATTAAAATGAAAGTGAAAACAAACACCTGTGTCTGTATATCATCAGACACAAGATGGTTGAAATGAAGCCGAGTGCAAATGATGGTCTTTGTGTACCTCCAGCCTCTGTGATGTCACGATCACGGGCAACCTCGGCAGGCCAGACCCGCCGCACAGCTCGACCAATCACCAGTACTGGAGTCTGGCCCCCGCCCACCAGCTGGCCAGCCAATCGTGGGGCTGCACAGTCTGATGAAGGGGACGCGCTGAACAATCTGGACTACAAAAAAATTCAGCGACCCAAGACTGTAAGTTGTCTGTGTCCGCGTGTGGCATTGTTTAGCAAGGTTAATGTTTCTTAAGTGTATGTAAGCACATCCTTCAATGTATGTAAGTACATAAGCAATAGGTGTACAAATAAGCAGATCTACACACCACAAGCATGCACATGCAGCTTGTGCACATTACACACTCAGACAATGACACTCACACACATACACACACTCACACACACACACACACACACACACTCACACTCACACTCACACACACACACACACACACACACACACACACATGCACACATATGCCAAAGCTCTTGGTATTTATGTGTCACTGACAGAAGAAAGAGAAAGTTGTTGGTATTTATGTGTCACTGACGGAAGAAAGAGAAAGCTGTTGGTATTTATGTGTCACTGATGGAAGAAAAAGCTGTTGGTATTTATGTATCATTCATCCTCCATCTTCCAATTGTCATTGATTGAAGAAGGAGGAAGCTGTTAGTATGTATGTATCGTCATCCTCCATCTTCCAAAGTCTAGACAATCACACTACACAACATCAGGAACAAAGCATGATTGTGACTAGACTCAGATGAAGTGTAATCTTTGGCAAGATTCACTGTCATCTGAAAAACTAATAGTATCTGCCCATGTATCGAGATCAAACACTACTTACCACTGGCGGCATATAATGTGTGTATGGAAGTGAGAGTTGGACCTGACATCAAATTCTGTAAGAATCGACCCAGACCTTCAACAACTGAGGTGGACATGACGTCAGATCTGTAGGAAAAGACCCAGACTTTTAGCAGTGGAGTTGGACCTGGCATGAGATTTGTGAGAAATGACCAGACCTTCAACAAGAGGGCTGGCTCTGACATCAGATCCATTGAGAAATGACCAGACCTTCAACAGCAGAGCTGAACCTGACATCAGATATAAGGGAAACCACTCACACCTTCAACAACAAGCTTTAGTCAGTTTCTCCACACCACACTCAAGGAACTTCAGAAAGGAATGACTGTGTCAGACTGCCCTTCACACAGACTGGCAGACAGGGATGAAGTGAGCGGACATCAGTCATCAGCAGGTCTAACATGAGCAGGTACTGTCTCCATGATGCCCTTCACACAGACTGGCAGACAGGGATGAAGTGAGCAGACATCAGTCGTCAGCAGGTCTAACATGAGCATGTGTCTCGCCATGATTCCCTTCACACAGACTGGCAGACAGGGATGAAGTCAGCAGACATCAGTCGTCAGCAGGTCTAACATGAGCATGTGTCTCGCCATGATTCCCTTCACACAGACTGGCAGACAGGGATGAAGTGAGCAGACATCAGTCGTCAGCAGGTACTGTCTCACCATGATTCCCTTCACACAGACTGGCAGACAGGGATGAAGTCAGCAGACATCAGTCGTCAGCAGGTACTGTCTCCATGATTCCCTTCACACAGACTGGCAGACAGGGATGAAGTCAGCAGACATCAGTCGTCAGCAGGTACTGTCTCCATGATT
>CM031615.1:69718775-69731275 GCA_018398815.1 Conus ventricosus
ACACACACACACACACACACACACACACACACACACTCTCTCTCTCTCTCTCTCTCTCTCTCTCTCTCTTTCACATTTTTATCTGTTTGTGTAGAAAGATAAAGTGGAGAAAATAGAAAAAAGAAAATTCAAATTTTCACAATTTCGAAAGAGTAAAGTCAGTGTGCAGTTCAAGTGGTTTCCCTTCCCACTGTTGCATGTCTCACCGTTATTTTTTCACTCTACCCATTACATGTGAAACTGGCCAGTATTTCAGTAACCTTTTCACGAAAAATTACAGTCATGATAAAGGGAAAAGAATATATCAAAGCTGTGAACATAATTTTGTTTTAAAGAAATTGCATTAAAAATTTTGGCTAATTGAGCATAAAAATGCAGCTCACTGCAAACTCTGCAGAAATGTGTTTCTGCGGGATTAGAGTCAGCATCAAAACAGAACAACAAAGGTAGCAGAAATGAAAGTTTGACCTTGTTCTCTTTAGAGTGCATGCACAGGCCTGCTTGGGCTCCGGTATATATGAATGGACAAACTAGCATATATATCCGTGTGTTAAATCTCCATATACAGATTTTTAGAGGGTAAATTTGGCAGTGTTACTTTAGGTTGATGACTTCAAATGTTTCAAAAACGCTCAAATAAAGATGGTGTGTTTTTGTGTATCAGCTTATCCTTCTGATAAATTGTTTCCTGTTTTTTTTAAGCGCTTATCTGGCATGAATCATTCATAAATGTGTGAAGTCACTGTGGATGCTTGTGTATGTTTATCTGAATTTCCTCTTGGAGCTAACATTTTCTAGGGGAAAGAAAGTGTATTTTGCTTTCTCTTATTTACATATTTTTTTGATGAATTGCTTTGGTAAAGGGAGACTATTTTAAGGCCAATAGCATCTGCAATCCCAGCTTCTGCCCAGCTACAGTCTCTGTATCGACATACTGACTGTTCTTAACCAAAGAATCTCACACTGCTTATGCTGAATCCCTGGACACAGCCACACCTAGGCTGCTCTGTTGATGTGCCCAGTGCCAGCAGTCCACAAGATGCGGTTGGCATCAGATCTCCTTGAAGTCATTCCTTCCCCATCCCAGTTGAATCCCTTCTTAAACCATTCTTCTGAGGCTGAAGAATTGATGACCTAAACATGTTTCTCTTCAGTGTTCACTTATTCCTGTTTAAATCGGTCCCACTCTTCTTCCGCTCCTTGTGCCTGTGGGATTAGATCCACCAGATTGTTGTGGGAAAGCTGTCACTCTGATCGTGTTCTGGGAAAATCCATTCTGACATCCATAATAGCTGAGTCATGAGCTCGTGCAGAGTCTTCCAGCATGAAGAGACATTGTCTGTGTTCGTTTTACAAGCAGAACTGCCTGTATCACACACTAATTACATTCACCAGGGAGGTATTCCTTCACCCGTGCCTGTTAATCTGTATGTCTTGTCAATGAGATTATGCAAAAATCAATGAGCCAGTTTTTGACAAAACGAGGCAGAAAGATGGAATGTGTCCCAAATATGAAGCCATCAAGTTTTGGTGGAGATTCAGATCAAAGATCAGATTCAGGATTTTTAGGATTTTTTTTTTCTTTAACATTGTGAGATCGGGTATTTTTCACTATTTTTGTAAATTGCTCAGAAATAAATGCTTAAGGTCTTATTAGGTGTATTGATATCTACAAACTTGTAAGACTTAGTACAGATCCAAATAGCAATGGAGGTCCAGCGATAGAAAGAAGTTTGATCAGGAGGTGGAGATGGAGGGACTGACTGACTTTGGAAGAGGTCTGCATTCTCCCACGTGACCTCCTAGTTTTCTGTGGTTGTTAGACACTTGGTCCTGTGGGAAAAGGGTAACCTTGGTTTAGCTGCTTCCTTACACAGCGTCTGTTGCTTGGCACCCTAGGATCAAACACCGAAAGCCTGATCACATCAGGCTGTTACCTCCCATCAGTTTGGTCTCTAAGGCTTGGATTGTGCATGCTACCTGTCATGAAAGTACATCTGAGTGATAAGTCTACAAGTGTGCAGCATATCTTTCAGTTTGTATGAGTGATGTGTGTTCAGTGTGTTCTACTGCATTACTCTGTTGATAGCATTTGTGCCAACAGGTGAGTTTATCTGTCAAATACTGACTGGTGAGTTGATTTTAACGTGGTGACAGCCCTGATGTGGCCCTCTGCGGTCGGCTGGGCTATAAGCAACATTATCTTATCTTATCTTATCTGTCAAATACAGTGGAAGTATAATGTGCATTACAAATGCAGGTTTACACAAACGCGCACACACACACACACACACACACACGCACGCATGCATACATGCACACACACACACACACACACACACACACACACACACACACACACATACACGCAGAGGTGTTTTCTGTAATAGGTAACAATGTATTAGAAGTGTGTTGTGTATTGCAGCCATTACACTTACCACATGGTGTTAACATGTTGTAAGTACGTAAGTCGTGATTACTTTTCATGCATATCTGTAAAACTTTATCAGATCTAGCCCTGTAGCCTTCAGAAAAACATTCATCTTGTTTGCTATGTAGATGAAGCAGAGTATAGAACTGAAGAAAAAAAATCAAAAAAAAATACAGAACCAAAGACTGGGTTGTTAAAATTTTGTCTGTCAGTTCTGTCCCTTTCTGTGAAGTATATTGATACATGTTTCAAGCTCCACAAACCTTCAAATTCATTCAGTGACCTGATGAAGTATGGCTTTTACCTATGACCTTTTCCCATCTGTCAGACACCCTACCAAATGAAAGAAGATGAGAGAGGTGTGTGTGCATGTGGATGTATTGCAGTGTGTGGTAGTTGGGATGATCAGGTATACGGAAACAAGATGCAAGAAATACAGAACTGGGTATGCATACAGTTACTGATAACTTGCAGTGTAGATTCTCACTGATCACTCAGGGGTCTTTTTGTTTGAGTTGTCACTATTTTTCTGGTAAGTGTTGGTCTGCCAGCATTTCAACCTGACATGCTCCCCACCCTCCCCACCTCCCCCACCATCACCCCTCTCCATGCTGCCTCTGTGTTGTAGTGTGTGATAATGGTTTGATTTCCGTCACTTTCAGGTCGGGGGTCGTCTGCGCAGTCGAATTGCAGAGCAGCTGTTGAACGAACTGGAGCCAGATCATCACGGGACCATCGTTCAGCTGGAGCAGCTGCAGCTAGAGGGTCGTCGCAATGTGACAACATGAAGGTCACCACAAAGGATGTGACATGAAGGTCGTTGTAGTGTCACAGTGTGAAGGTCACCCTAGTGTCATGACCTAAGGGTCACCTCAATGTCTCAACATGAAAGTCTCCACAGTGTGATGACAAGAATGCTGTTATGGTGGCATGATTGACAGCTGTGCTGCTTTGCTTTTGTTTCTCTATCCAACAATGTCTCATTGTTGTTTTTTTTATTGTTTTGGTTTGGTTTGGTTTGATTTCCACTGGGGACAAGAAAATCACTTTCAAAGCATTATATGAAGTAGAAAAGAGGTGGTTCTGTTATACTTGACAGTTCTGTGGTTGAACCTCAGAATGCTTGCTGCAATGATCGTCTGGTGATAAGTAGTTGTTTATTCTTGTTGTTGTAGTTGGTATTGTTGGCACTGGCTCTGTAGGACTTTTGTTGATGGATGAAGAGAGGACTCTGTGGCATTATCAATGTGATGTTTCTGTGCCAAATATGCCGATTCCAGTTTTGCTGAACTTGAAAGACAATTGCCCCAGTAATAAGAGTGCCTGAATATTTTTATGTATACTTTTTTCATAGACATATGCACAGAATTATCCATTTTGTATTACCCAATTAAAGAACATTTCAATTTTTTATCTCCAAAACAGTATATAGTTTCCAGAGTATCTCAGTGATGATGATTGCCTTAACATTTGCAAGCAGCATTAATTTTGGCTTCACCCTCATATGTCCACCCTCTATTCGCAGCATTCTTTATACAGGTGTTGCGCTTTGAATTCCATACTGTGATAAGCATTTCTGACTGCTCTGTGATAAGCGTGGACAGCCAGTGTACTTACGCCTTGGCTGTTTCAAGGACTATCTTTTCTATGTGCCAAGTCCCATGTTTTCTGCATCGTTCTACTCAGTAGAGATATATTAATTTTGTACATCGATGGTGGGATATTTCTAGCATGTGATTGGTGATGTTTGAAGTCATGAAACATTTGATTTTACATCCACTGTGCACTGAATCCTGTGTCATTCCTCCAATTCCTGACCAGCGTGGTGTATTCACCAATGGGTCAAGCAGTGCGAAATTCTTGAGTATTAGGCACCATCCCAACATTTTTCTTCTTTTTAATGTTTTATGTACTGTAGGATCCAGGAATAGCACAGCAGTACAGTATTTATGGGATAGTTAACACATATCTTCTTGATGGAACCAGAACTCTTTTGTGTACTGTAGGATCCAGGATTAGCAGAGCAGTACAGTATTTATGGGTTAGTTAACACACATCTTCTTGATGGAACCAGAACTCTTTTGTGTACTGGAGGATGTAGTGAATTTTATGTCATACAAAGCTGTCAAAGTTTTAAAGGCAGAATTTACACATATATTTTGCTTGTTTCATTCAGACATCGTTTAAAAATACCATGTATGCATAAACTGGCATTGTATCGGTTTTGTACAGACATGTGCGCATCATTATCTGCTATATCTTTGTTGTCTTGGTACTACTGTGTCAAGTCCCTCTGGCTTTGGTGGTCTGTGTGGAGTGAGAAATGTTTACATGGTGGTCTGCCTTCACTCTCTGCTTACTTATGAAACTTTGCCAAAGAATTCCACAGATCACGTCTCTGCCTCTGCCTCTTATGTTGCATGATGAAGTTTTGCAATTTCATACTTTGCTGAATGTTTGACTGAACACTTGTACAGGTTATGATTTTTGTGAGGTTGTGACAGCTCCCAGAGATAGCTTGGAAGTTGACTGTGCAATGCCTTCATTGCTGAGAACCATGAAAATGCAGAGAGAGTTTTGAAGTTGAAAGTGCAATGTATTCATTGCTGAGAACCTTAAAAATACAAAGTTTTGAAGTTGAAAACACAATGGCTTCATCGTGAAGAACCATTAAAAATAAAGTTAATCCTGCATCGAAATCTCTGAAAACACTCTCTCTTTCAGGATAAGGAAATGTTAAATGATGCAACGAACATACAGATAATAAACAAGGAAAGAAAAATGTATTCCCATGATGAAACAGTTCCCTGCATAGGACTTCAAACTAGAGCTGTTTGCAGTTCCAACTCGCCTACCATGCACACAAACAAAAGGCCCCCCAAACAGAACAAGTGAACTTCCATTGGGAATGAAGTTCAAAACTTGCCCGAAGTCCCTCTTGTCTGCATGTATGCAAGATGAATGGGCACCGAGTTATGTGCCTGTGACTGTTTTCAACCTGGGAGCAAAGTATTCCTTCCCTCTATGTTATTCACTGTTCAAAGACTTCTTTCCTGAAAGTTTTATCGGTCTCTTTGTCCATACACCTCCCTTGTCCAGACTCCCTCCCTTACAGACAGAATTTGTGATGATTTCTAGAGATCATTGTTGACAGGTTCTACTGTGTATCAGAGCTGTCAGGTATGAATGTCTTCATGGGTTAACTGCTGCCCACCATTCTTATATATAAAGTGCTTAATATGAAAGGATTTTGAAAGGAAATGGATGAATGGTGAATTCTATTGATATATTTGTATAATGTTTGTATAAAATAGGAAGATAAATTTGCCCTCCATCCATAAGTACTATCATATTCATGATTACTGTGTTATATTGATAATGTTATTTCATATCACTATACTGTATTGCATAGAATCTCTCTCTCTCTGTTTACCCCCCCCCCCCCCCCCCCCCACCCTCTCTCTCTCTCTGTGTACCTGTATTGTTTTGTTTCTCCAATTTGATCATTAAAATAAATCTGCTGTGTAAAACTGACGTTTCATAGAAACACCATAGATTGCTTGCAGATCACTCACATCACAAACACAAACTTACAATGTCACAACTGGCACACTAACATGGAGTTCAACAAATCAAGTTTGGAGCCAAGTCTTGAACATTGTGTTTCTTGGATACCTTCTTCGACATGCAGTTGCTACTGTTGATCTCGTTACATTGCTGCTACACCCTAGTTTAGCATTTGGGGGGCTATGGTTCCCATGTAAGAACAGAAGAAGGAGACATTAAAAAAAAAAGGGGGGGGGGTGAGGAAGAAATACAACTTACTTGTGATCTCTGTATGTAGAGCTGCTGGACTAGAAGCCTCATACAGGCTCAGACACAGCTTTGCTTGGTGGTGTCTGTGCCCATATGTGACCACACTCGACCCATCACAAACTGACAACTAGTTGGCCTGATGGTCTGAGTGTAGGGGATGGAGGCCTACCTCCTGTGTCTCCAGTCAACCATCCAACTGTAACACCAAGGCAGGCTGCTGGCTGCCCTGAGTAGTGTTCATTTGGTTCACCTCTACATTGTTTCTTTCAGTCTTGTAAGGTTTATCATCTGATGATGACACAAGTGAAAGGTTTGTGCTTTTCTATTGGTGCTGGATGAGTATTTTTCAAGAGACATTCTGCTTGTTGTCTTGGAGGGGGGGGGGGGGGGGGGGGTTAAAAAAAAAGGCAAGACTTTATTTCCCTCCAGGTCCCACCCCTCTATCACAGGGACAGTTTAGCCCAGAAGACTGCCAGGAAAGATGCAGTGACCATCTTTAGATTTGTTGTTTCACTCGGTTTCTGTTTTTGAAAAATAGTCTTTTCTGCTTGTGGCTAATTCTACTAATGCAATTATCTGCCATACTTCTTCTATGCCTGTCTGTCTGTCTGTCTCTCTCTGTCTATGTCTGTCTGTCTGTCTCTCTCTCTCTCTCTCTCTCTCTCTCTCTCTCTCTCTCTCTCTCTCTCTCTCTCTCTCTCTTTCTCTCTCTCTCTCTCTTTTGCTGTCTCTGTGAGACTATAATGGAATTAATGTGACCGCTGTTTTCAGGAGAGCAGCATTCAAATAAGGCTTTGGAATCCTTATTGTTTTGGCGCCATGTTCTGTTCAGTATTGGGTGATCAAATGGGAGTCCTGAGTCTGTTCTGCTGAATGTCGTGTGTTGTGTGTGTGCTCTGTGTTCGTTTCTGAATAACTGCTGATCAGACAACTTAAGAATTCTTTTTGATACACATGTAGAAACTCTTGCCTTACGTCACAACTGCTGATGTTGTAAATGTATTGGAAAACTTGCTGGTTAGGTTTTGTTGTGCATGTGAATGCTTTTTCATGCAACTTTATCTTTTGATGTGACAGGTTTTATTGCTGCTGAATTCATGTTAAGACTGTAGCTTATACCTGGAAAAAAAGAGGAGAGAAGGTGATGGTGGAGAAATGGTTTCATTATTTTATATGCAGAGCTGTCGCACCACTATCAATGTGCTTACATCTATTTAGCATGATGAATTTTCTCCAACCGTCGTACTTTGTGTTCTGTACAATTTTGAAATGCAGTACTCAGAACTGTGAAAGTGTCCTTTGACTCAAGGTTGTGCTGACATACCAATATGCACCATGTGAACTGTGTTAGTTGGAATACATCGTGGTTACTTTCATATTTACAGTGAATCGATACTGACTGTGATGGTCTCCTTGAACAACTTGTTTGTGTTTGTTATGCCTTTGACTTGAAAGATGCCATTGTATTGAATTCTGTGTTTAGCTTTTTCATGAATCCTGTGTTGAGTTATTTCATTGTAGTATTTGTTAAAATATGAGCTAGATTGAAATACAGACTTTTATGAGAAATTTAAGATTTGCCTTTGACTTTGTGAAATTCTGCTGCTTCAGTTTTGTGTCCAAGAGATTTGTGTCGGCACTGCTGCTGGTTCTGCTGTGTGACAGGGAGGGGTCGGTTTTTTAGCTGTCTACAGCCTAGATTATGTAACAGGTAGGGGCATCTCTTGAACTACCTCCAGTCTAATGCATGCTTTCACAGTGTAAATTTCATACAACCTGATACCTAATAAACTGTCTACAATGTCATATGTAACGAATGAACTGTCTGTAACTTGATACTTAATGAACTGTCTGAAACATGATACACACTGAACTTCCTACAACATGATACATATTGAACTGTCTACAACATGATACACAATGAATTATCTACAACTTGATACAAAATGAAGTGTTTACAACATAATACATGAAGAACTGTCTACAACATAATACACAATGAACTTCCTACAACGTGACACACAATGAACTGTATTGAACTGTCTACAACATAATACATGAAGAACTGTCTACAACATGATACATAATGAACTGTCCACAACATGATACATAATGAATTGTCTGCAACATGATATATAATGAACTGTCTTCAACATGATACATAATGAACTATCCACAACATGATACATAATGAAGTCTTCAACATGATACTTAATGAACTGTCTTCAACATGACATGTAATGAATTGTCTGCAACGTGATGCAAAATGAACTGTCAACAACATAATACATAATGAAGTCTTCAACATAATACATAATGAATTGTCTACAACATGATACATAATGAACTGTCTACAAAATAATACATAATGAAGTCTTTAACATGATACATAATGAACTGTCTACAACATGATACATAATGAACTGTCCACAAAACGATGCATAATGAACTGTCTGCAACATAATACAAAATGGAACTATAAACAACATGATACATAATGAACTGTCAGCAACGTAATTATTACATAATGAAGTCTTGAACATAGTACATAATGAATTGTCTACAAGATGATACATAATGAATTGTCTACAACATGATACATAATGAACTGTCTACAACATGATACATAATGAACTGTCCACAATGTGATACATAATGAACTGTCCACAACATGATACATAATGAACTGTCCACAACATGATACGTAATGAACTATCCATAACCTGATACACAATGAACTGTCCACAACATGATACATAATGAACTGTCCACAACATGATATATAATGAACTGTCCACAACATGATACATAATGAACTGTCCACAACATGATATATAATGAGCTGTCTTCAACATGATATATATGAGCTGTCTTCAACATGATACATAATGAACTATCCACAACATGATACATAATGAACTATCCACAACATGATACATAATGAACTATCTTCAACATGATACATAATGAACTGTCCACAACATGATATATAATGAACTGTCTTCAACATGATATATATGAACTGTCTTTAACATGATACATAATGAACTATCCACAACATGATACATAATGAAGTCTTTAACATGATGCATAAGGAACTGTCTACAACATGACATGTAATGAATTGTCTGCAATGTGATACAAAATGAACTGTCAACAACATAATACATAATGAAGTCTTCAACATCATACATAATGAATTGTCTACAACATGATACATAATGAACTGTCGGCAACATAATACATAATGAAGTCTTTAACATGATACATAATGAACTGTCTACAACATGATACATAATGAACTGTCCACAACACGATACATAATGAACTGTCCACAACATGATACATAATGAACTGTCTACAACATGATACATAATGAACTGTCCACAACACGATACATAATGAACTGTCCACAACATGATACATAATGAACTGTCTACAACATGATACATAATGAACTGTCCACAACACGATACATAATAAACTGTCTACAACATGATACATAATGAACTGTCGGCAACATAATACATAATGAAGTCTTTAACACGATACATAATGAACTGTCCACAACACGATACATAATGAACTGTCCACAACATGATACATAATGAACTGTCTACAACATAATACATAATGAACTGTCCACAACACGATACATAATGAACTGTCCACAACACGATACATAATGAACTGTCCACAACACGATACATAATGAACTGTCCACAACATGATACATAACGAACTGTCTGCAATATGATACAAAATGGAACTGTAAACAACATGATATATAATGAACTGTCAACAACATAATTATTACACAATAAAGTCTTGAACATAATACATAATGAACTGTCTACAAGATGATACATAATGAATTGTCTACAACATGATACATAATGAATTGTCTACAACATGATACATAATGAACTGTCCACAACCTGATGCATAATGTATTGTCTACAGCCTGACACATAATGACATGTCATACTGAACTGTCTACAACCTAACATGTAATTAACACTCTACCTGATGTTCAAGGAACTGTCTTCAATATAACACATAATGAACAGGTCAATGACCTTCTACTCCATTAACTGTCTACAACCAGACACATAAACTGTTTACAACCTGATGTAGTTTGAAATGTCTGCAACCTGATACATATATCATTGAAGACCTGATGCATAACAAACTGTCAACAACCTGGTGCATGATGAACTGTCTATGCACCGCAACATAATGAAATGTCTACAACCAGATACGTAATAAACCATCTACAACTTAATGCACAATCAAAGGTCCACAGCCTAATTCATAATGAACTCTCTTACCTGTAATCTACAACCTGATTCATAATGAACTGTCAGCAACCTTATACTTGATGAACTGTGTGCAACATGATACATAATGAACAGTATACAATTTGACTTGTCTGCAACCTGGTTACATAATAGAACTGTCCAAGCAACAATGACAGCAAGCTGTTTCATAATGAACTGTCGATATCCTGACACATAATGAATTGTCTACAACCTGATATACAATGAACTGCCCCTAACTTAACACAAAATGAACCGTCTTCCCATCATAAATTGTCAATAACCTGACGCCTAATGATCTGATTACTACCAGACACATTACAAACTTTAGAGTGGTACATGATTAAGACAAAACTCGAGAGAGAACTTGATAGCTGAAGTGTGCTGATCTTTTAACTCCTTTCGGTTTACAGGGGCTACACTGGATTTAGCACTGTCAGGACTCGAACCTGCACCTCCTGGATGATTGGATGTCTCAAGGCATGCTCTTTTTATCTGCCTTTGCCCTTGCCTTCAGAGTATATGTATACATATTTGACAAGACTGTTAGGGAGGGGACAAAACTGCAAGCTTTCTTCCTTTATTCAAATTGAATGGTTACTGGTTTCAAATAAGAAAACAGACAGATGCTTCTGATATCTCATACTTTCATATTTTCCAGTGTGTTGTGATAAAATATTATTGTTACTCCTTGAAACAGAAAGTAATCTGTAGTGAATGTGGCAGAGAATATATGTTCTGCGCATTTGTAGAATGTTGGGCAGTTTGAGAACCGTCCATGCATTTTCGGAATTTCAATTTTACTGAATGATGCTTGAATTGCATGTTTGTCTTGGACAGTTCAGAATAGTCTGATGATGTGTATTTTCTGTGAAATCTTCTTACTGCTTTGTCTTACTTGTGAATAAAAACTATGAGTTCCCAACAATATGTGCTTTATCAAAGCACATCACATCAACTCACACTCTGGATGTTTGAGAAACTGACAATTAAGGAGGTGGAGATGGGAGAGGAGCAGCAGCTATAGGGTGGCCAGCTCGTAATGTACCAAGTTCAAAGTCAGACATTGCAAATTTAAATCTCAATGGATCCCAGCATCAAAAAGGGGTCATGTCGCTGTGACCAAATGTCGTTGTGACCAAGGGTCGTTGTGACCACATGTCATTGTGACCACATGTCATTGTGACCAAGTGTCGTGACCATGTGTCATTGTGAACACATGTCGTAGTGACCACATGTCATTGTGACCAAGTGTCGTGACCATGTGTCATTGTGACCACATGTCGTAGTGACCAAGGGTCGTTGTGACCAAGGGTCGTAGTGACCAAGTGTCATTGTGACCACATGTCGTAGTGACCACATGTCATTGTGACCAAGTGTCGTTGTGACCAAGTGTCATTGTGACAAAGTGTCATTGTGACCACATGTGGTTGTGACCAGATCAAAACGATAAGATCACAACATTTGATCACAACGACACGTGGTCACAACGACACGTGGTCACAACGACACGTGGTCACAACCACATGTGGTCACAACCACATGTGGTCACAACGACATGGGGTCACATCAGCATGTAGCCCATCAGAACTGCCCTTTTCACTGCCCCTGTAACTGTATTGTTGTCCTGGTGGTATAGTTTTTGCGTAAGAAAAGTCAGCAACTGTCCTTCCCCAGGGATGGTGATTCCAATCTCCCATATCACCTTGGGTGAATGTGGATGTTAAACTTGAATGTAACTGACCACGACTTGAATACAAGTCCATACACCCAGCAACTGTCCTTCCCCAGGGATGGTGATTCCAATCTCCCATATCACCTTGGGTGAATGTGGATGTTAAACTTGAATGTAACTGACCACGACTTGAATACAAGTCCATACACCCAGCCATGAGTAAGCCCTCACCTTTACACTCATAAAATGTGATCACAGA
>CM031615.1:69733775-69756275 GCA_018398815.1 Conus ventricosus
CACTCAAAGGCAGGAGGATCAGAGTCGACCTAATTCAATTTTTTTTTTAATATTCCATAATTATGATGATATTAATGTGCATGCTCTTTTCAAATTATCAGAAGTTGATTGCACTAGAATAATGAAAGCAAGATTTTTTTTTATCAGACTTTGCTATACTAACAAAAGAAAGTTTTGCTTTGCTTTCAGAATTGCTAAATGTTGGAATGCGCTCCGTACTAACACTAAATATGCACCAGACATCAACAGCTTTAATAAAAATCCTAGATGAAGACCCTAAATTGAAAGACCTTTTCTTTAGTGTGGATTGAATATAATGTTATTAATATAAGTTAGGCATGCAATCAGACCTAAACAAAGTTGAAAAATAATGAGGGGACACAAACAGGCCGCGAGTCCAAAGGCCAAAAGCCAGTCCCTACTACTACTGCCACTGCTACTACTACTACTACTACTACTACTGCTACTACTACTACTACTACTACTACACACACACACACACACACACACACACACACACACACACACACACACACACACACAAGTTAAACAATACCATTTTCATCTAATCAGGCAGGGTTGGTGTGGGATGATTACATGACAAGTTGAATGAAAAGGAATTTTCGAGTGATTTGGTCTGGTAGGGTAAGCTTGACAGGTGTTGCGCACCTTTTGGACAGATCAAAATTCACATATTTTTATGATTTTTAGCTTGCAATTTTCACCAATTGTGAAAATAAAGAGTTGGCTCATCAAGTTGTTTTTTTAATCATGCAACATTATCTTTGTGTGGTCAGGACTTCGTTTTTTTTACCAGAAATATGAACACATATTGAAAAGTGTTTTACTTTGAGGTTTACTTGAAATACATTCCAGGTTTTTTCAAACTGCAGTTAAGAGAAGACATGCCAGCGTGGTTTGGTTAACCATCTGTTATTGGTTCAATACATGCCCACTAAGATCCAAAGTCATAGACATTTGTATGGGGACTATTGGGAGTAAACATTACATCTGACAAGATTTTGTCTGGGTTGGAACTAAATAATTGATGTGGAAAATAGTCTGGTGATTAATGCACCCAAGAAGCAAGAGATTCCTAGTTTTGTTGTTGTTGTTGTTTGTTGTTGTTTTTTATTTATTTTTTTAATGCTCATTGATGAGAATGAGGATGATGAACATGTTGCTACGAATTTCCATTCCAGTCCAAGACTGCATGACAGGGCTGTACTCTACTCTTCCTTTCATGATATATCCTGGCGTCAACCAGGCCCAAGAGATACAGACACCTGCAGTGTTGGTCAGGAATTTTGAGCAACACTCTCAGAGACGCATCCATTAATTAAGTGGATGAAACTCGACTGTGTGGTCCCAGTCTTCCCAACTGAGCCCGTAGCAAACTCAACTGTGGGTAGGAGCCGTCGGGGCAGGAAAATCCCACATGACTCTGATGGGAATCAAACCCATGACCTCCCAGCCATAAGTCTGTGAAGCTAACCACTTCACCACGGAGGCTGGTGATTCCTAGGTATTTGGTTTAAGTCTCGTATGAGGCTTTTTTTTTAATCCTCTTCTCACCACACCTAATTTAAGTGCTAGCCATTTGGACAAGACAATTACCCAAGGTTTCAGTGTACTGCGTGCACTTGCAAGTGAAACGATTCACAGCACACACTGGTTGTCCCTAGCAAACATCTGGAAGGAATCCCACATTGGTAGGTAAACAAAATCATACTAAGGCTGGGATTGGAAGGTTTGTTGTTGTTTTTTTTTGTTTTTTTTTTAATGAAAACTATGAGTGGCACTGTACTGTAGTGTCATATTCTTACTGGACAGAGCAGTGCAGATTTCATACAGAGAAGCGAGCTGTGGCAATGAAGTTAGACCATACAGTCCAGTTAATGCTCCAGTTATCTCATTCTTTCAATGTGGTGCCCATCAATACTCAAAATACGTGCTGGTGCTGTTTGAGACTGTGACATTTGCTTGGTTGCGGGTACTTATGCCTTGGTTAATGTCATTGTATTTGTATGAAGAATGGGAATGTGGAGTGAGAGTGCCAGACGGGGTGATGGTGTGGCTGGTTGTGATGCAAGTGGTTGATTGCAGCATACATTCTGTGCATTATTGTTGGTTTTTGTTCATTTGTTGGGTTTTGTAAAATGCCCACGACATTCATTTGATAAGGCAAAAAAATATTCTCATTGACAATGATGATGGTAATCAGTCTGACAGAACTGCAAATGATGATTGCAATTAATCCGAATAATTGCAAAATTTTGTTTGCGCATGTGTGTTGTTGGGTTGAGCTATTACAGTATACTGGTTTATGTCCCTTTCTCAGATGATTTCCCTAATATTCCTTCTTCTTTCCTTCTTTTTTTCTTTTTCTTTTCTTTTTTTTTTTTAACACTTTTTTTTTTCTTATTTTTGTTCTGGATGTTTGTGAAGGCGTTGAGCTGGAAGACACTGAGAAACAACTGAAGGAGATGGAGGTGGTTCTGTGTGACAGAGACGCATTACTTCATTGGCTGAAAACAGATGCCACCCCCAGACTGAAATGGGCCCAGAGTGCATCAGCAGGTCGGTGGACAGATTCTTCTTTCTGTAGAGTGTCCACAATCATCAAGTTGAAGATTCTGACACTTTTATGTGTATGACCGTTTTCTATCCTGCCATTAAGGCAGCCATACTCCAACTTCGGGGAAGGTGCATGCTATGTGTAACGTGCCATCCATACCAACAGCCAAACTGGCCTTCTTTTCCGAAAGTTGGTGATGGGATTTTACGTATGTGCAAGATGTTGTGCATGCGTTCACACATGGAACCTCAGTTTATAGTCTCATTCAAAAGGCTGTATGGGGAATGGAGTCAGAACCAATGTTAACTCCGAGGGAAAAATCCCCCTGTACGGAAACGGCCTGGTGGAGATGCGAACCCACAACCCCAAGATTACGAGTCTGATGCTCTACCAACTGAGCTATGTTGGCTTTATGGTAACGTGTTTTAATGATGTTACAAGGAGCATCTCCCATTTTGGAATGAGACCGAGACCATGCAGTGGTTTAATGTTTTACTTTAGGCACTGGGTCTGGCCAGACTTAACTGTTGCTGTGTGTCTTTGCATTGTTGATGATTTTCAGTATGTTTCATTTACTGATTTTCAACATATTATACCACAGTGTCCACTACAATTAATCTACAGATCCATGCTGCTCTGTGCCGCTCTGTCATTATCCAAGCTAATTTTGTGTGTGCTATTAGCATTCAGCCTTCATAGGCAAAACATGTTGTCATGTTTTTTTATATTGATGGATTCTCCCATCATGTTCGACGGATGAGTAGGCAGGCAGGTCATCTGCTGATGCGAGTCCTCATTTGGGAATGAAAACCAATTTTTGAGGCAGAAAGTCTTCCACAGACGCAGCATGGACTGGAGTTTACATTATAGCCCAGACAACCCCAGAGGTCACACTGGGTAGCCTACCTGCCTGGTCAGCACATTCATTACAGATCCACTGTCATCATCATCATCATCAGCACCATCATGGTCATTACAAGTGTCTGTGTTAGAGCTCCGGTCAACCAACACAGTATACATGCATGCTGCTTCCTCTGCATTGACTAGAATTCTAAAGGTTCACCTTTTGTGGCGTTTATGCTCAAGTGACTATTTGTCAATCCTGCTACTGAAGTAGTCACAATATTGGGAGCCGGAATAGCTCAGTTGGTAGAGCGCCTGACTCGTAATCTTGGTGATCCTGGGGTTGCGGGTTCGAACCTCCGCCGGGGCGTTTCGGTACAGGGGGATTTTTCCCTCGGAGTTAACATTGGTTCTGACTCCATTTCCCATACAGTCCTTCAAATGAGACTATAAACCGAGGTTCCGTGTGTGAACCCATGCATAACATCTTGCACACACGTAAAATCCCATCACCAACTTTCGGAAGAGTAGGCCAGTTTGGCCGTTGGTATGGATGACACGTTACACATAGCATGCACCCTGAGTGAGAAATGAAAAGAATGAAGGAAGTAAGGAAAATGAGTGATCAATATTGAACGATACTGACTGGATCACACGGGAAACGACTGAATGAAGCGCCAGCTGGCAGCTCTTCAGTCGGCACTGCCCAGGTAGGCAGCCCGTTGTGTAAACGAGTGTTGATTGTAAAGTGCTTAGAGCTTGGCCTCTAGCCGAGAATAGGCGCTATATAAGTATTCATTACTACTACTACTACAATGTGACAATCTGTCTTCAGGAATTAGTGTGTAGGCACAACACCATATGTGCATGTGGTGGTGGTGGTGGTGGTGTGTGTGTGTGTCTGTGAGTGAGTGTGTGTGTGTGTGTTTGTGTGTGCGTGTGTGTGCATCTGCGCACATGTGCGTGCGTGTGCGTGTGCTTGTGAGAAAGAAAGAGTGAGTATTCCATCTATCAGGCACACACACAATATATATATATATATAATATATATATATATATTATATATATATATATATATATATATATATATATATATATGTCCTACTCTACTTACTTTTTTTTTTCCTGTAAGGCATGAGAAGGAGACATGGTGTAGGGAGTAAAGAACAGGGTTGAGCTTGGTTACATACACTTGTGGTCTTGTTAGAATTCTCATCAGAACGATTTAGAGGGGCTGGAGTCTGCACACATGTGAACTCCTGTGAGAAAATCACCTCTAACCTGACTGTCTTACTCTGGGATTGAACCCAGAATCCTTAAAGCGAGAGACCAAGGGTCTATCCACTATGCGAACAACGTCCCACAAATGCTTGTAATAAATTGAACATTGAAATTCTGTGAACACCCTGAGGATGTGACAGCAATATATGATACACAAGGCCAGCTTGGTGTGCACTTGATGTTTTAGAGTTTCTTCGAACTGCTTTAACATAACATTTGAAAAAGTAATTAGAACTAGTGTCATACATCCCTTGTGTAATGGAGAAAGTTGTTTATTTTTAATCCCAGTTGTGGTGTCATTTTACACATGAATTTGAATTTTCTTTTTGCCCTTTTAGGGACATGAAGGATAACAAATTAACAAGTTCAGCAACAGCATAAAGATTTCTTCCTGTGTGTCTCACACACACACACACACACACACACACACACACACACACACACACACACACACACACACACACACACACACCAGACACACTCACATGCACGCGCGCACGCGCACACACACACACACACACACACACACACACACACACACACACACACACACACACACACACACATACACACACACACACACACACACACATACGCATGCACGCATGCACGCATGCGCGCGCGCGCACGCACACACACACACACACATACACACACACACACACACACACATTCACCACACGCGCACACACATACACACATCAGCACACATGATAACAATAGTTTATTCACATACAATTATTCAAATGTGGATGTCATTTGTGTCAGATATTTATCCCTGATTGATTCACTGATGATTCACTGTTTTAAGCAGTAAAGCACAATTCATATGCATGTCATTTATCCTTGTATGCTCAGCATTGCTCGCAGCCATATTTGCATAATTCTGGCTTACTTGTTTGCATGTACAAATGCACCATTCACACAGATGGGCATGTAGACACATTCAGTCTTATTTGTTGATTTGCATTATTGCAGGTGTAGATGCGTTGATGAAAGGATTAAACTTCCAGAAGGTAAGATCAGAACGTTGCTGTCAGTAACTGATAATGAAGTGTCTAGGCACATTGAATTTGTGTGTGTGTATGTGTGTGTGTGTGTGTGTGTGTGTGTGTGTGTGTGTGTGAGTGTGTGTGTGTGTGTGTGTGTGTGAGTGTGTGTGTGTGTGTGTGTGTGTAAAGAAAACGGTATATATCTGTTAGGAAATTTCTTTCTTGTATACAGTGTCCATTTCTGGTTGTGCTGATTGAACCTGAACAAGTTTCTGCCATACTTGTCAAACCTTTGCTGGATGGTGGACCACTGAGCCAATATGGCTGACCTGAAGAATTAGTCCATAGCAGTGAAAGTTTCCTACAAATGTTATATATGGGGAAAAATCTCTCATTCAGCCAACTGGTTTTTTTATCGAGGGATTTGCATCAACACGATAGTTTATAACAAACAATGCCGACGGAAAAAAACTTGTCAAAGTTAAAATATTGACCCTTGGCTTCCATGATAATGTCATTTTTCATTTTTCTCCCTCTCATCCCTGTGTGTAGTGAGGCTGTGTTGGTCTTCAGTATCAGCAGGCCTGTTTTTGACTGTCGCTGAGAGGAGTTGGTGTGAAGAATATTGTGAGTGTATTGTAAGACAGATTGGGGATGTTGTGATGATGTCCTATAGATGCGCATGTTGACTTTCAAATTCCAGTGAGATAGGATTAGTGCGTTACTCTGCTGGCTGCATTTTTATGTCATGTTTAAAACATGAATTGACATGTCAACTTTAAGGATAGTGTGAATACTGAATACACCTGTCCTAGATCGTTTTGTGACATTTCTTTACTCATGTATGTACTTTTGATTGCAGCCCAAACAAGATTTCATTCTGACCCGAACTCGAGGGGATTTTGGTGACATCATGGGGGAATATGTTATCGGACATATGATCGCTCGGGAAAGAGGCTTTGCAGGAATGCAGGCCGATCAGGAGAAGCGAGTGTTCAATACGTGAGGTTGCTTGTGTGGATCTTTTTCTTTTTTTTTTTTTAGTAATGCTTTAGTAGAATTGTACTTAACTAGTCTTTGGTGTTCATGCAAATTGTCGTAGATCTTTTACAGTGGAACTGCCTGGCAATTACTTTTTTTTTCCGCTGAGAGAATTTTAATTTCTTTCTTGTCATTTTGAAACAGATGCTAGTGAGGTGGAAATCAAGCAGCTTAGCTCTTTTCCTATGTATACTGGTGCAGCCACTCTCTCCATGTGTATTTGCACAGTTCATGATCAGACAACCATTGTTTCTGTATACTGTGTTTAGCAGTTGCCTGTTTTTCTTTTTGTTTGTTTTTGTCTGTGTTATACTCCTGACCTTGGCTGATAATCGATACAATGTAATGCATGAATTTAAACACCAAACATGTGTGTTCCTAGTGAAGGGGTTTCCATTCTAATGCCCTCTTTTCTGCTCACATTTTCTTTCACATGCCCCCTCCCAACCTCTACTACCCCCATCTTTCCCACTTTTTTTCTATTTTGATCTTTGGCGAGTCATCGTTTAAATGACAGTGAAATTGTTAGCTACTTACTTGTTCAGTATATACATACACAGATATACATACATACATACATATATATATATATATATATATATATATATATATATATACATATATATATATATATATATATATTGAATTATAAACAAAGCTTGCTCTTATGTCCTAGATTGAAGAAATAGGCGGAGATAGTTTGTTGTATATATATATATATATATGTATATATATATATATATATATGTATGTGGAGAGAGAGAGAGAGAGGTGTTTATTGTCCAACATTGAGAGGATTTACTGTACAGCTTACTCTGCACTTGGTCTTTCTGTATGTTACTCCATCATAATAAAGCATTTTTGTTTGTACTTCGAAAAGGAAGTGCTTTTGCGCATGCCCGACCTGCATTAAGAATTTTGTCTCACCGGAAAATACCGGAATGATTTTTACGCATGCCTGGCCTGCTTTAAGAATTTTGTCTTACCGGAAAATATCGGAATAATCGCACTCCGCCACAAATTCCCTTATGTCCCATAAGAACTTTTGTTTGTTTGTTTGTTGTTGTTGTTTTTGTGTATGTGTGTTTTGTTTTGTCCCACTAACAAACATTCTTTGGATTTTTCAGCCAACATTTTGGCGTCTTCAGAGCATTGTACAACCTGTCCATTGGCATATTAGGATATGGCACCATCGGCAAAAGAGGTAGGATGCCTTTCTTTGTTTTTTGGTGTTTTTTTTGTACTTGTTCTTTTATTGGGCATTTTCATTTTTATTTGCAGGCTGCCTCTGTGGCATTCATCTCACATTACTCAGTTTGGCTCTTCATATGTAGTCAGAGCCAGATAATCCTATAGCAGCTGGAGCGGTCCACAGAGTGCAGGCAATATCAAGTTGTCATGAGGCACCCCAACAGAGGAGACGCTGCACTGCTGCTGAGTCACTTCAGCAGCATTCTGTGGTCATTTTTCTGGTCCGATATATGCAGGATAAAACCTGCTTACAAAAAAAAAGCTGCAAACACAAGACAACTATGGTTTAGTTACAGGTGCATCACAATTGAGCATCTGTCCAAATTCACCAAAGATCTCCCCAGTGAAAGCTCCCGTGAACTTTCCAGTTCAGCAGACTTTGACATGAGCTTACCAGAGGCTTGGATGTGGAGATGAAGTTGAAGCTGAGATGTCCAGGAGAGCAGGAGGGCGTGACAGCGCTGTACTGTTTGCTTCCACACATGATCTGTCCTGGCATCAGTCCAGCCCAAGAGATACAGACATCTGTAGTGTTGGTGTGGAAGTGTTAATGTTACCCTCAGTGAGGAATTCGTGAAATTCGGATGGTATGTCTGTAGCCTTCCTGTCTCAACCCAGAGTACACTCAACTGGGTAGAAACCATCTACACTGAAATATTCTTGTGTTATTATGCTTCTAAAGGAACTTAAACCCATGACCTCACAGCCCACATTTGCATCAGTCTATTTCAACATTTATGAATATCATTATGATGATTTAACTTCCTCATCACTGACTTTTGCAAAAATCTCTGTGAAGCATAAAGTCCCCTAAAATGCCACCTAAGCTGGTTTTTGCTTTGTGGCATTTTGAGTTTGATTACAGCCCATTGAAGATGTATGCTTTGTATGACAGTTTGTGTTTCAGTTTCATCAAGGTGTTACTGCTTGCAGACTAGTCCATATATGCTACACCACATCCGTTTAGTTTTGAGACCACACTGTGCATGATTTAAAGCTGATGGATGAATGATTTAAATTGAGAGAATTTAAGAGGAGGGTCTCGTGGCTACGACTTAGCAGATGTCTGACATAAACATTAGCCCAAAGTGCTGGTCAGACTTTGTGTACCTGCCTAACATTGGCTGTGCCATTATTATCATTGTATGTGTGTGTGGTGAGTGTACACATGTGTGTGTATGACTGTGTGGGCACGGGCTCGTGTGTGTGTGCCAGTATATGTGGTGTGCATATGTGTGTGTTTGTGTGTGTGTGTATGCGTCTGCATGTGTGTGTGTGTGTGCACACTTGCATGCACAGTTACATGGCAGTGCAGTTTGTGTCGCAGTGGCTGAGATGTGCATGACGGTGTGGTTTGTGTCGCAGTGGCTGAGATGTGCATGACGGTGTGGTTTGTGTCGCAGTGGCTGAGATGTGCAAGTTCATGGGAATGACGGTGTGGTTTGTGTGGCAGTGGCTGAGATGGGAATGACGGTGTGGTTTGTGTGGCAGTGGCTGAGATGTGCAAGTACATGGGCATGACGGTGTGGTTTGTGTCACAGTGGCTGAGATGTGCAAGTTCATGAGCATGACGGTGTGGTTTGTGTCGCAGTGGCTGAGATGTGCAAGTTCATGGGCATGACGGTATGGTTTGTGTGGCAGTGGCTGAGATGGGAATGACGGTGTGGTTTGTGTGGCAGTGGCTGAGATGGGAATGAATGACGGTGTGGTTTGTGTGGCAGTGGCTGAGATGGGAATGACGGTGTGGTTTGTGTGGCAGTGGCTGAGATGGGAATGACGGTGTGGTTTGTGTCGCAGTGGCTGAGATGTGCAAGTTCATGGGCATGACGGTGTGGGCGGTCAACAGCACATGCAAAACATCTCCTTCACCACATGTGGATCATTTCAGGTTGGTGAGGTTTATCATTGTTGGTACCTGCACAATGATTCTTTTATACTCCTTCATCGCATGTAAATCACTTCAGGTTGGTGAGGTTTATCATTGTTGGTACCTGTGCAATGATTCTTTTATGCTCCTTCATCGCATGTAAATCACTTTAGGTTTATGAGGTTTATCATTGTTGGTACCTGTGCAATGATTCTTTTATACTTCTTTATCACATGTAAATCACTTTAGGTTGGTGAGGTTTATCATTGTTGTTGCCTATGCACTAGTGCTTTTGTACTTAATGGTCACAATTCTACTGTTATTAGTGCCTTGTTTCTAATTGCCCTTTGATTTTCTTATTTGTGTGTATCAGTAATTATTGTTTACTTTGTCTTAAACACCAGTTCTTCATTTGTTTGCTGTCATTAGTACATTAGTACATCTTTCAGACTTAACATCAGTTCATCTATTCTATCTAGCCCTAAGTAATGATTTATATTTAACCATCAGCTCACGTTTTATATTTGACCATCTCTGCATCTTTTTTGTTGAGCGGTCAGTACATCTTTTGTATTCAGCCATAATTAGAATCTCATTGGTGTTTAACCTGTGAGTATATCTTTTGTATCTAAGTATCCAGATATCTTTTGCGTTGAGCAATCAGTATGTCTTTTGTATGTAACTGTCATTAAAATCTCTTGTGTGTTCAACCTATCAGTACATCTTTTCTCTTTGACCGTCATTAATCCATTGACTGCCTGTGTGCGTGCTGCATACATGACAGTTATTGTTATTCTCAGACACTTCTGTGCGTATCTCATGTGTTTTCCAGTTTCATCACACCATTTCTCAACAACCTGAAGGTGGGAGTGTTCCAGCACTCTTCAGTCATTGGCTGATTCACTTGCCTCCGCTGCACATGACCCGTGAGACCCAGCTGCAATGCAGTGGAAATCTCTCGGTGATTGAGTGCCCCGTCCCCCTCACCAGTCATGGCCAAAACATTCGCTACTAGCTAGTGGTTCTCTGATCACAGGTCTTATGATGCTGGAATTCGCAAAGTTGGCCGTTCTGGCAGGTTTTGCCGTGGGGCCAAAGTGTATCAACAGTTGACTGTCATGCCCAGTAGACTTTTGTCTTGAATTGGCAAGTGAGGAGAGGAGATGCTGATGTTAACACATGAAACCCCGTGTTGTGCAGAGGGCTGGATTCTCTGGTAGAAGTGCTGCAGAATGTGGACTACCTGTGCAGTATCCTGCCCAGCACACCTGCCACCTGTGATCTGCTGTCAGGCGACATTCTGAAACAGTGCCAGCAGAAGGCAAGTTTGCTGTGGGTATTGGTACAGGTTTTGAAAGAGTTCCAGGTGAAAGATAAGTCAAGCAGAAGGTGTGTGTGTTCTGGGACAGGTTGTGAAACATCACCAGATACAAAGGTTAGTCTTGCAGTAGGTGTATGTGTCAGGACAAGGTCTGAAGGATGACGGTGAAAGGTACGTCCTCTGGAGGGAGTGTGTCACTACAGGTTTTGAAGGATGCAAGTCTGTTGTTGTGGGTTGGTGTGTTAACACAGGTTCTGAACGATACAAGCAAAAGGTAAGTCTGCTCTAGGTGTGTTTCAGGACAGGTTCTGAACGATACAAGCAAAAGGTAAGTCTGCTCTAGGTGTGTTTCAGGACAGGTTCTGAACGATACAAGCAAAAGGTAAGTCTGCTCTAGGTGTGTTTCAGGACAGGTTCTGAACGATACAAGCAAAAGGTAAGTCTGCTCTAGGTGTGTTTCAGGACAGGTTCTGAACGATACAAGCAAAAGGTAAGTCTGCTCTAGGTGTGTTTCAGGACAGGTTCTGAACGATACAAGCAAAAGGTAAGTCTGCTCTAGGTGTGTTTCAGGACAGGTTCTGAACGATACAAGCAAAAGGTAAGTCTGCTCTAGGTGTGTTTCAGGACAGGTTCTGAACGATACAAGCAAAAGGTAAGTCTGCTCTAGGTGTGTTTCAGGACAGGTTCTGAACGATACAAGCAAAAGGTAAGTCTGCTCTAGGTGTGTTTCAGGACAGGTTCTGAACGATACAAGCAAAAGGTAAGTCTGCTCTAGGTGTGTTTCAGGACAGGTTCTGAACGATACAAGCAAAAGGTAAGTCTGCTCTAGGTGTGTTTCAGGACAGGTTCTGAACGATACAAGCAAAAGGTAAGTCTGCTCTAGGTGTGTTTCAGGACAGGTTCTGAACGATACAAGCAAAAGGTAAGTCTGCTCTAGGTGTGTTTCAGGACAGGTTCTGAACGATACAAGCAAAAGGTAAGTCTGCTCTAGGTGTGTTTCAGGACAGGTTCTGAACGATACAAGCAAAAGGTAAGTCTGCTCTAGGTGTTTCAGGACAGGTTCTGAACGATACAAGCAAAAGGTAAGTCTGCTCTAGGTGTGTTTCAGGACAGGTTCTGAACGATACAAGCAAAAGGTAAGTCTGCTCTAGGTGTGTTTCAGGACAGGTTCTGAACGATACAAGCAAAAGGTAAGTCTGCTCTAGGTGTGTTTCAGGACAGGTTCTGAGCGATACAAGCAAAAGGTAAGTCTGCTCTAGGTGTGTTTCAGGACAGGTTCTAACAGAGCGCCAAGAGAAGGCAAGTCTGGTGGAAGTGTAGATGCATATGATTATACTTATCATTTGTTGTATTATAGGCATGGATCGATAGACAGACAGGTAAAGAGAGAGATTTTTTTTAACATCTGTATAGCTATCAGTAACTTTTTTTTAACTTGCTCCATTCCAGGAGCTTTTTTCCTTTTCAGTCCATACAAACCAGGTGTTTTTCTGCTGAGTAGGGGCAAATTCTCAAAACAACAAACACAAAGATTGAAACTTTGGGGAGCAAGAGTAGGGCATGATGTTATATATTACGAGAAAACCAACTCTGATGGTTAGTTTCAAAGATGATAGGTCATCAAAATGTTGCAAACTGTTAAAGATACAACCCACAAATTGGGACTTACGTAGACAAATGTTGCCATGTCTTCATAATGCCCTCAACTGTTACCAGCTGCTGTGTGCAAGAAAACAAACAGCTGATGTGTGTGATGGCAAACATGGCACAGGAGGAGGTTTGAACTGATGTGTGTGATGGCAAACATGGCACAGGAGGAAGTTGAACTGATGTGTGTGATGGCAAACATGGCACAGGAGGAGGTTTGAACTGATGTATGTGATGGCAAACATGGCACAGGAGGAGGTTTGAACTGATGTGTGTGATGGCAAACATGGCACAGGAGGAGGTTTGAACTGATGTGTGTGATGGCAAACATGGCACAGGAGGAGGTTTGAACTGATGTGTGTGATGGCAAACATGGCACAGGAGGAGGTTTGAACTGATGTGTGTGATGGCAAACATGGCACAGGAGGAAGTTAAACTGATGTGTGTGATGGCAAACATGGCACAGGAGGAGGTTTGAACTGATGTGTGTGATGGCAAACATGGCACAGGAGGAAGTTGAACTGATGTGTGTGATGGCAAACATGGCACAGGAGGAGGTTTGAACTGATGTGTGTGATGGCAAACATGGCACAGGAGGACGTTTGAACTGATGTGTGTGATGGCAAACATGGCACAGGAGGAGGTTTGAACTGATGTGTGTGATGGCAAACATGGCACAGGAGGAAGTTGAACTGATGTGTGTGATGGCAAACATGGCACAGGAGGAGGTTTGAACTGATGTGTGTGATGGCAAACATGGCACAGGAGGAGGTTTGAACTGATGTGTGTGATGGCAAACATGGCACAGGAGGAAGTTGAACTGATGTGTGTGATGGCAAACATGGCACAGGAGGAGGTTTGAACTGATTTTGTGTGATGGCAAACACGGCACAGGAGGAGGTTTGAACTGATGTGTGTGATGGCAAACATGGCACAGGAGGAGGTTTGAACTGATGTGTGTGATGGCAAACATGGCACAGGAGGAGGTTTGAACTGATGTGTGTGATGGCAAACATGGCACAGGAGGAGGTTTGAACTGATGTGTGTGATGGCAAACATGGCACAGGAGGAGGTTTGAACTGATGTGTGTGATGGCAAACATGGCACAGGAGGAAGTTGAACTGATGTGTGTGATGGCAAACATGGCACAGGAGGAAGTTGAACTGATTTTTGCTGTGTTTACAGGGTGATACTGCTATTGATTTTGACATGTCACTCTTTGTAAATATAAGTTTGTTTGTTTTTTTCAATCATTTGGAAAGTCTGAAATATCTGTTGTTGTTCTAATTATACAATGACTAGTCATTAATTGAGAAATGTTATAATGTGGCTGTGTGAAGGTACATGTAGACAGTAAGACAAAGACTACAGAACACACCAGCCACTTGTAGCATAGTAGTCGGTGTCACAAAATGGGAGGTCGTTGATTTAAATCTGAGTAGAAACCAACATGTATAGATGTACCTTTTCTTCATCATTTTTGTTTTATTTCTCTTAGGGATGGTGGGACATTTAGGGGACTTGGAGAGGGAAGGTGTGTGGTGTCAATTTTACCCAATCAGTTTCTGCCCTTGTCAAACGAGCAGTGTAGAGTTCAACTCTATCTTGTCTCAGATCAACCAAACATGGATCTCTAGAATGTCATCATTAGCCTCCTCATCTTTATCAGTCCATCATGAAAAGGACAATTAAATCCAGATCAGTCGGCAGTTATGCTGTCATGGTGCCCACAATCCTGGGGATCATCATTACCATTCCCTGTCTCATCGATCATCATCAAAAGAAAATCACCTCAACAGGTGTGACTCTGTATCTCGCCCCAGTATCATGGTAACCACAGTTCAACACTTTCCATTCATTTCCAGGCCAGTGATGAATGAATTTATGACAACTGTTAATGATTATGGATTTACGGGGGCTTTTATTGCAAATGAGAAAATAGCAATAGCTTCCACTCTATGGAGGAAGATCCATTCATGAAGCAATATTGAAAAGAAAAAAAATTCAGCTGGAGGCATGGTGGTCTGATTTATTTGTGTGCCAGATGAACAACAAATGTATTTTGACAATTGTGAGTGATTAGTACAGAAAGACACATGGCTGAGATCAAGCCACTGTGGTAACTAATGATGAGAAGATCAGTGAAGGAAGGTTGCCAAATAAACTTTCAGTCATTAATATGCTTGTGATTTTCTGCAGAAAACTGTGCTGATCAACATCGGCAGAGGAAGTGTCATCAGTGATGACAGCCTGGTACGGGCAGTCAGGTAAGTCGGTTGCATTTCGTTGTACGTCTTCTTTCGTGGCCAAGTTTGTGGCAGTTGGATCTTATCCACAAAATTGAAAGTTTACAACTGGCCAGTGCTGTGGTGGATTTAAAGTGTTTGACAAAGTTTCAACCAGGTTGTTGTCTGGCTCTGATCTAGAGCGTTGTCAGTGTTGACTCACCTCATACCACTGGTGGTAGCTGCGACCGATGATGTTTCCTATACCTGAGAGCCAAAGGTCGAGCCAATGTTAAAGCTGATGTCACTTCCCCTGGACAGCCTAGCGCATGCGCACTTGAAATAAACTTGGCTACTTTCTTTGTCTGCAGTTTCAGGTGGCAGTGGGGATTTTTGTTTTTTTGTTTTTTTGAGCGGTTTCCATGATGGAGGTGAGCTGAACTCTAGCTGAACTCTGCCATGAAAGTCTCCTGTGACAACATTTCTGATTTCTTTGAAAAGAAGTGGAATTCTTCAAAGACAAAGTGTGGCTGTCTATGTGGCATAGTAGCCAGAAACAGTCTTTGAAATGGTTGCATTGACTTGGGTTTGGATTGGCGTTGAGCCGATGATGGCCAACACAGAGCCTGACCTGGTACCTGCGTAAACAGCAGTGACCCCCTGAGTGTTCAGTTGTCAGGGCATAAACAGCAGGTGACCCCCTGAGTGTTCAGTTGCCAGGGCATGAACAGCAGGTGACCCCCTGAGTGTTCAGTTGTCAGGGCATGAACAGCAGGTGACCCCCTGAGTGTTCAGTTGTCAGGGCGTAAACAGCAGGTGACCCCCTGAGTGTTCAGTTGTCAGGGCATAAACAGCAGGTGACCCCCTGAGTGTTCAGTTGTCAGGGCATAAACAGCAGGTGACCCTCTGAGTGTTCAGTTGTCAGGGTGTTAAATACCAGGTGATTTCCTGTGTGTTCAGTTTTGAGGACATAAGTATCAGGTGACCCCTGAATGTTTCACTTGTGAAGATGTAAATGCCACATGACCTTTGAAGCGTTAAGTTGTGAGGCTTTGAAATCAGGTCATTCTCAGAGTGTTCAGTCGTAAGATTATGAAATAAGGCGAGCCCTACTGCATTCAGTTGTGAGGACAAAGAAATTAGGTGACCCTTACATTGTTCAACTGTGAGGCTATAAAACTAGGTGACCCACAAAGTGTTCAGTTGTGAGGGTAAGAAAAATCAGATGACCATCGTAGTGTTCAGTTGTGAGGGAAAAAATACCCCACAAAATCAAGGGGCCCTTTCAGAGTGTTGAGTTGTGAGGCAAAAAGATCAGGTGAACCCTTAGAGATTTGAGCTATGAGGATGGAAAGGTAGATGAGATTCCATCATTTACAGACTTTTTTCCAGGGAAATTTGAGACTTCAATTTCTTTTTAAACTCAACGTGGTGACAGCCCTGGAAAATTCATGTGTGGTTGGAAGGGCTTTTGTAAAAATAACATTGGTGGTTTGTTTGTTTGTGTTATAGGGTGCATACAGATGTAAATTTAACATCGTCCGTGCGTATAGCCTCAAAACCAGAAGTCGTGGTCCGTGAAAGAACAAAAAGCATTGACGAACGGAAACCGGGCAATTTGAAGCCTGGCGTAGACCCGACGACATTGAAGAGGCTGCACGCAGTGCCTTAAACGGCTTACTCCCTGCTGTGTGTGTTGTAGTAAAGATGAATAAAACACCTATCACCTTCTAGTCACTGAATTGTTCCATTGAGTGAATGGGCCACACATCCCAACACCACTCGACCAAAGACTACACGTGGCGTCAACCGACAGGATTGGAACAAGAGTGACCCTACAACACACACAGCAGGATGGAAGATCAACAGCCTAACCTCAGCTATCTTCCTGTGGTGGCATCTCCCACCTCCACAGGGAATGAACCTCAGCTGTCTTCCTGTGGTGGCATCTCCCACCTCCACAGGGAATGAACCCCAGTTATCTTCCTGTGATGGCATCTCCCACCTCCACAGGGAATGAACCCCAGTTATCTTCCTGTGGTGGCATCTCCCACCTCCGCAGGGAATGAACCCCAGTTATCTTCCTGTGGTGGCATCTCCCACCTCCACAGGGAATGAACCCCAGTTATCTTCCTGTGATGGCATCTCCCACCTCCGCAGGGAATGGACCTTGGCTTTCTTCCTGTGATGGCATCTCCCACCTCCACAGGGAATGAACCCCAGTTATCTTCCTGTGATGGCATCTCCCACCTCCGCAGGGAATGAACCTCAGTTTTCTTCCTGTGGTGGCATCTCCCACCTCCACAGGGAATGAACCCCAGCTATCTTCCTGTGGTGGCATCTCCCACCTCCACAGGGAATGGACCTCAGTTTTCTTCCTGTGATGGCATCTCCCACCTCCACAGGGAATGGACCTTGGCTTTCTTCCTGTGATGGCATCTCCCACCTCCACAGGGAATGAACCTCGGCTTTCATTGCTGGTCATGACATTTGCACTCTCATGGACAATGCTATGCCTCTCAGGCTTTCTACTCTTTGTGTCCTTTTCCTTTTAATACAATTATTAATCGTTATTAATGTTGGGAAAAGCAAACTGAAAAAATATTTTTTAAACTTAGGTAAAGCGTTTTATCCCCTTTTCTTTGTTTTTGTAGTGAAGATGAATAAACACCTATCGCCTTTTAGTCACTGAACTGTTCCATTGAGTGAATGAGCCACACGTTCCAACACCACTCAACGACTGACTACGCGTGGCGTCGCCGACCACTGACTACATTTGTTTTTCACTGCCAGGTTTACCTCACTTGAAGGCCTTTTCTATGTGAAGACCCAATGTTAAAGGATTTCTAGAGGTTTTAATTTAGAGGCTGCACGATATAGTAAATGGACAGTTCATGCTCATAAAAAACACCTGTCAAATTGTGTAATGACTGCTAACACATTACAAATGCAAGTTATGCTGTGGTGTGTGAAAGAAGGTAGATGTTTGAATTTTGATATTTCCTTTCCGTTTTTGTCAATACCCTGAGCTCAGCAGAAAAGGAGCGCATATGAATCATCAGATTGTTATTAATATCATCGTTATTGTTATTTTCACAGAAAGCCACCCTAAAAAACAATACAAAGTGAGCGGCTGGCTGAAAATACAATGAAGGAGGCATGTGTTCAGCACTTAATTGGATATTCTTACACAGGAACATAGCAGACACACAACACAAACAAAACAAATGGCAAGAACTCTGCAAACGAGCAGGCCATTGGTCAGACAATTAGGTCAGTGATCAGACAAACAGGCCAGTGATCAGACATTCAGGCCAGTGATCAGACAATCAGGCCAGTGATCAGACAAACAGGCCAGTGATCAGACAAACAGGCCAGTGATCAGACAATCAGGCCAGTGATCAGACAAACAGGCCAGTGATCAGTGATCAGACAATCAGGCCAGTGATCAGACAAACAGGCCAGTGATCAGACATTCAGGCCAGTGATCAGACAAACAGGCCAGTGATCAGACATTCAGGCCAGTGATCAGACAAACAGGCCAGTGATCAGACATTCAGGCCAGTGATCAGTGATCAGACATTCAGGCCAGTGATCAGACATTCAGGCCAGTGATCAGTGATCAGACATTCAGGCCAGTGATCAGACAAACAGGCCAGTGATCAGTGATCAGACAAACAGGCCAGTGATCAGTGATCAGACAAACAGGCCAGTGATCAGACATTCAGGCCAGTGATCAGTGATCAGACAAACAGGCCAGTGATCAGACAATCAGGCCAGTGATCAGTGATCAGACAAACAGGCCAGTGATCAGACAAACAGGCCAGTGATCAGACAAACAGGCCAGTGATCAGTGATCAGACAAACAGGCCAGTGATCAGACAAACAGGCCAGTGATCAGTGATCAGACAAACAGGCCAGTGATCAGACAAACAGGCCAGTGATCAGACAAACAGGCCAGTGATCAGACAAACAGGCCAGTGATCAGTGATCAGACAAACAGGCCAGTGATCAGTGATCAGACAAACAGGCCAGTGATCAGACAAACAGGCCAGTGATCAGTGATCAGACAAACAGGCCAGTGATCAGTGATCAGACAATCAGGCCAGTGATCAGTGATCAGACAAACAGGCCAGTGATCAGTGATCAGACAATCAGGCCAGTGATCAGTGATCAGACAAACAGGCCAGTGATCAGACAATCAGGCCAGTGATCAGACAAACAGGCCAGTGATCAGACAATCAGGCCAGTGATCAGACAAACAGGCCAGTGATCAGACATTCAGGCCAGTGATCAGTGATCAGACAAACAGGCCAGTGATCAGTGATCAGACAAACAGGCCAGTGATCAGACAATCAGGCCAGTGATCAGTGATCAGACAAACAGGCCAGTGATCAGTGATCAGACAAACAGGCCAGTGATCAGACATTCAGGCCAGTGATCAGTGATCAGACAAACAGGCCAGTGATCAGTGATCAGACAAACAG
Organism: Conus ventricosus; assembly: GCA_018398815.1. Lineage (NCBI taxonomy): Eukaryota > Metazoa > Mollusca > Gastropoda > Neogastropoda > Conidae > Conus > Conus ventricosus. Next base: position 69,753,309 of record CM031615.1, read on the forward strand.
GCCAGTGATCAGACAATCAGGCCAGTGATCAGACAATCAGGCCAGTGATCAGACAATCAGGCCAGCGATCAGACAAACAGGCCAGTGATCAGTGATCAGACAAACAGGCCAGTGATCAGACAATCAGGCCAGTGATCAGACATTCAGGCCAGTGATCAGACAATCAGGCCAGTGATCAGACATTCAGGCCAGTGATCAGACAAACAGGCCAGTGATCAGACAAACAGGCCAGTGATCAGACAAACAGGCCAGTGATCAGACATTCAGGCCAGTGATCAGACAAACAGGCCAGTGATCAGACAAACAGGCCAGTGATCAGACAAACAGGCCAGTGATCAGACAAACAGGCCAGTGATCAGACAAACAGGCCAGTAATCAGACAATCAGGCCGGTGATCAGTGATCAGACAATCAGGCCAGTGATCAGACAATCAGGCCAGTGATCAGACAATCAGGCCAGTGATCAGACAATCAGGCCAGTGATCAGACATTCAGGCCAGTGATCAGACAATCAGGCCAGTGATCAGTGATCAGACAATCAGGCCAGTAATCAGACAATCAGGCCAGTGATCAGTGATCAGACAATCAGGCCAGTGATCAAACAGGCCAGTGATCAGACAATCAGGCCAGTGATCAGTGATCAGACAAACAGGCCAGTGATCAGACAATCAGGCCAGTGATCAGACAATCAGGCCAGTGATCAGACATTCAGGCCAGTGATCAGACAATCAGGCCAGTGATCAGACATTCAGGCCAGTAATCAGACAATCAGGCCAGTGATCAGTGATCAGACAATCAGGCCAGTGATCAGACATTCAGGCCAGTGATCAGTGATCAGACAATCAGGCCAGTGATCAGACAAACAGGCCAGTGATCAGACAATCAGGCCAGTGATCAGACAAACAGGCCAGTGATCAGACATTCAGGCCAGTGATCAGACATTCAGGCCAGTGATCAGTGATCAGACAATCAGGCCAGTGATCAGACATTCAGGCCAGTGATCAGAAAGACACACCAGTGATGGAAGGTGGTGTGTGGTGTGTCAGGGAGGGAGGTATGGGTGGAGCCATACAGGCCAGTGATGGAAGGTGGTGTGTGGTGTGTCAGGGAGGGAGGTATGGGTGGAGCCATACAGGCCAGTGATGGAAGGTGGTGTGTGGTGTGTCAGGGAGGTATAATAATAATAATAATAATGAATACTTATATAGCGCCTATTCACGGCTAGAGGCCAAGCTCTAAGCGCTTTACAATCAACACTCGTTTACACAACGGCTGCCTACCTGGTAGTGCCGACTGAAGAGCTGCCAGCTGGCGCTTCATTCAGTCGTTTCCCGTGTCATCCATTCAGTATCGTTCAATATCGATCACTCATTTTCCTTACTTCCTTCATTCTTTCCATTTCTCATGCAGGGTGCATGCTATGTGTAACGTGTCATCCACACCAACGGCCAAACTGGCCTACTCTTCCGAAAGTTGGTGATGGGATTTTACGTGTGTGCTAGATGTTATGCATGCGTTCACACACGGAACCTCGTTTATAGTCTCATTCGAAGGACTGTATGGGAAATGGAGTCAGAACCAATGTTAACTCCGAGGGAAAAATCCCCCTGTGCCGAAACGCCCCGGCAGAGGTTCGAACCCGCAACCCCAGGATCACCAAGATTACGAGTCAGGTGCTCTACCAACTGGGTGGAGCCATACAGGCCAGTGATGGAAGGTGGTGTGTGGTGTGTCAGGGAGGTATGGGTGGAGCCATACAGGCCAGTGATGGAAGGTGGTGTGTGGTGTGTCAGGAAGGTATGGGTGGAGCCATACAGGCCAGTGATGGAAGGTGGTGTGTGGTGTGTCAGGGAGGGAGGGATGGGTGGAGTCATACAGGCCAGTGATGGAAGGTGGTGTGTGGTGTGTCAGGGAGGGATGGCTGGGTGGAGCCATACTGGACGTCTTTAACCAAGAACCTCTGCCCCCGGACAGTGACCTGTGGACTCTGCCCAACGTGGTCATCACTCCCCATGTGTCTGGGCCAAATTTTCCTGAGCCGGTAATTCCTGTGTGTTTATGTCCTTGCGTGCCTGTGTTTGTTTGTGAGGTCACCCATGTTCTTTTGTGTGTGTGTTGTATGTGCATTATCATGATTACCTTTTTTTTCATTGAAATGATTGATATCTCTCAGTGATGGGTTTTTTTTCTTTTGTTATTTTTTTGTGTTTGTTTATCACCATTCATTGAACATTTGATTAATTCTGTCAGTATACTTCTTTTTCTAACTCGTGGTCACCACTCCTTTCCAATAGGGTTTAAAAATATTTAGAGCACACTGCTGAATGGAAATGTACACATACACACACACACACACACACACACACACACACACACACACACACACACTGCAGTTTATCATTACTAAAGGCTATTGAAATTTACATTTGCTGTGTATTTGTTCACTAGTTAAAGCACAGCTCAGTCTTGCTGTACATGTGAAAATGCGAGTCCCTGTACACTTTTGTGATATTTTCAATTTCGTTGTCAGTGTCAACATCATAATTAGATCAGACTTGTTTGCTCTTAAATGGCGATCGTTCATTTTCTTTTCAGGGTCCGGATTCTTAGAATAAACTCCCAATATCTTTGTGTAGTTCAAACTCTCTGTCTTCCTTCAAGTCATCTCTTAAAACAACCCTCTTCACCTGTCAATGGCAGTTCTTTCTTCCCCTTCCCTTGCCCATCAAATTGATTCTGCGACTACTGTGTGTGTGTGTGTGTGTGTGTGTGTGTGTGTGTGTGTGTGTGTGTGTGTGTGTGTGTGACACTCTGTGTGTCTGTTACTCTTTGCATTGAGACTGTGTGTATTTTTGCGTGTGTGTGTGATTTTGTGTGTGCGTGTGTGTCTGTGTGTGCATGCGCATGCTGTGGTAACCGTTGTCAGACAGTGTGTGTGGGATCATGTGGTGTGTGTGTGTGTGTGTGT
>CM031615.1:69761275-69771275 GCA_018398815.1 Conus ventricosus
GAGTGATGTGCATCTTGCTTGAAGAAGACTTAAGAGGTCGTGTTTTGCCTTGTAATTCGTTTGTCCATGTTATCCAGCGGAGTAATTTCAAATTACTTTTAAAATTTGTGTGAAATTCCGCCAGCAGACACCTCAATTTGCAACTAACTGATAACGGGCATGTTAGATGATACTAGGCGCGAACATTGTTGCATACACTACGTTGCATTCTGTCCAGACTAGACCACTGAATGTGATTACCACCAGCCAGACGAGAATATGTACATAAGTATGCTACGAAATAGAGAACTAAGGTCAGCCACATAGAGATAGACATATCATGCCAAATACAGTTAAGTAAGACCACATCAGTTCATATACCATATATGGTGAATTGAACAAGCGAAGCTGTATTGAAGAAGCAAACGAAAGGCTGACTTGTTCCAGCAGTAACAAATCTTTGTGAGAACTATTCCAGTGCGGTCCCTTTGGGGATGCCAGAGACTGTTCCAGCATGAATAGTATCCATGCCTGGGGGAAAGTGTGTTGCACAGGATTTCCTCTTTTCTGTCGCTCTCTGTAACGGCCTTTTTCTGTTATTTTTGTTTGTTTGTGTCTTTTTTTTCTTTTTATTGTCATCCACTTTGGGCTAGTCACCTTTGTTCAGAAAATCGTAACACATTTTTCTCAAGCAAAATTTACAACATCTCTGCCTTGTGTTGTAGTCTGATGATTGGCCAGTTAAACTGTGGACATAATGCCCAGAGTGGACCAGATTTGTTAAAGAAGACCTAAGAGGTCGAAACGCGTTGTGGTTTGTCTTGTGACTCGTTTGTCCACGCTTCTGTTGGCGGTTCGCTAACATTTGTTTAAGATTTGTTTCAATTTCCAAAACAACAAGCAAGCCCGTTGTTCCTAAAGGCAATATTGTCAAAACAACAAGGAAACCTGCTGTTCCTTTAAGTAAACAAAATTGCCCAAAACAGCAAGCAAACCCTGCTGTTCCTTTACACAAAATTGCCAAAAACAACAAGGAAACGTGTTCTTCCTTTATTTAAACAACATTGCCCCAAACAACAAGCAAACCTGCTGTTCCTTTACACAAAATTACCCAAAACAACAAGCAAAACTCGCTGTTCCTTCAAACACTTTTTCCAAAACCAAAAGCAGACTTGCTATTCCTTCAAACAAAATTGCTAAAACAACAAGCAAACCTGTTGTTCCTTTCAACAAAATTGCCCCAAACAACCAGAACCCCGCCATTCCTTCGAACAAAATTGTCAAAACAACAAGCAACCCTGCTGTTCATTTAATTAAACAAAATTGCCCAAAACAACAAGCAACCCTGCTGTTCCTTTAATAAAACAAAATTGCCCAAAACAACAAGCAAAACTGTTGTTCCTTTGATTAAACAAAATTGCCCAAAACAACAAGCAAATCCTGCTGTCCCTTTACACAATATTGCCCAAAACAACAAGCAAACTGCTGTTCCCTTAATTAAACAAAATAGCCCCAAACAACAAGCAAACCTGCTGTTCCTTTAATTAAACAAAATTGCCCAAAACAAGAAGCAAAACCCGCTGTTCCTTTAATTAAACAAAACTGCCCAAAACAACAAGCAAAACCCGCTGTTCCTTTAAACAAAATTGCCAAAACAACAAGCAGACCCACTATTTCTTCAAACAGAATCGCTAAAACAACAAGCAAACCTGTTATTCCTCTCAACAAAATTGCCAAAAACAACGAGCAGCCCTGCTGTTCCTTTAAACAAAATTGCCCCCAAACAACAAGCAAAACCCGCTGTTCCTTTCAACAAAATTGCCAAAACAACAGCAAACCTGCCACAAAATATAAGTACTGTGCATAAAACACCGGTAATAATGTAAGTTTAAAGGCAAGGTAACATCTACAGATATAGATAATTTCTTAAATAAATAAATAAACAAAACTGCTGTTTTTAACACAAATCTGAAAGATCTCAAACCAAATGCAGTTACAGTTACAGAGGCAATGTCTACAAATAATGATAATCTCTTAACAGAAAAGAAGAAGACGATTTTTTTTTAAGACTTTAAACCGAATCCCGTTGCGCTTACAGAGGTCTTGGTTAAAAATCAATCAGACAACAATTTGTCAGAATACTCTCCCCTAGATTATGCCTTGTTTACAAATATAGAACCAAAAAGAGGTATCATACTTTATATCAAGTCCAGTTTAAATAAGCATGTGTGTGTGTGTGTGTGTGTGTGTGTGTGTGTGTGTGTTCTTTTAACTGCTTAAAAAAATCAGCCTGTTTGTTTCCAGTGTATAAAACTGAACCAAGTAAAATGTAACAAAAGTGATTGGGTATATTTTACCTACAGTGACTCTACTGGACTTCGAATTCAGCTCTAGAATTCATTTGAGCTGTAAATATCAAGCCAAACACATCTTTGGAAAATGAGGAACAAAAGTTTGAATTCTGTACTGACAGATATATTACTACGTTTGACAGAGTTTGCATAATGGGCAATTGTAACTTCCAGAATATTGATCGGAAAGGCGCCTGGGTAGGTTTTTCATTACAGATGGTGACGTTTCCAAGAACAGGAGATGACTAAAATGAAATAGTCCTAATTTCAGTTGCTGTAAATGATGAAACTCTTGTTTCAAATACTGAACACTACTGTCCTCTTGGGAAAAGCAACTAGGATGTTTTGATATTACATTTTTTTTTAAACCTGAAACCATACAATACAAGCAAGATATAATCAAATCATACTATAAATCAATCTGTCAGTGGTAATTGAAACTGAAACAAACAGGCTGATTTTTTTAAGCAGTTAAAAGAACACACACACACACACACACACACACGCACGCACGCACGCACGCGCGCGCGCGCGCGCGCGCGCGCGCAGATTTTCTACATACAAACTCAGCCTTTTTTGTTGTTATTCATTTGAGATATGAGGCCTACAAAGATCAGAGCAAGCAGAGAAAGTTCGCATAATGGCATGCAGGAGATTCATGGGCGTGCTATTAATACCCCCCCCCCTCCTCTCCCCCCCCCCCCCAAAAAAAAAAGAAAAAAAAAGAAAAACAACAATAACAACAACAAAACTGGTGTATGGTGACTTTGGAAAATATCCAGTTACTATACCTCATGTTTGAATTCTCCCAGACACTGGTTTAAAAAAATGTTACAAAAGAATCCTCTAGGATTCACAGCATAATGCTTATTTGATGTTGCTTAACAAAAGCTAGATCTGGAAAGATGTGTTGGGCTTCTCAGATAAGTCAAAGTCTGTGTGAGACAGGATTTAATAGTGTTTGGCTTCAGCAATGTGTTGGAGACGTTTATTGTTCTCTCTCTCTCTCTCTCTCTCTCTCTCTCTCTCTCCTCTCTCTCTCTCTCTCTCTCTCTCTCTCCACCTGCGCTTACACGAACATTCAAATGCATGCACACACTGCAATGACAACCCATTGGTCATGCCTACATACATGCATAAGTCCACACGTCAGCAACTCATATAAAGAAACTTTTGTTTTAATCTGTAGGAAGTCGCGCAGTCCTTGATTAGGCTATAGCGACCCCTGTGTGTGCATTGTAATTAAAATCAACACGACAACAACAACAAGAAAAAACAACAACAAAAACAAGAACAAAACAAAAACAACAAAAGCAAAAACAACTCTGGACCGTTATGAGGGTGTCAAGGTCAGACCAATAGGTTAGCAAACTCCCAGGATCAGATTCACACACACACACACACACACACACACACACACAACACACACACACTAACCAGCTGCCGTGGCGAAGTGGTTAAGAGTTGAGGACTCCCGGCTGGGAGGTCATGGGTTCGAATCCCATCAGAGTCATGTGGGGTTTTATGCCCCGACCGGTTCCTATACCAGACAAATCTTAAATAAATGTTAGCGAACCGCCCAGAGAACGTGGACAAACGAGTCACAAGACAAACCACAACGCGTTTCGACCTCTTAGGTCTTCTTCAGGTGAGACATAAACGAATAAAACAACGAAACTTCACTTAGCTTTGATCGCTTCAGATCACTTCACAGAGTCCTGAGCTCTGTGAAGTGATCTGAAGCGATCAAAGCTAAGTGAAGTTTCGTTGTTTTATTCGTTTATGTCTCACCTGAAGAAGACCTAAGAGGTCGAAACGCGTTGTGGTTTGTCTTGTGACTCGTTTGTCCACGTTCTCTGGGCGGTTCGCTAACATTTATCTAAGATTTGTTTAGATTTCCGCCTGCAGTCGTCTCGCTTTGCAACTAGATCCTATACCAGAGTTGAGTTTGCTGCGGACTCAGTTGGGAAGACTGGGACCACACAGTCGAATTTCATCCACTTAATGAATGCGTTTCTGAGAGTGTTGCTCAAATTTCCTTACCAACACTGCAGGTGCCTGTACCTCTCGGGCCTGGTTGACGCCGGGATATATTATGAAAGGAATCTTAGAGTACAGCCCTGTCATGTAGTCTCAGACCGAAATGGAAATCCGTAGCATCATCTTAATCATCCTCATTCTCATTGATCAGCATAAAAAAAAATGTCTCAAATTCTGTGGCCCTTCATGCCCTGCTCTCATGGTGACCTTAGTTTCGATGTCCTCTCCACGCCTGTGGCCTTGGTGTGGTTCCTTCGGGGTCACCGGTATCGGCGAGTCCATGGGGGCTGTCGTTGGACAGACGTGGTGGCACCCTCCGGAGGGAGAGCTCACTCGCGCCGGCTCCGCGACTAAGCAATTATTGTCGTCAGTAGGGGGCTTAGTAGGTGGTGTCCTGCGTATGTTAGATCGGAACAGGCGCCACTGAACACCACCGAAGTGACTCGGCAGCAGTGCAGTGTCTCTCGGTGGGTTGCCTTCTGACGACTTGAGATTGACTGCTCCCTATGGATTGCTGGGGCTGGGCTGCGGCGGGGCCGACCGGGCTGTGGCTGTGGACGGGATATCGGAATTAGCGGCGTGGGTGCACTGCCTCTGAGGTGGCGCAGAGGTTGGGACAGCACCCAAAAAAAGAAGACACACTATCCTTGAAAGGAAAACTTCAAAGATAAAAAGAACACACACACACACACACACACACACAGAACCTAGGGTATGTCCATGACGTTGAATAATGTTGGTCGTGCGCCGAATATGAGAAAATACGTGGTTGCTTGTTCTTCGTTTTCACTGTCCAAAATGCTATTTCTTTTTGCCTGAAGAAGACCCAAGAGGTCGAAATGCACTATGTCTTGTCCTGAAGAAAAAGAAACACCCCGAAGGTGCTGGGGAGGACCCAGAGAAGCACTGTCTTCACCTGCCCTTAGAGCAGTCCTGTACCACCCCTGGAGGCCTGCGCTGTGTTGACGATGGGTACAGGCACGCGCAGGACACTCCATTAAGACATCAAGGGACATAACTGCTCCCGAACAGAGGTAAATTAGACTACAGGATGCAGCTCATAACAGCCTCAAAGTAGCATCCCCCATGGGTGTACCAGCCCGTATTTCATGACTGCAGAGCCCACCGGCGAAAAACACCACCCCCCAGCTGCCGAGCACACCCCACAGACCCAACCACCCCTGCCCACGGACAGATGAAGACAGTGCCACTCCAGACACAGCCAAGCTTTCGCCATAACGGTCTTATGTGCCCTCAAGAGAGAATCCAAAGTTGTAGTCTTTCCCACTGTCAACAGGACTTTCCCTGCGGTCAGTGGGTCTTTCCTCACCGCCACTGGACCTTTCTCCAGGTCAGCCTAGTTAAGGCAAAGAAGAAAAAGAAAACACCGAAGGTGCTGGGGAGGACCCAGAGAAGCACTGTCTTCACCTGCCCTTAGAGCAGTCCTGTACCACCCCTGGAGGCCTGCGCTGTGTTGACGATGGGTACAGGCACGCGCAGGACACTCCATTAAGACATCAAGGGACATAACTGCTCCCGAACAGAGGTAAATTAGACTACAGGATGCAGCTCATAACAGCCTCAAAGTAGCATCCCCCATGGTGTACCAGCCCGTATTTCATGACTGCAGAGCCCCACCGCGAAAAACACCACCCCCCAGCTGCCGAGCACACCCCACAGACCCAACCACCCTGCCCACGGACAGATGAAGACAGTGCCACTCCAGACACAGCCAAGCTTTCGCCATACGGTCTTATGTGCCCTCAAGAGAGAAATCCAAATTTGTAGTCTTTCCCACTGTCAACAGGACTTCCCTGCGGTCAGTGGTCTTTCCTCCACCGCCACGACCTTTCTCCAGGGTCAGCCTAGTTAAGGCAAAGAAGAAAAAGAAACCCGAAGGTGCTGGGGAGGACCCAGAGAAGCACTGTCTTCACCTGCCCTTAGAGCAGTCCTGTACCACCCCAGGAGGCCTGCGCTGTGTTGACGATGGTACAGGCACGCGCAGGACACTCCATATAGACATCAAGGGACATAACTGCTCCGAACAGAGGTAAATTAGACTACAGGATGCAGTCATAACGCCTCAAGTAGCATCCCCCATGGGTGTACCAGCCCGTATTTCATGACTGCAGAGCCCACCGCGAAAAACACCACCCCCCCAGCTGCCGAGCACACCCCACAGACCCAACCACCCCTGCCCACGGACAGATGAAGACAGTGCCACTCCAGACACAGCCAACTTTCGCCATACGGTCTTATGTGCCCTCAAGAGAGAATCCAAAGTTGTAGTCTTTCCCACTGTCAACAGGACTTTCCTGCGGTCAGTGGTCTTTCCTCACCGCCAGGGACCTTCTCCAGGGTCAGCCTAGTTCTGTACTTTGTTTGTCTATGTCCTTGGCGGTAACTAACCCCCTCTCTGTCTAAATCAGCGTATCAGTTGAAAAGGTCAGATTCCTTCGTGGTCATTCCATGACTAAAGCGGCACAGAAGCAATCCTCTGGGCTTCCGCACTCACTCGGGTCTCTGTGTCGCACTCTAGCACGCCCAACACTGTGTCGGACACCGTTATCAATCTCCACAGGCGTGAGCCCACTCGCCCAGTCTGTCCGAGAATCCCTGGCTCCTTCCACGAAAACTGCTTTACCGCACTCTTCTTCGATCAACTAGTGTGAAATTGAAAGCATTTCAGCTCAGTTCACGGGCCAGTTGCTCATTGCGTTACTCCTAGCCGTGTTTTGAAATCGTGAATTTTCTATTTGATCCATGTTTTATCTAACAGCTGTCGACGACGGTGTGCGTCGTTTCATCAAGATTCAGGAGGGGAAATAACCGCAGAAGACATACATCCAAGAGGAGATAACTCAAGCAGATCACGCGTCTAACTTTTCCCTCTCAATATTGCGTCACGGACAGACTTGAGAACTATCTTTGGTGGCTTAACGCGTTGATACATATAGCGTCCAGCCTCTCAAACTGCTACATGCGAAGGTCGTTTAAGGAATTTTGTGGAGTCAAGTTCAAGGTACCGCGATCAGCCCAACAGGACAGAATACAACCATATGTGGAGCAGTGATGGCCGCCATTGGGAGTAGGTCTGTCTCAAACATCAACGTGGCTTCCAGCCTCCCTTGTCTTGCCAAGCATGTGCGAAAACAGCTGCCTTCATCTATGACAGTCGAGGATCTCCATTTTACTGGAAAAGCCAGACTAGTCTGCGGACTTTTAAAAAAAATAATAACAACAAAAAACAACAACAAAAAAACCGTGTATGAAATCTTAGGGCTCGTTGCAACAGAGCATACCACCATATTGCTATCAGTGTGTTGTAATACTGGTAATCAACTGATTTCAGGAAGTTAACTTCATAGGCACACACTTTATTGAACTCACTGAAGTTAAAGGAAATATTTGCAAAATCCACCAGTCGCGAAAAAAATGGGCCGACAATCTCTTTCAGTGTACTAACGGAAATCCAATTTGTGTTCAGGAGACTAGCAACAAGGTTGAATACATCTGAATGAAAAAGCTACTGAAGAAATCTATAAACAGTCCTCGTGCAGAGACGAATACTTACTTGTAACTTGAGGTTGCTTTTGGTGGCATTTAGGATAAACTAGGATTCCATATCATGGCACCGGTTGCCACCGAAACGTCACCGCTACAACACAGATGAAATCCAGACTCACCGCTACAATACAGACAAAATCCCGACTCACCGCTACAATACAGACAAAATCCCGACTCATCGCTACAATACAGACAAAATCCCGACTCACCGCTACAATACAGACAAAATCCGACTCATCGCCACAATACAGACGAACTCCCGACACACCGCTACAAATCAGAGCAAATACCGACTCACCAACATCCCGACTCACCGATACAATACAGACGAAATCCCGACTTCCCAAGGAAATAAACAAGTTTTTATTTACCCGAAGAAGGCTGCTCTCTCTTCATTCCGTTGCTATTTATAACCTAGGAAGGTTCCAGCAACGTACAAATCCTGATCCTGATCCTGACTCATCACCACAATACAGAGCAAATACAGACACACCGTTATAATACAGACGAAATCCCGACTCGCAACTAGAATACAGACGAAATTCCGACTAACCGCTCAATACAGGCAAAATCCTGATTCACGCTACAATACAAACGTAATCCTGACTCACCGCTACAATACAGACGAAAATCCCACTCACTGCATGAAGGCTGAATACAAAACGGTACGGTTATAGTCCGCCTTCTTGAGGTCGCTGTTACTTATGCTTAGTTGATTAAGCAATGGGGGCAAAAAAGAAACGAAAATACAGGTTTCCAAGAAACAGATGGAGTCTCCAATCTTTTATCACGTCATTCTCTTTCTGACTGCGATCTGTCGAATATTGTTCAGAGCATTTGTTCACGTCTTTTGTTTGTAAGGTTTGAAGAAGATATATTTGTCAAAAGTTAACGCATTTTTTTTTTTGTAATGTGTCGTAGATAAGCGTTACGTGCACCTTCCTCTGTCTGTACCGCGTTTCACAAGTTTTTAAATTTGTAATTTGTGTTCTTCTAGTGAATGTCCTGAGTTTGTGTTTTCTCTCGTACCTCAATGATATGTCTTTGATTTCTCTTTTTATTTATTTACTGATTTCATGTGGATTTATTTATTTATTTGGCTATTTATCGTTGCATCCATTTGAAATACCCGTTCCTAAAATCGATGCTTTTACTCGCTTTGATACTTCGTGACAATTGTCCTTTCTTGTAAAGATACAAAACAAGCATTTTTTTTTAAAGTAAACCTTCATTGCACAGAGGGAAAATAATGAAAGAAAAAATGTGATTAAAAATGTATCATCCTTGAAGAAAAAAAAATGAAAAAAAAAAACAGAAAAAAAGACAGAAAAATGTTTGGGTGCAACATGCATGAATGAACATCTGCAATACATGCCATTCTGTTTTTTTTTCGTTCCCATTTTCATGAAAGTCCAGTTTGCTTGATAAGATAGTGCTGTTAGGATCTGAATGTTCAGAAGCAAATTCAGTCCTGTACATAAGCACCAGCACGTCAATGCTCTCTCTCTCTCTCTCTCTCTCTCTCTCTCTCTCTCTCTCTCTCTCTCTCTCTCTCTCTCTCTCCTCTCACACACACACACACACTCACACACACATACACACACACACACACACACACAGATCCTTTTTAGATACTTATTATCTTACTATCTGTTGTTGTTGTTGTTTCATTTTATCATGTCTTCCTTGCAGCATCTTTTTCATTTATTTTTCTTGACATGTTCATAGCACATAATCCTGCCCACATCTTTTTGTCCATTTGTAGTTGTCTATTCATACAGTGTGTGTGCGCGCGCGTGTGTGTGTGTGTGTGTGTGTGTGTGTGTGTGTGTGTGTGTGTGTGGTGTGTGTGTGTGTGTGTGTGTGTGTGTGTGCGTGTCTCTGTGTGTGTGTGTGTGTGTGTGTGTGTGTGTGTGTGTGTGTGTGTGTGTGTGTGTGTGTGTGTGTGTGTGTTGCAATATGTGTATGGAGAGTGCCTGTGAGTTTCCTGTGCCTGTCTCTGTGAACGATGTAAGCTGAAATATATCTGTGCTAACTTTATGTACTTTCCCTTTAAGATTTAC
>CM031615.1:69778775-69791275 GCA_018398815.1 Conus ventricosus
TGCCACTATGTTCCTTGTCTTGCACAAGACAGTTGTGAGCGCTCACACTCACTCACACACACACACACACACACACACACACACACACACACACACACACACACACACACACACACACACACACTTACTTCTCACGCAAAGACCAACTTCTTTATTCGAAAATGTATAGATGAACACTGGCGTGTTTTCTTACGTTCGGTTCTCGCCCCAGAGAGACAGAGACAGACGGAGAGAGACTTACAGGCGCTGCTGTTGGTGGTCCAGACACGTGGGGAGTGATGACCACGTTGGGCAGAGTCCACAGGTCACTGTCCGGGGGCAGAGGTTCTTGGTTAAAGACGTCCAGTATGGCTCCACCCAGCCATCCCTCCCTGACAGACCACACATCACCTTTCATCACTGGCCTGTATGACTCCACCCATACTTCCCTGACAGACCACACATCACCTTTCATCACTGGCCTGTATGACTCCACCCATCCCTCCCTGACAGACCACACACCACCTTCCATCACTGGCCTGTATGACTCCACCCATACCTCCCTGACACACCACACACCACCTTCCATCACTGGCCTGTATCCGGGACCAGGCTGCTTCCAATTCAGTAGTGGGGCGACCATCCCCAACCCGGCGGGTCCCCAGGGTGGCGGATAGGGGAACGGCCCTCAGATATGGGGGTTAGCTGCGAATAAGCAGTCCCGGACCAACTGGCGATGTTCCTACCAGGACGGGGTGGGTGAACAGGTGGCGCTGTTGTCCTCACTGAAATACCCCATGTGTTCTATGACGGGCTCATCATGCGGTCAAGAGGCTCGGTATAACCTCTAGCCCCGGGGTGGGACCCTCGGAGAAACAATCCCCCTGTGCTCACAGGGCAGGACGTACGGGCCATGAGCTAAGGGTGAGGCACCCCGAAAGAAAACACCAGCTGAAGACGGAGGTATCGGGCCACTGGCGCAACTTAAACCACAATACCACGCATCCACGCTTCCATGATGATGCAGTCCACAGAATTTCGATGAGGCGCTCGACCTTCGAGACCCGCCGCGGGAGGTCGGGAGCCGGGCCCTATGCCTCAAAGGGGCCCACCCGAAGCGGTCGGTGGTCAGACAAAGAAATTCTGCATGCCAATGCGACCAAGAAGGAGACCTCATGCTCCTGCTGATGCCAAGCAAACAGTACCACCCAGAATGCTCAACATTCTCCAGTGGAATGCAGAAGGGTGCATAAAAAGAAACTTGGCTTGGCAGAAAGGATGCATCAAGAAAATATCGATATCGCATGTGTCCAAGAGACACATTTGACCGTAAACCATCGCTTTCAAGTGATGGGCTACGAGACCATCAGGTTGGACCGTGAGGAAAGAAGCAAAGGAGGGTGCTTATCTTGGTGAGGAATTCCATCGCCGCACAAGAACTCAAGATCAACACCAATCAACAGGCAGAGATCCAAGGGTTGATATAGTCCTTAAGGAACGCAACATCAGGATCTACAATGCCTATTGCCCTCAAGATCGTGATCTTTCCCTCACATACATGAACATCCCAGACAACAACTGCGTGGTGGTGGGTGATTTTAACAGTCACTCAGAGAGATGGGGCTATGAGGAGACGGACAAGAGAGGCGAAGAAGTTGAGGATTGGGAGATTGACACACATCTTCATATCATCAACCAAGAAGATGATGAACCCACCTTCTACTCTAGACGCTGGATGACCACATCAACACCAGATCTAGCGTTCGCCACCAACGACCTGTTCGTCAGGACCACAAGAACATCCTCAACCAGCTTGGAGAAGTGACCACAAGCCCGTCAAACTCTCGATTAAACCTCAGCTTACAGTGTCCACAAGCAAAATGTTTTCCCCGCTGGAATTGTAGAAAGGCGGACTGGACTCTCTTCGAGACCCTCACAGATACATACACAAAGCCAATCAACATCAGGCAGAAGGACTCAAACGAGATGGTTCGAGACTTCACAAAGGCCGTCTTGAAAGCTGCTACAGAATCCATCCCAAGAGGAGCACGTAAAGACTACAAGCCCTACTGGACGAGGAACTCCAGAATCTGGAAGATGCCGTTACGGAAGCCAGGGACAGAGCAGAAAAGCAGCCATCACTGGAGAATAACACAGCGCTGAAGGAAGTAACTGCCAGATACAAGCTGTCCTGCGCACAAGCTGCAAGAAAAAGCTGGCAAGAGAAAACTGAAAGCCTAAATCTCGACAAGGATGGCAGCAAGCTGTGGAAACTGGCTAGAACCCTCTGTAATGAAACAACAAGTCACACCACTATAACAATACAAGAAATGGAAATTATCTCTCTGGAAAGAAAGCAGCAGACCACTTCATAGACGTCTATGAAAACATCAGCAATCTGGAAGTCCCTCCTGAACATAGAGCTGCAGTGCACAGGGCCCAAGGTGAACTTCATGAGGAAGAGCCCCAAGAGGAAGTCATGATCACAGCTTTCACAGAGAAAGAGCTGGAGGAAGCGTTGCAGAGCCTCAATCTGAAGAAGTCACCTGGACCAGACGGAATCACAAATGAATGATTCTGCATCTTGGATGAAGAGCAAGGCAGTCCTTCTAAAAATCTTTAACTCCAGCTGGAAACAGGATCAGTACCACAGTGTTGGAGGGAAGCAGACATGATCCCCATTCACAAAAAGGGAAAGGACAAGTCGAAGGCTGACAGCTACAGACCCATCAGCCTTACAAGCTGCTTAGGAAAGCTGATGGAGAGACTTGTCAACACAAGGCTTGTCTGGCACCTTGAGAGCATCAGCTGCTGAGCCCTGAACAGGCAGGCTTCCGCCAACACAGATCAACAGAAGACCAGATCACATTCATCACGCAAAGCATTGAGGACGCTTTCCAAGAAAAGAAGAACACGCTTGCTGTCTGGATTGACATGGAGAAGGCGTTCGACAAAGTCTGGAAGGACGGACTTAGGCTCAAACTACGGCGATGTGGTGTGTCTGGGAGGATGTACACCTGGATCAGCCAGTACCTACACAACCGCCAAGCCCGAGTCAAGATTCAGGGCCAAAAAGCAAGAAGAAGGTGCTGAGACAGGGAGTACCACAAGGAGGAGTCCTTTCGCCAACGCTGTTCCTCATCTTCATAGATGACATCGTCAGAGAACTGCCAAAAGGGGTCAGAGGAGCGATCTACGCAGATGATCTGGTGCTTTGGTGCTCTGAAGAGTACACCACCACAGCACAGGTACGCCTCCAGACTGCGCTCAACAAGATCAGCGACTGGACCAAGGAATGGCTTGTCTCTGTCAACTCAAGCAAAACAACCTACACAGTCTTCAGCCTATCCAGCAAAAAGCAAGAGGCGAAGCTGACACTGAACAACCAAAGGCCAGAGGAACCCACACCTACCTACCTGGGAGTGACCTTTGACCGCAGGCTCACTTGGAAACAGCAGATCACCAGATGCTGTAGCAAGGCCAAGTTGAGACTGGCGATCATGAGGAAACTTGCGGGGATGGACTGGGGGGCTGACGAACGTATCCTAAAGAGACTCTATACAGGGAGAGTCGACCTGTAGTTGAGTACGGGACGTCAGCATGGGCATCAGCTGCAAAGTCTAACCTCGACCATCTCAATAAGATACAGAACCAGCTCAACGTGTCATAACTGTCGCCATGAGATCCACCCCAATCCTGAAGATGGAAGAGACCACTGGGCTACAGTCATTGGAGGACAGAAGGACACAAAGATCCGCATCCAACAGCAAAATTCAAACGCCTTGAAAACCATCCAATGAACAACAGAATGAGCAGACCCACCAAGAGCCGTTGAAAAGAGGCAGCTTCATCCACCAGTCAAGACGCCTTGAAAGACACACCCCAGTCTTGGTGGAACATGAAGCAAAGCCTATCCCGGCAAATGTCACCCACCCATCTTGGAAAGGCAGGTGTTCCCAACAGTCGTCACCAGCATTCCCGGAGTGGAGAAGAGAGGAATACAGTCAGACACCCAAAGAAGGCTCTGGCCATGGAGTACATCTGCAACCAGTATCCCCAGGAAGACTGGACCCATGCTTCACAGATGGCTCCGCCACAGAGGCAACGAGGGATGGTGGAGCTGGAATCTTCCTCCGATACAAAGACGGAGATGAAGAAATTGCAATTCCAACAGGAAAATACTCCACCAACTTCCGAGCTGAGCAAGAAGCCCTCTGTGAGCAGCCACAACAGTCTTGCAGAACTCCAAAAGAACAACGGGGCAGGTGGTGGTCTTCTCTGACGCTCTCTCCGTGCTCCAAGCCCTCAAGAACTCCCGCTGCAAAGAACAGAATCATCTCACTTCAGCCCTTGTTGCCCTGACTGCCAGAGTGGAGAAAGTGGTGATACAATGGGAACCAGCACACTGTGGCATCAAGGCAATGAAAAAGCGGACATTCTGGCAAAAGACGGTGCACAGAAGGAGCAGGCCAACAACCTGGTGTCATACGATGAAATTAGGACAATCATCAAGGCACAACAAGGAATAAAATGGCACCTCCTGCATCCTTAATACAACCCAGAAGACACATACCACTTGCTGGGACGACAGGAACAGTTCAAGATCTTCCGCCTGAGGACTGGACACAATCGCCTGCTCCACCACATGCACACAAAATTTGGCATTGGACAGAGTGGAGAGTGCCCTTGTGGTGAGGGACCAATGACAACTGACCATATCCTTCAAGTCTGTACGACGTATGCAGCATCCAGGAGAAAGTACTGGCCAACACCGACAGCAGTGGAAGCCAAGTTGTACGGCACCCTGGAGGAACTGCGACGGACGGCAGCCTTCATCGAGGACACCGGGCTGCTCATCTAACGGGATGGCGAACAAGGAAGAAGAAGAAGAACTGGCCTGTATGGCTCCACCCAGCCATCCCTCCCTGACACACTACACACCACCTTCCATCACTGGCCTGTATGGCTCCACCCATACCTCCCTGACACACCACACACCACCTTCCATCACTGGCCTGTATGGCTCCACCCATACCTCCCTGACACACCACACACCACCTTCCATCACTGGCCTGTATGGCTCCACCCATACCTCCCTCCCTGACACACCACACACCACCTCCATCACTGGCCTGTATGGCTCCACCCATACCTCCCTCCCTGACACACCACACACCACCTTCCATCACTGGCCTGCTTGTCTGATCGCCGACCTGTGTTATGTCGTCACTGACCTGTTGATGTCTGAACACTGACCTGTTGATCTCTGAACACTGACCTGTTGATCTCTGAACACTGATATGTTGATATCTGAACACTGATATGTTGATGTCTGAACACTGATATGTTGATGTCTGAACACTGATATGTTGATGTCTGAACACTGATCTGTTGATGTCTTAACATTGATCTGTTGATCTCTTATCACTGATCTGTTGATGTCTGAACACTGATCTGTTGATGTCTGAACACTGACCTGTTGATGTCTGAACACTGACCTGTTGATGTCTGAACACTGATCTGTTGATGTGTGAACACTGATCTGTTGATGTCTGAACACTGATCTGTTGATGTCTGAACACTGATCTGTTGATGTCTGAACACTGACCTGTTGATGTCTGAACACTGACCTGTTAATGTCTGAACACTGATCTGTTGATGTCTGATCACTGATCTGTTGATCTCTGATCACTGATCTGTTGATGTCTGATCACTGATCTGTTGATGTCTGATCACTGATCTGTTGATGTCTGATCACTGATCTGTTGATCTCTGATCACTGATCTGTTGATGTCTGATCACTGATCTGTTGATGTCTGATCACTGATCTGTTGATGTCTGATCACTGATCTGTTGATGTCTGATCACTGATCTGTTGATCTCTGATCACTGATCTGTTGATGTCTGATCACTGATCTGTTGATGTCTGATCACTGATCTGTTGATGTCTGATCACTGATCTGTTGATGTCTGATCACTGATCTGTTGATCTCTGATCACTGATCACTGATCTGTTGATGTCTGATCACTGATCTGTTGATGTCTGATCACTGATCTGTTGATCTCTGATCACTGATCTGTTGATCTCTGATCACTGATCTGTTGATGTCTGATCACTGATCTGTTGATGTCTGATCACTGATCTGTTGATGTACTTCTGTGACTGATGTATAGAGTGCTTTGGACAGCCGGCACGAAGAAAACTGCAGTAATCCAGATGTGAAAGAACAAAAGCACAGATCAGAGTTTTGGTGTCATCCTCTGAAAGAAGATGCCAAAAGAGTTAACACGGCGGTGTGCCAGGTTACACACACACGACGGTGTACCGCTGGAATGATAGTGTCTAATCCTGTGTAACATGAATGTTACGAACAAAGTAAGATGGACGAATAAGGCAGTTGTTTAGGTGGACAGACGTTTTCACACCAAAAAATCAAAGGAAAGAACCTTTTTGTTGGCAGTGAAAAATATCATTTCTATCTCGTCATCATTCGGTTTGAGCTTATTATGTGCCATCCAAGCTTTGATATTAGAAATGCATCCTTCTGGATTCTGAATCATACACGGCAGAGCTGGCACAAACTGCCAGACAAAAACAAAAGTTGCCTATCATCAGAGAAAGCATGGTGAGGCGATGTGTGCGGACAGACTAGGTTAAAGATAAGCTGACCATAAAGGCCAAAGAGGATGGAGCCCAGGACGGATCCTTGTGGAACACCAAACTGTAATTCTGCAGGCGAGGAGGTATACTGTGGATACAGAAGTATGTACGTAGCACTGGAGAAATGTATGACAGCTATTGCAAACAATTCTGCAGTTTGCCTGTAGCTGTATTGCGAATGGGAATTATCCATGCTAACTATAAACCATGTAGCTTGGTATAGTGTTACTCAAGTTTAGCATGACTTCATACGTCAGTAATGACGTCTAAAGGCTAAATGTGCCATCTGTGGACGCCAACGTTCACAGTTAAATGCACAAGGATAAAATTGTGGTCATCCTCTCAAATGATTCAATATTGATGTCTAACGACATTATCCATTTCCCCCATTTCCTTTCAAAACAGTGCATTGTTCCCAAGGCTTCCCGAAAAATATGCATTCGTGTACAATTCAATTATTGTAAACGTTAAAAAGGAATCCCCAAATATTGAAAACTGAGGGCCATTTCAAGACGAACCCCTTCGTATAATTTTGGGAACCTGTTTTTTTGGGGTTTTATGTGTGTGTGTGTGTGTGTGTTTTTTTTTTTTGGGGGGGGGGGGGGGTGCCTGAAAAGGGACCTTTTGAATTCCAAATATTAAAAACCAAACGCTGTTTCAAGACGAAGTCATTTATGTATTTTTAGGAACCCTTCCTATTTTTCCCTGAAAAAAAAAACATGAGTCTTTGTCTCATTAAAACTTAGGAGTAAACTCCAATTTTTCGCAATAATCAAACAAAGCCATCCAAGTGTTTTCTGTAAATCATTAATTACTTCTTCACAAACAGCAGTATCATTGGCATGCTGAAGGAGAAATCACACGATTTCAACTCCTGCCAAGGTCATAAGTAGCGACCTCACACTGTGAGATCAAATTAAATCTAGCGGAAAAGGGAACACGTAAGCTAGGGACGCCATCTAGTCCCACAGTTCCGAACAGAACCTGCGGCAGGGACTTAATGAACATATGTACAAAAAGAGATTGTTGATGCGGCTGACAACCCAGGTAACTCACTAAGTGAGAAACATGGAGGTGATGAGGCTGACACCACATACCTGATGGCTTGTACAATGCTTTCCTCGCGGTGCACGTTTCCTCTGCCGATGCTGATCAGAATTGTTTTCTGCACAAGACAAGCAATATGTATGTACAAGGTGGTTGTTGTTGTTGTTGTTTTTCTCTCTCCTTACTCTGCATGCTACTGTACTGTCTCTTTTTTCTTGTCTGTCTACCATTGCACATCAAACAGCAGAAAATATATTGACCAAGGCAGCTCCGATGTTAACGCATTTAATACAGAAGTACACGATCTCTCTCTCTCTCTCTCTCTCTCTCTCTCTCTCTCTCTCTCTCTCTCTCTCTCTCTCTCTCTTCTGGTGTGTGTGTGTGTGTGTGTGTGTGTGTGTGTGTGTGTGTGTGTGTGTGTGTGTGTGTGTGTGCGCGCGCGCCCGCGCGAGTGTGTCTGTCCCTTTGTATCTATGTATAGGTATGTGCGTTGTTTTTCCCCAAATGCTTCTTGGTCAACCCGGAGGGACTGCATTCCCAGGGGATCCAAGGAGGAAAAGCTCATTTATACAGCACCTGGTCGTGACAATGCTTGGGTAATTAAACAGTGGAGCTGACCAGTCAGACTCTGGGCGTATGCTGACCTCCGTTGCATCCCGTTTGGAGCTTCGATAACTGGATCCAAGGCTTCCTTTTCTGTT
Source organism: Conus ventricosus (assembly GCA_018398815.1). Taxonomy (NCBI): domain Eukaryota; kingdom Metazoa; phylum Mollusca; class Gastropoda; order Neogastropoda; family Conidae; genus Conus; species Conus ventricosus. Next base: position 69,787,164 of record CM031615.1, read on the forward strand.
GATTACTTTTCACTTGTCTTTGACATTTCTTTCTTTACAGGACTGTCGTCCCATTCCCTAGTTGTGCCCTATGCTGGCTGCCTTGGTTGTGCCCTGTACTGGCTGCTTTGGTTGTGCCCTATGTTGGCTGCCTTAGTTGTGCCCTGTGCTGCCTGCCTTAGTTGTGCCCTGTGTTGACTGCCTAGGTTGTGCCCTATGTTGGCTGCCTTGGTTGTGCCCTATGCTGGCTGCCTTAGTTGTGCCCTATGCTGGCTGCCTTGGTTGTGCCTCAGGTTGGCTGCCTTGGTTGTGCCCTATGTTGACTGCCTTGGTTGTGCCCTGTGTTGGCTGCCTTGGTTGTGCCCTATGTTGGCTGCCTTGGTTGTGCCCTATGTTGACTGCCTTGGTTGTGCCCTATGTTGGCTGCCTTGGTTGTGCCCTATGTTGACTGCCTTGGTTGTGCCCTATGTTGACTGCCTTGGTTGTGCCCTGTGTTGGCTGCCTTGGTTGTGCCCTATGTTGGCTGCCTTGGTTGTGGCCTATGTTGGCTGCCTTGGTTGTGCCCTATGTTGGCTGCCTTGGTTGTGCCCTATGTTGGCTGCCTTGGGGATGGGGGAGGGGAAGCAGCTGGATTGTGTTTTTTTTTCCCTTGGCGTTGAAGATACTACAGAATTATAGTTTCTGTCATACGTAAAGTACAATGGGTGAACAAGATCGGCCTGGCGGAATTCTGCTGACGATCCTCACCCACGAAACGAATGTCGACTCTAGACGGGCGCAGTCCGTGGCCTGCTCACAAGGCAGAACCCGATGGCTCCCATTGGCTGTTAGAGACGGGTTTAAATCAATGTATACAGCTTCACGCTCCCTTCCTTACACAACTACCACCGCCCCTTCCTCCCTTCCCTCCAAACCTCCAGACAGTTTCACCGACATCCGTCCCGTCACAACTTCACCAGGCGAGGAATCGTCAGAAGCAAGCCGCCATGAGGAATCCCACCGGAGGATACCCTGCACTGCACTGTTGCTGGGGTCATTTCAGTGGCGTTCGGGGGGGGGGGGGGTACTTCTTCTGATCCAGGATGTGCAGAACGCCACCTAATGAGCTCATTTGCTTTTTTCGGGGGCTTAACATTTCAATGAATAGTTGCTTTTTTAAATACACGTTTTAATTGTTGATACAGCTAGACAACACGTAAAAACTGACCAACAAAGCACTTCGCCACTCCCTTATGTTGACCACACCCACCTTTTTCTGGCATTTTTTCAGAACCTGTGCAGACAAGAGATCGGTGGTGCCAGGTGTGTCGGGCAGGATGCTGCACAGGTAGTCCACGCTCTGCACCACCTCCTCCAGGGCCTCCACTCCTCTGGGGGACACAGCGTGTGTGTGTGTGTGGTGTGTGTGTGTGGTGTGTGTGTGTGGTGTGTGTGTGTGTGTGTGTGTGTGTGTGTGTGTGTGTGTGTGTGTGTGTGTGCGTATGTGTGTGTGTGTGTGTGTGTGTGTGTGTGTGTGTGTGTGTGTGTGTGTGTGTGTGTACATAAAATGATCATTGAGTCACTACGTCTTTCAAATATCAGCCTTCCCATGTAAACAGGAAGGCATCAGTAGACTTACGTCTGCCCCCTTTCTTGAAATTTACCAACGGGTGGGTGCAAACTGCTGGTGGTGTATACGAACGTCGGGCTGCCACTCTGCTGTGCAGATGTTTCCTAACCCCTATACTGAACCCACTCAAGCAAGATGGGAGGCCTAAGAATCACTCATCACGAAAAGACACCTAAAAAGAAAAATTGTGCACAAAGAAATCTGAAAGCTAAAAGAAGGCTATGACGTCAAACGAATACTATAGAGTGGGAAAATGAAATTCAGACAACTCGTCATCATAATAGTCTGTGTTTCTCCCTTTAATTGAAAGGCTTCCACGATATATTTCAAGATTAAATAAAATGGTATACGTGTACTCTTTTCGAAGAGTTAAGCCTAACAACAGATGCCCTAAGGGCACTCAAGAGAACGCAGACTTCCTCCAGTCGAAGGAACATGGGGTCCGCGCCGCCGTTTGAGGCAGTTCATGATTGAAAACAAAATTATTTTCCGCCAGGGAAGTAATAAGCTGGTACGGACTGAAGGACTTACAATACGTGTGCTTTTGTAACAGGACATGCAAAATACAAAATGCCAGCGTTGCTATCAATATGTAGTGTTCATATTCCATGAAAATCATAAACACTAGCATAAAAATCATAAGACAAAATGGTCATTTACACTGCTTCCTTTTTCATTTGTATGTGTATATCGACCTTGTTTTTATCACCGTTACAGATTCCGTTTAAAACAGTCAAATTAAGAGCGGTGTATACGTTCAACAACGATTTTCCATTCGCGTTCATATGTTTGTCCGAAGGTTTGTGGTTACAACTAACTGCACAGCTTTGATAACGAACATCAACGATATCATCATTTGATGGCCGCGAAGGAGCAACATTTGAGATTTGACCGAAAGTCGCCGCAGAGGTTTAAGTATAACATCGTTGAGGTGCAACAACATGTTACTCCAAACAATCTTCCTGGCTTATAAACGCCTTGATCCTTATTACCGAGAGCACAGAGCGCAAAGAGCGTTCTGGTGGTACAAATATACACAAACATTAAGGAGCATCTCGTCGGCAAGCAAACAACTGTTTATCAATAAGAAATGCATATATATTTTCCACAATCAACTTCAAGAGTGCATATGAAGGGACTTAAATCATTCCTCATTAAACATCATTATTCCCCTGATTTTCTCCCTTGTCTTACAACGTTTACAGCAGGTTTACCACATGCACAAAAGCCAAGGAACGGTTCAGCTTCAATTCTTCTTCAAAAGTCTGTGCGAGACAGACAAAATCGGAAGATAATTATTCACGTCAAGAAGATCATCAACATTAACTTCCAACGTAAATCATTAATGTTCCAAGAGAGGAAAGAAAATGATCTTTATGATTTCGGGGGGTGGGGATGGGGTGGGGGGTAGGGGTATGTTCAGAAGATGGAGAGGGTGGATGTACGAAGAGGGTATTTTGTTTATCTTCGTTACGAGAAGAAATTTCGTCATTCGCAAGTGGACAAACAGGTTCTGTGTCTAAAGTTTCACGTGTCATACATCAGATGACAACATGAATGAGGTGTGTGTGTGGGGGGGGGGGGGGGGGGGGGGGGAGGGGAGGGGGGGTCTTGATGCGTCATTTTGTTTCGTAACCGTCTAAAAATCCATCCTCTCTGAAATCATATTTGATAAGGGATCGGCCACATTGCTAGTTCAGCTTCTTCCAGTGAATAGTGAAGGTCGATGATATGGTTCATGCCTTTTTTTTTATGTGGACCGACTTCCGTCTGAGACACACACACACACACACACACACACACACACACAGACACACACACACACACACACACACACACACACACACACACACACATATATATATATATATATATATATATATAGAGAGAGAGAGAGAGAGAGAGAGAGAGAGAGAGAGAGAGACAGACAGACAGACAGACAGACAGAAACAAACAAACAAACAAACAAACAAATAGAGAAACACACAGACAGAAGCAGACAGACAAACAGAGATGGTTTCTATTCTGTAATCGTCACCAACCTGAAGTGGTCGACATGTGGGGAGGACGAGGTTTTCTGAACACGAGTGACAGCCCACACTGTCATCCCCATCCTCTTACAAATATCCGCCACTGTAAACAACAACAACAACAACAACAACACCATGACCCGCACTGTCATCCCCATCCTCTTACACATTTTCGCCACTGTAAACAACGACAATATGACCCGCACTACCCTCTCTGTTGACTTGCGCATTTCCCGTTACTGTGTAACACAACAACCACAACAATAGTAACAACAACAACAACAACAACAGATCATAGCCCACACTGTCATGTCCAGCAACTTGCGCGTCGCCACGACTGTATAACACAAGAACATCAAAATGATATTGCCCACACTGTCACCACAGTAACATCATAACAACAAGACAATAGCAACGACAATGGCGATGATCAAAACAGCATTTTTCTGTACATTCACAACTTGAGCTGTTGAGTTGAACATTGAGAATGATAC
>CM031615.1:69796275-69801275 GCA_018398815.1 Conus ventricosus
TTATTGATTTTCTTTTTTTTTATATACTTTTGCTGATGTAATCTCATTAATCCATCTTTATTTCTTTATCAATCGTTTTTTTCTAAATTAATTATTGCCATTTATGTTTTAATTTTTCATACCTTACACTGGAATGTTTTTGAATGGTATAGGCCCGCATATTTAGTTTGGTCTCCTCATTTATAGATACATATACATATCAAGAAGATGAAAATAGAAGCCACATAGCACCAATAAGATAATGTCAATATTTCGGTTTCTTTTCACCTTTCTCAAGCCACACTGGCCAACTGACAAACATAACACTTAAGATTTCTATGCATATCAAGTTTGGTCTCCCTACTTTGCCATATAGTTTTGTACTGTACAACGATGTGCATGTCACGATCAGGTCAGAGCTTGCAGTTGGAATTTAGTTTCTAAAATATATTTGTGAAACATGAGATGGAACCAGCAGTCATGGAGCAGTGGCTAGCATCGCAGATTCCCGGCTAGGAGGTCGTGGGTTCGGTTTCCATTGGAACCATTCATGTCCGTGGAATTGTTTGGCCCGTGCCCGGCTCCTCCTACAAAGAGAGGATTTTGCTGTGGAATCTGCTGGAGATGGCCAAAACCACACAGTCGAGTTTCATCCGCTTCATGGATGCCGTCTCCGAGAGTGCTGCTCTCTACCTGCCTGATGGGACAACTTGATTCTGATCATTCCCTGGGCACTACAGCAGTGGGGCAATGACAGGACAACATGATTCTCATCATTCCCTAGGCACTACAGCAGTGAGGCAATGACAGGACAACTGATTCTCATCATTCCCTGGGCACTACACAGCAGTGGGGCAATGACAGGACAACTGATTCTCATCATTCCCTGGGCACTACAGCAGTGGGGCAATGACAGGACAACTTGATTCTCATCATTCCTGGGCACTACAGCAGTGGGGCAATGACGGGACAACATGATTCTGATCATTCCCTGGGCACTACAGTAGTGAGGCAATGACAGGACAACTGATTCTCATCATTCCCTAGGCACTACAGCAGTGAGACCAATGACGGGACAACTTGATTCTGATCATTCCCTGGGCACTACAGCAGTGGGGCAATGACGGGACAACATGATTCTGATCATTCCCTGGGCACTACAGTAGTGAGGCAATGACAGGACAACTGATTCTCATCATTCCCTAGGCACTACAGCAGTGAGACCAATGACGGGACAACTTGATTCTGATCATTCGCTGGGCACTACAGCAGTGGGGCAATGACAGGACAACGTGATTCTGACCAACACGAGCGTGCCTGACCAACACTGCGGGCGTCTGTAACTCTCGGGCCTGGTTGACGCCGGGGTATATTATGAATGAAAGGATGCGTCAAAGCACAGCCCTGTCATGCAGTCTCCGACCAGAATGGAACTGTGTGGGGCATCATCTTGATCATCCGCATCCTCACTGATCGGCGTAAGGGGAAGTCTCAAATTCTGCGGCCCTTCGTGCCCTGCTCTCATGCAGGTCTCAGTGTCGATTTCCTCAGCACCTCTGCGCCCTCAGTGACTTCGTGTCAGGTCATGGGTCGTCAAGGCAAGCTCAAGGGGACAGTCGGTGGACGGATGCAATGGCGCCCTTCGGAGCGAGACGCTCACGCGCGTTGGCTCTGCGACCGAGCAGTTGTCAGGAGGGATGTCCTTCGTCGGCTGGATCAGAGCAGGCTCCGCTGAAGATCATCACAGCAGTGCAGTGTCTTCTTTGGTGGGTTTCCTCGTGACGGTTCGACATCATCTCTCCATGTGAACTGCTGGTTCACGGGCGACGATGGAACCAACTGGCGTTCAGCTGTGAATCTGGGGTGCGAATGAGCATTGTGAGGGTGATGCCACTGAAGTAGCACACAGGATGACACAGAACAAAAAAAAATGAGAATGGAGATTACTTATCACGAGTATAGAAGGCTGAATACTAATTTCTACGGGTGGTACTGTGAATGTGGGACATGTTTACTCATTGATGAAACTAGTAATTGATTTTTTTTAAACTTCCATACACATGTAAACAATTGAAAACTGAACAAGCTAAACAGCCTAACTCTTTATTCCTTTCCTGACGCAAATAAATGAGAACTCAACAAGCTGAACAGCCTCACTCGTATTTCTTTCGTTCCTGGTCGGCCCGCATCCCTCTGAAGTTTCTCTCCCAGGCGATGATCTGCCCAATGACGTATTCTCCCATGACGTCACCATAGGCCCCACCAGATCGTGTGAAAAGGAAGTCTGCTTGGGGCTGAAATGAAAACGATGCCCGCTGTCTGTCTCCCCTTCCTTTTAACCACCAAAAATCATCATCATGTTTACCGTCTGTGAAAACTGTCATTCAGACAGCCATGCCAGGCAAGGGGTAGGGATGGTCGTCATCTTTTGTTCTGGCCCTAGTTGATTTTGCACAGTTCTTACTGACTTTGTTCTGCAATGTTCCTTTTCGGGGGGGGGGGGGGGGGGGGGGGAGGTGCGTGTGTGTGCGTGTGTGTGTGTGTGTGTGCATTTTTTTTTTCTTTCCTTTTTCTTTATGCGTGTGTGTGAATTTTGGTGTGTGATTGTATGCTACAGGACAACTGGCAGAGAGTCCTAGTTGTCCCGATCCCAGCACGAGGAACAACCCCCACAAACTGTTGTCCAATAGCTCTGACCAGTGGTCTTTGTCAACTGGTGTGAAAATGGTTCAGCCATGATTTACGTGGAAGCTGAAAACCGATGGTCTGAGCTAGTTCCGCTAGTTCCAGCCCACGGGAGACAATCTGGTCGGCCTAGAAACTACTGAACACAGGTGTCAACCTATACGGTTTTCCCCTATTGCTGTACGGGAAACCTACGATGTCGGGTCTGTACGGCCGTATACAAGTTTCAATACGGGTAAAACTGATTTATACGGGCAAATCTTAAATCACTGAGGCAAATTGCGAGGTGAACAAATTTTCATAGCTGACGACACGGACTCTTAGCACTGAAACGCGATAGAACTAAGTAGATGATCGGTCATGCGCAAAACACTTTTTTATTGTTCCGGTAATCTACGCATGCGCGGTTCTTTCATCAACGTCCATGTATGCATTGTTTGAATCGAGGATGGCTACGAACCACCCCCCCCCCCCCCACCTCATATTTCAAAGCTCTCGAAGCTCTCTGTACACAGCCTGTATGCGGAGTACCACCACTTTTTCAATCGCTAATTATTCTCTCTCTTTCAACAACTGATTCATCCTGTTATATGAACCTGAACAGCCTGCTTATGACTATTTCTGATCCAAGAGTAGAAAAAAAATTGAGATGATTCCAAATCAGTTCTGCATTAGCACACACGTATTTGTCCCCATCTAAAAAAAACAACAACAACGCAGATTGGCTTACTGATCTTGGAATTGCCTATGCTGCCGAATATCCATTTCGATCTTGCTTCTTTCCGCCAGAATTTCCACCAGATCTCTAGCATACAAGCCTTATTTTGCCGAATGCATTTCAAAATGTTCATCTTTTCAGAATGCATTGATTGGCGGCTCCAAGTCTGAACAAGGAGTTGCTAGTGCTGCTAAGAGTTTTCAAATCGTCTTCACTCAGAGAGCACCAACTTCATCGCTAACTTCACAGCCCAGATCCTGACGACCAAGATGATCTGTCAGCCCAAGTCTAAAGATCTACTCATATTCTCACTCAATTTCTGCACCGGAGACTTTAGCTACCCGTCACTGTAATCACCCTGCGCTCCCGAGCTTGTTTTCAGCTTGACGTCTCTGTGACACCAGAGTGTAGGTAATAACACTGTTCCTGCCAGGGTTCACGCCTATGCTGGCATTAGTGGCCATGAGATGGCTGACCATCTGGCCAAGAATACCACCAATGAAGAACATGTCCGCATCATCTATTCCCTACACAGACCCCAAACCCCAAAACTCAAGGTGACTTCAAAGACACCTGGTAGGAGGACTGGAATACACAGGCGGATACTACAACTTTCACCGGTTCCTGCAAGCATGAAAGAGTTCGGCCTCCATTGGCCTCTGCTGTGGTCGTAAAGAAGAAACAGTCTTGTACCTATTTCTCATGGGCCGTTTTTTACACAAGCGCGCGTGTGTGTGCGCGCGCACACACACACACACACACACACACACACACGCACACGCACACACGCACGCACGCACGCACGCACACACACACACACACACACACACACACACACACACACACACAGAGCACTATCGACTAGCGAGTAGTTGAAAAAGTTGAAGGACGTCTCACCTTCCGGTGCTGCAATCCTTTCATGATAATGTCCACACCTGCCGAGAATGACATTTATCAAGACAAGGCCAAATTAAGTCATCTGCAGTAAATTAACAGAATAGGCAATGTAAAAAAAAATCAAACTTATGAAATCAGATATACTCCCCCACCTCCGAAAAAAGTAGGGCAAAATGAAACATCCAGAATGCAATCATGCTGAAATGTCATGAACATTGAAATGACTACTTTAAAGTCATCGTATAAGACACTGGCAGACACACAAGATCAAAAGACAAAACATTGTCACGCACAACCACACTCTTGAGCACACAAAAAAAGAAAAGAAAAAAGAAACGACGACGACCACCACCACCACCACCACCACAACAACAACAGCAGCAGCAGCAGCAGTAGCTGTAGCAGCAACACGTAGAAATTAGAATTCATACATACAAAACAGGACCTATCACTGACAAAAGTGCATAGAATCCACATCAAACACACTTTGGCTCATTTATTTTCAGGTCAGCGGGACTGGCATCATAGAAAACTCAAACCTTCAAGACTGATTTCATATTCAAAACATACACGAGTGGAAAACCCAGCAGGGGAGCTGCAATCTGCGGATAATTCCATGGTGTAAGTACACACGAACGGGTGGATACGCCAAATGCACATGCGCAGTTATATACTATAACATTTGAAAGCGTTGTTATCCGAAGCTGTAATGCAAAAGAGA
>CM031615.1:69806275-69813775 GCA_018398815.1 Conus ventricosus
ACATTATCAGTAAAGTGCAGAAAGCTCTGTATCTCTTCCATGATAGAAAGAAACGGATCATATGCATTTTCACTGATATGCTGGGTGAAGAAAAAAAAACCCTCGGTTTCTCATTCGTGAGAGAAAGAAATTGATCAGATGCGTTATCCGTACAGTGCACACACACACACACACACACACACACACACACGCGCGCGCGCGCGCGCACGCACGCACGCGCGCGCACACACACACACACACACACACACACACACACACACACACACACACAACAAACAAACAAAACTAAAAACCTCTGTATGTAATTCGTAATAAACGAATCAGTTGCCCTATCAGTTTAAAAAAAAAAAACAAAAACAAAAAACAAAGATAAGGACAAAAAAAAGAAGAACAATTAAAAAGAAAGAAAGAAAGAAGAAAAAAACAAAACAAAACAAAAACGCTGTTTATCTTTTTCAAACCAAGTTGCGAAATGAGCTGAGCAGTTTTACCATTCTCAGTGTTCCGTGCACTACGCTCTATACCTCTTCTAAAGGGGCGATAAACATGCGATTAGCCTTACCAGGCAAGAGAAGATCATCCACCGGGATAGGGAGGGGCAGCTGTCTTCGCACGTGCTGCGCAAGGTCATGGAGGCGGGGGAAGCCACATGGACACGTGCTATGCCTCTACCACCACTGGCCATCGTTGCTGCTGAAACTGACGGGCGGGGGGGGGGGGGGGGGGGTGACCCGGTGAACAGAGCACTCGGCAGCGTTCTTTTGTCATGGGCAGGAAGCTACAGTGTTGTGTGTGTGTGTGTGTGTGTACGTGCGTGCGTGCGTGCGTGCGTGTGTGTGTGTGTGTGTGTGTGTGTGTGTGTGTGTGTGTGTGTGTGTGTGTGTGTGTGTGCACGCGCGCCATCACAAAATGTAATAGGTGTACTGCTCATTCGTACCCGGACAAAGTGTTAAAGTGACAGGCGGCAAATTAGCATCTCCAGGAAATATTCTACAACTGTCCTTTGAACACATGACGTTTTCAGCGCCAACTTGACGGTCAGGAAGGAAGCAGCATGACGTAGACTGAAAAGGAGCTGTTCAGTTCCAGAGCGTTGCCGGAAAATGGGAGAATACCCACAGAAATGTGTAGTTTCTGTGAGAATACCCCAGACATTTGTCGCCTTCGGTTTTAACTTAGGACCGAATTCTACTAAAAATGCGGTCAGCACAAGAAGAAACGAGGGAACGGGCAGGGATGCATAATTATTTCGAAGAGTTCAGACAGACAGGCGCTACACGTACGTTAATTTTGTAACAGACAGGAAAATTCATTCTTAATCATAACGGCTACCAGACTAAACAGTTCACTCAGTTAAGGAAGGCTTCTCGCTGTGTGCGTAGCTTTCGTCGGCAATCCTGCCGACTTCTTCAGCGCGACTGCTGGGTTGAGAACTGGATTCAGTGCGCACCGCCGTGAGCGAACTCACGACAATGCGACTGAACGAGTGAGGAGTACACCGATGGCAAGTTGTGTCGGCCCTGGTCGCGGTTAAGGGTGGGGTTCCTGGCGGCGATGTGGACTGCCTCCTTTACTCCCCTCTGGAACCATCTTGCTTCTCTGTCGAGCACTTACACATTGTCCTTTTCAAACTGGTGCTGGGTGTGGGTCAGATGTTCACCCACTGGGGAGGACTCACGTTTGTGTTCCTTTAGTCTTTTGTGCAGGTTGTGCTCAGTTTCACCAATGTAACTATGGTCACAGTCCTGGCAGTGTATCTTGTATATCACCTCTGATTTGTCCAATTTGTCTGTTTTGTCCTTGGGGTGGACTAACTGGCTTCTGATGGTGTTGGTGGGCTTGGCGTGGACACTGACTCCCAACTTTCGGATCTTCCTGCTGAGAGCTTCAGTGACGCCACTGACGTACGGCATGGAGACGTGCCCTCTCGAAGGAGTCTGACAATCTGTGGAGGGGTGGGGTATGATTTTCTTGCCCCCCGGGATATCCCAGGCCCACTTCTGGTATCCCGATATACTTAACACTTTCTTGATGTGCTGCACCTCCTCTTCCCTAGCGGTGTCGGTGGAGCAGATGGTCTTCGCTCGGTGGGTGAGCGTGCGAATAACTCCCAGCTTGTGTTCCAGTGGCTGGTGACTGTCAAATTGCAAATACTGGTCTGTGTGGGTCGGCTTTCTGTAGACGGAGAAGGCGAGGCCTGTCTCTGTTCGGGTGATGCAGGTGTCCAACATCGCGATGCCGCCGTTCTCTTCTACCTCGTAGGTGAACTTGATGGCAGGGTGTTGGTTGTTGAGATGGGTCGTGAAGTCTTCGACCGCCGATCTTTTTAGCACAGTCATGGTGTCGTCCATGTAGCGGCCCCAGTAGCGAGGAGGGGTGTGGAACGATGCCAAGGCTTTCTCCTCAGAGTCTTCCATAAAAAGGTTAGCTACAATAGGACTCACAGGGGACCCCATGGCTGCACCCTCGGTCTGTTGGTAGAACTGTCCTTCAAAGGTAAAGTAGGTGGTGTTGAGGCAGCAAGATAGCAGATCACAGATGTGTTCCACTGACAGGTTGGTGCGCTGCTGAAGGTTGCTGTCGTCCTGCAACCTCCATCTGATGATGTCAATGCTGTCCTTAACAGGGACACTGGTGAACAGTGCTGTGACGTCATAGGACACCAAACTCTCATCAGGCTGTGGTACAAACATTGACAACTTCTTCACCAGGTGTGCACCGTTGGCAATGGAGTGTTCCGTCTTTCCTACCAAAGGCGAGAGGATGTCCGCAACGAAGCGGGCCATCTCATACATCAGGGATCCCCTAGATGCAACAATGGAAGGAGGGGTACATCTCTCTTGTGCACTTTAGGCAGTCCGTAGAAGTTAGGCACATCCGTAGTTGAGGGGTACAGTCTGCGGTACTGTTCTAAAGAGAGTCCTCCTGACTTCTGTAGGCCTTGCAGCAGTTTGGTCAGGCGTGCAGCTACTTGCTGGCGGGATCTTTGTTCAGCTGTTGGTAGGTCTTGTCTTCTAGTAAATTGTGGGCCCTCTCATAGTACTGTCCCTTGGGTAGGATGACTGTGGCACGGCCTTTGTCGGCTGGGAGGATCATAATGGAATCCTTCTTCTTCAGTCCGTGTAGTTCGAGTCTTTCATCCCTAGAAATGTTGGATTTGGGAGGTTCGCTCTGTTTGAGAATGTTCACACACTCTGATCGTAGGTGTGTGGCCTCTTCGGTCTGAGGACCGATCTGACGACAGGCAGTTTCAATGCTGGTGAGGTATTCCGTGATAGGAAGTTTGTCTGGAGTAACCGCGAAATTGAGCCCCTTTCTCAACACTGACCATTCTGCCTCAGTCAAACTTTGATCAGATAAATTCACCACCCACCTATTTTTCAGTTCTTGCGTTTCTTGATCACTGACAGAAGTAATGGGCACGCAATCGTCTTGTTTCGGTTTAGCCTGCAACTTCGTAAACTTCTTCCTCTGGCGCATGCGCACTTTGTCCCACTCACGCCTGACAGTGCACTCGAACCAAGCGACCGTCTCTGCAATGATAGTATCCGGTACACAAGCACTGAGTTCATACTTTAAAGTCATTCTTAATCCTATGCTCGGTTTTGAGCTAAGTGTAACAGCTTCAAGTGATCTGATTGTGAGGTCGCTTGGATGTCTTGTAGGTAAAAGGTGGATGGTTGAATTGTGCGCACGTTGAGGTAGGGTCCTCTGTGAATAAAAGTATAATAAAGTAAATCTTGAAGGCATGCAGGAAAACCTGCTAGAGAAAGTCTGATACAGTTTTTAAGTGCAAGACGAGGTATTTCGCAGATTTTGGCTATGGGCTGTTTTATTTAAAGTGAGACCAGGGTCAAGACGAAAGGCCAAGATCACGAACACATGGCGTGAATGAGGACCAAGATCACCAACACATGGCGTGAATGAGATTTGCAGTAAAGCCCAGGGCCAAGATCACGAACACATGGCGTGAATGAGATTTGCAGTGTAGCCCAGGGCCAAGATCACCAACACATGGCGTGAATGAGATTTGCAGTGTAGCCCAGGGCCAAGATCACCAACACATGACGTGAATGAGATTTGCAGTGTAGCCCAGGGACAAGATCACCAACACATGGCGTGAATGAGATTTGCAGTAAAGCCCAGGGCGTGCGTGCGTGTGTGTGCGTGCATGTGTATATAACCTAACCTATGGAAATAGGTCAATCAACTAGTCAGAATTCTGCAAAGTGGATTTTTTTTTCGTGATCCCCTTTCGTGATTACCCGTTTTGTTTTTACATACATTTCGGTATATTTTTCAGCATTATTGAAAAAACCTACACCTTCTTTAAAAAAAAGTTAATTTCGGAAATAGAAAACAAGATCTGCGAGAAAAAGAATGTCTAAGAAGTCGCCGTAGAACATTTCAATTTCGCTTAAATAAAGGATTATAGTGTCAAAAATCATGTATCCAAACTTTGCATTCTTTCCGTAAATAACAGTAGAAACACGCAACCGAACATTTGATGAAAACCAGTTTAGGTATTGCATATAAGCGCGCGCGCGCGTGCGTGCGTGCGTGTGTGTGTGTGTGTGTGTGTGTGTGTGTGTGTGTGTGTGTGTGTGTGTGTGTGTGTGCGTGCGTGCTAATTGTCTGTCTGTCTGTATATCCGCGCGTGTGTGTGTGTGTGTGTGTGTGTGTGTGTGTGTGTGTGTGTGTGTGTGTGTGTGTGTGTGTGTGTGAGCGTGTGTGTGTGCGTGTGTGCATGTGTGTGTGTGTGTGTGTGTGTGTGTGTGTGTGTGTGTGTGTGTGTGTGTGTGTGTGTGTGTTGTTGTTGTTGTTGTTGTTTTGATTTTTGTTTTTGTGCGCGGTGAAGCAATTTTTGTTCAGGATCCTCACTCCTTTATTTTTTACTTGAACGTTTTTGGACTGCTTTATGTGAGTGTCGATATCCCCATTTGATGTATCTATAAAATGCACATAAAGAAAGATACATCATCCTCTTTACACTCCAGAACAAGGAGTCCAAATTCCTGACACTTGAAACACCGCATCGGAGACGGAATGTAAAGTTGAATGCGAACGTTTAAATATCCGATTTTGATGACCTGTGGTAACGAAGAGGTACTAAACGTCAGGAACAGGGTTTTGTGGTGGGCACTGCTTCTATTCCTTTCCGGACCGGTGACCCTATGCATGTCCATGACACTTTGGGATGCAAGTTCTAATTTTATTTCAATCTCCAAGACGCCTCTGAGATCCGGGCATCGGGTGACTCCCTTGGGCGTGGTGAACTGTTTGTGAGGAGTCACCCTGATCCCTCTATCCACTAGCTTTGTGGCATGAAGCAGCTGATCCCACTTTCGCTTGGATCTGCACTGGACCAGGAGGGAACCATTCCGAAGTCTTGTCACTGTCTGAGGGTCACCTGCAACCCCCTGGAAACCTTTCTGAACACCAAATGGACTCGGCGAGGAAGGAGGTTTGTCCTGTTCTGTTCATTCGACCATCAACCACGAAGCCCAAACACTTGTCGTCTTCCTCGTTTCTTTTCCAAATCACTGTCCATTTCAGATCCTTGGGATTCTCTTCTTAAATTTGGGTTTACTTTTTTTTTTTTTTTTTTTTTGAGGGGGGGGGGGGGGGGGAGGATTTGTGGTGAAAAAGTCCCTTTTGGGGTGGGGGTTTTTTGTGATTGGTGTTTAACAACGGGGCCAGGGCCAGGGCCAAGACGTCACTCTCTTGACCCCTTCCAGTCTTCAGGAGGGATATACGACAAACAGGAGCCCACCAACCCTATCTCCCCTGATCATGCTCAACTCCCGAGGTCAGAGAGCTGAGCACTACCAGGGTTACCCTGGCCAGCTAGCTAGGGGAACTGCCTGTCTTGACCCAGCCCCATGTAGGGGTAGCCGATTAATACACCTGGGCCAGAGTGTACCTCTTGTCTAGAAGAGGTCCGAGCCAAGGAGATGTGTTGAGGGCACCTGCCCTCTCAATCATCAGGATCTCATTCCCCTCCATCACAGGTCGCACCGCACGGCAAAGGCGGCGGATCTTAAGAAGACCACAGAGAAAAGAAAAATGTGGAAAAGAAAGCTTGAAGGGGAGAAGAAGATAAAAAAAAGATCCACTAAGAAAGGCAGAAGGTAGAATATGGAGAAAAAAAAAAAAGGGGGGGGGGGGTATAATTTGTCAGGGCCCTCCCCTTAACCTGTCTGACAAGGGAGACCCTACCAGGAGCATCAAGACCTACCACGTTGTGCTTAGGCCAGTCAGCAACTTGACTATGTAGGCCTAGAAGTGTTTAAAAAAAAAAAAGCCTTCCATCCAGGTATTGATGTCCCTGCCAGCAGAGCCTAAGGGATCACTGGACCGCGCAAGCCCTCCGACCACAGCAAGGTTGCAACCCCGGAGGGAAGCCATGAATGACATTTAACGAGATCTTCATCTGTCTGCCGGGTATCTTTCCAGACGTGGCAGTCATCAACACTAACCTCGACACATCATTCCATCGGCTGGCACCTAACCTACTCGCCACCCCTTCACGCTCTCTCTCAACAACAACAAAATATCATCCGTCATTTAAAAGGACGGCCTTTGTGAGTTTCCCTCTAGCTTATATTTCTATCCGGCTTTGGAGTCTCCGTTTTCAGAATCTTTTACAGGTCTACACTTCATCTAGATCCATGAAAGTCGACGAGAGATACGTAACTAGAACATTTTACATACTATCGGTCCTTATTCTGCTCGTTAGTAAAAGAGCTGTATGTTGATGATGGGTGATGGTGGGAGCTTTTTTTTTTTTTTTTTTTTTTAAGTGCGTATCTTTGAACCTGTGTCGGAACCAAGAGAAAATGACAGTTGTTTTAATGTGATGCAACATGGTTCTGATTTTAAAACACACACACACACACACACACACACACACACACACACACACACACACACACGTTGCGACGGATTTACAATTTCATCTTACTGTGATGCATACGCTAGCCTACTGGAATATTAATGTAGAGAGCATTCCATTCTGATACAACTTCTAATGTAGCTTCCGATCCCAGCATATTAAAACCGGCCCAGTCGAAACGGCCGCTGAAAAAGAAAGAAAGAAATCGATTGATTAATTAATTGTTTGCTTAATTAATTGATTTATTGACTGACTGACTGATTGATTGATTGATTGATTGATTGATTAACTGATTAATGAAATAGATTAAAAACAAAGAAAAAATGTTCAGTTAGCTAACGATCTTTTACCGGCAATTACCGGTGAACGCGATCACCGGATAAAAAAAAGAAAAGGAGAAGAAATAAAGCCGAGACATGCAATGTACAAGGAAGTCCTGCTATGCCTGTCGACCGCCACATGTTTTGGTGGATGTCAGCAAGAACGACGAGATTTAATGAAAGCACGGTAATCCAATCGACAGAACACTATTGTATCTGTCCCAGCAGCAGTCGTGAAGAAACCCCTAAAGGACACAACTGTAATGCACGACACAACAGACCTGC
>CM031615.1:69823775-69843775 GCA_018398815.1 Conus ventricosus
GGACAGAGACTTGCTCCATTTCATAACAATTTAATGGCTAGTTTCAAAGCGACATGACTGCTGGCCAAACGTGAAACAAATCTTTAAAGAGAAAAATTATCATCATTCTGCCGGACATAAAAAGAGAGGCAAATTACAAGACAAAAAGATGATGCGTTTCAGCCACTTTGGTCTTCTTCAGGCATGATAAACAATCCCTTATCTTCTCAAGTTGTGCGCAAGATGGACATTGGACAATATAATAGTTATGGTAAAATGGTATCTATACAGCGTAATTCAACCACGCATCATGTTTTTTTTTTCTTTCTTTCTTTCTTTTTTTTTAAAGACTTGGAAGAACTTATTTTTATTCAGGTTGCTATGCATGCTGACCCAGTTTTATATACGATATTCAATAATGTGATAGATCGCCAGTTTCTGATGTATTCCTGAGATTTATCAGGTGTGGGAATACATGTTATAATTCGTTCTTTCTGAGTCACGGATAGTTCTTTTCTATCTAATCCTTCATTAAGTGACCTGACTATAAACACCCCAATTTGTTTCCAGAAGAATTATTTTTCAAAGCAGGTGAATCCTCATTTCCTGGACTTTTCTTATTTTTTTAAAATATTTTAAAGAGCTATGGCTGCTTCTTCTAATGTTATTTTCCCTTCCAGAGTAGCTGAAACGTCGTGATCAAGTTTGGAAGCTTTTCTACAAGCTCGTCGATGTTACATTCTTCTACTTGGCCTCTTTCATATAACCGACAGTAGAAGTTATTCACTTCACCTATATTGTCTTTTAGTATTTGTTAAAGCATTTCCATGCCTTCTATCAATTTTAATCATTTGTTTACTGACATAATTTCGCTTCTCTAGACCACAAAGGTAATCCGTGATCTTTTCACCTTGAGAAATCCACCTAGCTCCAGATCTTACCAAAATGCCTTCCATTATCTTCTCCTTATGGCTTGTAATTTTTCATTCGTCGATTTAAGTTCTTTTACATCGTCCGACGATTTTTCTTCTCTCTCTCTCTCTCTCTCTCTCTCTCTCTCTCTCCTCCTCTCTCTCTCTCTCTCCTCTCTCTCTCTCTCTCTCTCTCTCTCTCTAATGTATGCATTTCTTTTACGCGTGCTTTTTGTTCTTATTGTGTTTGTTCCTTTTTTTAAATGGAATATGTTATAGTTTTTGATCGAACTTTCATCAATAAAACGTCAAGAAACAGTTGCTGTGATATTGTATATTCTAGCTGCTTCAGCTGTGCTTGATCAAACTCTAGAATAATCGTCATAAGGCATTGCATACTCTTTATTGTTTCTCTAATGACATTACTAATTTCAATGACATATTTAGAGTCTTTTAGTAATGACCAATTAAATTTCCAAAAAATTGCTACCTTTATCTTCAGTGGGCTTCTTAAATTCAGTGCTGCCATTGTGTGATCTGGTCTGTAGCCTGGGATTATTTTGCAGTCTGCTATGTCCGACATCATGTGTTCGCTTATCAAAAGAAGACTAGTCGGCTCTGTTGCCTGGCTTCGGATGATTCTCCAAGTAAAACTGTCGTCTATCTGGATAGAATTCTCGCCATATATCTACAGGATCTAAGTTGGCCCTCATACACTAACAGTTTCACTTGCTGCGATAGAAGATGATCCACTTCGGAGACAGGCTGACTGATGTTTCTTTGAATCTCCCTCTGTCTCCATGTCATCCGCCCCAGGCCCACCTCCATACCTCCCATTTCGATCCAAACACAGTCGAAAAGTGCCCGTGCGTGCTTGACTGCGCGCGCGATTAAAAAAAAGAATCCTCAGCTACAAAAGCACAGTCACTTTAAGGTACAATTTGCGAGCGGTGTCAAATTAGTTTATAAAAAAAATAGTTAAAGCTCGATTTTACATACACATTAAAAAATTACAAAAACACCATGTTTACCTTGTGAATACACTCACAAAGTATGCAACTGGGTACTTACTTATATCATGTCTGCAAACACTCCATTTTGCAGGGACATTTTTTTTAATGTGATTGAGAAGCTTAATAAGCACTTACTTACATCACAAACACACTATTTTTTGTTACATTCGTCGTGTCACTTGATGGTACATGCACCTGTTTTGCCAGATAGGCCTATAGTGTACAAGAAAGAAAATACACGAAGAAATAAATATGCAAAGTATCAAAAATTACACCACACACCACACACACACACACACACACACACACACACACACACACACACACATATTATATATTTTATAATATATATAATATATATATATAAATATATATATAATATATATATATATATCTCCAAACAAAGAATTCAGCAACAATCACGTTGAATTTGCCCAATATATCGACCTCTTTGGTTTCCTATAAGTACTTTAACACACACACACACACACACACACACACACACACACACACACACATGTAATATATATATATATTATATATATATAATATATATATATATATAATATTTATATATATATATATATAAGTAACTGAGCACCATTCCATAATACTTACAGAACAGCTTGGTGTTGCAATTACTGCAAGGATATATTGAATTGTAAAACAAAACTTGCTCTTATTCTTAGAGTGAAGAAATAGGGGAGATAAGCATTCATATCTGCAGTGGCAATTATATTCTGCCTAATAACAGTATGTGCTTGAGAGGTGTGAATGGGAAACTCACCAGGAGTTACATGTTAGTGAGTTTTCCTCCCACTGGAGATTGTCTCCCCCTTGGAGACTATAAGCTTTCTGAAGGCTCATTTTGAGAAGCATTTATCATTCCCCATTCACCTCTTGAGATTTCAATAGACTCCTCCACCTCCAGCGTCCTTTGGGCGACACAGTCTGCACATTACTGTCACTCCTCTGACAGTCTCCAGAGCTGTAGTCTTGAGATTTCCATAGACTCCCTCCCGGCTAGCTGGTCCTTTGGCGACACAGTCTGCATAATACTGTCACTCCTGACAGTCTCCAGAGCTGGTAGTCTTGAGATTTCCATAGACTCCCTCCACGGCTAGCTGTCCTTTGGGCGACACAGTCTGCACAATACGTCACTCCTGACAGTCTCCAGCTGGTAGTCTTGAGATTTCCATAGACTCCCTCCACGGCTAGCTGTCCTTTGGGCGAACAGTCTGTCACAATACTGTCACTCCTGACAGTCTCCAGAGCTGGTAGTCTTGAGATTTCCATGACTCCTCCCGGCTAGCTGTCCTTTGGGCGAACAGTCTGCCCATTATTATCTCCAGTCTGACCATCCCACAGCTAGCAGTCTCCACAACTGCCACTGTTTTCTGTCCTTCTTCACTGTGTATCCAAGCAGTCGTCGATTGTCTTTTTTCACACACGGTTGTTCCTTGGGCATGTAGAGGGTGGTGAAACTCTCCTGGGTAGACGATGGACATGCTTGTCCCCCCGGCCTGTCCTGTCCAGCGTCCCTCTCCCCCGACCGCCCCCCCCCCTCCCCCAGGCTGCACGTGTTCCCGGATCTCCGTCTGCTGTGACCCTGAGGCTTGGTTGAGGGCTGTTGAACTGAACAGAGCTCTGTCGATTTTACCCATCTCTCCGTTCTTGGTCAGAACATGCTGATCGGTCAGCCTGCAATACAGTTGTCCATGGAAAGACCAGGCGACACTACTGCTGGGTACCCTTCATCTGCAACAGTCTTTGTGAGTTTAGTTTTGGTGAGATCTTCGTTATGTAGGTCTGTGACTTTTTATTTCTCAGTTGTTTCCTCTGCCTAAATATTTCCCATTTGTTTTTCTGTTCGTTAGTCTGATTATGACGGTCGGTTCTGTCCGTGCACATACTTTCCAACTCGGTGTGCGACACTAATGTGGGCAGGGCGGAAAGAAGGGACTCCTAGTGTTTTCTGTATAA
The DNA here is from genome assembly GCA_018398815.1 of Conus ventricosus. Lineage (NCBI taxonomy): Eukaryota > Metazoa > Mollusca > Gastropoda > Neogastropoda > Conidae > Conus > Conus ventricosus. Next base: position 69,827,662 of record CM031615.1, read on the forward strand.
GGTGTAGTACTTTGATTTCGGTCTCTTCTGACGTCTCCTTTTGAGAATCCCCGGACAAATTGATTATTTTAAAGCTGTCCTTCCGTGTGTATTGCTCTAAAAGTGTTTCGAAGTTCTTTCTCTTATTTGACTTTTTATCTCCAGGCGGTCGACTTCTTCCATAAATTCAGAGCATTTCTTCTCCAGTGCTTTTGTCCTTTTTCTTAGGTATGACTTATCTTTTCTGATCTCAAACATTTCCGACAGTGCCTTTTCTAGTTGTATATCAATTTCATCTGTCACTCTCTTCCCATCTTCCATATCACTTTCAAAACGGTTTAGAGCGGCGGTAACTACAATGTCACTGTTTTCTAAGATTTCCTTTTGAGCACCCTCACCTCCCCTTTCGTGGCTGTTGTCCACACTGCTGGCAAGGTCTGTTATTTTGTGCTGTTGTTGGTCCACAGTTTTTCGTTACTACTTGATGAACGTTCTCTATTAAAATCTTCTTCCCTGAAATATTCTTTTTCAGTGCGAGGGTGACTGCACTTTCCTGTGGTAGGACCTTCACTGACTTGTCTTGAAACAGTGCTGGCTCTTTTTGTTCTGGTTTGATCGCCCCGTGTTGTCTTTTGGGGGCCCATAGTAGTATGAAAAGGTGACTAACCTGAATATTATAACCGAGGGAAAGACATTGTTGTTGGCAGGAGTTTGTAATTCAATACACTTTCAGCACACTGCAACACTGGTGAAACAGTCGTTCTCTCAGTTTTTGTCTTGACAAATAATTATTTTCTCTTGGTTTAAAAAAAAATTCTGTTCAAAATAATGAAGAGTGGGTCCTGTGAGAGGGGACTTCACAAGGCAAAAGTCTGAGTGGTGTGTCTTGGTGGCAGCAAGACTGGCAATGCACGTAGGCTAATAGGAATTTTGTTTTTAATCTGTTGAAAACACTGAACGCTGACTGGTGGGCCCCCTTTCAATATAGCGACATAAGAATCAGGAAGTTGATTGTGGTCGCTCTATGGAAGAAGAAGAAGAAGAAGAAGAAGAAGAAGAAGAACACGTCTTACTCCGGCGGTGAACAGCTTTGACGGTTTGTTTTGGTGGTTATTTTTGTTTGTTTGTTTGGTTGGCGTTTTTTTCTTCTTTTTTTTTCCTAATACATGAATGTAAATCGCACATACTCTCACCTGTTTTCGTCCCTGTTTTGACATGCTGTGGCCCCATTGACTAACATCAAGATCAAGAAGTCCTTCGAATGAAACTATAAACCAAGGTTTCGTGTTTGAACGCACGCACAACATCTTGCACACACGTAAAATCCCATCACCAACTTTCGGAAGAGAAGGCCAGTTTGGCCGCTGGTATGGATAACACGTTACACATAGCGTGCACCTTCCCCGAAGCTGGATATGGCTGCCTAATGGCGGGATTAAAAAAAAAAACGGCCATACACACGCAAGTGTCTGAATAATCAACTTGATGATTGGGGACACTCTACGGAAAGAAGAAGAAAAAACAAATCAGCTCGGACGTAAAATTAGAACAGTGCCGAGTAGAGTACAAGCCTTCTTACCTGGAAACAAGATTACGTAGATCATATTCAGAGCAAATTCAAGTAGGACTGGATTTTATGACTATTTGCGCACAAACACACGTGGAGCATGTTAGGCTGTTATTCTTTATTGACAGCATGGCGTGGCTGTAGTTTTACGTTGAAGTGGACAGCTGCATGTCACATAAGCACGTATGGTGCAGAGAGAGACATGCTAAACACGCCGAGGCAGTATAAAAATCATGCGGCGAGTCTTGTGTGAAGCTGGCTCGCATCATCATTGGAGAGGGATTATCAACTGTCAGGTGCGTGTATCCTCTGCATTTTGTTTGAGGTGGTGCACTAGATATGTGCATGCACATTCATATATTTGTCTGTGAAGTTTAGCTCGCTGGAAACTATATATAATGTGTGCACCATTCTGAATCATACTTGTACTACGTGTCGTGTGTGTTCGTTAACGTGCAAAGAATGTTTATTACTCCTTAAGTTTTGTGCCGCTTGCATAAGATAAGATAAGATAAGATAAGATAAGATAAGATAAGATAATGCTGCTTATAGCCCAGCCGACCGCAAAGGGACACATCAGGGCTGTCACCACGTTAAAATCAACTCACAAGTCAGTCATTCACACAATTCTTTAAAATACATCGAAAAACCCATCCGAAAGTTTGTTAAAAATCTTTCCACTGTAAAATCTCAGATCCGATGAAAAATGTTAATCTCTTTCAAAAACTCAAAGATCGCGTCAGATCGCGTCTCTGAACAAGGTTTTCATGGAATCTGCTGTAAAATGTTTGTGTCTCACATCGTGCAAGTCCCAACACTCTAAAAGAACATGTTTCATTGTGAGTGGTGCATGACATGGAATGCACCACGGAGCTTCTTCACTCTTTAAAAGGTAAGAATGGGTAAAATACGAATGGCCGGTGTGCAGCCGGCACAGAACTGTTTCTTCTTTACGACCACCAGACGTAGATGAGAGGAACTCCTTAAGGTTTGAACGGATCTCAAAGAGTTTGTTATCCGTCTGTGTATTCCAATCCTCCTGCCAGAGGTCTCGGACATAATCGTTAATTTTGGGTTTCAGATCTGAGCAGGGATATATATGTTGGACAATTTCTCTGTTGTAGCATTCCTGGCCAAACGATCAACCATTTCATTCCCTCCGATGCCAACATGACCAGGAACCCAAGCCAGAATAATGTTGTAACCCTCCACTTTCAACTTAGTAAAAAGTTCAAAGAAGTGTGAAAGTTCTGGATGCTGAAGGTTGTGGCCAGCTATGGCCTCCAAAGCTGACAGTGAATCTGACAGAACCAGAAAGTCCCTCTTCTTAGATTGTGAGATTATCCTCAGTGCTAGAACCAGAGCTGTAAGTTCAGCAGAGTAAGCAGAAGCATCTGAAGGAATATGTTCTAACAGTATTTGAGAAGGAGCACCAGGGCAATAGGCTGCACATGCCACTCCATCTTCAGACTTAGAACCGTCAGTGAACATGTTCTGATAGGATGGGAATTCTGAACAGAGGTCAGCATACAATGCCTTGTATGCCAGAGAGCTGGTAGACTCTTTTCGAAAAGCTGCAAGATCAAAACGAATCTCTGGCGTGAAAAAGGTCCACGGAGGCTTATCTGGAAACTTGGAAAAATCGGACATAACTCCTAGGTCTAGACCTGCATTCCGCGCGTGAGGCTGCATACGAAGACCAAACGGCGGAAAACAGTATGGGTTGTTTTCAAATTTACTTTGGAACTGAGGGTCAAAGACACATAGCAGGTTTTCCGGTTCCGAGAACAGTCTGATATAGTAATTCAAAGATAGTTTCAGCCTGTGGTTGGACAGTGAGGGTTCACCTGCCTCTGCGTACAGGCTGTACACAGAAGTGCCGCTTGCATGGAATTTGTGAGAACAAACAAACAAACACACAAAAAATGTCCATCGGAGATACCGTTATTTTTGTTTACAGCGCTTAATTAACTTGTAGCAACTTAACACGCAGAGTTCACCGAAACAAAAAGCAACCCATTTCAAACACATTTTCAGGCAGACTGTTAGCAAGCTATCCCAGAGCGCTGAGTAAACAAACCAGCTTTCATCTTCTCCTTTCCTTTCCCTGCTCGGCTATGCGGGGCAGGAGTGCAGTGGTTGCTTCCCTTGTTTACAAAACTGAACGTGCCTCATGAAAAGCATGTGGAAGATCGAAAAGATTGTGCCAGTTTTCAATAAATTTAATGTTAATTTGAGTACGTTTATTTCTTCCAGTTCTTGTTGTTGTTGTGTGCACATGTCAGTTACAGGGTATATAAGCAAGCTTCAAACACTTTTCTTTTTTTTTCTTTCTTTTTTTTCTCTTATTCACTTTTTTTTTTTTTTTTTTTTTTTGGGGGGGGGGGTCTCCTTCTTTGTTCTGTGTCCACTATGTTGCCAATTCTACTTGATGATTTAGTGTCATGAACAGCAAACGTTTAGAGATACGGGCGTGTAATTTATCTCATCGTGCGAGCAAGAGTTACCCTCCTTATTCGTAATTTCGAACTCAGCAGCAATCGCTTGGAGTTGGAGTCCTGTTTATCTGTAGTTTATCTCCTCATGGGAGCAAGAGCTACCCTCACCATAGAGTCCTGTTTATCTGTAGTTTATCTCCTCATGGGAGCAAGAGCTACCCTCACCATAGAGTCCTGTTTATCTGTAGTTTATTTTTTCATGGGAGCAAGAGCTACCCTCACCATAGAGTCCTGTTTATCTGTAGTTTATCTCCTCATGGGAGCAAGAGCTACCCTCACCATAGAGTCCTGTTTATCTGTAGTTTATCTCCTCATGGGAGCAAGAGCTACCCTCACCATAGAGTCCTGTTTATCTGTAGTTTATCTCCTCATGGGAGCAAGAGCTACCCTCACCATAGAGTCCTGTTTATCTGTAGTTTATCTCCTCATGGGAGCAAGAGCTACCCTCACCATAGAGTCCTGTTTATCTGTAGTTTATCTCCTCATGGGAGCAAGAGCTACCCTCACCATAGAGTCCTGTTTATCTGTAGTTTATCTCCTCATGGGAGCAAGAGCTACCCTCACCATAGAGTCCTGTTTATCTGTAGTTTATCTCCTCATGGGAGCAAGAGCTACCCTCACCATAGAGTCCTGTTTATCTGTAGTTTATCTCCTCATGGGAGCAAGAGCTACCCTCACCATAGAGTCCTGTTTATCTGTAGTTTATCTCCTTATGGAAGCAAGAGCTACCCTCACCATTTGTTGTTTGCTGTTTAGTATTCCCTTTCATTTCAAAGATTTCCCTTCCTGTCAATTAAAATCAGGTTATCTGTATTTCTTTCTGTTTGTCCATTTGTTTGTTTGACTATATTCAAGATCAGAAGAGCACACAAAACAAAGTGTGAAGTAACGCAGATTTAATGCACGACACAAAACAGGACAAGAAATTTTTGGCAATATGCCTTCCTCAGCGACAAAAAAATACAGACATAAACATGCACTATACTCCCCTTGTGAAGCCAAAGTGGTGAATGAAGTAGACAGAGGGACGGTGGAAGAGAGGGTGAGTAGAGTTCGAGGAATAGGGCACGAGGAAAGAGGGTAGAGTAAAGTGAGAAGGAGGAAAAGGAGAGAGAGAAAGAGAGAGAGAGAGAGGGGGGGGGGGAGGGGAGAAAGAGAGGGGAGAGACAGAGAGAGAATGGAAGTAGAGGCAGAGTGGAGAATGAGAGAGAGAAGAGGAGGGGAAGGAGAGTGAGTGGAGGGGGAGGGTGTGATGGTATGTAGTGGGTGTGTTGCATATGAATGAAATGAACAAGAGAAAGCACAATAAATAAGATACAATGTACTCGCTTTTTTTGTCGTGTTCCAGTAACGCCGCAGTTTGTTTCATTTGCCGTATATTCAAGATCAAAAAGGTTGTGTAAGTCTTGAATAAACATTAATTTGTGTTCGTTAATTTTCTCCTGTTGTTTTTGCTGTGTACATACGTCAGTTGCGGGATATAATGATCAAGCTTGGAACGTCCGGTTTGGGGGGATGTCTCCTTATTTGTTCTGTGGGTTCTGTGTTGGCATTTCTGCGAAGCGATTTCATTTCTAAGCAGCTATCGTTTGGAGTGATGGAAGTGCAGTTTATCTCATCATGGGAGTAAGAGTTATCCTACTTATTCGTGTCTTTTTTTCTTTACCTTTCTTTTTTGTTGTTGTTGTTGTTGTTTGTTTGTTGTTGACTGTTTGCTATTACTCGCCCCATTTAAGATTTCCTTTCTATTTCTTTTGTCAACATGAAAATGATATTCCGATCCCTCGGGTGGTATGTATTATACGCAAACATAACTTTGCCAGCCAAAGATAAGACCACAGAAAATATTAGATACAACATCCACTGCTGCAAAATAGAGACGGATCTTATATTTCACGTGACACCAGTCCAACTGGAGCTTCTTCCACGTGCCGTGCACATTACAATAAACAGTGTATCCACAGAACACAAGCGATTGAAATAAACTTCAGCTAATATCTCGATAAAACACAATCAAAACAAGAAAGGTAACAAATGAAATCGTGATTATGCATTTTAGAAAGCAATCCATTTACATTTGAAAGAAGAACTGAAAAGGGTTGTGTTTTGTCACAACTATCAGCATAACACGATTCATTATTTCCTGTGGACAGGGACATCAACTTCAGTATTCTGGAAGACACACCGACATCTGTGTTACTCGAAATTTAACTCAACTCGAGCGTCACTGAGTTCTCTTCAAAACCCGCGCCTTCGGGTGTATCTTTTTCTTTTTCTCCTTCTTACGGTTTGTGTCACGTGCTGCCAGTGTATACAACTCTGGGTTGGCACAACCGGTGTCAGCTTGGTGTTTCTCTTCGCTTTTGAGGACAAATTACTAAATTTAGTTTTGGACAGGCCGAGTACTTACCATAATTCAGCAAATCCATCGTTATTATTAATAATGTACGTATCACTTGTCGTTCATTAGGAGATAATTAAGGACTAAAGTAGTACGTTTACCATCATTTCCAACTTTTTTAAGATAAGAAGTCCTCTCTGATGAACACGTTGATTCCTGTTAATCTGCATTTGGCGTTAAGGATGTCCATCTTCTGCTTGTAACATACACACACACACAAACACACACACACACACACACACACACACACACACACACACACACACACACACACCACACACACACACACACACACACACACACAATCTTGTAATGGGAGAGTCTGGTCTGTTGTTCAGTCGGAGAACCCTCAAACTCAAAATCCTGAGACCACTCGGAAGTTTTCGGTAATGAGATCCTTCAACACATTCTCACATTCCTCGGGAGTCTTGTTTTCCTTACGTCATGGTCCTTAGTAGTAGTTCTGCTTGATGATCTCCCTTTGAGGTCATCGTTTTCTTCTCGAGGTCCTCCATCTTCTTTGTCAAAGTCAGGTTCTGCCGCCGTGAGCTGGTGATTTCCTCCAGTAGGCCATTCAGCTCTCCCTGCACGGCAGCATACTCCTCAGTAGGCCATTCAGCTCTCCCTGCACGGCAGCATACTCCTCAGTAGACCGTTCAGCTCTCCCTGCACGGCAGCATACTCCTCAGTAGGCCATTCAGCTCTCCTGCACGGCAGCATACTCCTCAGTAGGCCATTCAGCTCTCCCTGCACGGCAGCATACTCCTCAGTAGACCGTTCAGCTCTCCCTGCACGGCAGCATACTCCTCAGTAGGCCATTCAGCTCTCCCTGCACGGCAGCATACTCCTCAGTAGACCGTTCAGCTCTCCCTGCACGGCAGCATACTCCTCAGTAGACCGTTCAGCTCTCCCTGCACGGCAGCATACTCCACAGTAGACCGTTCAGCTCTCCCTGCACGGCAGCATACTCCACAGTAGACCGTTCAGCTCTCCCTGCACGGCAGCATACTCCTCAGTAGACCGTTCAGCTCTCCCTGCACGGCAGCATACTCCTCAGTAGACCATTCAGCTCTCCCTGCACGGCAGCATACTCCTCAGTAGACCGTTCAGCTCTCCCTGCACGGCAGCATACTCCTCAGTAGACCGTTCAGCTCTCCCTGCACGGCAGCATACTCCTCAGTAGACCGTTCAGCTCTCCCTGCACGGCAGCATACTCCTCAGTAGACGTTCAGCTCTCCCTACCTCAACATACTCCTCAGTAGACCATTCAGCTCTCCCTACCTCAGCATACTCCTCAGTAGACCATTCAGCTCTCCCTACCTCAACATACTCCTCAGTAGACCATTCAGCTCTCCCTACCTCAACATACTCCTCAGTAGACCATTCAGCTCTCCCTGCACGCTCCTCAGTAGACCGTTCAGCTCTCCCTGCACGCTCCTCAGTAGACCATTCAGCTCTCCCTGCACGGCAGCATACTCCTCAGTAGACCGTTCAGCTCTCCCTGCACGCAGCATACTCCTCAGTAGACCGTTCAGCTCTCCCTGCACGGCAGCATACTCCTCAGTAGACCACTCAGCTCTCCCTGCACGGCAGCATACTCCTCAGTAGACCATTCAGCTCTCCCTGCACGGCAGCATACTCCTCAGTAGACCATTCAGCTCTCCCTGCACGGCAGCATACTCCTCAGTAGACCGTTCACCTCTCCCTACCTCAACATACTCCTCAGTAGACCGTTAAGCTCTCCCTGCACGGCAGCATACTCCTCAGTAGACCGTTCAGCTCTCCCTACCTCAACATACTCCTCAGTAGACCATTCAGCTCTCCCTACCTCAACATGCTCCTCAGTAGACCATTCAGCTCTCCCTACCTCAACATACTCCTCAGTAGACCATTCAGCTCTCCTACCTCAACATACTCATCAGTAGACCATTCAGCTCTCCCTACCTCAACATACTCCTCAGTAGACCATTCAGCTCTCCCTACCTCAACATACTCCTCAGTAGACCATTCAGCTCTCCCTACCTCAACATACTCCTCAGTAGACCATTCAGCTCTCCCTACCTCAACATACTCCTCAGTAGACCATTCAGCTCTCCCTACCTCAACATACTCCTCAGTAGACCATTCAGCTCTCCCTGCACGCTCCTCAGTAGACCGTTCAGCTCTCCCTGCACGGCAGCATACTCCTCAGTAGACCGTTCACCTCTCCCTGCACGGCAGCATACTCCTCAGTAGACCGTTCAGCTCTCCCTGCACGGCAGCATACTCCTCAGTAGACCATTCAGCTCTCCCTGGACGGCAGCATACTCCTCAGTAGACCATTCAGCTCTCCCTGCACGGCAGCATACTCCTCAGTAGACGATTCAGCTCTCCCTGCACGGCAGCATACTCCTCAGTAGACCGTTCACCTCTCCCTACCTCAACATACTCCTCAGTAGACCGTTCAGCTCTCCTCGCACGGCAGCATACTCCTCAGTAGACCGTTCAGCTCTCCCTACCTCAACATACTCCTCAGTAGACCATTCAGCTCTCCCTACCTCAACATACTCCTCGGTAGACCATTCAGCTCTCCCTACCTCAACATACTCCTCAGTAGACCATTCAGCTCTCCCTACCTCAACATACTCCTCAGTAGACCATTCAGCTCTCCCTACCTCAACATACTCATCAGTAGACCATTCAGCTCTCCCTACCTCAACATACTCCTCAGTAGACCATTCAGCTCTCCCTACCTCAACATACTCCTCAGTAGACCATTCAGCTCTCCCTACCTCAACATACTCCTCAGTAGACCATTCAGCTCTCCCTACCTCAACATACTCCTCAGTAGATCATTCAGCTCTCCCTACCTCAACATACTCCTCAGTAGACCATTCAGCTCTCCCTACACGGCAGCATACTCCTCAAGTAAGGCATACGTGTCCTGCTTCACGTCGTCGAGCTTCGCATCAGCTTTACATTCCGTAGAGTTCAGTTGGCTCATGACGTCGAAAAGCAAAAGTTACTTTCCATCGTGAGGGTGATTTCTCCACACTGGTCCTGCTGCTTGCTGCTCCTCCTCTGGCGCTGGTCAGTCAGGTCTGCCTCGTGCATGTCCTCTCTGGACTGGGAAGGGTAATGACCTGGGTTGCTTTCCACGTCGCCACATCGAAGAACCAAACTCCCCATCAGAACAAACATGAGAGGAGCGTCCTGATATGGCACAGTCACCTTTGCATCACAATCAGTCTAAACATGGCGATATGCATGGCCGATTTCCGTTTGGTTCGTTTTACCAGAAAACTTTGAAACACTAGTAAGAAACAGCCACATGCTACCTGAACGTTCAAAGGTCCAGAAGACATTGTTCTTCACAAAGTCCGTCAACAATTCCGAAGACTTAAGTTGTTAATGGGCAATATCACGTGTCAGATACCATGAGAGAGAGAGAGAGAGAGAGAGAAGAGGAGAAGAGAGAGAGGAGAGAGAGAGAGAGAGAGAAAGAGAGAGAGAGAGAGAGAGGGGGGGGGGATATTTGCGTAAGGTAGTATACGGACGCCATAGACTGTCACGGTCACCTTTGAAACACACACACGCGCGCGCGCACCTGCACGCACGCACGCACGCACGCACACACTCACACACACACACACACACACACACACACACACACACATACACACACACACACACACACACACACACACACACACACACACACACACACACACACACACACACACACACACACACTCACTCGCGCGTGTGCGCATGCTCTCATGCACACACATTGCCAGAGAGGATCACACACACACACAACACACACACACACACACACACACACACACACACACACACACACACACATCACACACACACACACACACACACACACACACACACACACACACACACACACACACACACACACACACACACACACACTCACACACACACACACACGCCTCTACATACATACATACATTCGTAGGTACGTACGTACCTACACACACACACACACACACACACACACACACACACACACACACACACACACACACACACACACACACACACTCACGCACGCACGCACGCACGCACACACACACACACACACACACACACACACACACACACACACACACACACACAAACACACACACACACACACACACACACACAAACACACACACACACACACACACACACACACACACACACACACACACACACACACACACACACACTCACACACACACACCCACAGGGCAATAGCTGCACTATTAGCTAACAAGGACACATCCATGAACAGTTGAATGCACCCACAGATAATAGAGTGACAAATCAAAGTCCTCTGACTGCTAGGACCAAACGAAGATAACGTTTACCAGGTTGTTTTTGTTGTTGTTGTTGTTGTTGTTGTTGTTTTACTAACGTTTATTAGTTTGTTTGCTTGTTTGTTTCTTTTCAATGCACTGATTTTTCCCTCGGAGTTAACATTGGTTCTGACTCCATTCCCCACACAGTCCTTCGAATGAGACTATAAACCGAGGTTCCGTGTGTGAACGCACGCACAACATCTTGCACACACGTAAAATCCCATCACCAACTCTCGGAAGAGAAGGCCAGTTTGGCCGTTGGTATGGATGACACGTTACACATAGCATGCACCTTCCCCGAAGTTGGAGTATGGCTGCCTTAATGGCGGGATTTTAAAAAAACCGGTCATACACACAAAAGTGTCAGAATCTTCAACTCGATGAAGGTGGACACCCAAAGAAAGAAGAAGACTCCTGTGCTTGACTCAACAGGGAGTGGAGGGGGGGGGGGGGGGGGGGGGGGGGGGGGAGAAAAACAAAAAACAAAACAAAAGAAAGAAACCAAAAACGAAGAAATAAAAAAAGGGAAGGGGGTAGGCAAGGGAGGCGGTGGGAATTTTTTTTTCCAGTGCAGAGAAAAGAGAGAGAGAGAGAGAGAGAGAGAGAGAGAGTAGTAAAACAGGGCGATGTGTGTAGTCCCGTTTTGTTTTCATTGTTTATTAATGATTTGGCTCAACAAATTAATGAAAATGGTAAACATGGAGTAACATTTGATTTAGTAGAAATATTTATTATGCTTTTTGCAGATGATATTGTGTTATTGTCTGAAACTCCGATTGGTCTGCAAAATCAGTTAAATCAGTTATATGCGGCAGCAGAGAGACTGGAGCTAAAAGTGAACATGGAAAAATCTAACATCATAGTTTTTCGTAAAGGTGGGTATCTAGCGGCACGTGAAACATGGTTATATGGAAGTAGTCAGATGTCTGTGGTGAATGCATATAAATATTTGGGATTATATTTTTCAACTAAGCTTAGTTTTAGGTTTACTTGCCAAGATTTGGTCAGTCGAGCGAAAAAATCTGTTGTTTGCATTTTGTCCTTAATGTATAAGTTTAAAAACTACTCCCCAAGTAGGCCTATATTTTTTAAACTATTCGATACACAAGTTCAACCAGTGGCTCTATATGGAGCTGAGATATGGGGCTTGAATAATAATCAAGAAATTGAAAAGGTACATTTATTTGCTATGAAAAGTTTTTGCATGTTGATCAAAAGACTCCCAATGATTTTATATAGGCCCTACGGAGAACTTGGAAGATATCCTATTTACTTAAACGCGTAGGCCTACACAAAAAGTATTAGGTACTGGTTAAAGGTAGTTCAAATGAATGATAACAGACTACCTGCTCTGGCTTATAAGAATATGTATATACTTGTTCAAAGAGGTAAGCAAACGTGGGCAAGTAGCGTGCGTAGTTGCTTATGTAATTATGGTTTTTATTACATGGATGAATCAGGGTGTCGGGCGTGCAAATAGTTTTTTGACTTGTTTCAAGCAACGTATTATAGATTATAGGTGGCAGGATTGGGAGTCCCATATTCGGACGAGTGACAGATTTTCATTGTACAGATTGTTTAAAGTCAATCACTTGATTGAACCATACGTTTCATTGTCATTGTGTAGTTTTGTAAGGGCAGCGTTAACCAAGTTTAGGTTTGGCGTATCTGACATTGCCGTGCACTCCCAGAGATATAGATATGGCGGAAATGGAACTGCAATTTGTCGCTTATGTCGTTCAGCAATTGAAGATGAAATTCATTTTGTGTTTAGCTGTCCAGTATTAAATGACCTAAGAAGTAAATTTATTCCATCAAAATTTCATTGTAGACCATCTAGTTTCCGTTTAGTATTGCTATTGTCAACAAAAAATGAAAATACAATAAGAAATTTTGCAATTTATCTATATAAGTCATTTCAACGTATCAGAGCCTTTTCTCAATAAGGGCGAGTAGAGTGAACATGTGTGTACATTTTACATTGTTTCAGTGAACTGATTATTTTGATTTTGATGTTCTTACTGTTGTTAACTTCTCATAGATTTGACCCCCTTCAGATGGGGCCTTGGCCTTATTGAATAAATCATTCATTCATTCATTCATTCTTTCTTTCTCTCTCACCCAACTTCAAACATCTTACTTAGCAGTAAATCTTTTATTCCTGATTTGTATTTAACTCTGCAGGTTACTTTTACAGTTTACGTAATTATACATTTTGCAATATTATTGATCTTTTGAATGGTGCTATTGTTTTTGTTTCTTTCTTTTTTATACTTAACTTTGAGCTTATCTTGGAGCATTCTGTTTTACAGTTGGAGTGTTTATTTAAGTGTTGTTATAATATTGCATATGTGATGGTGGTTTGTGGTGGTGATGTGTGCACCTCTGTGTGTGTGTGTGTGTGTGTGTGTGTGTGTGTGTGTGTGTGTGTGTGTGTGACACTGTTTTGGCGGTGTGTGTGTGTGTGTGATTCTGTATTGGTGTGGTGTGTGTGTGTAACTGGGGGGTGGGGGGTGGGGGAGAGGGTGGTAGGATGTGTGTGTGCATGTGTTAGTAGGCCTATTTATATATAGAGAGTGACACAAGATGGATAAATGAATTGACAAGGAATGACTGAGCACAGTGCAAAGAGTGGAATATTTTTAATGATATACTAGTTTATAAGTTGTTGCAATATGTGAATTTTGATAATGGCACCACAAACAAATTTTCCTTGTATTCTATGAGGACAATAAAATATCGTGTATCGTGTATCGTGAGAGATACGCTGTTACATGAAACTGGGTCACAACGTGGCCATCTTGAAGGCCACGGTCATTCGCAAATCAGAGGTTGTGAGGACTCATACGGACAGCACACGGTAATCTAAGAATATTATGTTCAGGTGTCACCACGCTTCAAGATTTGCAACATCCATCGTACTTCAAGACCGGCGTCTAGCGTTTTGAGACCCAAGTTGGTGCATGATGTATGTGCGCGCGCAAATGTGTGTGTGTGTGTGTGTGTGTGCGTGCGTGTGTGTGTGTTCTCTGTTTTTTCTTCTTTGATACTCCTTCAAATCTTGTTATCATTAGAAGCAATTATTACATTTTTATTATGGCATGGGTAATTGAAAATAAATGTTCAAAATAGCGGCGTGAACTCAAGATAACGGATACTTGGCTGGCTAAGTATGTCTTCACAATGCCTGACGGGAAGGGACGCAACTGGAGCAACGATGGCGAGTCGGGCAGTGTCTCGTGTGTTCGTGGCTTCGAGTGTGCGGGGCCTTGCACACCACGTGCAAAGACTGCTTTCTTCTGTCGGCGTGGAAAATCTTCAGGTCACTGGTAATAATTTATGCACTCGTTTTGCTAATGTGATGAATGAAAATGGTGGTTTCGTGTGAGGTTTGCGGCGGTACTGAATTGAGTTCATACAACGGCGTCAGCTGGTAGGAACTTGCAGGGTCACTTGAGTCTGCTGTCCACTGCTCTCCAAAACGATTTCGAAGGTTTTGTCGGTTAGGCTTCTTAACACTCTCCGCATGTTCAAAATCACAAACACACACACACACACACACGCACGCACACACACACACTCACACACACGCGCGTGCGTGCTCGCGCGCATGCACCACACACACACACACACACACAGTGGATGCGTGTACTATTCTCACAACTGCACATCTTTGATCTGAGGAAGCAGGCAGCGTTGCCGCCTTCAGGGTAGTTAGGGGGGGGGGGGGGGGGGGGGTATGGCGATTGGGCTCTCATCCGTTCACCACCTTCCTCACACCTCCACCCTGGAAAAAAAATGGGCAAATTGTCCAAAATAAACCTTCAAAGGGAGGACGCCCAGACCCCCCTCCCCTTCCACCATCGCTCTTTATCACCACACTTTGGACATACCTATTCAGTGAAGACATAGAAGGGCAGTTTTCACCAGCTCTGATATAGCAGTCAGAATCTGAATGATTTGCATGACACCTGGAGTACACAGGACAGGGGGGGTTGTGTTTTGGTTTGTTTTCAACGTCCGTCCTCCCCCCCCCCCCCCTCCCATCTCCTCCACCACCACCCTCACACACATTGTCCAACACCCTCCTGCCCCTTCCCTCTTTTTTTTCAGGTATGATGTACCTTTCAGGGGAGTTGTTTGAGCATAAGTAGAACATTTAAAGTGTTCGGGAATCCCCTCGTCTAGGCGAATAGTAAAACTAAAAGCCTGCTGATGATATCTGCATTGATTAGGCAATTAATGGCTTCCATGTATTACAGATTTTTTCCTTTTCTTTTTTTTTTCTTTTCATTTTTTTTTTTTTTTTTTGAGGGGAGGGGAGTGAGAGGCAAGGGGTGCAGCTTTTATGGATTTTCATCTCCATGCGGTTTCAGTATCACACCATAATTACAGTGTATTGAATTAACACGGAAAGAGTGAAAATCATAATGATGATCACATGCACATGATGTGTTTGTTTTCATCGTATACACACGTGCTTTTTTTTTCTAGGTCAGCAGGTGTGGATGAGCACTTGATTTAACATGTTTCACTGCTTTTTTTTCTGCCTCTTGTCTTGTTCTCTAAAGAAACTTAATATGTTATATCAATATCCACCTCCTCTCACAATTATACATAGATGCAGTTTGTTGATTTATGTCATTTCTATTCTTATCTTGAACAAATGTTTTATCAATATCCACCTCCTCTCACAATTATACATAGATGCAGTTTGTTGATTTATGTCATTTCTATTCTTATCTTGAACAAATGTTTTATCAATATCCACCTCCTCTCACAATTATAGATTTAGATGCAGTTTGTTGATTTATGTCATTTTCATTCTTATTTTGAACAAAATGTTTTCTCTGTTTCAGAAATCATTTTTCATTTATTATTGTTTTAAAACATATTACAACACTTGGCATGCACACACTCATGCACGCGCGCGCACGCACACACACACACACACACACACACACACACACACACACACACACACACACACACCCACACACACACACACACCACACACACACACACACACACACACACACACACACCACACACACACACACACACACACACACACACACACACACACACACACACGTATGCATACATGCATGCATACACAAACACGCACACACACTCATACACACACTCAAAGAGGACTAGCTGACAGATTTTTATAATAGACTGTATACATGTTTCTGGGTAGAGGCAGTTCACGAGGCTCATCAGTTAGACCACGCCACACATGTTGTCATGTCAGCTGTTGTGTTAGTATTATTATTATTATTATTATTATTATATTGGGTATTTATAT
>CM031615.1:69848775-69946382 GCA_018398815.1 Conus ventricosus
GTTTTCACATAATTACACATGTTTCAATACAAACACACTAACCAAGCCCTCATGGACTCACCTGTACTTTTTTTTTTTTTAGGAGTTGGCCTCAAAATGTGCCACAGAAAAGTGTCTTTCAGCAAACAGAATGTGTCCTCACAGAGCTTTACGCAGTGTTAACTCCTCGGTTTGGTCTCAATTAACCGCAAAATCTTAACGATCTCCGCGACCCCAAGTCAGCTTACAAACTATAGACTGCCTGTGCTTCTCTTAGTAAAGAAAAAAGAAATCTTATGTTCCTAATCTATAAGGGGGGGGGGGGGGGGGGGGGGAGGAAATTCCTGAAAAGAAAACAAAAACAAATTAATCATCTTGTTAAAAATCAATGAAGAAAATATCTTTATCGTGGGATATTTTTAATCTTTGTTTTTCCTCTTTTCGTTTCTTTTAACCTCATGTGACCTGGCGGTTTGCTTAGCCTGTCATAGGTCAGTCGTGGTCTTCACTTTATATTTATCACTGACACCTAGTACCTCCCATGGCATTTTTTAAAAAAATTAAAAGAAAGAAACGGAGCATGTGCCCTCACCAAGGCCTCCACGCACAACGTCATGGAGCAGTCTGTCCTTCAGGGCAGCTGACCATCCTGCAGGAGATACACCAGTCACCTTGTGTTGTTTGTTCACCACATTCATTACATGCATTTATCCATCAGCTTAAATCATGCGTAGCGTGGTCAGAAAACTTAGCGGATGTGGTGTAGGGTATGTGGACATGTCCGCAGGCAGTGACGCCTCCTTGATGAAACTAAAACCGAAACATTACATGCTGGCTGCACAATTTCCACCCCCTTTCCATTTTTCTTCTCCCCCCCCCCCCCCCCACCCCCCACTCTCCCCATGTCTTCCCCCTCTCTCAGTGCTTCCTTGTCTGTCAACCTACCTACCCACCCTCTCCCCCCCCACTCTCCCCATATCTCCCCTCCCTTCCCCTTCTCCCTGCCTTCTCCCACTCCATCCTTCCTCAGTTTTGGGATAAAAGTAAGTTTTGGGAATGTTTGGTATTGTGATGTGTCTTCTCCAGTTCTCAGTCGTCAAGCCTCTCCCCACCCTCCTTCCATCTTCCCTGTACCCAATAGTCTGTTTTATTGTCATTTTTTTCTTTAGAGAAAGTTGGCATATCTATGGATAATGTTGATTGTGCGTCAGCACATTCAATTCCCATAGAAGAAGAGAACTATAAAATACCAATCCTGACTCAAACCACCCTCACACCAGTTTCGGGTGGTTTGAGTCAGGAATTGGTATTTTATAGTTCTCTGACAAGTAAGACTTTAACAACGAATTAAAAATGATAATCCATCACAACATTTTTTTCAATAACCAAAAAAATAACGATTTTTTTACAAAATGCATACTGTGTAGGATTATCCGTTTTCAATACTAATTTACTAAACTTTTTAGATTTTAGTTTTTGCTTATCCTATGTTTTTCCTGATCATTTTCATAATACATCATTTTCAAGCAAACATTCATCAAATGAGTCTCTGTCTTTCATGTGAAATAAAACTACAGTCTTTAACTGTTCTCTAAAGTCTTTTAAAACCGAGTTATATTTTTGACATAAAATCCACACACTTATCCCTGCATGTCTTCCCTGAAAGCCAGTTTTGATAAAGTGTTTCTCTTTTTAACTATGTCTCTTTCTGCCGAACAGTCATCTGTAATAAATAGTGTCTGCGTTCCTTCAAACAGTTTTATAAAAACTGTTCTAAAACTCACTCAGTTTATTGCTAGGATCAACTAAATATATTTCATCTTCTGTCCATATAAACCTTCTATCATGATATGCTTTGTTCCATTTAAGCGTTGGACAGAAAATCACAATATGATCAAAATTATAGCGATAAACTGTTTGTAATAGGTCGAGGATAAATATTGTTTTTCCACAACCAGTCTGCACAAATCCAATGAACAATGAGGGGTTTTTGTCATAAAGTTTACTGCTCCATAGTTTTTATAACAGAATTTAATCTAATCCAGTTATTGTTTTTATCATGCTCTCTGTTCAAAACTTGTTCAGTATAATAAAATCCTATAAGTTTCTAAATGGGTAAGATTAATTCAATTTAGTTCTGTAAGATTGTTTCTATTTAGACTAATATTGATTTTGTCACTGGTTGTAACGACCTTAATCCTCCCACCGTCGTAAAGAACGACGACAGTAACTTTAAGACTGTCAACGTCTAAGTTTTGCCAGCTAATTAGAATTCTTTTAGAAGGACGTCACTAACGCCCACAACCCCATCCCTCTCCACATCTTTTAAGACAGAAATTTCAAATATTATTGTGAACGTGTCTCCTAATTTCATTTGCGGAATGAACTGTAATTTTGTAGAAGCATCTTTCAAAACTGATTCTCTTCTGTGGAGGATGTACTGTTTATTCCCATACGGCTTTATTTCAATCTCTTTCCGACTATTGTCTCAGGCATAAGACTTTACATGTAAAGGGCCAGAGTTGAATGCTTTTCTAAAACATTTTTGGCGGCTTAAAAAATGTAAATGGGCTTATGAATTCAAATTTTATGTCCCATTCTAAATATGGTTCTAAGTGCCATTTGCTGTCAGGTTTTCGAACTATTTTATATTCATACTGGCCAGCATTATTTGCTTCTACATTGCGCAGTTGCTCTAGTTTAGGAAACTTTTTGTTATCGCCAACCTCTTTGCGTTTATAATCACCATCTTTAGTGTACTCAAAACCATACAAGCGCCCTATCTCGCCATTCTGTTAAAAAGTCCGCAAGCTGAAGGGTTTTTAAATTCTAAAGTTAAACCCCGCGGCGCTAATTAATCCTGTTTTTTGGCCCACGCACTTTTTTTTAGTAAAACTTATTATTTTATTTCCAAAACAATGTGAGGTTTCACTTTCAGACTTTCCTGTTTGTCTGCAATTTTTATTTTTAATGATCCCCCTCCCAAAACAATTTTTTTAAACTGTAAATTAGGGAATGTATAATTTATGATCCAAAAGACTTTCCCAGGGGAAGAGCTTTAAAATTTGGGGCCCTTTTCCATAAAATAAGTTTTCTCGGCTCAGCTATCTAAGAACATAGAGTAAGATGTAATGAAGATCGAGCGGATTTCCCCCTCTAAGTAGTTTTGTTTGGTGAAACTCAAAATTTTTGTTTGTCAGTGCAAAGCTAACATTTTAGCTAGCTTTTTATAAAAAATAAACCCTGTTTTCTTCAGATTGAATGTTAAATTGTTTTTGATTTGCATTGTTAAGTTTGGAGTAATGTCAAATTTAACTCTTTGCTTCTTTAGTGAGAAAAAACCGTAAAAAAAACCTAGGGATTGTTAACGGCTAACTTTGGCCCCCTGTTTTGTCAATTTTGAATTTTTTTTTTCTCCCTGGTTTCACTTATAAAAAAACCTCGACTTTGTAAAATTTTCATGGAGTGCGCCCGTTCTGGTTCGCAATGTTATCAATGCATGTTCTAAAAACGAAGGAGGGGTTTGATTTTTATTGTTACAAAAAATTTTTTAAACGAAATAAAAATGAGTGCATTTTAAATATACAAAATGAAAAAATTTTTGCGGGGGGGCCGCCTACAATCTTAAAAAAAATAATTTTTACTCTTGACATTTCTGTGATCAGTTGACCCCTTTCAAGAAAAAGGTTGTACCCATTGAAGAGCTATTTAACCCCAATTAAACACGACCACACCCCCGAAAGGGGGTTTAGTCACCCGATGCGTTTATCAGAACCAGTTAAATTTGCTGTGTCTTGTGCTAACTGGGTGGGGGGGCGTATGCTGATCACTTAAATCATCCACCCTTGTGAGGTCAGGTAAGATTTCATTTTTTTTACACCTTAACGTATTTTGATGAACTGAAAGGGCCCCTTCCCAAATGACAAGTTTAATCCATTCAGCAAAGAATAGACTGAAGGTTTTAAAAGGGATCTGTAAAAAATTTAAAATTTTAAAGGCAAAGACAGACTTTAGACAAAAGTCGGTTTTAATCATGGTTAGGCACCCCTTTTTTTGGGGCGTGCACAAAAGTATAACTATGCTTGGAACCCTCCTTACAATTTTCTCTTCAGCACAGTGTTCCCTTGGGCCCATAGAGCAAGAGATAAAACAGCATGGACAACTTTTTAGACACTTTGGGCCTAACAAAAGCAGGAATAGAACGAATAAACGTCTGTTCGATTTACGTTTGGTGTTTTGCAGGTTCGAAACAACAAACGAGATCGGAAAAAATGATCTTCTATTTTTTTGATGCAAAAAAAACAATACTTAAAAATTTTTGAGGGCCTTTAAATTTACAGTGATTTACCTTAAAGTTAAAAAGGTCCCAAAATGTTTTACAAAGAAAAGTCGAAAGTAGCTTTGTTTTGGGTACTGGTTTATACATGCTGCCTTTTGACCTCAACCCCCCGTAGGCACAATAATAAACTACAAGAATGAAATCCTTTGTGGCAGGAAAATAAACAGAAGGTGGGAAAAAAAAACGAAATAAATTCTGAGCCAGTATATTGCAAGCAAAAACAAAAAAGTCGACCCCCCAAAAAAATTCCCCAAATCCCCGGGGCCCCAAAGGGCCAAAGGGCCTTTTTAAAGGTCAAAAAAAAAATAATGGACATGAATAAAAAAGCAGGCTTTTTTTTGGTTAATTGCCTAGGATTACTCGGTTTTTATCTTTCTAAAAAATTACCCGCTTTAAGAGAAAAATGCCCATAAGTGCTCGGCCAAAAGAATCTTTGTTGCAGTAGACAAAAGCCCCCTAACAACCCCCCAATTACCCGGTAAAGCACCCCGGCTTTCTGGCTAATTTTTTTTAATAAACCCGCAAATGACAAACTGTTTTTTTACCCCTGATTTACAGGCGGTGATGGGGGCCCATGGCGGCGGAGGCACTAGCCCCAGCACCGCCACCACCCTAATAGCCATCACCAGTGTACTTATTGGGAAATCCCCAAGGTGTTATAAGTTGTAATGTGACCTTTCTCTCTAAACATGTTCGTATTCGTTCGCTAGCGTCGTGTCTTTTTTAAAATTTTTGGATAGTTTTTATTCTGCTCACTTGAGTTCGTAATTTTCTCGGGTTTGTGACATCACTTTATTTTTGATAATTTAGTTCTTCAAATTCTTTTAGCCTTTTTTTTATTCTTTCTTTAAAATCATGCCCCAAATTGGCGTCCGCCCAAAAGTTTTTTTTTTTTCTTTTTTTTTTCCTCTTTTTGTTCGCAGTTTTGGAATTGTTTGTTAATTTGCTCGAAGGTTTTTAAATACGATTTTAAAGGGGATTAATTTTCTCATAGGCATGAAGAAACATCAATTTTTTTTTGGACTGTTTCTTTGAAAAATGGGTTCTGCTTTATCATTTATTTTTTGCCCGTTGTTTTTACTTAAATCTTGAAGTTCTATTTTGTATTTGGTTTTTGTTGGGGGTTTTTGCAGTGGTTTTGAAGTTTAGAAACAGCCTCCCCTTAATTTCGGTTTAACAAAGCTAAGCTTTCGATTTCCACCCCAAGTCTTTGTTAATTGTATTTGCCTACAAAATTTTTGGATTCGTTTTTTTTTAAGCGAAAAAAGTTGTTCTCGGCGGGGCCGCTTTTTAAAACAAATGACCCCCTTTTTTCTTCAAAATCAGGGTCATAAGTTTGGGGGGGTTTTAGGGCCCAAACTTTGGTTAAAAAGATTGGCCCTACTTTCTGTTAAATTTACGCCGCTGAAGCGCGAGCATGCTGTTCAAAGGAGCCGTTTCCCATGTCGTCTCCAGGACAAAAACATCTAATCTTTTTCCCTTCAATGCCTGCCATGTTTCTTTAATAAAAAACTTTTTTTTTTTGTTTTATAAAAAAAAAGTCACAAGATTGGTTCAATTCTTGCCCGCCATAGACATTTAAAGAGCCCTTGGGGGAAGGGAAAAAAACGGAAAAATTACTGTTCCAAATAATCCATCTACTATTGATGGGGGATCAAAATTTTTCTGTCAAAATTTCCCCGACCTAGGGCGAAAAGTGATTGTGGGGGGCTGCGCGATTATTTCAAAATAGAACCGCTTAACAACGACCCAACAGGACAGTTGTACAGAATTTGGGGCGGGCAATCGTTGAAAAAAAATTTCATAAAAATTTAGGGCAAAATATTTTCTTTTCATAATGCGACATTTTTTTAACCTATTCTGATCTATGGTAACCGGGAATGAAAAAGGGTGTCTTTCTTTCGGAATCGAAAAAGAAGATGCCTAAAAAATAGAATGGCGTGAAAGCTAAAGACGGCAAAAGGTATGTGCTGTAAGTTATGCGTTTTTGGTAATCCTTTTATACCCCCTTTGTTTTGAGTTGTTAAAAAACCTCCCTACTTTCAAGGAGCTTAAAAGACGATTGTCAATGAACTAATTTAATGCTACAAATTGTTATTATACTACAGAACCCCCAACAAAATACAGATTTTGACTCTCTTAGAGTTTGACACGTTAGCAAAACCCCCTTAGCGGGCTGTGAGCAACAAAATCAGTAAAATTAGCAAAAATTTTTCGAAAGAGTGATTTTTATTCTAATATCCCAAAAAGGGGGAATATAGGAAATTTTTGTTTTATGCCGCGCAAAACGCTTAAAGGGTTTTTTTTGCTGTGTAAAATGAAGAACCCTTCAAAAGACAAAAGAAAATTTTTGTTTAAACCCAAAATAAAAAAATGCAATGACAATTGAGGGTAGTCCTAACCAAATTACGCTCGGGCTTAAACCCTTTTCAGCATTTTGATGAAAAAAGGGGAAAGTTTGGGGGTGGGAGGTGTAGAAAAAACCAAAAGTTTGACCTTGTGTCTAAAGATCTACATCTTCACAGTGTTAGACTTGATCATTATTTAACAACGAAATACGGTTTATGGATTGACCTAAGGGCAACGGAGGATAATCAGTTACATGGAAGGGGAGAGAACTGTTAGAGACATAATA
Source organism: Conus ventricosus (assembly GCA_018398815.1). Taxonomy (NCBI): domain Eukaryota; kingdom Metazoa; phylum Mollusca; class Gastropoda; order Neogastropoda; family Conidae; genus Conus; species Conus ventricosus. Next base: position 69,855,729 of record CM031615.1, read on the forward strand.
AACATTCAAATTGATAAAGAAAAAGAGGCCCATAAACCACTTAACGTGTATTTGTTTTTAATATATGATGCGCAGCTGAATATTCAAGATAACAGATTAAAAGATATACAATACTAAATTATTTTTATTTTTAAAAAAGCATGTCTGTTAAGGTTTATCCAAATGCGCCTACAGCACCAGAGTCGCCACAAGAAGGGATAGTAGAAACCCCTAACAAAAAAAACCTTCAGATTAACAAACATTACGCAAATGCAACAAAAACTAGAGCAAGACCTTTCAAAATACAGCAAAACCAAACGAAGGTATTCTGCTGCCTTTAATGCTGTTACATATGTTAATACTGGAGCATCAACTATTAGTGCACTATCAGCAGGGACAAGTGTTGGTCTCTTAGCAACAGGCGTAGGTGCGCCCGCAGCTTTACCTCTAGGCAGGTTGTCTTTAGCTCTCGGCCTGTGTTCATTAGCTGTAAGTGCTGCTGGCAAAAAATTAAAAACTAAACTCCAAAGCACACAGCTATGGTTCAACTAATAACAGCTAAACTTGCTCGTTCAAACTGACAATAAATAAAGCGCTAGTTGACTCAAACATCACGGTGAAAATTTAGTCGTTTACAGGCCGATTTTGATGACTATAAAAGACAAAGTTTGAGCTTCAAAAAAAGGCAAGGGCAAGTTTTTCTCAACAGCCAGACCCGAGCAGATAAAAAAGGAAGTTTAAAAAAAAGTAAACGAGACAAATTTAAAATCTGTTCTAAACAGCTCGCATTAACAACATCAAAGGGCGTTTATACTTTAGTTAAAGAGTCCAAGCACAAAAAGACCGTTGATATTGATTCTGATTAAGACGACTTTGGGAGTCGTTGTATTTTTTTTTAAATTTAATAATTTATTTTGAGTTAGAAAGAAACTCAAATGGATAAGATATTGAAGGTCAGAGAATTGTTTGAAGCAATGTCGAGGGGAAGCTTTGAAGAGTACTGATGATATTGATTAGAAGTTTTTAAACCAATCTATTATTATATATTTATATAGAGAGAGAGGAGAGAGAGAGAGGGCTCTTATGATGTGTCTGTTTATGTGTTTTTGTTGGCTGGTAGTGTCTTGATATCTGAAGCAAATTCAGAGGAGAAAGCAATAAGATTTGGTGCATGTTCTATGTGTTGTCAGTCATTTACAGACTGTATTGTAAGAATTTCACAATAATAGATAATGTGTCACATTAGATATGTGCATGTTACTATGTGTTGTCAGTAATTTACAGACTGTATTGTAAGAATATCACCAATGATGATAATGTGTCACATTTAGATAAAGTGCATGTTACTTGTGGTGTAAGTAATTTACAGACCAGTATTGTAAAATTTCTCAAAAATGATAATTAGTGTCACAATTAGATTGCTTTGCAAGTTATTTGTGATTTTCAAGGATTCATAAAGTTTTGAAAGAGAAAAGCCGTTGGCAGTCATTGTATCAACGATGAGAACAAAGAGACGCTCAAGCCCACTGCACTTCACGCCACGAAATGAAACACACACACACAACCCACACACAACACACACACACCACAGACACACACACACACTCTCTCTCTCTTTCTCTCTCTCTCTCTCTCTCTCTCTTTCTCTCTCTCTCTCTCTATCTCTCTCCTCTCTCTCTGTGTTCTCTCTCTCTCAGTTTTTGTTGTATTGTTTAATACTGTTTGATGAATTTTATGTTTCTTTTCAGGTGGATCATTGATGAAACTTTAATCATCAGAACGTGAGGTCTATCTTAAACATCACAGCCAGTTTGCCGTGTGGTTTCAGTGTCATGCTGTTGGACAGCAGTTTGCCTATTGTTTGTTTCATTTTGATTTATGCTGAACCGTGTGAAAACGGATTTTGTAAGGAGCTGAATTAACTATTGGGATTTTCTTTGGATTTCAACTCCCCAAGTAGGGCTAGGTTGACTAGAAGATAACTGAGTGTCAGTTGCAACAACCCAAAAAAAACATTATGACTTTTTTTTTTTTTAATTGGTTAATTTGACATGTCAAGAAAATCAAACAATTGAATAATGTCCGACTCTCACTTGTGCAGTTTTGACACGCTATTCAGTAGACAATCAGAAGATAGTGCCTCCCCCCCCCCCCCCCCTTATTTTTTTTAGTTTACAATAATTTTGTGCATCATTTACATAAAGTACTTTTAATATGTTTTACATAATTACACATGTTTCAATACAAACACACTAACCAAGCCCTCATGGACTCACTGTACTTTTTTTTTTTTTTTTCGGAGTTGCCTCAAAATGTGCCACAGGAAAAGTGTCTTTCAGCAAACAGAATGGTCCTCACAGAGCTTTACGCAGTGTCTATCCTCGGTTTGGATCCCCAATTTAACCGCAAAAATCTTAACGATCTCCGCGACCCAAGTCAGCTTACAAACTAATAGACTGACTGTGCTTCTCTTAGTAAGAAAAAGAAAATCTTATGTTCACTAATCTATAAGGGGGGGGGGCGGGGGGGGGGGGGAGGGGGCGGGGAAGGAGGAAATTCCTGAAAAAGAAAACAAAAACAAATTAATTCATTCTTGTTAAAATCAACTGAACGAAATATATCTTTATCATGTGGGATATTTTTAATCTTTGTTCTTTCATCTTTTCGTTATTTTACCTAATGTGACCTGGCGCGTTGCTTAGCTGTAATTGGTCAGTCGTGGTCATCTCTTTATATTTATCAATGTCACCTAGTACATCCATGCATTTTTTAAAAAAAATTAAAGAAAGAAACGGAGTTTGTGCCCTCACCAAGGCTCCACGCACAGTCATGGAGCTGGTCTGTCTTCAGGGCAGACTGGAACCCCCAATTTCTTTTTTTCTTTTTTTTTTCCTGCGGAGATACAACTGTCACCTTGATGTGTTTGTTCACCACATTCATTACATGCATTTATCCCATTCAGCGTAAAATCATGCGTAGCGTGGTCAGAAAAACTTAAGCGGATGTGGTGTAGGGTATGTTTTGGGGACATGTGCAGCAGTGACGCACCTTGATGATACTATAACGAAAATTACATGCTGGCTGCAAAATTTCCACCCACTTCATTTTCTTCTCCCCCCCCCCCCAACCCCCTCTCTCCCCATGTCTTTCCCCTCTCTCAGTGCTTCCTGTTCTGTCAAAACTACCTACCCACCCTCTCCCCCCACTCTCCCCATATCTCCCACCTTTCCCCATATCCCTGCCTTTTCTCCCACTCCATCCTTCCTCAGTTTTGGGATAAAGAAGTTTTTGGGAATGTTTGGTTTGTGATGTGGTCTTCTCCAGTTCTCAGTCGTCAAGCTCTCCCCACCTCCTTCCATCTTCCCTGTACCCAATAGTCTGTTTTATTTTAATAAAACTAGTCATTTTTTTTCTTAGGAAGAAAGTTGGCATATTCATTGGATAATGTTGATTGTGCGTCAGCACATTTCAATTACATAGAGAAAGAGACCTATAAATTACAATCCTGACTCAAACCACACTCACACAGTTTCGGGTGGTTGACGTCAGGAAATTGGTATTTTATAGTTCATCTGACAAGTAGACTTTAACAACGAATTAATAATGATTAATCAATCACACATTTTTCAATAACCAAAAAATAACGATTTTTTTACAAAACAATGCATTAATGGTCGTAGGATTATCCGTTTTCAATACTAATTTACTAACTTTTTAGATTTTTAGTTTTTTGCTTAATCTATGTTTTCTGTTCATTGTCATAACATCATTTTTCAAGCAAACATCATCAAATGAGTTCTGCTTTCTGTGAAATAAAAATACCGTCTTTTAACTGTTCTCTAAAAGTGTCTTTAAAACGAGTTATATTTTTGACATAAAATCCACACACTTATCCCTGCATGTCTTCGGCACGAATGCAGTTTTGATAAAGTGTTTCTCTTTTTAACTATGTCTCTTTCTTGCCGAACCAGTCATCTGGTAATAAAATAGTGTCGGCGTTCCTTCAAACTGTCTATTAAAACTGTTACTAAAACACTCACTCAGTTATTGCTAGGATCAACTAAATATATTTCATCTTCTGTCCATATAAAACCTTCTATAATGATATGCTGTGTTCCATTTAAGCGTTTTTTCTTTTATTTTTTTTTTTTTTTTTTGACAGAAAATACAATATGATCAAATTATAGCGATAAAACTGTTTGTAATAGGACGAGGATAAATATTGTTTTTCACAAAACCAGTTGCCACAAATCAATGAAACCAATGAGGGTTTTTGTCATACAGGTTTAAACCTGCTCGATAGTTTTATAACAGAATTTAATCTAATCTGTATTGTTTTTATCTTGCCCTCTCTGTCAAACTTGTTCAGTATAATAAATCCTATTAAGATCTAACTGCGGTCAAGATTAATTCAATTTAGTTATGTAAGATTGTTTCTATTTAGGACTAATATTGATTTTGTCACGGGTTGTAAATCGGACCTAATCCTCCAACGTAGTAAGAACGACGACGTAATTTAAGACTGTCAAACGTCTAAGTTTTAGCCAGCTAATTAGAATTCCTTTTAGAAGGCCGTCACTAAACGCCCAACAAACCCAACCCTTATCCACATCTTTAAGACAGAAATTTCAAATATTATTGTGAACGTGTCTTTCCTAATTTCATTTGCGGAATGATCTGTAATTTTGTAGAAGCTCTTTAAAACTGATTCTCCTTCTGTGGAGGATGTAATGTTTCTTTACCCATACGGCCTTATTTCCATTCTCTTTCGACTATTGTCCTCAGGCATAAGACTTACATTGTAAAGGGCAGAGTTGAATGCTTTTCTAAAACATTTTGTGGCGGCTAAAAAATGTAAATGGGCTTATGAATTCAAATTTTATGTCCATTCTAAATATGGTTCTAAGTGCCATTTGCTGTCAGGTTTTCGAACTATTTTAATTCATACTGGCCAGCATTATTGCTTCTACCATTGCGCAGGTTGCTCTAGATTAGGAAACTTTTTGTTATCGCCACCCTCTTTGCGTTTTTATCACCATCTTTTAGTGTACTCAAAACCATACAAAAGCGCCATCTCGCCATTCTGTTCAAAGTCGCAACGTCTGCAAGGTTTTTAAAATAAAGTTATACACTGACAGGCGTAATGTAACTCCTGATTTTCAGGCCACGCGAATTTTTTCTAGTTTACAACATATTATTTTATTTCAAAACAATGTGCAGGTTATCAATTATCACGACTTTTTCCCAGTATTGTCTGCAATTTTTATATAAAAAGAACGACCCCCAACAAACTAATCTTTTAAACTGTAAAATTAGGGGAATAGTATAATTTCATGATCGCAATAGCAGCTTTCCAGCTGGGAAGAGCTCTTAAAACAGATGAGGGCCTTCCATATATAAGTTTTCATCAGTGTCAGTCATCTAAATGACATAGAGAAATGAAAGTATGCAAGATTCGAGCGGATTTTCTCCCTCATAAGTAGTTATTTTTGGTGTAACTCTAAATCTATGATTGTCAGCTGCAAAGCCTAACATATAAGCCTAGCACTTATACTCTCACGTCAAAATGAATACCCTTGACAGTACATAACGTGCCTACACCCGCTAGTATGACTGTATACGCCAACGACCTATGTATCCTCTTCGCACTCCTCTGCCTTGAGAGAAAAATTTTTGAAGATCCGCAGTACTACAGCCACCACGCCACCTTCATCCCTCCAAACGTGCACCACCTTCTTCTCACGCTGACGCACAAACCAACACGTACATACATCTAATTACCCCCACCAATCCCTATGATAATCTGCAACCTACATACCACTTAAAAAAACCTTACTCACCCCCTAACCCAACATTATTTTTTGTAACTCATACAAACTATCCCTCTCCTCATTACCCAAACAACCAAGCTATCCTCACCCACTCAGCGTCGCATAAACACCACAACCCCAAAGCAAGATATACTGGCTATAATCAACTGATAGTTGCCCACCTCGCACAAGTCCTACCCTCGCTCCACATCCCCGTCGACCCACCTCAGCACACGTACACTCTCTAACTATAAACTGCTGCACTCACAACCCGACGCATTCAACCCAATCCCCCCACCCCCCCGCACCATAGATACACACTAATTCACAGCGCCGACGCGACCCGTTACTGGTTCCGCCCCAATTCGTTTCAATAGCATGTTCTAAAAAACGAAGGACGGGCTCTTGAGTTGTTAATGTTACAAAACATATTTTAAACGAAATAACATGAGTGCCATTAAATCATACTAATGCAAAAATATTTCTGACTGGGCGCACTACAAATCTTAATAAATATAACAGATAATCTTGAATTTCTGTGACTCAGTTCTGACGCCTTTCAAGTAAAGGTTAGTACTCCATTGAAAGAGCTATCTTAACCCGCCTATTTAAACACGACCAATCACGAAAAGTGTGGTTTTTTCATCGATCATCACAGATGCAGTTTTATCAGAACCAGTTTAAACATTGCTCGTTGTCTTGTGCATCATTGGATGTGGGATAGTGAGTGGCGAATGCTGATCACTTAAATCATCTGATCCTTTTTGAGGTCAGTGTAAAGATTTCACTTTTTTATTACACCTTCAGACGTATTCTTGACTGAACTGCAAGCGCCATTGCAAATGACAAAACGTTTTATTCCATTCAGCAACAGAATAGAATGAAGGTTTTTGAAGGATCTGTAACAAATTTAATTTTAAGGGCCTACGACAGACTTTAGACAAAAAGTACGGATTATTAATCATGTGTTAGGCCACCCCTTATTTTGGGGCGTGATACAGAAAGACTATACTATGCTTGGATCTACTTACACCTCTTTCTCTTCTGCACAGCTGTCACCTTGGGTCCAAGAGCAAAGAGCTAAAACAGCATGGGACAACATTTATCTTAGGACACTTTCTAAGGGCCTAACTCCTAAAGCAGGTATAGAACGATAAAACGACTCTGTATCTTACTTACGTTTTGGTGTTTGCTAGGGTTCGCACAGCCACAAACGCAGATCGAGCATAACTGATCCTTCTACTGGTTTTGATGCACAAAAACACATACTTAGCAAATTAAGAGGACGCCATTAATTCTACAGTTGATTTACCTACAAGTATAAAAAGTACCTAAATGTTTAACAATTCGCAAGATTCGAAATGAAAGTAGACTATGATGTTAAGTACTGGTTTATACATGCTGCCTTCTGACTCAGACTCCAGATAGGCACAATAATAAACTCAAGAATGAAATCCTTGTGGCAGGCAATGAAACAGAAGGTCGGAAAAAAAAAAAACGAATAAAATTCCTGAGCCAGTAATTTGCAAGCGGGTAAACAAACAATGTCGACCCCCCAAGGAATAAGTCTATCCAATCCCGTGGCCAAAGCCGAAGGGCCGTTGAAGACAGTCAAAAAAAAATAATGGACATGAATATGAAAAGACAGCGCTTGGTTTTTGGATTAACTTGCCTAGGATTAATCGGTCTTTATCTTACTAAATATAAAACCCGACTATAAGAGAATAATGCCCATAAGTGCTCGGCCATAAGCCAACTACTTTTGCTTGCAAGTAGACAACAAAAGACAGCTCACAAAACACCCCCTAATATATGGTATGATCCACGCTTTATGGCTAATTTTTTTAATAAACCCGCAAGATGATCGAGCTGTTTTTACCCAGTTATCAGGCGGTGATGGGGCGATGGACGGCCGGCAGGCACTAGCCCAGCACCGCCACCACCCGTAATAGCCATCACCAGTGTACTTTTGCAAATCCAAAGGCTGTTTTATAACACTTGCTAATGTGACTCTTAGCTACTCTAAACAGTGTTCGTATTAGTTATGCTAGCGTGTTGTCTTCATATAAAATTCTTTGGATAGTTTCTCTTATTCTGCTCACTTGAGTTGTAATTCTTCAACGGTTAGTAGACATCACTTCTATTCTTGTTAATCGTAGTTCTTCAAGTTCTTTTAGCCTTTGGTTATTCCTTTCTTTATTATCATGCCCTAAGTTGTTCGGCGACACAGCCTCAACGTGATTTTCTTTTTCTTTTTTTTATCTCTTTTAGTTCAGTCAGTTTTGCTGAATTGTTTGTTAATTAGCCTCTGAGGTTTTTAAAATACGATTAAGGGCATATTAATTCTCTCATAAGGCAATGAAGAAACATCAATTTTTTTGGTACTGTTTCTTCTGAAGAACTGGTTCTGCTTCTATTACATTTATTATTTTGCCTGATTGTTTGACTTAATCTTTGAAGTTCTATGTTTAGTATTTGGTTATCTGTTGGGAGTCTACTGCAGTGTGTTTTGAAGTTTAGAATACAGCCTCCTCCCTTATTTCGGTTTAACAATGCTAAGGCGCTTTCGAATCTACCCACCCTAAGTTCTTTGTCTAATTGTATTTCATGCCTACCCAAACATTGATGGACTTCGTTTATTTGTAAGCTGAACCAAGTTGTTCTCGGGGGGTCGGGGCGCTTTCAAAAAACAAATGACCACCTTTTACTTCAAAATCAGGGTCTATAAGTTGGGAGGTTATAGGACTAACCTTGGTTAAAAAGATCTGGCCGTTAATTTCTGTTAATTCAGCCGCAATGAGGGGAGCGTGAGCGATGCTGCTATCACAAAGGAATCCGTTTCACTCATGTCGTCTCAGGATTCAAAAACATCATAATATTCTTCACCTTCAAGGCCTGCCCATGTTTCTTTAATAATAAACTTTTTTATTTTGTTTTATAAAAAAATGTCACATGCATGGTTCAATTCTTGACGCATAGAAGATTGAAAGAGCCCCTTGGGTGAGGGAAATAAACGGAATATTAACTGTTCCAATAAATCCATTACTATTGATGCGGATCAATTTTTTCTGTCAAATCTTCCAGACCTAGGAGCGGATGAAAAGAGACTCTGTGCCAGGATCTGGCAGCGACTTACTTTCAAAAATAGAACTCGCTTCAACAACAGACCCAAACAGACAGTTGTACAGAATTTGGGGCGGGGCAATCGTTAAGAAATTTTCTATAATACTTGAGGGACAAGAATATTTTATTTACATAATGCGACATTATTTTTAACCTATCTGATCTATGGTAAACCGGGATTGTGAAGGGCTGATCTGCGTTTCATGGAACGAAAATGAAGATGCACTAAAACATATGATAGGCAGCTTGAAGATGCTTAGACGGCAAAGGAATGTAGCTGTAATTTTTATGCGTATCTTATGGTAATCGCTTTTCCATACCCTTAGGATTTTGAGTTGTTAAAAGCGCATTGCCCCATCTTTCAAGGAAGCATTAAAAAGACAGAGTGTCATATGAACTAACTTTTTAATGACTACAAATATGTTACTTATATCTACAGACACGAAGCAAAGTACAGCATTTCTGACATCTTAGTTAGAGTTTGACATCGTTAGCAACCCTAACTTTTAGCAGAGGCTGATCGAGCAACAATATCAGTCAAAATTAGCAATATATTACGAAAGCGTGATTTTTATTCTAAATATCCTAAAAAGCAGGGCAGACACATTAAGGTATTTTAGTTTTAGTTCCGCAGCAGATCGCTTAAAGGTATTTTATTGCTGTGTGAACAATGAAGAACCATTCAAAAGACAACTGAAAATTTTGTTAATGTCCCAAATAACAAGTGCAATGTACCATTGAGGTAGTCCTAACCAATCTACGCTAAGCGGGCTTTAACCTTATCAGCATTTTGTATGAAATAAGAAAAACTGTTTGGGGGTGGGCTGTGTTAGAATCCAAAGTTGACCTTGTGCTCGAAAGATATACATCTTCCAGTGTAGACTTGATCATTATTTAACAACGAATCGGGTTTATGGATGACCCTAAGGTGCAACGGGAGGATAATCAGATACATGGAAGCGGGAGAAGAGAGAAACTGTTGAGACATAACTAAACATTCAAATTGTTAAAGAAAAAAGAGAGACGATAAACCACTTAACGTGTATTTGTTTTTAACTATGATGCGAGCTGAATATTCATGATAACAGATTAAAGGATTACAATACTAAATTATTTTTATTTTTAAAAAAAGCATGTCTGTTAAGGTTTATCCAAATTGACGCCTACAGCACCAGAGTCGCCACAAGATGGGAATAGTAGAAACCCCTAACATAAAAACCTTCAGATTAACAAACATTACGCACATGCACAAAAACTAGAGCAAGACCTATCAAAATACAGCAAAACCAAACGAAGGTATTCGATGGCCTATAATGATCGTTACCATATGTTAATACTGGATCATCAACTATTAGTGCACTATCGCAGGGACAAGTGTTGGTCTTTAGCAAAACAGGCGTAGGGTGCGCCCGCGCTTTACCTCTAAGGCAGGTTGTCTTGCTCTCGGCTTTGTTATTTAGTGTAAGGCTGCTGGCAAAAAAATAAAAAAAAACTAAACTCCAAAAAGCTCCAGTATGGTTCAACAAATAACCGCCAAAACAAAGCTCTTTAAAACTGACAATAAATTAAAGCGCAAGTTGACTCAAACATCACCCCCCCCCCCCCACACCCCCCTAAGTAGAAGGACAGAATTAGTCGTTTTACAGGGCCGATTTTTGATGACTATAAAAGACAAAAAGTTTGATCTTCAGAAAAAGGAAGGGCATGTTTTTTCAACAGCAGGACACCGAGCAGATAAAAAAGGAATGTTTAAAAAAGTAAAGAGACATTAAACTATGTTCTAACAGCTCGCATTAACAACATCAAGGGCGTTTTTACTGTAGTTTATGAGTCCAAGCACCAAAAAGGACCGTTGATATTGATTCTGTTTAAGACGACTGTGGGAGTCGTTGTATTTTTTTTTATTTAAATAATATTTGAGTTAGAAAAGAAACTCAACATGGATAAGATATATGAAGGTCCAGACGAATGGTTTGAAGCAATGCTCGAGTCGGGAGCTGTTGTCAAGAGTATACTGAATGATATTGATTTAGAAGTTATTAACTACCAAAAACGAGCGGGGAAAGCGTCTGTTTTATGTACATGCCATTTTCTCAAGTTCCAAGGTAAATAAACAATACAAACCGCAAGATTAATTAATGTTAAAAGTTTTTTTAATCGACTATATAACAATAATGAAGAAAATCTAGAAGTTCTGGGTCTCAACTCAAACAACAGACTATTTCTTTCTCATTATGGGACTTAACAACCTGGATGGGCAGCCCAAAATGCTTACACGTTTGATGAAGCGCTGAAGAAGCCAAAATGAGAGGCTCTGGTTGGTACAGAGGGCAAAGTCTTAGAGATTAGATTAAAAAACAGGGCAAAGTATGCTTAGATGTAGCATGGCATTTTTACCATTCCGCTGCCCCCAGCATTGGTAGCGAAAGAGCAGTTCTAACATAAAGAATACAGACAACCAAATGTTTCAAGTGGAGCGTTCTTGCAAGGCCTGCGTTACGTCCGCCAAAACGCAGAGAGAGTGTTAACTATTGTTCTTAATCAAAGATTCAACTTCGATGGCATATCCTTTCCTGTTAGTTGTAGACAATTGATCAGGTTTGAAAAACAAAACAAAACCAATAAACTGTTAATATCTACACATGGGATGAGTGAAACGATCTACAGCCTATCAGAGTGTCCAAAAAAGTCCATCAATGGCGAACCAGACAAAAGCCATGTTGAGTACTACTGATTTTTTCCACTGCAGGGCTACCCCATTACACATTGATACGCACAATGATAACTATTGCGGCATACTTCAAAAGATGGGCACAAAACAAAGAATTCTGTAGAAAATGTTTAACAAAATTCCATCTGTTCAAGCCGGAAGTGAACATATTAAACATTGTATCAGCCAGTGTCTGTAAATACTGAACTAATTACGACGAAAAGAAGGCAGTAAAGTTAGTTTTAAGAACTTGAAACGGATGCAAATTACTCCATACGTAGTTTACGCAGACTTCGAGTCGCTATTGTCTTATGAGGAACCCAACCCCACTGAGGATTCCTTAAAACAGCCTTTGTGAGTATCATCAGATTTGTTTCATCTTGCCTTGTTATTGTCAGGTCGGATGGCGCCCATTCAGAACCAAGTAATTGTATAGAGGACCAGATGCTGCAGAATAACTTCTTAAAACGCATGCAGGCACGTGCGTAACGCCTGTCTAATATCTAAACTTATCTGAATATAATGACGCCTGAAGATCATCAAACAGTTTAAATCAGCCACTCATGTTGAGATTTGTGGTTTAGAACTAATGTTAAACAGTGAAGGGGGCCAAATAACAGGTGGACACTTGGCGGCCAGCGGGTAAGAGACCATGACACATTAGAGGCAAGTCAGAGGGAGCAGCACCCAGTAAATGCAATCTTCAACTCTAAAGTTTGATCCTTAGACATGGAAGCTGCCTGTTTTCTTTCATAACTTGCGGAGGTTACGACCTCCACCTTTATTATGCAAGCAGTAACCGACGCCTTCAAAGGTAACATGATTGCACAGTCATAAGAAAGCTACATGTGTTTCACTTTAAATAACTTGTCTTTTTTAAGAATCTATGCAACACATGATGGGTTCATTAGAGTCGCTGGCTATGTCCTTAAAGTCATGCCCCAATAACGGAAGAATATTTGACCAATTCTTGTTAGAAAGGGCGTTTACCCTTATGAGTTATGAACAGTTGGGAAGGTTTGACGTAGACACACTTCTCCTAAAGGCGCGTTCCTTTTCTAGTCTCGAGGATAAGGCATGTGACTTCTGATTACCAGCATGTTCAAGCTGAGTGGCAGGAAGTTAGAGTGTTAAAACGATGGGAGACTATCATGATGCATACTTGATGGCGGATACATGTTTGTTGGCGGACGTTCTTTGAAATTACAGAAAGACCTGCATGAAACATTACGGCTGGATCCAGCGCAATTATTTCTGCCCTGGGATAGAGCTGGACGATTTCTTAAAGTTTACTTGGATACAGATTGAAAAATTTTTTTATTGTCGATTTACCAATGATTCAGATGATTGATATAAAACCGGATTGCATGGAGGAATTAGTTATGGAGTCGCATCATTACTGTAAAGCAAACAACAATACCTAGATGATTATGATCCAAGTAAAAGGTCTAACTATCTCATGTATTTAGATGCAAACTATCTGTATGGTTGGGCTATGCGCAATCACTTCCATTATGTAACTTTAAAATTGTACACTGGCGGCGGTACACGAATATTATTCAAGGCATTAAAGGGTTGAGCGTTTAACGCCCGATCGACAGCGTGGTTTCATTCTGGAAGTGACTTTCGAATATCCTCATGAACTCCAATGACCTACATAATGACAATCCATTAGCAGCTGAAAGTCTAAAGATGCAAATAACAGAGGCCTAAACTTGTGCCTAATCTTGAGCAAAAAAAAATTATGTCTGTCATTAACAGACTTCTACAATTTTATTTAAGCATGGTTGGAAGTTGACAGCTGTTAATCGTTAATGCTTTTGATCAAGAACAGTTCATGAAACCATACATCATGAAGAACACAGATCTTAGAACTAAATCCACAGATGCTTCAGAAAAAAAGACTTTTTCAAGCTGATGAACAACAGCTGTTTCGGAAAAAGACCTATGGAAAATCCACACAAAGCGTTTAAAAGATGTCAGGTGTCAGTCACAGAGAGAACGAAGCATTCAAGCTGTCTTCAAAACTAATTATCAGGATTTTAGAAGATTTCACATGATCAGCTTTTTGGCATAATGATGAAAAAAAGAAAGTCAATTAGGACAAAAACCTGTATTTATGGGTTTACCGTTTTAGCATTATCAAAGCTTTGATGTTAGAATTTCTTTATGACTACTTAAGCCTTGTATTGAGTCCAGAGTACTTTACACAGATAACAGACAGTTTTGTTATAGATATCCTAATGAAGACATCTATAAAGACATGGTATTAGACCCTCCGGGGGGTCGACATTGTCGTTGCGGAGGGTTTGCGTGAGGTCCAGTGATCTTAGGCTTTGCTGGCAGGGGGGGGGGCATCAATACTTGGAGTTAGGATGTTTTTTTTCACCCTGCTTCTAGGATGAGTGGTGCAGATGATGTTTGCTAAGCGTAAGTGGTATGGAGTTGATGCCCCTGGTTAGGGCTTACCATGTCAGATGGGATAAGGGTGAGGATCCAGACTTACAGTAACGCCTTTTCCTTTTCTTGTTTTTCTGCCCACCTTATTTGGCCTTTTCTATCTTCGTCTCCTTCAAGTCTTCTTTTCCTCACTCCTTTTCTCTCTTTGGTCTCTTAAGTCCGGGCCGCGTTTGCCGTGCGGTTGCGACCTGTTGTTTTCGGAGGGGAGAATGAGATCATGTGATTGAGCGGGGCCAGCGCTCTCAAACTCATCACTTTGGCGCGGACCTCTCATATGACAGGGGAAGTACACTTTGGCCGGGGGGAGTACTAATCGGCTCCCCTTCTTGGGGTTGGGTACCAGACGGGCAGTTCCCCAAGCTGGCCAAGTAAACCCCTGCAGTGTCAGCTCTTGTTCCCGGGAGTTAGCATGATCATGGGGGGATAGGTTTGGTTGCTTCTGCTTTACGTTTATGTCTCTCCGAAGCCTGGAAGGGGTCAAGACATTGGTTTCATGGCCCTGGCCCCATAGTTGGACTAAAGGTTTGGGTGGGTAGAGGAGGGATGAATTACAATAAATTAAACTATGACTTCTTTAAAAAAATATCCCCACCAAAAGGAAGAGGAAGGCAAGTTCCCTGTTGCAGGCGGATTTCGAAGGTGACAGCGATTCAGATACTGAGGTACGACAGAGGACAGGTTTTGGGCTTTCCTGGCTCGTGGTGGAAGGGACAGAGCAGGAAAGACCCTTTCAGCTTGAGCCCTTTTGCTGTCCAAAAGGGCTTTCTGGAAGTATAGCAGGTGAACCTAGGTCCATAAACGGTTTGGGGGAATGGTTCATTTTTCTATGTCGATCACAGAAGCAATACGAAAGCTTGCAGAAAGGCAAAAAAGCTTGTGGTTAGGGAGATCAGGGTGACTCCCCATAAGCAATTAAATTCATCCAAAGGTGTGATTAGATGCAGAGATCTGGCGGGTGTCAGAGGGGAATAAAACGGAGATGGGTCCAGGGTGTGACGGCGGTGCGCAGAGGTTACGGTAAAGAAGGGATCAGAGTGAGTGGCCACCAACACCCTCTTTCTGACCTTCTTCAAACCCGTGCTGCCTACGGTCTATCAAGGTTGGTTACCTAAATGTTCTTTGTTCAGCT
Source organism: Conus ventricosus (assembly GCA_018398815.1). Classification (NCBI taxonomy): domain Eukaryota; kingdom Metazoa; phylum Mollusca; class Gastropoda; order Neogastropoda; family Conidae; genus Conus; species Conus ventricosus. Next base: position 69,870,940 of record CM031615.1, read on the forward strand.
TATGTGCCGTCCCCTTTGAGGTGCTTCAGGTTGCAGAAGTTTGGCCTGTCAGGGACCGCTGTTCAGGGCAAGAGGTATGCGGTTGTTTGCTGCAGGCAACCCATGATGGGCCCGTGTCAAAAATCGGCACATTGTGTAACTGCGGTGTCGGACATCCCTCCTCTTCCACGAAGCTGGCCCCCCTTTGGATTCAAGAATCTGCTATACAACGATGTTAAAACGGGAACAGAAGATCTCATTTTTTGAAGCCGGAAAAAAGTGTGGGCAGTCAGACACAACAGTTTCCTATGCTTCGGCTGTAAAGCGGTTCCCACCGTTCACACTCGATCAGTTGTGTCAGACTGAGACTTTAGTTTTCAAAGACACTGCAAGTCAGAACTGTCAACCCTGGTGGAAGGGCTGGTCCAACACCTTCCAACCCAAGGTGAATGCCCTGGTGGAGGCAAAAATCCGCCCCCTCAGACTGCCAGCAGTCTACAACTCTGTGCTGGGCAGATTTAAAAAACCAGCTAATCCCCCTGACTCTCTGTCCAGTCGCCCGTGCGGGAAGGGAGATCAACACAGTGTGGAGATGGTGGAGTTGAGGAAGAAACCTCACCATCCCCCAAATCCGACCTCACCCATCCTCCAACTCCAGGCCTTTGTCTCCTGCGGGAAGTTCTGGCAGCAGGTCCAAAGACCACCACAGTCCAGTTAAAACTAAATAATAAATTCTCTCATTGGACGCGATGTTGAGGAGGAGATGACCTGATACTCTATCCTTTTTCGCCTCTGCACCATGGATAGTTACCTTCTCCATGGATAATCTGTGGATAAATTCCAACTTTGAGGAGATGGCGCTTCTGTGTCAGTCTATAAAACTACCGTCGTGGCTCTTCAAGAAACTCAAAATCAAAGCCGAAGACCTTTACTCTTCTGGCTTTAATATCCTTTCAAAACCTGCACAACCATCACGTTGGGACTGACGGGCGTGTTTGCCTTCTATCCATATATCTTTGTTGTATAGTCCTGTCGCTCTGTCTACCTCCCCTTCATGCTGTAGTTGCGAGGAGTTCACCTTCCTCAAGACTGTGACGATCTGTTCCCTTTATCTTCACTTCGTCCGGTTTGTTGTCAGGACCTTGTCAATCTGTTAGGGGAACTTCCTCGACCTTTTTTTGCTGTTGGGTGACTTTAACGGTCACATCCCTCATTGGGGTTGTTGCCTGGTACGTCATCCAGAGTCTGCTGATTGAGGATATCCTGCGGATAAGGATTTTTGTTATCGTCTGTCGACGCGATCTGCACTTACCTCACTCTTCACAGGTTCACTTTGAGCTTAGATTTGTCGGTTTGTGACCCTGCTGGTTCCCTGGACTATGAGTGGTCTGTCCTGACGTCTGCATGGAAGTGCCATTTCCCTGTTCTTTTACAGCCCATATTACTGAACCCGCCATTGTCTTCAACATCCAATTATAAGAAAAGCAAACTGCGGATCTATTTGACAGCCACTATTTCTAAGGAGTTCCAGGACAATGATTTTCTTCAGAGTCGGACCCGGCAGAATCACTGATAACACTGTGATCAACTTGTGCTAAAAACCTGTATTCAGTGTCTTCCGACAAACTCCAAATGCCAAAAACACCCTGGTTCGATTTAGACTGCCAACAAACTTTCCAAAGTTAGAAAACGGGCTCGGTCAGGTATAACCAACGACCTTCGGTCCCAACGCTTAGTAGCCATCAGAAATCCGTGCTAATTCAAGACCACACTTTTAAATTCAGTTAAAGTCGGGTCCTGGAGAAGCTTCTGTCAGGCTGTACATCAAAACTTCTAAGAAAAAAGTGTGGAAACATCACTTAAGAAAATCAAAGGGAGATAACACCTGTCCCCTGTGCACCATCTCCTAAGTTTTCGGATTCTTTAATAACAGAAAGAAAGCAAGTTTGCTAATCTGCTAGCTTCAACCATAGAAAAGATTTCCTCTATTCTAATAAATCAATTAGCTTTTGTCAAACCCAAAGCCTAAAGAAAAATCACCTGCAACTTTTCGTCCGACAACATGGAAAGACTACATTCTTCATTTCATGTTAAACGAGCTGAATTGCCTTGCTTTCTTGCAGCGCATTCATCTCCAGGTATTCGAAGAAAATCCATTATCGGTGGTGAAAACATCTCCCGCTAGAAAGTCTGAACATACTGCTACATGTCTACATACCATGTGTGGACACAGGTTTTTTTCCCACCTCTTTGGCGAAATGACCTCATTATCCCATCCCAAACCTGGAAAGATTTTCTAATCCTTCAAATTAGCGTCCATAGCTTTGACCAGCTGTGTTTGTAATTAATGGAAAAAATGGTCAATGTGAGCTCATGTTGGAAACTTGAAAACCGTGGCTGTATGGCGAAAGAACAGAGTGGTTTCCGCAAACATCGGAACTACCGTGACCATTTGATTCAGTCTGGAAATCTACACTTCGGAATGCCATTCTGAACAAACAGCAAGCAGTGGCAATTTTCTTTGATTGGAGAAGGCCTACGTATACCACCTGGAAAGTGGTGAGGGATATTCAAGATCTCCACGATTGGGGTTTGAAGGTCATCTCCGCTATTTATTTAAAATTTTTTGGCACAGAACGGACAGTTTCAGGTCCGGGATTGGCACCACTCTTCTGATGTCACGAGCAGGAGTTGGGGTTCCACAGGGGAGCATACTATTCCTGCCATCTTTAGTATTAAGATCAACAACTTGTTCAATCAGTTCAGCAGGGTTCAGACTGCGATTGTTTGTGGATGATTTTTGATTGTTTCGCAACTGAAGCTGTACCCGATTGTCCAGCGCAGGCTCCAGCTTTGCGTAGATAAAATCCATCGGTGGGCGGATGAAAACGGTTTCACCTTTTCTGCTACAAATCCAGTGTATCACTTCAATTAATTTCGTCAGTTATTCACAGATCGGAACTTCAAGTAGGGGGGGGAAATCTCCCATTCAGCTGTTAAGGGCCAAATTTCTGGGAGTCATTTTTGACCAAAAACTTAACTTTCTCAGCCATATTAAAAACCCTCAAAACTGCCTGCCAAAAGGCACTGAATATTCTGCGGGTCGTAGCACACACCGACTGGGGCGCTGATAAGAAAACTTTGTTGCACTCTACAGAGCCCTGGTCCGTTCTAAATGGACTACGGTTGTGCTGTGTACGGCTCCGCAAGATCATCTTACCTCAAACTCTTGGACCCTATCCACCATCAAGGGCTTCGTCTCTGTCTTGGAGCGTTCCGCACCACCCCTGTGTACAGCCTGTACGCAGAGGCAGGTGAACCTTCACTGTCAATCGCAGGCTGAAACTGTCTTTGAATTATTACATCCGACTGTTCTCAGAACCACAGAATCCTGCCTATGACTGTGTTTTTGACCCTCCGTTCCAAAGTAAGTTTGAAACAAACCCGAATGTATTCCGCCGTTTGGGCTTCGTATGCAGCCTCACGTGCGGAATGCAGGTATAGACCTGGGAGTAGTTTCCGATTTTTCCAATTTTCCCGGGATCAACCTCCATGGACCTTTTTCACACCAGAGATTCGTTTTGATCTCGCAGCTTTCCGTAAGGAGTCTACCAGCTCTCTGGCGTACAAGGCTTTGTATGCCGAGCTCTGTTCCAAATTCTCATCCTATCAAAAAGTTTTCACTGACGGTTCCAAGTCTGTGGAAGGAGTGGCCTGTGCAGCTACTGCCCTGGGGCTCCTTTCAGATATTGTTGGAACTATACATTCAGATGCTTCTGTCTATTCTGCTGAACTTACTGCTCTAGTACTGGCTTTGAAGATAATCTCCCATTCTTCGAGGAGGGACTTTCTGGTTCTGTCGGATTCGCTGTCAGCTTTGGAGGCCATAGCTGGCCGCAACCTTCAGCATCCAGAACTTTTACTTTTTTTTAACTTTTTAGCAAGTTGAAGGCGGGACGGTTACAACATTACTCTTGCTTGGGTTCCTGGCCATGTTGGCATCGGCGGGAACGAAATGGTTGATCGTTTAGCCAAGAACGCCACAAGAGAGAAACTGTCCAACACTTTTATCCCCTGCTCAGATGTGAAACCCAAAATTAACGATTATGTGAGAGACCTCTGGCAGGAGGATTGGAACACACAGACGAATAACAAACTCTTTCAGATCCGTCCAAACTTTAAAGACTTCCTCCATCTACGTCGGGTGGTCGTAAAGAGGAAACGGTTCTGTGCCGGCTGCACACCGGCCATTCGTATTTTTACCCATTCTTACCTTTTAAAGAGTGAAGAAGCTCCGTGGTGCATTCCATGTCATGCACCACTCACAATGAAACATGTTCTTTTAGAGTGTTGGGACTTGCACGATGTGAGACACAAACATTTTACAGCGGAGTCCATGAAGATCCTGTTCAGGGATGTCCCGCCTGACGTGATCCTTGGGTTTTTGAGAGAAATTAACATTTTTCATCTGATTGAGATTTTACGGAAGAAAGGATTTTTAACAAAGTTTCTGGTTCGTTTGTAGACGATGTCATTTAACGAGATGTGTGTAAGGTTTTTTTTTTTTTTTTTTTTTTTTTTTTTTTTTTATAAATGACTGGTGAGTTGATTTTAACGTGGTGACAGCCCTGATGTGCCCTCTGCGGTCGGCTGGGCTATAAGCAACATTATCTTATCTTATCTCTTACATGGAATTAGAAGTAGCTAAAGGGCATGCGGGGTGGTACGACACATCTGATTATCCTAAAGATTCGCCTTTGCATTCAATTACTAACAAGAAGGTTTTAGGAAAGATGAAGGATGAATTATCTGGAGGGGTGATTAAGGAGTTTGTTGGGTTACGGTCGAAAATGTACAGTCTTTCGAGCCAGAAGAAAACCATTAAGAAAGCAAAGGGAATATCTCGCAGTGTTGTGCAGTCAAACATATCACATGACAACTACAAAGAAGCATTGTTCAATAAACATACTTTTCATCATGACAACGTAAAACTACGATCTAATCTACATAAGATCAACACAACTGTTGTAACAAAGAAGTCATTAGATAGAACAAACACTAAACGAGTATTTGTTAATCCAGAGTTTTCATATGCAATTGGACACTGGAGAACAGCATAATTACATACCTTCTTCACCGAAGAGTTTATATTCGGGTTCATATTTTTCCTGAAATTTATCTAGAAAATCAATCATATCATCTTCCAATTCATTCAAATTTTTTCTCATGTTTGCTTGACGTGCTCGAATTTTTTTTATTATTTCAAGATATTCTTTTTCCCATTTTTGATAGTCAAAATTTGGGATTTTGGGCTGTAAGTGATCTGGATGCAGTGCCATGTGCCAATGAATCCTCGTAATTGTTTCTTTAACAGCAGAATACGTACCATGTAATTCTCGTATTAATTCCTTAATAGCAGAACACGTATCATATGATCTCGTATTAATTCCAAGTTCTCTTTATTTATCATTCTTGTTTCGTTCTGAGCTTCCATTTTAGACTCAAATATATTTATGTAAATTAAAAATTAATTAAGCAACCGGAACTGTATCTGGTGGGATTATCTGCAGTTCTTCCTTCACAAAAGATCTTGAGGAGCTGGTTGTTTTCTCGTGTCAGTTTTTCGTAAATAATACACAGGCGGATTCATTTTTACAATTCTTTTTATTTCATACGGATCAACACTCCAAACTGGATCTGTTGCCCTGATGCGAGTGTCCCCTTCTGCTTCCCCCGGTAAATAAAGGTACCTTACTTTCAATCCAAATGGTAATAGTTTGCCAGATGAAGACTCTCCTTCAACAACTTCTATTGTTTGTTTTTTGATTGCTTGTACTGGTTTTAGCCCTTTAAATTCTTCATTATTCATTGCGCGCAAAACTGAGGGCAGTCTTCTAACCCATTCTGTGTTGCGAGAATTGTCAATCAGCTCTCTGTGATACTGGTAGGAGAAAAGTCTTTCAGATAACTGTTTGTTTAAAGTTTTCAACTAAAGCCTGTGATCTGTGCACTCCTGGAATGCCTCTTTTAATGGTAACTCTATGTTTTAACAATAATTGATTCACTCGGCCTTTAAATTCTTTTCCTCATCGACTTGAATCATGCGAGGATAAGTTAGTGGGCCTCGTTGATATATCAGTTGTATGGCAACAGCAGAAGCACTCTTTTGTGTTAATGGTTCTGCATCTTTGTATCTTGAAGCTATGTCAATGACTGTGAGTGCGTACTTAAATCTTTTTCGTCTGATCGTATCATGGGTAAATATAGAAGATCCATTTGATGGGTGTCGTTCGGTATTGTATTCACAAAGTGTGGTCTCTGTATTCGTCTAGGTGCAGGTAAATAAATTTGCCAAATCGCTTGTTTAGATAACCATTCCTTTGCTGTTTGTTCACTGACTCCCGCTGCTTGGCTTAGCTTTTTTATTGCCGTGATTCCCTTCCAATATCCTTTTGGCGAATAATAAGATTTTGTTCATTTTTATTCAGCCAATATTATGCGCAACAAAATACACAACGGTCATGCCAAAGACAATAAACACGATTTCTTGCATCTTTTGTTTTCTGATGGCTGATAAAGTCGCTGAATTTTGGTGGGGGCAATTTCTCGATTGGTTTGCCTGTTACAAGAAAATATTCTTTCATTGCCTGGTCAACGTCTTTAAATGTGTAAGCTGCATGTCCCTGTTTTTTCAGTTTGTCGTTTAATAAAATTTAACTGCTCAATTCTCTGCTTTTCATAGGTGTCTTGTGCAGCTGCTAGTTGCTCCATAGCTTTGTTATGTCTTTTCCTCTCACGTCATCCCGCAGTTTACTAAACGCGTAATTACTTCCGCTAAAAGCAAGCGCATTAACCACAGCGCCACCAATCATCATTACGAGTGAAGCCATTTTTATAAATGTATTTTTTTAATTTTACATATTGATACTGTCTGGAATTATTCCTTGCTTAACTAGAAAATCTTTCGTAGCAAATGAAGCTGTAATAACAGCAATCAGCTTTGCTGAGTCCTCAAAAGTCTAGTTTGCCAAGATCTGCTGGTTTTATTTTTAACAGGCTTTTACCAAGCATTGTGTATCCTACACTTAGACCGCCAATAACAGCAGAATAGTAAACAAGATTGGTAACAGTCTTTTCGGCGCTCATTTTTAAAAACAAAATAATAATTATATTTAGTAATAAAACATGAACAGCGACGATCTACTAAACATTCCTGAACTTATGATTACAAATGACCAAGTTGATGACCAAGCTGTTATGCCCCAAAAGGAGAGGTTGTATTCTTTAGCAGCATGCGGAAAAACAAAACAGTTCCTCGGCAATGAATTCAGCATAGAACAGATTCAACAGATGTCACCACAAGACATTATAAAGTATCATAACAGGTATGAAGCGCAACTGGGATCAAGAATGGTAAAAAGTGTAGGACAAACGGTTCTTAGTTTGTACACTAAACTAGTTAGTAGATTTGCCCCCATCGATTCTGAACAAGACTTTATGTATGATTTAACCCAGGATCCAGTTTTAACAAAGTCATTAGAGTCTCTAGGATGTGATCTGTATTACAGATTTGGAACATTATTGTCGCCGCTAATCATGGGGTTAATTACTTTTAATCATATAGATTTTATTTCCCTTCAAAATGATCGAGCCAGAAAATCAGCAGAATCAGAATCAGAAAACATTGAATCAGGTAGAGAAAGTGATCAGTAAAAATCCTGGACGCGTTGCAGCAGGAAAAAAATTAGCAGAGTGGAACAAACAAAAAAAATTAATGTTACAATCACAGAATATAGCTCATAATGAAAAAGTGCCAGAGCCGCAGCCAGTTGTTTCAATGCCAGATATAAAAACGCCAGAACAAGTTGATCCTACAACAACAGGGCTGCCTACACCACCAAAGTCTTCACAGAATTTTCTTAAAGCAATTGTCATTTTTGGCAGCATTGCTGTTGGGGGTGGTTATTACGGTTATAAAATATATAAACAAAGACAACAAAAACCAAAGCAGTCCAAACAATCTCTGCCACTAAATACAGAATCCGAACACAAAAGCATGCCAGAACCGCCAACAACAAAAGATCATTTCGATCCATTTCAGATGCAATAATACTTTAAGAACTTAATAAATAATTATAAGTTGACTTGAATAAGAACTTGATTGTACTTAGAGGATGACTTAATTACAAACTTGAGGTGACTTAAGTTAAGAACTTGAAGTAACTTGATCAAGAACTTATTAAGAACTTGAGGCGACTTAATTAAGAACTTAATTAAGAACTTAGAAGTGACTTAAGGCGACTTGATTAAAGAACTTGTGGTGACTTGATTAAAAACTTAATTAAAGAACTTGCGGTGACTTGATTAAATACTTAACTAAGAACTTGAGGTGCCTTAATTAAAAACTTAGAACGACTTGATAGCGACTTGAATAAGAACCTATGGCGACTTGATGAAACGTAAAATAAAAACACAATCCATTGTTACATTCTTTTTCCTTGGGGAGACAACTCCTCTTCTCTTATTCTAATGGGTTCCTCAAGAGCAGCTTAAAAAATTCTCACTTCCTATTTCTAGACTATTCTAGAAAAGTGCAGGAAAAGAACACTTACCTAAACTTTAGTCCACTTGTAGGCGTCTGTTGACAGCTCAGGCTTTGCTAAACAAGACTGTTACATACTGTGTAATATAGGTTAGTTTTACCTCGTTAATGCGCATGCCCAGTGGACTTAATTCCACTGGGCGGGCGCGCACAATGAGCGAGCAGCCGACTGGAGGCGAAGAAGGCGTAAGGCCCTAGCATAAATTAAGTGATCGGGTGTCGGCTAATGACGGGTCTATAGCTCCGCTGCTGCCTCGTGTCTGTCTGTCTGTTATGCTAAGTTTTGTAAACTTATAAAAATATAATGTAGTTAGAAACTAGCTAGAATAAGTGTGTGGATTTTATGTCAAAAATATAACTCAGTTTTAAAAGACTTATGCGCGAAAATGATGTTATTGAAAATGATCAGGAAAAACATAGGATTAAGCAAAAACTAAAATCTAAAAAGTTTAGTAAATTAGTATTGAAAACGGATAATCCTACACAGTATGCATGTTTGTAAAAAATCGTTATTTTTTTGGTTATTGAAAAAATGTGTGATGGATTATCATTTTTAATTCGTTGTTAAAGTCTTACTTGTCAGAGAACTATAAAATACCAATTCCTGACTCAAACCACCGGAAACTGGTGTGAGGGTGGTTTGAGGCAGGATTGGTATTTTATAGTTCTCTGAAGAACAGCTACATGGACATAGTTCTTGACCAATGCTGCTGGTGGTTCCCATTCACGGAGCACACATGCAGGCATGAAGCGAGAAGAACGAATAAGTGGAGGTTTGTTGATATACCTGTTTTACCTCAAGAACAAAAGTTAGCTTCCTTGTTTGGTGTCTGCACTGGACAACTGTTTTTGTGAGGATTGAAATGGTGCAAGAAAGGAAATGATAGAATGTGCCTGTGGTTTCAGCCTAAAGCCGACTTCACGTTGACCCGGTCCGGTGAAGCCTATTGTGACCTCATGGGGGAATACGTCATTGGACAGATCATCGCCTGGGAGAGAGACTTCGCTGGGATGAGGGCTGCTCAGGAACGGAGAGAATTTGAGTGAGGCTGCTTTTAATTTTCAACATTCTCAGTTGAATGTAGAAGTGTTAATGTAAAAGGAAACTTATAAAGTGGATATGAAACTCCAGAGGGGTTGTTCTGTTCATTTGTTTTCTCAAAGAAAGGGGTTGGTCATGTACGAATTGGAGAGTTATATGACTGCAGTAGTGTGGTGAGTTATATGACTGCAGTAGTGTGGTACAACGCGTAACGTTACGTTTTGAGACATAACCATCTGCAAAATTGATCTCAGTATGCACATGAAAAGAAAACGTGTATTTCTGGCAGTCTGTTTGCTATGCTTTTTCTTCTTTTGTGCCTTGCGCTGTGTCTATAGTATCTGTAAAGTGGAATGAAAAACAAGCTTAGGGGAGGGAGGGGGCTAGGGAATTTTGTCTTGCCAGAGCCTTAGCCAGAGCCATGATAAACATCATCTCAGCATTTATGGAATGTCGCCAGTGCCCTGATTTCCTTCAGTGTGGGGTAAGATCCTGGATGAATAAGGATAAGAACCAGAGAGGAAAAAAAGAGAGGAAAATCAGCGCTGGGGCTCTTTGGCCAATGAAAAAGAAAAAAAGACATTGAAGTGGTCCTTGCTTGCAAAGTGATGAAAAACAAATACAGCACATTAGCCCACTTGACTCCCCCTCCCCCCCACCCCCACCCCCATCCCTCTTTATCCCGTAGTACAAAAACTTTCTTTCAGAAAATCTGCTTTTAACGTTTATGAAAATCTGGAAGTCACTTTATACATGACAAAAGAACAGGAAAGGGAGCCGAGAGAGAGAGAGAGCATGATATATGATTAACAGAAGTTCGTTTGATTGACAGTAAACGATTTGCTGCCTTCCGACCTATGTCTGCTCTGTCCATCGGCATACTGGGATATGGGACCATAGGAAAACGAGGTACTGAGTCTGGAGTTGATCATCATGTGCATATGAGTGCTTTTCTGCGTGTGTGCGTCACTGTTAGCATGTGTGTGTTGTACATTCTGCTTTGGTCAGTGTGCGTGTACTTACATACTGTTCTGCGGAAGTGTATGGAAATGATCCACAGAGTCTGGGAAATGCCTACTTAGATTGTAGAGAGAAATTAGCTGTAAAATGCATCACATAGTGCAGTGTGATGCCTTTTAACTGACAGAATGACATTAACAGGAGGGGTCCACAGATTAGTGGTCAGGGATGTGATGCTGATGACTTAGAACCACTCCTCATAATCTGATTCAGCACAGGAAAAAGCTAATGGGGCGAAAGGAGGTTAAGTTCCGCATTCCATACTGCCATGCCCTTCACATGTTGAACCTTCCATACTGCCATGCCCTACACATGTTGAATCTTCCATACTGCCATGCCCTACACATGTTAAACCTCCTTCCATATTGCCATGCCCTACACATGTTAAACCTTCCAAACTGCCATGCCCTACACATGGTGAACCTCCTTCCATACTGCCATGCCCTACACATGTTGAACCTTCCATACTGCCATGCCCTACACATGTTGAATCTTCCATACTGCCATGCCCTTCACATGTTGAACCTCCTTCCATATTGCCATGCCCTACACATGGTGAACCTCCTTCCAAACTGCCATGACCTACACATGGTGAACCTCCTTCCATACTGCCATGCCCTACACATGTTGAACCTTCCATACTGCCATGCCCTACACATGTTAAACCTTCCATACTGCCATGCCCTACACATGGTGAACCTCCTTCCATACTGCCATGCCCTACACATGGTGAACCTCCTTCCATACTGCCATGCCCTACACATGTTGAACCTCCTTCCATACTCCCATGCCCTACACATGTTGAACCTTCCATACTGCCATGCCCTACACATGTAGAACCTTCCATACTGCCATGCCCTACACATGTTGAACCTCCTTCCATACTCCCATGCCCTACACATGTTGAACCTCCTTCCATATTGCCATGCCCTACACATGTTGAATATTCCATACTGCCATCCCTACACATGTAGAACCTTCCATACTGCCATGCCCTACACATGGTGAACCTTCCATACTGCCATGCCCTACACATGTTGAACCTCCTTCCATACTGCCATGCCCTACACATGTTGAACCTTCCATACTGCCATGCCCTCCACATGGTGAACCTCATTCCATACTGCCATGCCCTACACATGGTGAACCTTCCATCCTGCCATGCCCTACACATGTTGAACCTCCTTCCATACTGCCATGCCCTACACATGTTGAACCTTCCACACTGCCATGCCCTACACATGTTGAACCCCCTTCCATACTGCCATGCCCTACACATGGTGAACCTTCCAAACTGCCATGCCCTACACATGGTGAACCTCCTTCCATACTGCCATGCCCTACACATGGTGAACCTTCCATACTGCCATGCCCTACACATGGTGAACCTCCTTCCATACTGCCATGCCCTACACATGATAAACCTTCCATACTGCCATGCCCTACACATGCTGAATCTTCCATACTGCCATGCCCTACACATGTTGAACCTACTTCCATACTGCCATGCCCTACACATGGTGAACCTTCCATACTGCCATGCCCTACACATGGTGAAGCTCCTTCCATACTGCCATGCCCTACACATGTTGAACCTCCTTTCATACTGCCATGCCATACACATGTTGAACCTTCCATACTGCCATGCCCTACACATGGTGAACCTTCCATACTGCCATGCCCTACACATGTTGAACCTACTTCCATACTGCCATGCCTTACACATGGTGAACCTTCTATACTGCCATGCCCTACACATGTTGAACCTTCCATACTGCCATGCCCTACACATGTTGAACCTCCTTCCATACTGCCATGCCCTACACATGTTGAACCTCCTTCCATACTGCCATGCCCTACACATGTTGAACCTTCCATACTGCCATGCCCTACACATGTTGAACCTCCTTCCATACTGCCATGCCCTACACATGTTGAACCTCCTTCCATACTGCCATGCCCTACACATGTTGAACCTTCCATACTGCCATGCCCTACACATGTTGAAGCTCCTTCCATACTGCCATGCCCTACACATGTTGAACCTTCCATACTGCCATGCCCTACACATGGTGAAGCTCCTTCCATACTGCCATGCCCTACACATGTTGAACCTCCTTCCATACTGCCATGCCCTACACATGTTGAACCTTCCATACTGCCATGCCCTACACATGTTGAACCTTCCATACTGCCATGCCCTACACATGTTGAACCTTCCATACTGCCATGCCCTACACATGTTGAACCTCCTTCCATACTGCTATGCCCTACACATGTTGAACCTTCCATACTGCCATGCCCTACACATGTTGAACCTTCCATACTGCCATGCCCTACACATGGAGAACCTCCTTCCATACTGCCATGCGCTACACAGAGCTGCCAACCAGTACGTTCCGGCCGTATTTTGTCACGGCGAGTTTACAAAAATACGGTGATACGGTCGAGCCAAAATAATACGGTGACGAACTTGCGCAAATGGTACGGCCATTTGTTGCTTTACCGAGGCAGCAGATTTGTAGTGCTAAAAGGGATCCTACAAGGAGACAGAAGAAAAAGGCCTCTGCCAGCCACATATAGTTGATAGACTAGGTAGGCCCTAGCTGGAAAAAAAATTCCATCCATCCTTGATTCCTTTTACTGTGTAGCTCTCGCCTTAGCAGACCACTAGCAGGGCAGGAAATTCCATCTGTCCTTTTACTGTTAAGCTCTCCCTGTAGCAGACGACATGTGTTAAGGAATGGCCCAGGCAGCGACTTAACTGCTGTGGCTATTTTTAGTATGCTCATCATACCCCCCTGCTTGCCAACCTCCCTCTCTCTCCCCACCCCTGTAGCAGACGACATGTGTTAAGCTGAGGCAGCAACTGCTGTGGCTAGCAGGAGGGAGGGGAGAGGGGGGGGAGGGGAGAGGTGGGGCGGGGGCGGGGAGGGGGAGGATGGCAAGTAGTATGCCCATCCTACCCCCCTGCTTGCCAACCTCCCTCCCCCCCCCCCCCCCCCCCCCCCTCTTCCGAATGTGGAAACAAAAGCTCCACTCAGTTACGTGATAGGTCTGATGGACCATGTGCTGACTCGAGTGAAAGAAAGCCCGCGAACCCTAAGCGTCGTGTAAGCACTGAGCGGCAGAAGAAGCACATTGGTTTTCTGAATGTCTGCTCTTTCTTTCTTCGTATGTCTGCTCTTTCTTTCTTCGTATACATATGTGTGTATGTGTATTGTCACTGTGGTGGTTTGAAATGTTCGTGTATATATATGTCTCTGTGTCTCAATTTGTGTATGTGTGTGTGATAGTAGTAGTATTTTTTTCTAGCAGAAGTAGACTAAGTAAGTAAATTGTATGTTATTGTCAAAGAGTAAGTCTTGATCAATCTCTTATGCTAATAGTTTTTAATCACTATTAATTATAAAAAGAAAAGTGCATACAAAATAAGTTGGTTAAAAAAGAAATCAAAACGCCGCGTGAAATTTAATTCCGGTAGGAAAATACTGTCAGATGGTGAAAAATACTGTGAAAAGCCAGGAATAGTACTGGGAAGAAATTTTGGGGTTGGCAGCTCTGGCTACACATGTTGAACCTTCCATACTGCCATGCCCTACACATGTTGAACCTTCCATACTGCCATGCCCTACACATGGTGAACCTCCTTCCATACTGCCATACCCTACACATGATGAACCTCCTTCCATACTGTCATGCCCTACACATGGTGAACCTCCTTCCATACTGCCATGCCCTACACATGTTGAACCTTCCATACTCAGGGATGAGAACAGCTCCGCCGTTCTCCGCCGTTCCGCCGTCTTTAAAAAAATCTCCGCCGTTCGAAAAAATCTCCGCCGAAAAAAGAAAAAAAAAGCTATCGCGATTTTTTTGCTCCCAATCTCGGCGAGACGCCTCCGGCGAGATTCCCAAATGGGCTGGTTTTTACTCGGTTGACTCAGCCAACCACTGCACATCCGCTTACAGCGCCGATCGACCGAGTGTCATTTGTGAGTCATGGCGTCGAACGAAATCGCAAAAAAAAGGAAAAAATATCCCAACCATTGGAAAGAAAACTGGCTCGAGGAAGAGGTGTGTGGGAGTAGAGTTAGAGATAGCATATCATATGCAGAAGCAGTGAAGAGCAGGCGTTATGTGTTGCTTGCAACAAGAAAATCAGCTTCGGAAGTCGTGGCTTCATTACGATTACTGACCACATGAAACGCCCGGTTCACAGGCAGCGTGTCGCTGCATTGAAGAACAATTCAACTTTGGAAGGTAAGCTGTTGGTGATTTTGCTCTCTTCTTTGTTATATTTTATCATTCATTTGCAATGGTCAAACTATCTCAGTTAGCTGAAACATTCGTCTTTTGACTTTCAGTTGTGAAACAAAACCTAGACGTCTAGTTACTAATAATAGAACCAGAGCCAAGGGCAGGTAATTTTCGGAAAAACCCATTTCTTATGTAAATCGACGAGAGACAAACGCAGAGAGCCCTGTATTAAATCCATTTGCATGTTTGACAACAACAAAAAAACAACAACAACAACAACAAAAAACTCTGAGAATTTGAGGTTTGAATTGAAGGCTTTTCCATTCATTAATTCTACAAGTATTTTACACTTTTATTTCAAAATTTAGTTCAATTTAGATAAGGGCTAGAAACATATTTTGATGGTTTTAAATGTGGATTTTTCTTGTTTATATATTAAAAATGCTTCAGCTTCAGGGGGCGCTGCCCCCTGACCCCGCAGGGGCGTTGCCCTTGACCCCACTGGGGGCTCTGCCCCCAGACCCCCAACAGAAAAATCTCCTCTGCTTTTTAAAAATCTGTTCTCATCCCTGCATACTGCCATGCCCTACACATGTTGAACCCCCTTCCAAACTGCCATGCTCTACACATGTTGAACCTCCTTCCATACTGCCATGCCCTACACATGTTGAACCTTCCATACTGCCATGCCCTACACATGTTGAACCTTCCATACTGCCATGCCCTACACATGTTGGACCTTTCATACTGCCATGCCCTACACATGTTGAACCGCCTTCCATACTGCCATGCCCTACACATGTTGAACCTCCTTCCATACTGCCATGCCCTACATATGTTGAACCTCCTTCCATACTGCCATGCCCTACACATGGTGAACCTTCCATACTGCCATGCCCTACACATGTTGAACCACCTTCCATACTGCCATGCTCTACACATGGTGAACCTCTAGCAGTTCCTTGCCCCTACAGGCATTAGGCTATGAGGTTGACCTTTCTCATCTGTTTAATGAATGTCTTTTGAGGTCCAGTTATTCTCTCTCGCTCTCTCTGTCTTTCTCTTTTAGTATTATCTGTTGAACGTTTACTTAAATTGCATCATGAATACAACAGCAGTATACATTGTAACCAGCCAGTGAAGCCCTATTGAATAAAGACTAGGCCCCTGTAAGTACTTGCTGTTCTCTGGATTAGTGTTGTATCTGTCTATGCGATATTTACGATCTAATTAAGACTCCCTCCCATTAGCTATTACCAGTTCAAATCCTTGAAATTGAGTGAGTGTGTGCACTCACTGCCAGTCCCTCAGAAGAGTTCTGTCTGTATTGTTTCAGCAGCCTCAAACATCTTCACTGAGCCGGGTTCTGCTGAATACAGATTGAAAACCAATAGAATGAACTACATTTTGATATATGTTTTGACATGTTTTCATGCATAATTTTCTTTCATAATCAGAAACCAGTCATAACCTGACTCTGAGCTCATGGTCAATTTTGCCTGTGTTGTGCCAGATCTACCTCCAACAGAAACTTTCTCCATTTCAAAACCCAGTGTTTGAGGATTTCTGAGGGTGGTGAAAGAGAAGTCCCCAACATTCTGCATGTTGTGGAGCGTGTGTTTCTTGTTCCACAACAGCCCTGATGTGGCCCTTTGCGGTCGGCTGGGCTATAAGCAACATTATCTTATCTTATCTTATCTTATCTTGTTCCACATTTTCAGTGAGTGAACGCAAACTAATCGCTGTGTGTCAATCATGTTGTAGATGACGAATGATAAGAGTGATGGAGATGTTGTAAATGGATGGGGTATGACATTGCTGGTTCTGGTGTTGATGTTGTTTTAGTGGCGGAGATGTGCAAGTCGATGGGGATGACAGTGTGGGCGATGAACCGTGTGAAGAACACGTCTACCTCTCCAAACGTGGACTACTTCAGGTTAGTGATGATGATGAATGGATTTCAGTGTGGACCCCAGACAGCAGGTGACAGGGGTCCTGTAGGGCACGCTGGAGATCTCTACAGCCCTCTGGCCTCAGTCATGGGCGACAGGGCAGAGGGATTTCTTTGATCTGCCTCTGGGACCTTCACCCTCCACTGTGCCCTGAAGCATTCTACAGGACAGAGAACCGTGAAAAGAGGGTCCAAGTCCTGAACTGTCAGATGAGTAGAACAAACATTGAAATGATGAGGAAGTTGGAAATACACTTGGATATAGGTGTGTGTGTGTGTGTGTGTGTGTGTAACTAATTCTATGTTCACTTGTGTACACTGGCACATACATCTATGCTGTTTGGAAGGTTACATATATGTTAATCTGTGCAGGTTTATGTGCATGGCTGTGCATTTATTTATAAATGCGCGGGGGGGGGGGGGGGGGTAATGGAAAGAAAATTGAAAGAATGAGCTATGGCCTGTTGGTCATCTTCAGGCAGGCAAAAAAATTTTTTTTAAACACAAAAAAACAACAAACAATGGAAATAAACAATAAAAGGGAATTAACTCTGTGTCTAACTCTGTGTCTAACTCTGTGTCTGACTCTGTGTCTGACTCTGTGTCTGACTCTGTGTCTGACTCTGTGTCTAACTCTGTTGTTTGGGTTTGTTCTTGTGGGGTGTGGGTGTGGGTGATATTGTCAGGCCATTAGGTCAAGGCTCGTTACTTATTTTTTGTTACATTCATCTGATATGTCTGTACTCCAACATTTGCTTTCCTATGTTGACCTCCACCTGCAGTCATTAGGCAGAGAATCACGGCAAGATTCATGTCTGTACCAGAGAGGGTTACTGCGCTTGATAATTGTCAGGAGAGATTTTCGACTGCAGGGTGGTTTGGAAATCCTTCAGGGCATTTCTCCCTTACTTTGATCGGACTGTCCACCTTTCAGTCTCTCTTTAATGACTTTCACACAGATTCCAGTCATTGTATGCATGTTTTTCTTGTGATCTTCTTGTGCAGCAGATGTCTTTACTCTTGTGTTGGGTGTGAATATATACTTATGCTAAACTCTCCAATAATCTGCAGTATAGAAGCGGAACCTTAATATGAACATCAGAACTATAAAAACGTGTTCATTAATTTGTATCTGATGTACAGATCATGACAAAATATCATCCATAACAGCATTACCAAACTAATTTTTCAGATTTGACAAGAGTTCCATGGACTGACATACATTTTAGTTGTAGAATGACAGTGAATTTTTTTTTCTCAGCGATTGAAACCAGAGGGAACGTTTCTGAGCAAAGCTAGCCACTCTAGCAATTAAAACCAGAGGGAACCTTTCTGAGTAGAGCTAGCCAATTCAGCAGTTAAAACCAGAGGGAACCCCTCTGAGCAAAGCTAGCCACTTCAGCAGCTAAAACCAGAGGGAACCCCTCTGAGCAAAGCTAGCCACTTCAGCAGCTAAAACCAGAGGGAACCCCTCTGAGCAAAGCTAGCCACTTCAGCAGCAAGCTCAAACTTCATGAGGTGACATATGAAGTGTATTTGACCAGCTGCTGTCAGCATTGCAGGCTGGGGACTGTGACCTTGTGGTTCGAGTCCAGTCAGACATTTAAATGAGGGATGTTTTTGGCTGTGGCCAGCAGCTGCCCAGAGCTCAGCGTTCAATGGGCTCAGAAAAGGGTTGGAACCTACCAGCCCACTGTGGTGCAGAAGCTGAGTCATAGACTTTGGGGCTGGGAGTCATGGGTTCGGTTCCTATCACAGGCATTAATCTGTTACTTGACATTTTTTTTTATTCTGGGTACATCCTTCCCAGAATTGGGCATGCTATGCGCACCAATGGGAAGACAGGAACCATACGACTGAGTTTCATCTATGAAATGCACCAATGGGAAGACAGGAACCATACAACTGAGTTTCATCTATGAAATGGGTGCATTTCTAAGACTGTCACTCTGATTTCAAGACCAACGCTAGTGTATCTCGTGGGCCTGGTTAATGTTGGGATATATTATGAAAGGAAGCAGAGAGTGTTTAACAATCACTAGAGCGTCGGGACTGCAAAGCTGAAAAACATTTGCCTTTTGAAGTAAAACATTTACTGCATTGTTTCATCATCATCATCATCATCATCATCATCATCATCATCATCATCCGTTGAGCGGCCACAATCATCAGGTTGATTACTCTGCCGCTTTGGGGTTGACGCCAAAAAAAAAAAAAAAAAAAAGCATTCACACTCTCACTACACAACAGACAGTAATTTGAATAAAGCTAAAATAGCTATGCGTGGATCTGCTGGCAGGCTACCACGGTCACCCTGTCCCCCCTCGGGGGTAAGCCAGCCCTGGCTACACATAAGGTGCAGCCAAGCCCACTTAAAAAAAAACAAAAAAAAAACAAACCCACCACCTATCCCTATATCCCTACTCTGGTTCCTACTCTAATTTGATCGGACCCTTGACACGAATGTGTCGAGGGTTTTGGCTGATACTACTGCCTCAGTCAGGTCATTCCAGTCCCTGATGGTATTGGGAAAGAATGCCTGTTGTCGGTATTGGGTGCGGCAATAGATCTGGGTCAGTTGCTGTGAGTGTCCTCTTCTTTGTCTTAGTGGTGCAGGTTTCAGTTTGGCAGCGTCCACACAGACCTCCTCATGCAAGATTTTGTACAACATGGTGAGGCGGGAGGTCTTCCTGCGTTGCTGGAGTGGATCCCAGCCCAGTTTGTCTATCATAGATTTTACACTTAAAGTGTTGTGGTATCTTCTGAGAACAAACCGGGCTGCTCTGCTCTGTACTGCCTCAGTCCTGCTGATATTTTGTTTTGTGTGTGGATCCCACACTGTGCAGGCGTACTCCAGTATGGGCCTCACGAAGGACTTGTACGCCGTTTCTTTCAGCTGGATGGCACTGATTCGAAGATTGCGGCGAAGGAAGCCGAGGGTCTTGTTGGCCTTCGAACAGATGTTATTGATATGCTCATCCCAGCTGAGATCGTGACTGATGGTAACGCCAAGATATTTCGCCGAGTTGACTGTGGCTAAATTCTGGCCGTGTAGGTGATAGCTGTTTGGCAAGGGTTTTTTCTTCCTGGTCACTGGGAGGGTGGTACATTTCCCTGGGTGAAAGGCCATGTCCCAGCTCTTCTCCCACTGTTCGAGTTTTAGGCATAAGAATTGATTTTTGTTGGGTCCCATCTCACTGTGGTATAAAATGGAATGAAATACCAGACAGTCTTGCAAAAGAAGGAGCAAATAGAAACACTGAAACTTTATTAAACAATCCCTTAGATTTGTCCTCTCATGAATTAATCCAAATTATGGACAAGTATATACATAAGCAGAATTTAGAAGGACCGAAGTGACTCGGCAGCAGTGCAGTGTCTCCTCCGGTGGGTTGCCTCATGACGACTTGACATTGACTGCTCCCTGTGGATTGCCGGTGCCGGGGCTGCGGCGGGACCGACTGGGCTGTGGCTGTGGACGGGGTATCGGAATGAGCGGCGTGGGTGCACTGCCTCTGACGTAGCGCAGAGGTTGGGACAGAAAGAAAGAAAAAAAAAAAAAAAAGAATTTAGAAGGAGCAAATAGAAACGCTGAAACTTTATTAAACAATCCCTTAGATTTGTCCTCTCATGAATTAATCCAAATTATGGACAAGTGTACACATAAGCAGAATTTTAGTCAAAAAATGGCACTGAAATCGTGCTCAAGACACATTATTAGATTAATTCATAAATTAAGATTGAATACTTCGAACACTAAATATTCCCATGGTATTACTTGTGTCTGCAGAGAAAACATTTCTGTGCATCATCTTTTGTTTGAATGCTCAGTGTTGACCTCACTCTATCAGGAGAAAGGCATTGAGATCAATAACTTTGATAATGTCAGTACTCTCTTATATGGTTCATATGTTGCTGAAATTGCCATTATTTCGCAGTCACAGGTTGCAAAATTTTCATAAAGATCAACAATTTTGCGTACCACTAGGGTATTTCACTCATGTAAATATACATATCAGATGTGCGTTTGAAAGTACTAACATGGATGATAAGTTGAGTGCAGAGGTAGGTTTTTTTGTATTTTTTTTTATATAAAAGAAGTGTCGAATATCAGCTGACGATGAAAAGACGTTAAATAAACCACAGAACTGAAGTGAAGCAGTGCGTACAGCCCTGTCATGTGATCTTTGATCAGAACGCAACTCCATGGCATCGTCTTCGTCGTTTTCATTCCAATTCATCATCATTTTTAAAAAAAGGCGTAGATTCTGTAGCCATTCATGGCCTGTTCTGGAGGTGACCTTGGTTTCAGTTTCCTGTGACACCCATGCCTGCGATGAGTTTGTGTCGGTGTCAGTGATATTGGCAAGTTTACAGAGACTCTTGGTTGGATGGACATGGTGGCGCTCTACAGAGGGGTATTCTCACTCGTGCTGGTGATGCAACAAACAGTTATCATCATCAGTCGAGGCTCGGTGGGCCGTGTCCTGTGTAGCTGGATCAGAACAAGCAGCATTGAGCACCACTGAAGCGAGTTTCAAAACAGAGAGGGCGGAAAATGAAGCAAAATTTCGAGAAGGGGTTAGTTACCGCCAAGGACACAGACAAACATAGCCCAGGACAAGACACCTGTGCTATGTTTGTCTGTGTCCTTGGCGGTAACTAACCCCCTCTCTTTCGCAATACCACTGAAGTGAGTCGTCAGCAGTGCAGTGTCTCCTCCGGTGGGTTCTCCAGCGGCAGCTTGATACTGATGGACTGTTGACTGCTGATATTGGGACTTTGGTGGGATACACATCGGTGTGGATTTGTATGGGGAGGTGAAATGAATGGCATGGGAGTGATGCCACTCTCGGGGCATGGAAGATAACCGGGGAGGGGGGGGGATCACACAGAAGAATCCCACAGTTGAATTTTACCTACCTTCATAGGTGCATCTCTGAGAGTGTTACTCAAATTTCCTAACCAACACTGCAGGGTGTCTCGTTCTTCCAAGCCTTGTTGAATCTAGGATACATGATGTAAAGAAGTGCAGAATGCCACCCTGCCTCGCAAAGTCTCAGACCGGGTTGAAATCCATGGCATTGTTTATCATCCTTACTTTCCGGGCGCAGATCGGCCTGACCAGCCATCTACGCACTCACCTCCGATCCCAGGATGACTAGATGGTCTTCGTCGTCTCGACGGATAACAACATACTAATTAACCTAGAAAGTGGTCCCACGTTCTGTGACCTTCTGCCCTGCTGTCTTGGGGGACCTGAGCTCAGAGTTCCTTGGTCCCACATTCTGTGACCTTCTGCCCTGCTGTCTTGGGGGACCTGAGCTCTGAGTTCCTTGGTCCCACGTTCTGTGACCTTCTGCCCTGCTGTCTTGGGGACCTGAGCTCTGAGTTCCTTGGTCCCACATTCTGTGACCTTCTGC
The DNA here is from genome assembly GCA_018398815.1 of Conus ventricosus. Classification (NCBI taxonomy): domain Eukaryota; kingdom Metazoa; phylum Mollusca; class Gastropoda; order Neogastropoda; family Conidae; genus Conus; species Conus ventricosus. Next base: position 69,893,217 of record CM031615.1, read on the forward strand.
CCTGCTGTCTTGGGGGACCCGAGCTCTGAGTTCCTTGGTCCCACGTTCTGTGACCTTCTGCCCTGCTGTCTTGGGGGACCCGAACTCTGAGTTCCTTGGTCCCACGTTCTGTGACCTTCTGCCCTGCTGTCTTGGGGGACCCGAACTCTGAGTTCCTTGGTCCCACGTTCTGTGACCTTCTGCCCTGCTGTCTTGGGGGACCCGAACTCTGAGTTCCTTGGTCCCACATTCTGTGACCTTCTGCCCTGCTGTCTTGGGGGACCCGAACTCTGAGTTCCTTGGTCCCACATTCTGTGACCTTCTGCCCTGCTGTCTTGGGGGACCCGAACTCTGAGTTCCTTGGTCCCACATTCTGTGACCTTCTGCCCTGCTGTCTTGGGGGACCTGAGCTCTGAGTTCCTTGGTCCCACGTTCTGTGACCTTCTGCCCTGCTGTCTTGGGGGACCCGAACTCTGAGTTCCTTGGTCCCACATTCTGTGACCTTCTGCCCTGCTGTCTTGGGGGACCTGAGCTCTGAGTTCCTCCACATTCCATGTCCATGGTGAGAGCTTGTGTCAGAGCCTGTGGTGTCAGCAAGGTCAGGGGGACTGTCACCGGATGGACAGGGTAGTGTCCCTTGGAAGGAGAGGCATGTTCAGGCTGCCTCCACAACCAAGTGATCACGGCCCTCAGCAGGACGTTTAGGTGGTGTCCTGTGCAAGTTAGATCAGGTAACGCTGAACACCATCCAAATGCTCTAGCAGCAGAACGGATTCCCATTTGGTGAGTTGCCTCATGACGTGAAAGTGACTGCTCCCTCAAAGCGGACTTCGCTGAGGGTGAACCATGATGATGCAGGGTGTGGCTTTGTAAGGGGGAGCCAGAAAGAGCGTCATGTGTATGAGGTCACCGAGAGGACGGAGCAGAGAGAGGTCTGTGTATTGGCGCGCTCTTCCCTCCATAAAGTCAGACTGATGTGTATTTGAAAGGTGGTCAGTCTTCCTGTATATGTGTCAGTAAGTCAGACCCGACCTGTGATCCAGGGGGATGGAGTCTCTGGGAGAAGTGCTGCAGAACGTGGACTACCTGTGCAGCATCCTGCCCGACACACCTGCCTCCTCAGACCTGCTGTCAGGACAGGTGCTGAAACAGTGCCAGGCAAAGGTGGGTGTGGTCAACACGGGTGGTTAGGATGGTCAGTTTGTGCTTGAACTGGACAAAGAAACCAGCAGGGTTGCCCATACATATACAAACACATAGAACTACACATCTCAACACCGCACACTCAAGAACAAGTTAGTGTATGTGCGTCATCTTCGTGTGTGTGTGTGTTTGGAAATTTAGGCAATTGATTACTTTTTCAATAGATTGAGTGTGTTTTTGTTGTTGTCACAATCGTCTTTCACATCAAAACACTTGCTGGTGTAAGACTCAAAGAATCTGGGGGAAATCAAATTGATTGCTTTTCGATTAATTTGAGTGTTTTATATATTTGTCGTTTTCACAATCATCTATCACATTAGAAGTCTTTCGCGGTGTAAGACTTTAAGACATGGGGGGAAAATCGAAGAAGTGCTGCAATGGAAGATACAGACGTCGAGTCACGCCGAGGGGCGTTTGTAACATGTAGTGACCAGACAGAGTCATCAATGAAGAGTTCTGACAAAGGGTGGGACAGGAGCCGGTCCCCTCACAGAGGAAGTGGGGCTGGACTGGACAGACTTGCCTGAGGCCAGCTTAAAGTAGATGGGGACAAGACACGGAAGAAGGAAGGGAGGCAAGTGAACAGAAATCAAAAGTGCAGAGTTGAGTCCCCCCCGGAGAGTTGTCGTTGGCGGCCTGCGCTGCCTGACACGTGATGGGCGTATGGTAGGAAGCAGTATCCTCCGTACTCCATTAAGAGCTGTAGGGTGACTAAATGTTAACTAGCGGTTTAGACCGTATCATAAACGTTTGTCTTGCTGAAAAGGTGATTGAATGGATGAGGCCATGGTCTCAGAAATGGCAGAGTTCTGGTCTGTGGTGTGTGAGCTTCCCCCCCCCTCCACTAGACCCTGTACAGGGAGGCCTGAGTCCTAGCCTTTCAGATGAGACCATAAACCAAGATCTTTTGACCAGCATGTGCCTAGCTCATGTAAAATAACCCATGGTGACAAGAAAGTTGTTCAGCCACAATTTCTTTTTATAAATCCAGTTTAATAGGTAAACAAAAACATGCACCTAAAAGAAGAAAAAAGATGCTGGGAGCGTTAACATTATTTTTGTTCTTGTTTGTTGATGTGGATAAGATGCTGGGAGCGTTAACATTATTTTTGTTCTTGTTTGTTGATGTGGATAAGATGCTGGGAGCGTTAACATTATTTTTGTTCTTGTTTGTTGATGTGGATAAGATGCTGGGAGCGTTAACATTATTTTGTTCTTGTTTGTTGATGTGGATAAGATGCTGGGAGCGTTAACATTATTTTTGTTCTTGTTTGTTGATGTGGATAAGATGCTGGGAGCGTTAACATTATTTTTGTTCTTGTTTGTTGATGTGGATAAGATGCTGGGAGCGTTAACATTATTTTAGTTCTTGTTTGTTGATGTGGATAAGATGCTGGGAGCGTTAACATTATTTTAGTTCTTGTTTGTTGATGTGGATAAGATGCTGGAGCGTTAACATTATTTTAGTTCTTGTTTGTTGATGTGGATAAGATGCTGGGAGCGTTAACATTATTTTTGTTCTTGTTTGTTGATGTGGATAAGATGCTGGGAGCGTTAACATTATTTTTGTTCTTGTTTGTTGATGTGGATAAGATGCTGGGAGCGTTAACATTATTTTTGTTCTTGTTTGTTGATGTGGATAAGATGCTGGGAGCGTTAACATTATTTTTGTTCTTGTTTGTTGATGTGGATAAGATGCTGGGAGCGTTAACATTATTTTTGTTCTTGTTTGTTGATGTGGATAAGATGCTGGGAGCGTTAACATTATTTTTGTTCTTGTTTGTTGATGTGGATAAGATGCTGGGAGCGTTAACATTATTTTTGTTCTTGTTTGTTGATGTGGATAAGATGCTGGGAGCGTTAACACTATTTTTCATTCTTGTTTGTTGATGTGGATGCTTTCATTCATCATATCCACAGAGAACATTGACCTGACTTCAGTGCAGATTTTATTCTGTATGAACTTGAGTAAGTATAACAAAAAGAATTTTAACTGGTCTACACACAGGGAGAATCCTGCTGGAAGTGGGGGGGGAGGGGGAGGGTGTCTAAAGTGGATGGGGGTGGTTTGGGGGGTGGAGTTGATTGAGGGTTCTTCAGCAGTGTTTTGTTGGAGACAAAGAAAGAGAAGCGTCTCGGAGCAGGGGAGGGAGATTTGTCTGTTCAACTGATCACAGTGCCGCAGCTGTCGGCAGAAGGTGGTGTTGGTTTGATGCTGTTTCACGTGATCACTATAACGCAGTGGAACTGTATCTCACTGTAAACTGCCATACTATGGCCACACCACCCTCCATGGGGAAAGCAGTCGGCAGAAGGTGGTGTTGGTTTGATGCTGTTTCACGTGATCACTATAACGCAGTGGAACTGTATCTCACTGTAAACTGCCATACTATGGCCACGCCACCCTCCATGGGGAAAGCAGTCGGCAGAAGGTGGTGTTGGTTTGATGCTGTTTCACGTGATCACTATAACGCAGTGGAACTGTATCTCACTGTAAACTGCCATACTATGGCCACACCACCCTCCATGGGGAAAGCAGTCGAAATTTCAGACGGAGAAGTTCAAATCGCGAAGTTATACAATACAGTGCAGGACATGATACATTATTATGCAAAATACAACGTTACACATTTCAAAATAACACAGCATATTACAGCACTGTACATTGTGATACAGTACACTACACTACAATGGAATGCAGTGTTCAGTGCAATATAGGACAATACAAATATTACAGTACATACAGAAAACGGTGCAATGTAGTATTGAACAGTACATGCAATGCAATAGAATGTAATACTGTACAATACTGTGCAGTGCAACTCGGCGTGTCTTTTTCACTGGAAGAAGATGACGGTGATGGATGGGAGCACCAGAAGTGGGCAGGACCAGAAGTACATTTGTACAGAGTGGATGGAAAGGAATTTTGTTTTGTTTCAGTTCTTTTCTAAGAGGAAATGATGTTGGTCAACAGTAGCCATACCTTGAATTGTTATCGCTCTTTATTTTTTCTGCAGAGCTGTGATGATTAGCTTGAAAATGATTGGTTTTGTTTTCTGAAAAATAGAAAGAAAAGAATTTGGAGCGATTTTGTTTGGGGTAACTTTGATTTTCTTTCCTTCTTTTTCAGAAAACCATCTTTATCAACATCGGAAGAGGAAATGTCATCAGCGATGAAAGCCTTGTTCAAGCACTTAGGTATGTGCAGTCGGTCTCTTCATTTTCCCATGTGTGTCTTTTTGGGGGCATACATGAGTCGTATTTGTGCATGTTTTCTGAAAAACACCAACATTTTTTATTTGATCGAAGATTATGTAGAAAATAGATCCAGTTTTAAAACGTTTTGAGTATGTTTGATAGAAAGTGGTCTGTTTGTTTTGGGTTTTTTTTTTCTAGAAACTAGTGTGGTTTGGTAAAGACTGGTCTGTTTGTTTGTTGTTGGTTTTTTGTTTAGAAACTAGAGTGGAATTGATTTTGATAATGCGACAACCCTGATGTGGCCTCCTGCCGTCAATCAGGAGCATGATCTGAATTGAACTTGAATGTGTGGTGTGTCAGGGAGGGATGGCTGGGTGGAGCCATACTGGATGTCTTTAACCAAGAACCTCTGCCCCCGGACAGTGACCTGTGGACTCTGCCCAACGTGGTCATCACTCCCCACGTGTCTGGACCTGCATTGCCGCAGCCGGTAATGTGTCTGTGTGTGTCTGTGTCTCCATCTCTCTCTGTCTGTCTGTCTGTCTGTCTGACTGAAAATCAACCTGGTTTTCAGATCAAAACAAAAACAAAACTCAAGTTGCCAACCATTGTGTTTGCTTTTAATTGGAAAACTGTGACCAGGCATTTTCAGTTGAGAGTTAGAATATACCCTCTTGTTTGGAGAAGGAGAGAGTTTCCAGGGAGAGAGAGTTTGTGGAAAGGAGAGAGTCTGGAGGAGAGAGTTTGGAGAAGGGAAAAAAAAGTTAAAAAGAGATAGAGAGAATTTCGAGAAGAAAGAGATATGAGAAATTTAAGAGAGAAATGATAGAATCTGGAAAATGACAGATTTTAAAGGATAAGGAAATTTGAGGACAGATTTGGAGAGAAAATCAAACAAGTTTGGAACAAAATGAGAATGTTTTGGTGAGAGTGCAACAATCTGATCTTTAGCTTGATTTTGTTTCCTAATGACCAAAATGATACAAACAGTATGCCTTGATTGAAAAATGGTTCATCTGCAATATCGCTGAGCTGAAATCGTCACAGTCACAGTGAGTGCTTTCCTTGCTATGATTCCCAGGTGGCCAGTTTCTTTGTGGAGAACCTGAAGCTGTACCTGGCAGGACAACCCCTTCACAACGTGGTAGACTGGGACAGAGGCTACTAGGTGTCACACCATGGGGAGACCAGGTTAAAAGCAACATGCCTGCCATTTTTTTTTTTTTTATCTCTTCGATCACATTATCAATTTCTTGATTTATACTGTTATGATCGCAAATTATACACATTGGACCTGTGCTTTTTTGTGAGCTTGGTTGAAGGATGGTGGTATTGGATGCTGTGCAGAAGATACAACAAACCCATGCTTATTCTGAAAGGGGAATGTATGTGAATCCATGCTTATGCTTATTCTGAAAGGGATTTTTTGTGCTTTAACTTTTTCTGTTGCAATGTACTTCACCATTGTACAGCTGTCTGAAAACTGATAGTCATAACATTGATCTTGCCCGAGTTCCTGGCCATATGAGTATTTCAGGCAGTTAACTTTTCTGTTGCAATGTACTTCACCATTGTACAGCTGTCTGAAAACTGATAGTCATAACATTGATCTTGTCTGAGTTCCTGGCCGCATTAGTGTTTGAGGCAGTGGAATAGCTGTCTGTAGTGCTAGGAATCCCACCACAGAAAAGATGTGTGAATTCTTCGGTCTCTACACAGGACTGAAAACCAAAGTACAAATGGAATGTGGAAAACGTCTGGCCAAAGGATTGGAACCACCAACCAGTCAACAAACTTTACTGGCTTCAGCCCAGCCTCATTTCACCTGTGTATCCGTGGCACTATCGTTTGTAGAAGAGGCTGTTACGCAAGTTATATGCAGGTCATAAACTTTACACTCACTCACACTTTTTGAATGATAAATGTGCACAAAGGTGCATACTTTTCAATGAGTTTTCAGCGTTGACCACCTCCTTTTGGAATGCTGGTACTTGTGCACCATTAGACGTAACATTATACAGCAGACTCCTTAAAGAACCAGTTCAAGGATGCTGCAAATTGTAATAGGCAGTTTCAACCAGAGATCAGTATATCTCATCCTACATCACTGTTTGTATCAAGAATTAATTCTGTCACCTTTTTTTCTTGTTTTTGTTTTGTTTTTGTTTTTGATGGTGGAGTGCAGTGTCATTATTTAACCAGAACTTTTGTTTCCACTTGTGCTTGCTTCTTATTTTTTACTGGATTTATTGGTGTGTCTGGTCGGCTGGGCTATAAACAACGTAAACTGACTTAAAAGTCATATGTATGTGTTTTATGCATTTGTGGGTGTATGTAGATATGTTTGTAAGCTTTGTGGATTCTATTGTGTACAGTTGTCAGCTAGAAAGATATATTTTAAAAAAGAAAAAGAAAAAAAGGAGGAAAATTACACATCCATTCAGCTACGCAGTTGTGGCTCAACAGTGAGGTTAAAGGTTGAAGTCCCGTAGCCTAATGGCTGTAGGGACCGTAGCCTGATGGCTGTAGGGATGGTAGCCTGATGGCTGCAGGGACCGGAGCCTGATGGCTGTAGGTAGGGACGGTAGCCTAATAGCTGTAGGGACGGTAGCCTAATGGCTGTAGGGACGGTAGCCTGATGGCTGTAGTAGGTAGGGACGGTAGCCTGATGGCTGTAGGGACGGTAGCCTGATGGCTGTAGGGACCGTAGCCTGATGGCTGTAGGGACGGTAGCCTAATGGCTGTAGGGACCGTAGCCTGATGGCTGTAGGTAGGGATGGTAGCCTGATGGCTGTAGGGACGGTAGCCTAATGGCTGTAGGGACGGTAGCCTGATGGCTGTAGGGACCGTAGCCTGATGGCTGTAGGGACCGTAGCCTGATGGCTGTAGGTAGGGACGGTAGCCTGATGGCTGTAGGGACGGTAGCCTGATGGCTGTAGGTAGGGACGGTAGCCTGATGGCTGTAGGGACGGTAGCCTAATGGCTGTAGGACCGTAGCCTGATGGCTGTAGGGACCGTAGCCTGATGCCTGTAGGTAGGGACGGTAGCCTGATGGCTGTAGGGACGGTAGCCTGATGGCTGTAGGGATGGTAGCCTGATGGCTGTAGGGACGGTAGCCTAATGGCTGTAGGGACGGTAGCCTGATGGCTGTAGGGACGGTAGCCTGGTAGCCTGATGGCTGTAGGGACGGTATCCTGATGGCTGTAGGGACGGTAGCCTGATGGCTGTAGGGACAGTAGCCTGATGGCTGTAGGTAGGGACGGTAGCCTGATGGCTGTAGGTAGGGACGGTAGCCTGATGGCTGTAGGTAGGGACGGTAGCCTGATGGCTGTAGGGACCGTAGCCTGATGGCTGTAGGTAGGGACGGTAGCCTGATGGCTGTAGGGACGGTAGCCTGATGGCTGTAGGGACGGTAGCCTGATGGCTGTAGGGACTGTAGCCTGATGGCTGTAGGTAGGGACGGTAGCCTGATGGCTGTAGGGACGGTAGCCTGATGGCTGTAGGGACGGTAGCCTGATGGCTGTAGGTAGGGATGGTAGCCTGATGGCTGTAGGGACGGTAGCCTGATGGCTGTAGGGACCTTAGTCTGATGGCTGTAGGGACCGTAGCCTGATGGCTGTAGGTAGGGACGGTAGCCTGATGGCTGTAGGGACGGTAGCCTAATGGCTGTAGGGACGGTAGCCTGATGGCTGTAGGGACCGTAGCCTAATTGCTGTAGGGACCGTAGCCTGATGGCTGTAGGGACGGTAGCCTGATGGCTGTAGGGACCGTAGCCTGATGGCTGTAGGGACCGTAGCCTAATGGCTGTAGGGACGGTAGCCTGATGGCTGTAGGGACGGTAGCCTGATGGCTGTAGGGACCGTAGCCTGATGGCTGTAGGTAGGGACAGTAGCCTGATGGCTGTAGGGACGGTAGCCTAATGGCTGTAGGGACCGTAGCCTAATGGCTGTAGGGACGGTAGCCTGATGGCTGTAGGGACCGTAGCCTGATGGCTGTAGGTAGGGACGGTAGCCTGATGGCTGTAGAGACCGTAGCCTGATGGCTGTAGGTAGGGACGGTAGCCTGATGGCTGTAGGGACCGTAGCCTGATGGCTGTAGGGACCGTAGCCTGATGGCTGTAGGTAGGGACGGTAGCCTGATGGCTGTAGGTAGAGACGGTAGCCTGATGGCTGTAGGGACGGTAGCCTGATGGCTGTAGGGACCGTAGCCTGATGGCTGTAGGTAGGGACGGTAGCCTGATGGCTGTAGGGATGGTAGCCTGATGGCTGTAGGGACCGTAGCCTGATGGCTGTAGGACCGTAGCCTGATGGCTGTAGGTAGGGACGGTAGCCTGATGGCTGTAGGGACGGTAGCCTAATGGCTGTAGGGACGGTAGCCTGATGGCTGTAGGGACCGTAGCCTAATTGCTGTAGGGACCGTAGCCTGATGGCTGTAGGGACGGTAGCCTGATGGCTGTAGGGAGCCTGATGGCTGTAGGGACGGTAGCCTAATGGCTGTAGGGACGGTAGCCTGATGGCTGTAGGGACGGTAGCCTGATGGCTGTAGGGACCGTAGCCTGATGGCTGTAGGTAGGGACAGTAGCCTGATGGCTGTAGGGACGGTAGCCTAATGGCTGTAGGGACCGTAGCCTGATGGCTGTAGGGACGGTAGCCTGATGGCTGTAGGGACCGTAGCCTGATGGCTGTAGGGACCGTAGCCTGATGGCTGTAGGGACGGTAGCCTAATGGCTGTAGGGACCGTAGCCTGATGGCTGTAGGGACGGTAGCCTGATGGCTGTAGGTAGGGACCGTAGCTTGATGGCTGTAGGGACGGTAGCCTAATGGCTGTAGGGACCGTAGCCTGATGGCTGTAGGGACTGTAGCCTGATGGCTGTAGGGACGGTAGCCTGATGGCTGTAGGGACCGTAGCCTGATGGCTGTAGGTAGGGACCGTAGCCTGATGGCTTTAGGGACGGTAACCTGATGGCTGTAGGGACGGTAGCCTGATGGCTGTAGGGACGGTAGCCTGATGGCTGTAGGGACGGTAGCCTGATGGCTGTAGGGACCGTAGCCTGATGGCTGTAGGGACCGTAGCCTGATGGCTGTAGGACCGTAGCCTGATGGCTGTAGGACCGTAGCCTGATGGCTGTAGGTAGGGACCGTAGCCTTATGGCTGTAGGGACGGTAGCCTGATGGCTGTAGGGACCGTAGCCTGATGGCTGTAGGTAGGGAGGGTAGCCTGATGGCTGTAGGACGGTAGCCTGATGGCTGTAGGGACCGTAGCCTGATGGCTGTAGGACCGTAGCCTGATGGCTGTAAGTAGGGACGGTAGCCTGATGGCTGTAGGTAGGGACGGTAGCCTGATGGCTGTAGGTAGGGACGGTAGCCTGATGGCTGTAGGGACCGTAGCCTGATGGCTGTAGGGACCGTAGCCTGATGGCTGTAGGGACCGTAGCCTGATGGCTGTAGGTAGGGACGGTAGCGTGATGGCTGTAGGGACGGTAGCCTGATGGCTGTAGGGACGGTAGCCTGATGGCTGTAGGGACGGTAGCCTGATGGCTGTAGGGACGGTAGCCTGATGGCTGTAGGTAGGGACGGTAGCCTGATGGCTGTAGGTAGGGACGGTAGCCTGATGGCTGTAGGGACCGTAGCCTGATGGCTGTAGGGACGATAGCCTGATGGCTGTAGGGACGGTAGCCTGATGGCTGTAGGGACGGTAGCCTGATGGCTGTAGGGACCTTAGCCTGATGGCTGTAGGTAGGGACGGTAGCCTGATGGCTGTAGGGACGGTAGCTTGATGGCTGTAGGGACGGTAGCCTGATGGCTGTAGGGACAGCGAACTGTTGGAGGTTCACTGTGTCGGGGGTGCGGCATGATGGACGACTGAACCCTTCCTCTCCCTCCACTCGCTTAACCATCGCTGACTCATCCCAGGGACCCATTGACTGCCAGATGGGCGGAGAAGGTTTTCAAGCCACACAAATCACACCACATGATCCTTCAAGCTCACGACTGTGAGGTCCACAGGCAAATGCTCCAATCATTTGACTGCAAGGCCCTCAACTCTGATTTCCCACACAAAACCGGAGCAGCCTAGAAAAGCTTGACGTAAGAGATGCTCCAGAATGAGAACATCAGCAGTAGTGACTGTGTGTGTGTGATTTTGAAGTGTTACGGCGAATCAGAAGTGCGCATCTACATGAGCGCATAGACACATGTGTCTGATGGAATTGTATTGAATTTTATAACAAAACTGAAATGGAAGAAAAAATTCTAACAATAATTCTAGCTTGATAGATGGCTTGATCGCAAGGTGGGAGATTGGTACCTACACACACGCACATATCTTTTGGTCACACACACAGAGTAGTGACTGCTGGCGCACAGTCTGAGCTAATTAGTGGTTTGATGTGCGATTGTTTCTCTCAGCTTCTTACCCATGGTCATTTCTAATTATCCAGGATATTTCTTGAGCTGTGTGTAGATTATGCTGCACAACAAAATATATGAACCGTTCATGAAAATGTCTTCAAAAATCTGATTGTTTGAATGACACTGAAACTAGGACAGAACAAGATGATTTGCCAGCAGACTTAAACATTGCCTAGTAAGTGATCGTAATGCAGATTTGTCCACTTTTTGAAACATTCAAATGAAAATCTTCACTTTTACGAGTAACCCTACTTTTGATGAGATTATTTTTACAGGCGATGATCATGATCTGCACATGCAAGCTTGGTCCATACTGCTATATTAGGCGATGGGCTCTGGCATTCACACTATGAGCTTGTAGGCTTGCCCCTTACGGAGCACCAAAGTAAATGTCAGTAATCCTTACTGATTTTACTTTTTCCCAGTATAGACCAGTACCCCTGTTTAAAACCGTACTTCTTGCTTCGTTCTTAACCTTCACCAGAGCTTGTGGTGAAAAATTATCCAGACTGTCATTTAAATTATCACAACTCTATCAGTTTTATCTCTATCAAGCTCAAATTTTATGACTTTGTTTATTATACATCTGTGTATAATTTCACTAAATATGGAGGTTTTATGTTTGTAATAAAGGAGTAATTAAACAATAAAAACGTTGTATAACCCTCGCCAGATACCGTGGGTGGCCTGTCACCCATACTAATCAGAGAAGCAGCGTTAATTCTCACACGCTGGGGCTCGTGGGTGGCTGGTCACCCATACCTTTTATATAGACCACTGCTCTTTTTCACACACGCTAGGCTCGTGGGTGGCTGGTCACCCATACCTTTTATAGACTGCAACCCTTTCCTAACACACGCTAGGGCTCGTGGGTGGCTGGTCACCCATATCGTTTATAGACCGTAGCCCTTTATTTCTACACCTTGCCAACAACTGAGCGTGCATCTGCTCAAAATGTTTTTCAGGGTACCTGCAAACCAGTTGATTGGATGCAATGATCTGACAGCACCTCTTGATTGCCATTTTTGCTATTTCTGTCCAAACAAGAACATCAAGAGCGATGGTCAATTCACAAACATTGAAGGGAAGAGAGAAAATCCAGCAAATGGACTGCTACAGATGAGGTGGAAATGAAAGCATTCATCGGTTGTCTTTTGTTCCTAGGAGCAAGAAAACAGAACATGCAGCCAACAGAGCGCTTTTTGACTCTCTCTCTATGGTGAAGGGTTAGTACGGTCTACAATCACTCGCAGAGATTCATGCAGCTTTTGACCCACCTCCATTTTGATGACAGACCACAAGGAATGCCGGGATGCCCGAGATGTCTTTGCCCCATTTAGGGACTTCTGGGAGAATTCACGAAGTGCCTTGCAGACCGCTACATTCCTGGACCATTTATCTGCATTGATGAGCAGCTGGTACCATTCTGTGGACGCTGCTCCTTTTTGCAGTAACCTTCCCTCAAAACCAACCGCTATGGCCTGAAGATATTCTGGGCTGTAGATGCGGAACAAATTTTCCACTTGTTGCAGAGCCATACCTGGGACGGCCTCTTGGACAAGAAAGGCAAGTCAACCTTGGAAGAAACGTTGCCATCAAACTATCAATCCCTTTCTTCAAATCAGGAAGAAATGTCACAACTGACAATTTTTTTAATGACAAAGAGCTGGCCAACATTTTGCAGACCAATGGTCTCACTTTTGTTGGAACTGTCAGGGCCAACAAACGCTTTCCTACCAGATTCCTTCAAAGACAAGAAAGGACAACCTTTGCATGATTCTTCCTTTATTTTTTCAAGAAAAGACGACGCTGGTCAACTACCAGAGCAAACTCAACAAGAACGTTGTGGTGATGAGCACGATGCATCACGACAAAGCCGTTGACCCTCTTGCTTTCAAGAAGAAACCTGACATCATTCGTTTCTACAACTCTACCAAGGGAGCTGTTGACAAGATGGCACATGCCCTTGACAAGATGGCACATGCATAAACAGTCAAGAGGATCACAAAACGGTGGCCCATGCACGGCAGTTCTGACTGCTGCATTGTGTCGCTTGAGTCAAAGTCTTCAAAAGTGTGAGACGGAAAAGCAGAAGAAACACTGTGAGCGGTCTTGTATCTGACACCCTAGAGTGTCAGGAGATAAGGGCCCAAGGGGGCTTCTCGCGCTTGTACTGAAAGCGTGGAGAATAGCGAACCACACACTGCTTTGCTGTCTGTATCGCGCCTATAGCTGACCAATGTTTACACAACGATACACACAGCTAGGCGCGGGTAAACCGAGAAAAGCGGAATTGTCTCTGTCCACAACACCCTGTGAGCTATTTTCTGCGAAGGTTATAGTGGCGTCAAGTGCCAGGGCCGGCCAACGACGCACGGCGCGCGCGTGCAGCACAGGTTGCGCCGGGTCGCAAAGTTCTGTCCCGAAAGTTTTAAACACGAACTTAATTATGGTACTCACAGAGAAGACTGAAATGCCAGCTTTTGTCACACCTCTCAAGTACTCACTGCGCCATTGCTGTCATACAGAAATTATAGTTAAAAAACCTCTGTACAGTAAATATAACTTAAAGATGTTGCACCAGTCTCGAAGCGTCCAAAAACACACAGAGTTCTGGCCGTGTGGTGGGTGACTAGTTAAGGGCCTAGCCCGAGTCACAAGGCAAAGCGTTGGGCGAACTAAATGCAGTCGCTGTGAGTGTGGCGGGCGCGGCCGTGCATGATCATGTTTTTCAATGTCATTGACCTCTGTACCATTGCCGCACGTGTAGTCTGGATGAAGAAGTTCCCAGATGACCACCTGGCCAAAAAAGGACACCAGGCAGAAGTTCATCGTCACTATTGTAGAAGACCTTTGCCTGGAACAGATACAAAGACGACTGGACATCAAAACTTTGGCAAAACCACTGAGGCTGACCATGGAACACTTTGTCCAGCATGTCCAACAGAGAGGTGCTGCACAGGAAAGCAGGACAGGAGAAAGAAGAAAGAGGCTAGCAGCAACATCAAGATGAACAGCAGCATCTGATGCAAAATGTTCTGCAGCAACTGCGAGGAAGTCCTCTGCATCTGCTGCAAGAAAGTCCACTACCAGCCAAACTCCAAAAAACAAAAAAAACCCCAAAAGGGCGTGGGGCTTCTGCCAGGGGAAGGGATCGCAAAAAACGGGTTCCTGCTTTTAACCTCCGAAACGGATTTGTGAATCACGCTGTACAAATGCCCAAACGCAGTCGCCTGCAGACAGAGGTTCTGTCACCCAACAACCTGGTGTGTTTTAACTGCCGAGAGCAACCCCTCCCACCCCAGTAATCTTGAACCAGGGGCAAAAAATACAAGAAAAAAATCTTTTTTTAGCAGCTTCGTATTGATGTTAAAATGTTTGTCTCACTTAAAGGTATGACGCCTTCTAAGAATAACAATTTTCTACTGTTTTTGTTGATTTTTGTTTTGTTGTTATTTTGCCCCAAGCCCTTTCAGTAATAAATTTTTGGGATACAACCTACAGACATTCGGGTTTAAATTTTCTTCTTGTATTTTTGTGCATTAAACAGTTGGAATCATATTTCTAGTTTTTTGCAAGTGTGTGGTTTTTGGCGTCAACGCGTGCAAATGTACATTTATTGGTTTTGGGTTATTCGTTTTTAAAATGTAAATGCTTTCTTTTCCTTACTCAGATTGATATAGCAAGTACAATGTTTTTTTCGCTTTTTTGGCTTTTGCACATGTTAACTTTTTTGGGGGGGGGGGGGGGGGGGGGGGGGGGGGGGGGTTTCTTTTGTGAACGACCAGTTTGGTCTGACTGAAAAGTTCAGAAAAAATTTATAAAGAATAAAGAATTTAAAAACTTGCTGATTTGTGTTTTGTTTTTTTTTTTTTCTCCCCCAAATTGCTATTTGCAATATTAAAATCTGATGCCATTTAACGCATATTTATGAAATATTTTTTGCTTAAAATGTTTAAAAAAAAAGTTATTTGTTAATTCGTGTGGTGTGTGTGGTGGGTGGTTTTTGGGGTGTGGCGTGGTGTGTGTGTGGTTTGTGTGTGGGTGTGTGTGTGTGTGTGTTTTCTTTGTCAGTCTCTCTATTTCATTTTTAAAGGGGGCTAGTAAAAATTTCATTCAATCAAATGAAAGAGCTCTTATTTCCCCCATTCGTAAACAAAGCTACACACTGATTCTACAACACACTACTTTGCTGTCTGACTATTTTTAAAAACCGGGGGGACTGGTCACCCCCCAAATTGGCGAGGGTAGTAAGTGAAATGTCAGTAAAAAACCCTGGTCCTGTCACCCACGAAAACTGGCGAGGTCAGCTAGGGAAATGTCCCCATTAAAAACCATGGGTACTGGGCCCCCCGAAATCTGGGGAGGGAAGTAAGGGAAATTCTATGAAAAACCATGGGGGCCTGGTCACCACGAACTCTGGCGGGTCAGCTAGGGAAAAGTCATGTAAAAACCCTGGGTACTGGGCACCCACAAAAACTGGCGAGGTCAGCAAGGGAAATGTCATGTATAAACCATGGGTGACTAGTCACCCAGGAGCCCTTCCGTGTGAGTTTTAAAACAAGGTACGGCGAAGGTTAATACATATGACCTGGCATACGTGCAGTCATGCATTGCATGCTGATCAAAAGAATTGGATCATTACCGGGGTTTTCAGTTAAAACAAAAAACCTGTTGCACTGAACACACTTTTTTGTAACGTGTAGCTTTTGCTACAAGCTGCAGTGTGAGATGACAACGTGGCAAGTTTGCAAGGACAGTAAGCCTGCCACCCAAGCAAAGACATCCCTCCAACTTTGGGAGGGGGAGACAACAATTGACCTGCCCGTGGTCAAGGGGTGTAACCCATGCAAGGAAAAGAGTTTGTACCACACTCTTATACATGTTCTTTCATTATTGTTGGAAAGGAGTGCATTATAGTAAATTGGCATGTTGGCAAGAGACGGTCTGGTTGCAACGCAGGTTTCTTGCTTTTTCTTTGAATAGAATGTTGAAGACTCACTAATTTGGAAAAAAAAAAAAAAAAGAAAATCAAGTTGTAAGGGATGACTTCAATGGAGATGGGGATGACTTTGATGGGGATGACTTTGATCGTTCAAACTATGCCACTCACACAGGTGTGGGTTAAGTGCACATTTCAGTGTTGGTGCAAGGGGAAAGAGGATGCAGCTGTGTCAGGGAGTGGGAGAATTGGAGGGAGGGGGGTAGCGGGATGGATGCTCAGTATTCTTCAGTATTAACAAATTTGTAGCGTTGATATTGGCGTCATTTCAGCGTTGTGCAAGGTCATTCCCATATCACTTCACTCCTGTACACAGTCTGTGCCTGTCTGTGCCAGCACCCTTTCATTCTACCTGCAGCCTGTGTTGGTAAAAACCTGCTTTTAGGTTTTTGCTATAATTTTCACCTGTTGGTACTGATCTTTTGACTTTCCTGTGTGCATGGTATATACCTATGTACAAGGTGTGTCTGTGTACAAGATAACTGTAAGGTTTTCAATTGCGTGGATTTGGGATTGCTTGGCATGTCTTATACACAAGTCATGGGTACTGTTCTGCTATGGGTTTGTTTTTTTTGTATACATGAAATGCTGTAGTCCTTGTCTCATGTAAACGTAGACTCTTTTAATACATTTTGAATGAGCAGTTAAAATGGCTTGGGGTTTTTTCTTCAGTGCATGATTTTGTCTTGGTGCTTTCTCTTGTCAGGGACTGTTCATGCTGCATTATTTTGCATTTGGACTTTTGTCAGTATATTTCATCATGTACTCCTTTTTAAGACGGTTTTGTCCAGGTGCTTCTGTCTTGCCCAGTTTCCAATACCATTGAAATCTTTCTGAATTTAATATTGGCAAAATGAACATCTCTGGCGAGGAGCTAGTTCAGTAGGGGTTGAGTAGGTGGTGTCTGCGCAAGCAGGACCAGGGAAGGCACATCTGGACACTGCCACAGTGATCCAGCTCCTGTTCAGGGACTCCTGCGGTGGGTTGGTTCACGGTGATTCACTGGACTGCTGGCACTGGGCCTGTGACAGAGCAAACCTGAATGCAGCTGTGCATGTGGAGCCAGCACGATCCCTTTGGGAAAAATGCCACAGAGAAGGCGAAGAGGGGAAGTCAGGGCGTGGAAGGTCAGACAGCAAAGCATGATTATGAATGAACACTGTCAACACAGACCCTCGTTCTACTCTGTGTGCCCAGGTAACACTGCAGTCACAGCACTGAAATTCCTCCAGGACACCTGATTTTGACCATTTTTAACTAATTTCCCTTAAAAGCCTAAATCTGACAGTGACTTTATTTTTGGACAGTGAAATAGAGCTATCTTTCATCTTCTTCATGATAAATGTTTTTAAAAGTCAGAATAATTATTTCATTGTTGTTTGATTGAGTTGAAAATGACGTACTTCGAACGAGGAACACTGATTCAGTGCTTGAAGGCGCCAACGGGCTGGTTGGTTTCTCTTCATATTAACCAATGAAATTGACTGTTAGTAGCTTGCTATCTGGTATGATATGACGTAGGAAGGACTGTATTTTTACGCCGACACCATTGGTTAAAAAATTCTCCTTGAAATTTGGTCGTACTTATTTTTAGAAGACCATCGCTATCATTCTTGCGACATGCCCTGAGTGACAGATCGCTTGCTGCGAGTATTTCCGCCTACGTCGCCAAGTGGTAAGCTGGGCCCCGTGATCATTCTCGCAGCGTGCTGCGAAAACGTTGAAGCTGGAACCAAGAGGGCTGCAAAACAATATATGACTATGGGGAGTTTGTACACCAAACCAGCTGGTATCCTTCCATTTGGGACTTCTGTTGTAAAGGAAACTGGATTTTATTTTTTCAAAACTGATTTGTTCTTAAACCAGTTTTTTTTTTTTCTTGAAAGTTCAGAAGAATGTCATGCTTAAATGTACACAGATAAAATCCATGTGATCCTTAAATCTTTGTTGACAGTGGCTTCTTGTTTTGTTTGCCGCTGTTTTTTGACTCGGTACAAGACATCCCCCACCCTGTGTTTTGGTTGCCTCACTCTTGATGAAACTTGTTCTTCCAGAGTGTTAGGATTTGCATGGCATCATTAGATTTGGGCATTTCATAGCTGATGCCCCCAAAGGCCCTGTTCATGGATTATCCATCAGATGTGATATCTGTGTTTTTCTTTTCTGAAAAAAAAAAGGTAAATATTTTTCATCTAAGATTTTGTGGTAAACATTTTGCTTTTAAGCTAGTGTCAAAGTGAGGCGACTACAGGGGGAAATTGAAAAAAAAACTGAAAAGAAAAATTATTATTCCGCCAAACAAAGAGACGGACAAATTACAAGACAAAATGAAAGAGACAAATTATAAGACAATGGTTTGTCTTGTAATTTTGTTTGTCTCTTACATTCGGCGGAATCGTAATGTTTAAGTTTGCTTTCAAGCTGTTTTATAAGGTCTTTAGAATAACTTTTCCTTAGCATTTCTGTCCTATTTGATTAAAAACATGTTTTTCTTAAACATGCAATTATGGAACTGATTTTGATATGGCAACAGTCCTGATATGGCCCCCTGTGGCTGACTGGGCTGTAAACAACATGGTGTTTGTCTCATTTTGTGACATATCAGTACTGCCTCTCCTCAGGATCCTTCTGTTGTATTCAATAGACTGATCAGTCTGCACCCTGATGTTTTTGTTTTTTTTAATCAGACTTACAATTATAATCCAAACGAAATAAAATTTTGAGAAAAGAGTAAATATGTAGGCATGCATATATCACACAAAAACATGAATGTGTGAATATTTGTGTCTTTTGGGACTTTTGGTTTGGCTGTTTGTCACTGTCTTCAGTGACACAGTCACACCCCCCCCCCCCCCCCCCCCCCCCCCCCCACCTTTTCTGTCTTGGAGACAGAAACACTTCTTCTGCCAGATAAACATTTGAATGTCCACACGCTCATCACAAAGAACATATTTTTAATTCACTGATTTTTACCACAACATGCAGATGAAGATGCAAGCAAGCAGCCATGTGAACACGCTCAAAACACACCTAGTACTGTACCTACATCTGGCTACCAACAAAACGCCATGCTGAAAGATTGACACTTCTCTTCTGTGGCTACATCTTCCACACAAAGAACGTGGGCACAGATGTAAAGGCACAGACAAACGAACACACACACACATACACACTCTCCCTCTCTCTCACCCTGAAGTGTAGAACACCAGAGTGGTGGTTGGACACTGGGCTATTAATTTGAGTCACAGGTTGGGGTCACAGGTTAAAACCCAAGGAGCTTGTTACATTGGTCATTCTTTTTACTTTTCCTTTTTTCTTTCTTCTATTTTTTTTTTCCTTTTGCGTGTGTGTGTGTGTGTTCCAGTGTTAATGCAGGCCAATGCAGAGACCAAGAAAGTCTGAATGTAAAACAATTTATAACAAGGTTGTTAAACTACAGACTTTTTTAGAGGTTTTCGATAATTGGTCAGCTTATGCAGAAATATGAAATGTTTGATAAATTGGTAAAATAAACATCCGATTCGCTCCCGATCACACGAAATCGATCCGCGAAAGTGGGCATTTTCACCTGTAATCAAGAAAACGGGATGTAATCAACTAAATCTTGGCATGGCTTAACTACTCTTGGATGTGACGTCACATGATGGACTGGCCGTCAGCCGCGACCTACACAATAAGCCAACGGCGACAGAAAGCGATTCTGATGGTTCTTATTTAATTTATCATGTAAAAACAGTGACTATGATTGCGACAGCCAATGTAACTCTGGGGATGTTTCTGCAAGGCCTTTACCTTATCAGTTTGAACGCTAAGTTCTTTTTACCACGTCAGTTCCAGCTGGACCACGGAAACGAGCTATTCAGTTCCAGCTGGACGCCCGAACATATCATTCCGAAGGCGTACGGACTTTACCGAAGTCTCGAGGGAGGCTACCGACTGACTTTTTGATGCGATCACGCGTGGACGGCGAGCGGAGATTCTCCTTCCTCAAGCCTTAACGTGTTCATTCAATTTAACAAGTGTGATCTGTCCATAGATAAGAACAGAATAAACGTGCGACTATCGTACTCATCTGTACGAGCTTACCACTCCGCCTTCAAAGTATATGCGCACAGTGCAGACGAAGTTTTTGATCCACTCGAACGGGCTCGGCAATTGTCGGAACAGCTCGTTTCCGTGGTCCAGCTGGAACTGACGTGGTAAAAATAACTTAGTAGCCCGGCATGGTTGCACCAACCGAATCCACTTCTTTCGAGTATCTGGATCAGATGGAAATGTGTGCAAAGAATATCCGTCTCCTGCTGAGCTGCTGCACACGCCTACAGCACAATATCTGCCACCCCTCGTGACTTTTAGGCTGTGGGGGATCGCAACTCGTGTTGATTTCACTTGGCGTTGGCTTGTTGTGTAGGTCGTGGCTGACGGCCAGTCCAAGTGACGTCACGGTTTTCGGTCTACCGCGCGGGGTTTGAACAGGTGTGCAAAACTCGTTTTTTATCTGTTAAATTCTTCCGGCGACTTTTTTTGAAAAATGAATACCGTACTGTAGTTATATGACATGTAGACCTGCTTTTAACAAATTATCGAAAATCTCTAAAGTAGACCTTTAAGGTGAATGAAACCAAGCTGTGTTGAAGAACGTCTGCTGTTCTGTTGGCCTTTCACCCCCAGGTTGACAAAAAAATGTCAATTATGTCCCCCCCCCCCCAAAAAAAAAAAACACAAAGAAAACTAAATGTCACCTACAAAAAGTTATTTTTCTAAACTACATACAGCAAACGGGCATTGCAGAATGAACAGGTACTTTCCTGCCTGAACCGTTTTAAAATGTTCGCAACTAGAATCCAGATGACAACACATGACAACTTGCATGTTGATAAATTGTAATAAGAGGGTTAAAAAAAAAAACAAAGAACAAAGATTTCTGAAACAAAAACAGGTGAATGGGACAGAACAAACACAGGTGAATGGGACAGAACAAACAGGTGAATGGGACAAAACAAAGACAGGTGAATGGGACAGAACAGGTGAATGGGACAGAACACAAACAGGTGAATGGGACAGAATACAAACAGGTGAATGCGATGGAACAAACATGTGAATGAGGCAGAACACGAACATGTGAATGGGACAGAACAGACAGGTGAATGGGACAGAACAGACAGGTGAATGGGACAGAACAAAAACAGGTCAATGGGGCAGAACAAAAACAGGTGAATGGGACAGAATAAAAACAGGTGAATGGGACAGAACAAAAACAGGTAAATGGGACAGAACAAACATGTGAATGGGACAGAACAAAAACAGGTAAATGGGACAGAACAAACATGTGAATGGGACAGAACAAAAACAGGTGAATGGGACAGAACAAAAACAGGTGAATGGGACAGAACAAAAACAGGTAAATGGGACAGAACAAACAGGTCAATGGGACAGAACAAAAACAGGTCAATGAGACAGAACAAAAACAGGTGAATTGGACAGAACAAACAGGTGAATGGGACAGAACAAAACGGGTCAATGGGACAGAACAAACAGGTGAATGGGACAGAACAAAAACAGGTGAATGGGACAGAACAAAACGGGTCAATGGGACAGAACAAACAGGTGAATGGGACAGAACAAAAACAGGTGAATGGGACAGAACAAAAACAGGTGAATGGGACAGAACAAAAACAGGTGAATGGGACAGAACAAAACGGGTCAATGGGACAGAACAAACAGGTGAATGGGACAGAACAAAAACAGGTGAATGGGACAGAACAAAAACAGGTGAATGGGACAGAACAAAAACAGGTCAATGGGACTGAACAAAAACAGGTCAATGGGACAGAACAAACAGGTCAATGGGACAGAACAAAAACAGGTCAATGGGACTGAACAAAAACAGGTCAATGGGACAGAACAAAAACAGGTCAATGGGACTGAACAAAAACAGGTGAATTGGACAGAACAAACAGGTGAATGGGACAGAACAAAACGGGTCAATGGGACAGAACAAAAACAGGTGAATGGGATAGACTAGAGCAAAACAGGTGAATGGGACAGAACAAAGGTGAATGGGACAGAACAAAAACAGGTGAATGGGACAGAACAAAAACAGGTCAATGGGACAGAACACAAACAGGTCAATGGGACAGAACACAAACAGGTCAATGGGACAGAACAAAAACAGGTCAATGGGACAGAACAAACAGGTCAATGGGACAGAACAAACAGGTGAATGAATGGGACAGAACAAAGAGGTCAATGGGAGACAAAGGTCAATGGGACAGAACAAACAGGTGAATGAATGGGACAGAACAAAGAGGTCAATGGGACAGAACAAAGGTCAATGGGACAGAACAAACAGGTGAATGAATGGGACAGAATAAACAGGTCAATGGGACAGAACAAAGGTCAATGGGACAGAACAGGTGAATGAATGGGACAGAACAAAGGTCAATGGGACAGAACAAACAGGTGAATGAATGGGACAGAACAAACAGGTCAATGGGACAGAACAAAGACAGGTGAATGGGACTGAACAAAAACAGGTCAATGGGACAGAACAAACAGGTCAATGGGACAGAACAAAAACAGGTCAATGGGACAGAACAAACAGGTGAATGGGACTGAACAAAAACAGGTCAATGGGACAGAACAAATGGGACAGAACAAAAACAGGTGAATGGGACAGAACAAACAGGTGAATGGGACAGAACACACAAGTCAATGGGCCTGAACAAACAGGTGAATGGGACTGAACAAAAACAGGTCAATGGGACAGAACAAACG
Source organism: Conus ventricosus (assembly GCA_018398815.1). NCBI lineage: Eukaryota > Metazoa > Mollusca > Gastropoda > Neogastropoda > Conidae > Conus > Conus ventricosus. The sequence goes on from CM031615.1 coordinate 69,915,786, forward strand.
GGTCAATGGGACTGAACAAAAACAGGTCAATGAGACAGAACAAACGGGTCAATGGGACTGAACAAAAACAGGTCAATGGGACAGAACAAACGGGTCAATGGGACAGAACAAAAACAGGTCAATGGGACTGAACAAACGGGTCAATGGGACTGAACAAAAACAGGTCAATGGGACTGAACACAAACAGGTCAATGGGACAGAACTAACAGGTCAATGGGACAGAACCAGAGAGCGGCAACAAAGAGGAAAGGAAATGACTGGCTGTACACTTCCCAGACCGTGGGGATGCAGTTTACACTGAAAGAGCCCGCGGCATGAGGACAGGTCCTGTGTAGAGCACGCTTGTCCCTTCTCCCAGGTCTACCAATGAGCAGACCTGCAACTGCTGACCGAGCTCCCTTCATCCACAGAGAAGACCACTGTGACGCAGCACACAATGACACAGCCTGTCAATAATCGGTGTGTAATGGAGCCACCAGCATACCCAGCAGGTACCAATTTACCTGAGAGAACAAACTCCCCCAGGTACCAATTTACCTGGAGAGACAAACTCCGCCCTTTCTTCTCCACTGTGCACTGAACACTTAGATGTCAACAAGGCCCGCCTGACGTGATCCTCGAGTTTTTGAGAGAGATTAACATTTTTCATCTGATTTAAGATTTTACGGAGGAGAGATTTTTAACAAGGTTTCTGGTGCGTTTCTAGACGATGTCATTTAGAGAGATGTGTGAAATTTTTTTTTTTTTTTTTTTTTTTTTAATATGACTGGTGGGTTGATTTTAACGTGGTGACAGCCCTGATGTGGCCCTTTGCGGTCGGCTGGGCTATAAGCAACATTATCTTATCTTATGTCAACAAGGCTGTTGCTCATGTCCGTCAAGATGTCTCTACAATTAATTTGGTGATCATTGGTTTTGATTATAGGACATGCACAGCATAGTGATAATGGGTTATGATTAAAGTACATGCACAGCTTGGTGATGATCATAGGACGTGCACAGCTTGCTGATGATTATAGGACATGCACAGCATAGTGATAATGGGTTATGGTCATGGGACACGCACAGCTTGGTGATGATTATAGGACACACACAGCTTGGTGATGATTATAGGACACGCACAGCTTGGTGATGATTATAGGACACGCACAGCTTGGTGATGATTATAGGACACGCACAGCTTGGTGATGATTATAGGACACGCACAGCTTGGTGATGATCAAAAGAAAAATACTCATCAGTCATAGAATCATCCATCTATAAAGAAACCACTGGGGAAAAAAGTCAGTTTCCCTGGACACCACTTGAATCCCATGTTCCTATGTACGATGACACAAATGCCTGGAACCTGATATCAACTGTGTTGGTTTAGCACAAAACAAATGCCAACAGGAATGGTAATCTCATTTCTGATCAGGTGATTAAGTCTTGAAGGGGATGGGTGCAGGTTGGGGAGAGAGAGCCCATGTGCTAGGGGAAGTAGGCAAGACATCCAGCCAAACTATCTTATCTGTGGCAGTGTGTTGGGTTTGGAACAGGAATGGCAGGAAGTGCACAGAAACGACATCACTGTGTGAAACATGCCCTGAGGAAAACCACTGGCTGTTTTCACAATGACCTCTCTCTCTCTCTCGCTCACACACACACACACACACACACACACCAATGAACAAGGCTTTCATCACAGACCTCTTAACATAGTGCATCATTAAACAACGCTGATCATGCTTATCTTACCGGTCTCCCGCTACTCTTTTAGTGAAAACACTCCTGTTCATACTGCAATACATACTTTTCATTCTATGTGCCCCATACAAAAAGCAATGCCTAAGCACATTTATTTTTTTTTAAAAAGAGTCCATGAATCAAATATTTACAATCAATAGATCCACATGTACAGACAGTACAACCCTTTCACCAACACACAGCCTGCAAAAAACACCAAGATGCAAACAAAAAGCCAACGTGCAGCACCACCGTAGTAATATGAACGGACACTGGGTGTAAGACATTTAATCTCGATTCATCGTCTGATTTTCAGGTGGATGACATGTCCCATTTTCAACCATCCAAGGAGTGTGCTCTATGGTGTCTATGTCGTCCTTTTTCAAACATGTGTGCAGTTTTAATTTATGTGACAGCAGGCAGTATGATGCCTCCACATCTGTTCTCAGCTTTTGCCCACTTTCCCTGCATCTCTCTCATTTGACTCTGCTTTCCTGTCAGCTATGCTCAGACCACATCACTTGTTTCAAACCACAATGAAGTGGTAGGGGGTACTGGCTGCAGATGCTCTGCTTTTTTTGTTTGATAACCTATAACCTTATATCACAGCTACCTGATTGTCTTAAGTTTAAGAGAAAAAAAAAAGATTAGGAAGAAAAAACAGAAAGACCATAAAACAAACAAACAAACCAACCACAAAACAAAACAAAACCCTCACCAAAACAGAATACAGCATGCATGAATATATCAACATTCAAAAGGAGCAGCTTGCCTTTCCACTTTTATTCAAGTCTTCAGAGAACACATCTGATCACACATTTGGATTCTTTGCATTCAGGTTCACAAAACTAACGAAATTGCACACACAAACAGCACAACATGACATCATATACACATAGCTTCAAAGTGTGTAGTCAAAACGTTTGGCTATGTTTTCCTTCACTCTTCACAACAGATACTTCTGTACTGACTAGTACAATGATGAGCCAAAATGGCCCGATGAAATAGAAAAAAAAAAGAAGATAAAAACAGAACATGTTGCACCATTACTCTTAATATGAAGACCCCAGGCATGAATTAGGTGTGCTGTGATGGGATAAGCCAAAGAGTGGCTCACTGTGTATCAATTGTGACAGGGTAAGCCAAATAGTGGCTCACCGTGTATCAATTGTGGCAGGATAACTAGCCAAACAGCAGCTCTCTGTATGTAATTCTTTGTGTGTGTGTGTGAGAGAGAGAGAAAGACCATAAAAACATTCAAAGATGCAATTCACGCTTTTGTTTTAGCTTCAAAGTAAGTAATAAAAATGCACAGGAATATTAATGTTGTAAAGGTCTTTTCTTTTAATTTCCTCTAAACAGGAGGCAAGGAATCTAAAATTCTGTATTGAAAGGATGTGTGTGTGTGTGTGTGTGTGTGTGTGTGTGTGTGTGTGTGTGTGTGAGTGTGTGTGTTCCAGAATACTGCTCATCAACTGAAAACACAAATTCAGTTATGTTATGTGAAACTACAAATAAAAACTGAACAAGAACATAATCAATTCTTCATGCTTATTCAAACTATTGCCTCAATCCATGATGTTTAACACTAGAAAAAAAAAAGAACACAATCAATTCTTCATGTTTAGTCGTTTGAATAAACGAACATGTATTGCCTCAATCCAAGATGTTTTCTTCCCAGAGAGATGGACAGAGAGAGAAACGGCTGATAAATGAGTGATTAAAATGTGGTAACAAGTGATAAGAAAAAAAAAGAAGCAAATTCAAGAATGCAACACAAAAAATGTACGAAAATACAAAGTTATACATGATCTGAAGAATAATCCTGGATTTAGTAGTGACTGAATAATGAGATAAACATGACAAAAACAACAGTATTGAACAAAAATGCATGAAAAACAAACCGACATAGAACCAAAATGCCGGCAGCCGCACAACTTTATTTCAGTGCTGTAGTCATGAGGTCAGTTTAAATGTGTATCAGCCAAAAAAACACAACATCAGTGTTGTCACTTCATGAATTCAACTCTGAGAGGGTTGTTTCAATTTCCTGACCAAAACTGCAGGAGCATCTCTTGGAGTTGGACCTACTTGGTGCGGGGACACACAGAGAAAAAAAGATGTATTGAGAACACCCTTGTCTCCGACCAGAACGGAAATTTGTATCATCTTCATCCACCTCATCCTCACCCCTCAGAGAGAAAAAAAAAAAAAGCAGCAGTCTCAAATGCTTTGACCATCTGATAGTGCTTCAGTTTCAATGTCCTCTCCACTCACCTGCATTTGATGAGTTTTAAGTAGGGGGAGGCTCACTCCATAAGACATACTAGGGGAGGCTGACTCGATCGTTCACACTACCATCACGTTGAGGCTCAGTAAGTGGTGTCCTGCATGTGCTGGATGAGAACGGGCACCAATGAAGTGACCGATGGCAGTGCAGTCTCCTCCAGCCACCTGCCTCACGGTCAGAACGGGCACCAATGAAGTGACCGATGGCAGTGCAGTCTCCTCCAGCCACCTGCCTCACGGTCAGAACGGGCACCAATGAAGTGACCAATGAAGTGACCGATGGCAGTGCAGAGTCTCCTCCAGCCACCTGCCTCACGGTCAGAACGGGCACCAATGAAGTGACCAATGAAGTGACCGATGGCAGTGCAGAGTCTCCTCCAGCCACCTGCCTCACGGTCAGAACGGGCACCAATGAAGTGACCGATGGCAGTGCAGTCTCCTCCAGCCACCTGCCTCACGGTCAGAACGGGCACCAATGAAGTGACCGATGGCAGTGCAGTCTCCTCCAGCCACCTGCCTCACGGTCAGAACGGGCACCAATGAAGTGACCGATGGCAGTGCAGAGTCTCCTCCAGCCACCTGCCTCACGGTGACTGGACACTGACTGCTGTCAGTGGACTGTGGTGCCAAGAAAGCAGTGAGGTGAATCTGAGTGTGGCCGTGAATGAGGAAGCCAGAGTGAGTGGCACGGACATCTTGCCATGGGGAAAGGAGGGGAGGTGGGAGGAGAGAGGCATTCCTTTTATGTACGATCAGCATGAAAGCACAAACAATTATCAGAGACTGGAGGGAAACTGGTGAAGTGGGGAACAGATGTAGAAAAGACAATGGACAAGACATTTCCAGTCTGGTGCTGATCTGATTATGGTAAATATTTCAAAGCCTATAGAAAGAAAGAAAGAAAGATAATGCTATATACTACAATGTTAAACAAAACGAAAAAGTGTTGGGTGATTTTGAGATTGGGAACACATGAAATGACACAAAAAGACAACTTGACAACTGTGGCAATTGGAAAAGCTTTAACGCCTGACGAAACAGTGATCATAGCATGGACATTCACTCAAAATAACAGCACATTGTGTGACTTGTGTGTCCAAATTCCACAACGAATCTGATACAATAATTTCTAACTTGTAATGGAATACAAAGATATGACTGAAGTATCACTGCTCACCAGCAACATAAACACACACCCGGCGCAAAGTGAGGACCCAGGAACCCTGTTGTCTAGAAGCATTGCAGATTTCCGCACATGTAGAGCACACAGAAGCTGACAGGTTCTGGACTCGCACTTTGTCCGACCCACAGTTCAGGATCATGAAGACCACCAAGCTGTTTTCCTGCTCAATGACACTCTCAAGCCAGGCTGACCACTATGTTGCCAGTTCACACTCTCTGAACAATCGAACAGAAATGCTGGCTGGATCTAGTTCTGATAACCTCGCTTGACTTCCTTAATGATTCCATACTTTCACACAGTGTCTGCCCGTGCCATTTCACTAAACAACTCCTGCCGGTTTATGAACACTGACGACCACTCACTTCATGCAGCAGGAAGAGTCCGTGTCTATAGATCTACATGGAAGGACCATGTCACCTGGAAGAGATCGTGGTGGGAACAGTCGAAGGTAATTCATACATTATCACAGGCAAGTCACCATTCAAGCAAGGAATGGGTAGGTCTACCTCTCCCTGTAAAAAAAAAAGAAACGAAAATGGGTTTACCTTCAATGGAAGTCATGTAAAAAATCAAACAATGCACACTTACACTCTGTATGTGATCAGTTCGAGTATCAACCTCTCTGCAATGTACATAGCAAAATTTATTAACAATTAATCTGAGTCTCTTAAGATAAAGTCTGTACAGGGGTCTGATAAAGAAGATAAAGATGACAACTGGGATCACCCAGCTGACAATTTTTAACTACAGGATTCTTGATAAAGTTACAGTTCTGTACATATGCCTTCCCTTAATTTTGTTGGAACTTACTTATACGAATGACATCTCTGGAAAAAAAAAAGGAAAAAAAAAAAGAAAGAAAGAAAATACTGACAGGGTACATACTATATCCAACTAGACTTTTTCATACGGTGTAAATGGCCAGTTTAGGGATTTTTTTTTTACAATGTGAAGGCCATGAATCCTGAGGACCTAGACCCTAGCTGTGCCCACTATGAGGTAGTGTCCCATAGGGAGACTATGGACCAGAGGGAGAATCCCTCTAGGAAAGATACAAGAAGAGGAGACAGCATCTGACGGCTTGCTTCTAACCAGACAATGGAGCTGCAAGAGGGAAAACTGGATTGGATTTGTCACAGAACATAAAGAACCGTATGTATGAGAAGACCTGACTGAGTCAATATTTCCTGAATATCAGGGAACCACAAAAATTGTCTTCTTCAGTTCTTGCTTCAAGCCTTTCAAGACATACTCGATACTGAGTATTCAGATATTAAAAAAAAACACCTTTTTCCCAATATTGTGCAATGTTAATGGAAACTTTTATTTTTCCAGTATTGTAAAGCACTCTGAGGATGAGTCTTCTCTCATCGAAGAGCGCTATATAAGCTCGATTTATTATTATTATTATTATTATTATTATTTCGTCTCTTCTTATTGACATCCAGCCTTTCCTAATATTTCTTTTTTTTCTGCTGCAAACCCAATCCCTCTCTACCCAACCCCAAAATGTCCTCCTGCATTTTTTCCCCATTGACACCACTTTTCAAACTCATTCAGATGATACTGCAATGAATGCCAGCAACATACAAGTTTTTGAAAGAACAATGTCTCCTGTCTGATCCATCTTTTTTCTGATCTGGTTGTGATGCGATGACCAAAAAATTAAGGTGAGAAGGTAGGTTTAAACTTTTTTAACCTGTCATGATGGCTGACTTTTATGAAAGTATACACTTCATTATGTGTTATATGTCTGGACTTTTACCCTTAATCAGATAAATCCAGTTTGAATACATATTGTGCTTACAGCACTCTACACTAGTCTTTAAAAACTGTTAAAAGGCGCCATTTTGCACATGTTCAACAAAGAAAATTTAAGTTTCAAAACGGAGCAACTGAGGGCGGAAAATGCAGCAAAAAAAGAAAGACCGGAGGTTAGTTACCGCCAAGGGCACAGACAAATAAAGTACAGGACAAGACACAATGCACTTCGACTTCTTGGATCTTCTTCAGGCGAAAACAAATAACATTTAGGACTGTGAAAGTGAAGAACGAGAAACCATTTATCTTCTCATGTTTGCCGCCCGACCAAAATGGCCGCCGGACGGACACGAGGCCACTCAGAAGAAAATTTAGTTACTGGAGGTCACAAAAAAATTACATGAAAATACACTATCTTCCTTCGCTTTTGATGGTTCATTTAGGAAAATCGGATGGTATGCAATTTGTTCTGTGTATTACTGTCATTTGGGGAGTTCCTATATTTGTCCTTTATTTTCATGTGCAAATGACAAAAAAGTTAAGATCTGTAGATAAAAACAGGGTCAGTCTGGTCACCATTATCGCAAAGTGTTTTGGGCAGCAGGATGGGGGGAGGGAGGAGGCTAGATGACTAAACAGCACACACACACACACACACACACATACACACACACACACACACACACACACACACACACACACAGTGACACACACACACAAACACTTATTCATGACATAATATTAAGTCTTACTTGTGGCACCAGATTGTCCTCATAGCGTTCCATCATCAAGCGGTTGCCTCTGACAACCTGACGGTAAAATTCGTGAGCTAAATCTCCGTCTTCATCAAAAAACATGGATCTGAAATCAAAAATTTTTCAAAACCCAAATACAACATCAAACAATCAAAATTTTTACATTATTTCACAATGTCTTGATTATTTTGAAGAGTTCAAGAGTTCAGTTTTAAACTAACGTAAAAACAAGTTTACAGCTATGTGGAGTTGCGGAAAAATTTTTTATAACAACATCAGCAATACAAAACTAGCAACAGTGCTTGAAGTTCTATGCAATACTGTTACTGTTACTAACAGTTCACATATAAAATGATATAAAATAAAACTAGTTTAGAGTTTAATTTCATCATCTAGACTATATAAACCAATAATTATTCATTAAAGCATTTTCTTATAACCTGTACCTAAATTCAAAAAAATAAAAATAAAAAAATAAAAAAAGATGGATGCAGAAAGGACATTAATCCGCTGTGGCACCAGCTTACCAGCATTGTTCTCACATATCAGGCAGAGGTCACAGGCTGCCAGGCTATAACAGCTGGAGCATTTGACCGGGGAGCATTCAATACACCAGCTGGACTGACCTGAGCCAGGATTCCCAATCAGCTAATGCCTGAATTTTGTCTGTAAACTTTATGTACCAGATCCGTACACGACAGACTGACGCATTCAAAATTCCACCACTTTTCCATGCCATTTGTATAAATTTTCAGGACTGAAAATTTGCAATGGATCACACAAAAAAGCATTCCTGTTGTCAAAATGGCCATTTGGGTCATTCCACTGACAGGCTACATACTTTGTTTTCCCACTGACACATATGTATACATCCTCATCATAACTGTCTCTACATGGATCTGGATCAGTATACTGGCAGACACCAATTTGCTTATTTTTTTGCAATGCAGAACTGTGGGAGTGAAGTGAAGAAATTAATAGATCTACCTAGGTAAGTGGGAGCTAAAGGAGTGAGAAATAGAGAGAGGAGAGGACTAAACAGGACACAGAGCTAGTGTGCTAGGAATCTGCCCACCACTGATGAAAATACTGAGGCAGATGAAGCATCAACGATCTCCATTGCAAGCTGATTCCAGTCAAACCCAGTTTGCCGGAATTAAGAGCACAGATACCTATACTACCCTGGTCAGCTGCTTTACACCAGGTAACACCAGCTGTTGTTGAAGGCCTGTCAATGATAAGACTCTGGGTTTCATAAGCAATAAAGGTGGTAGGCCACATTCTTCTGCAGGTCTTGCATCTACTTGCTTAGTGGTAGTACTGGTATCAGGCCTGATATTATCTTACTGAAGGCGGCGAGTCTCAGCTGTTTCATGTAGTCTTTCAGTGCTGGAAATCTCAGTTCATGGAGCGCATGTCAATCCTGTGTGATGAAACGAAGTGGTTGCTGATGAAAACTTTCAACTAATCCTCACCCTTCTTATGTCCCCCCCCCCCCCCCCCCCCCCCACCCCACCAACTATGGACCCATACTCCAGAATAGATCAGATGACAGTGATGTGTGACTCCTGAGTTTGTCTTCCTTGGTGAAGACTTAACACTTGATTCCATGGCTTGGAACATTACTCTATGACTAAAGTTCCAGTCTCAGAAAACCGCAGTTTTTAACAGCGTGATTTCCGTGGCCTATACAGACCTTATGTATAAGTACTGTAACTACAAGTACAAGGGTTCCACATCACAAACAAATGGGGGTAAATCACATATTTCAAGCTGAAATTCATATTCCGGAAAAATTCTGAAAAAAGTTATTATATTAAGAAATTACAGGATCATGATGTTAGGAGGACATATCAATTTCAAAAGGAGTCTTGTTACAGATGATAAATTCAGTTGAAGAATTGAAACCAAAAGAAAAACAACAGGTTTACTTCTGTGAAGAGGTTTTTTTACCTTACATTCTCTGTTTGTCAGTCAGCCACTCTGCCAAGGCTTTACATAGATCTAGTCTGGCAGAAGAAATCTGCTGATGGATTCTTACAATTCGCTTTCAATTTCAACGTATCCAAATGTAGTTGCACTATGGTAAAACAAACCCAAATCATAAATATTATTTGAAGGTAAATGGACAAGAAAATGAAATAAATGAGTGTGAGGAAGAAAAAGATCTTGGTGTTATTTTTGACCCACTACTTTCTTTCGATGTACATATCAATAAAATCATCAATAAAGCAAACCAAACGATAGGACTAATAAAGAGAACTTTCACATACTTGAATAAAGATATATTATTGAAATTGTACAAAAGTCTGGTACGGCGGCACTTAAAATATGGAAATATCATATGGCATCCCTTACTCAAAAGGCAGTCAAAGGCAGTAGAGAAAGTACAAAGAAGGGCCACAAAGCTACTACGGGAATAGGATTTTTTTAAAATTATATACTGATAGTATTACAAGGAAGCCAGATGGGAAAATCTTTATTGAACACTGTCAGACTAATAAACGTAAAATGGTTTTTGGAAAAAGAATAACACACCTTTGGAATGATCTACCAACTAACATCAAGTTTGCACAACCTACTAACTCATTTAAAAATCTCCTTGATGCGGATCATAAATTCACCAAATTGTTATTTGAATTTGATTAACAAACCTATAGGCCTATGCGCATACACAACAAACCAATTCAGAATACTAAACAATACATGGATGGGGATAATTCAAGAAAGGCCGCAAGGCCTAGGCTACGTATATCAGCCTGTCCCCTTACTACTACTACTACTAACATCCCAATATTCCTTTGTTCTTGGTACGAATAGTAAAATCTTAATTTCACAATTACACCTTTTACCTATGTGGTGAGATTAATGTCTTCTTTTCTTCTTCCTAAAATACTGGTTCACTCAAAAACGAGTAGGTCACCAGCGCGTCCTATTCGCCTAAGTATGTTTAAGACAAGCATTTCCAGACCTGAGCCTGTTTAAAAGTCAGCGGTTAAATGTAAATCTGAGTTTAACCCTCCCTTCTAGCAAGTTCTACGGATTCGAGCTCAGCTTCTGCGCACCTAACAAGGAGGATCTATCACTTATGTAGGTCACGTTTCTCATATTGATCTACTTGGAGAGAAAAAAAAAAAAGCTCAATCAATCACCAACACCCTTGATGCGTTGTTCCACCGAGAACAGAGTTACTGCAAAGCTGTTTTACCGAATTAGATTGTATGACTCGACTTACCCTCTTCTTTTGTACACATACAGCGAGGCCCCACATGGGACAAGACCTCTACAGTGTGCGTTGACTTCGTTTTCACTACCAGATCGTCCTAGAAGCCAGGACACTGGTTTGGTGGCTGTACGAGCTAAGGAAGTTGCTGTCTGTCCCATTCTTGCTGTTTGATTCAATCGAAAGGAGGGGGGAAAAAAAACAGTGACGTAAAACCTAAAGATCACCGAGTTTATCAGTCGCACCACAGCTGACCACCATTTTTGTTTATTGATAAGGGAGGCGACTGTCAGCATTAATACCTTCCGTCGTTATAATGACGTCCCTTTAACATTAAACTTTCGATATCGACCTCGGCAACACTGGAAACCTGCCGCACCTGTCTCTAGGCACCACAGCATCATAAATAATAGATAGGGGGAAAAAAGCAAAATCTCTCTCTTCTTTTTTCTTCTCCTTGCATCCACAAAGTGCACAACTGACATGACCAAAGCATTGAATACAGCGCCAGATTTCAAGCGCGAGGACAGGCCGGGACTTGAGTCACTGGCCTCTGTGTCATCTCAAATACTATATGTCATCTATTGGAACATCTGTGTCATCTCAAATACTATATGTCATCTATTGGAACATCTGTGTCATCTCAAATACTATATGTCATCTATTGGAACATCTGTGTCATCTCAAATACTATATGTCATCTACTGGAACATCTGCGTCATCTCAAATACTATGTGTCATCTATTGGAACATCTGTGTCATCTCAAATACTATATGTAGGGTTGTTCCCCTTGATACTCTTTGGAAGAGAGTACTGCAAGAACTACATTAAATGGCTGAACTTCATACCATGAGTTGTACGTCTTATTCAGTGCAAAAATGTCACATTGGCGACGAGGACTCAAAAGACTGATGCAGGGAAGTTGATAAACCCTTTCTTATGAACACAGTACAGTAATATTAGTTCTCACAAGATAGACCGTTCTTGGAGAAATTGATTGTTGCTGTCCATGTTACCGTTAGTGATACAAGCAGTAACGAAGCCAGCCGGTTTACTGTAGGTTCAGTCAACAGTGTGTCAGGGTGTTATAACGGTGTGCCGATCAAATTCTAGTTTGGTAAAAGACTTAAAGAAAGTTTCTTCGTTCAGAATGGCTACCACACTTAAATTTGATGAATTCAATCCAGCAGTGGAAAATTTTGACTGTTACGTTGAACGTCTTACCATGTACTTTGAAGCGAATGATATAGCTGATGGTAAGAAGAAAAGTGTTTTCCTGTCAGTTATTGGTGCAAAATACTATTCACTGCTTCGTTCGCTGTGCTCACCTGACACACCAGCCACCAAAACATTTGTTCAGCTTGTTGACATTCTTAAGGCACATGTATCACCCAAGCCACTGGTCATAGGCGAAAGGTTCAAATTTCACAACAGAAAACAGAATGACTTGGAAACTGTGAATGACTTTGCAGCGGAACTTAGACGTTTAGCATCCACATGTGAATTTGGACAGTTTTTGCAGGAGGCCCTTAGGGATAGATTTGTGTGTGGCCTTTCTGATGCCACAACTCAGAAGAAGCTGCTGTCAGAGAAAAATCTGACCTTTGCGAAGGCGGTGGAAATTGCCCATGCCATGGAAACAGCTACATGTCACTCTGCAGCTCTTCATCCAAAGTTCTCCGATGAGCCACCATCTACACCTGATGTGCACATGATCCAGAGAAGGGCCCCAGTTTCAAAAGCCCTGACAAAACTGGCAATGTACAAAACCAGAGCAACAAATGTTACCGATGTGGTAAAATGCATTCTGCTGCCAGTTGCCCTTTCAGGAACTACACCTGTAATCATTGCAAGAAAATTGGACATTTGGCAGCTGTCTGTCGTTCAAAGAACAAAACTGGAACTTCTTCCTCTTCACAGAAGTTTGTCTCTGAATACCATGAGGACATAGAAATGGTGATGCACATTGAAAAGAGAGATAACAAACCATATACTGTCACACTTCAGGTTGAAGGCAAACCGATGCTCTTTGAAGTTGATACCGGAGCTTCTGTCACTCTGATCAATGCTAGAGTGTTTGATGACACGTTGGACAAGAGCATTTCATTGACCAACTGTGAAACAAAGTTAAAAACATACACCGGCCAGTCAATCCCAGTGCGAGGAAAAGCTGTAGTCCAAGTCTGCCATCAAGACAAGTCTGCCATGTTACCTCTCATTGTGGTCAGTGGAAGTGGACCCAGTCTACTCGGTAGGAACTGGATTCAAGGTTTGGACATGGAAACAGACATTCTGGTAAATCAAATAACAATGAAACCACCCTCAGCCTCAGCAGAATGTGACCAGTTTCCTAATCTCTTCAAAGATGAACTTGGACATGTAAAGTCATGTCCAGTTACACTTTACGTTGAAGATGGCTGCAAACCCAAGTTCTACAAAGCTAGAACTGTACCATACGCACTAAGGGACAAAGTTGAAGCTGAAATCCAGAGACTGGAAGATGAAGGAATCATTGAACCAGTTAAGCACTCAGCTTGGGCAGCGCCGGTCGTGCCAGTTCTAAAGCCAGATGGAACTGTACGCTTGTGTGGTGACTACAAAGTGACGGTAAACACAGTAGCGAAAGCAGATGTGTACCCATTGCCTCGAGTTGAAGATCTGTTCAATAAAGTTGCTGGAGGACAATCTTTTACCAAACTTGATTTGAAGCATGCATACCAGCAGCTACCCCTTGCTGAAGAATCCAAGGACCTGACTACCATCAACACACAGAAGGGCCTGTTTAGATTCAATCGATTGCCCTTTGGAGTCTCAGCTGCACCAGCCATTTTCCAGCGAACAATGGACTGCTTGCTACAGGACATTCCGCAAGTTGCGGTGTTTCAGGATGATATCTTGGTCACTGGCAGCACAGATGAAGACCACATACTTCACCTCCGGGAAGTATTTCGCAGACTTGAAGCAGAAGGTTTTCGATTGAAGAAAGAGAAATGCCAGTTCATGCTACCTGAGGTTACATACTTAGGTCACCGAGTCAACGCAGAAGGAGTCCAGCCAACACCGGAAAAAGTGAAGGCTGTCCAGGATGCCCCGACACCCCAAAACGCAACTGAGCTAAAGTCGTTCTTGGGCCTGATTAATTTCTATGGGAAATTCTTGCCTCAGCTGTCAACTGTACTTTCTCCACTTAACAGACTCCTTTGCAAAGGTGTTGTTTTCAGATGGGGAGAACAGCAGGATCAAGCTTTCAAGAAAGTGAAGGACATGCTTATGTCAGCCAATCTCCTAGTACATTTCAATCCAAACCTGGATGTGACTTTGTCTTGCGACGCTTCTGCGGTGGGCTTAAGAGCAGTCCTTGCCCACAAGTGTGCTGATGGCTCAGAGCGCCCCATTGCCTATGCCTCAAGGTCACTGAACAAAGCGGAACGAAATTACTCCAACATTGAAAGGGAAGCTCTTGCAATCACCTTCGGAGTGAAAAAATTTCGTGACTATCTTTTTGGCCGCCATTTTTACTTGTACACTGATCACAAGCCCTTGATGACATTGTTTGGTGAACAAAAACCCATTCCAACAGAGGTTTCTACCAGGATTCAAAGATGGGCAATGTTGTTGTTACCGTACACATACACTATCCACTACAAGTCAGGAGCCACAATGACACATGCTGACGCTCTAAGCAGGCTGCCCATGCCAACCACCAGTGCTGAGCCCGAGACTCCAGAAGAATTCATCTTCCTGATGGACCATCTTTCCACGACACCAGTTACTTCAGCGGACATTCAGGCAGAGACTGATCGTGACCCTGTATTGTCCAATGTCAAGAAATACACTTTGGCAGGATGGCCCTCAGAATTTCCCGGAAAGTGGCAATCACAACTGAAATTGTACAAGACTCGTGAAACAGAACTGTGTGTTCTAGAGTGGTTGTTTACTCTTACGGAACAGAGTTGTCGTACCTCCGGCTTGTAGGAAAGCCATGCTGGAAGAGCTTCATTCTTGTCATCCAGGTGTCTGCAAGATGAAGAGCCTTGCCCGCTCTTATGTTTGGTGGCCAGGACTTGATGGGGACATAGAAGCTACTGTCAGAGAGTGTGAAGCATGCCAACAAGTTCGCCACATGCCTCAAAAAGCGCCACTTCATCCTTGGGAGTGGCCTGAAAAACCGTGGTCCAGACTGCATGTAGACTTTGCCGGACCTTTCATGGGACATGTGTTTCTGGTACTGGTGGATTCTCATTCGAAATGGATGGAAATTAAGCTAATGACTAAGATTACGGCAGAAAAGACAGTTTGCTGTTTGAGAGAACTATTTGCTACACACGGATTGCCAGATTCCATTGTTTCTGACAATGGTCCTACGTTCACCAGCGCAGAGTTCAAAACCTTCACTCAGTTTCTGGGCGTTCGCCATGTTCTTGTCTCACCATACCATCCAGCTTCCAATGGCCTTGCAGAAAGAGCGGTTCAGACATTCAAAGAATCCATGAAGAAGATGTCGCCCAAACTCACTGTGCAACACAAGTTGGCCACCTTCCTTCTTCAGCAGCACATCACACCACATTCTACTACTGGTGTGCCGCCTGCAGAACTTCTCGTGAAAAGGAGACTAAAGACTCGTCTTGATCTGACACAGCCAACACTGTCTCGCAAGGTCGAAGACATCCAGTCCAAGCAGAAGATGCATCATGATTGCGGTGCAAAAGACAGAGAATATACAGTCGGTGACAAAGTGTATGTTCGTAATTTTGGGCCTGGCAAGACTTGGCTGTTTGGAACTGTTCTTGAAGTCACCGGCTCTCTGTCCTTCAAGGTTGAGATAGGAGATGGTCGTGTGATCAGGCGCCACATTGATCACATCCGCAAACGTTGGACTGATGACGAAGAACCTACGAGCCTATCTCTTCCCATGGTTGCGGATCCTACTGTTTCCAGTGAGGAGCCCACAACCTCCATTGCCCCTACGCTTGTGTACCTATTTCCTGGGTCCGCTTCCATGGAACCAGTTCCCCCTGTGACTGCTCCTGGGTCCTGTCCAGCCACGCCTGTTTGCCCCAGACCTCTGCATGCCGGCATGGGGTCATCACACACTGTGCCACGGCGTCTCCAAACCGGAACCTATCCTCCAGGACTGCTTCGGATTTCCAGGGGTCTACTCCTGCCTTGGCTGATCGGCCCAGAAGATTCTGCAAGGCTCCAGATCGATTGGATCTGTGATCGAACTACTTAACTGAAATTTTTTTTTCTGTTTTAGTTCAAATTTGACCGGTTGTCAAATCGTTTCCATTTAATAACAGTGTTGTGTTTAATGTTTCATTTGAAGTTGAACTACGAAAAAAAAAAAACAAACAAACCCAACACAGTTTCTTTTGAAGTGACAGTGGTCAAACTTCTGCTTAGGACAGAATTTTTTTTTACGATAGTGTTCAGTGTTAACTGCCTCACTTTGAGTGAGAGTGATCGTTGATTTCTTTTATTTACTTACTCCAGTTCCTGACAGTATTTTTGCTGTTTAATTATTTTACATAAAAACTTAAAGCGGAGGGTGTAGGGTTGTTCCCCTTGATACTCTTTGGAAGAGAGTACTGCAAGAACTACATTAAATGGCTGAACTTCATACCATGAGTTGTACGTCTTATTCAGTGCAAGAATGTCACACTATATGTCATCTATTGGAACATCTGTGTCATCTCAAATACTATGTGTCATCTATTGGAACATCTGTGTCATCTCAAATACTATATGTCATCTATTGGAACATCTGTGTCATCTCAAATACTATGTGTCATCTATTGGAACATCTGTGTCATCTCAAATACTATGTGTCATCTACTGGAACATCTGTGTCATCTCAAATACTATGTGTCATCTATTGGAACATCTGTGTCATCTCAAATACTATGTGTCATCTATTGGAACATCTGTGTCATCTCAAATACTATGTGCCATCTATTGGAAAATCTGTGTCATCTCAAATACTATGTGTCATCTATTGGAACATCTGTGTCATCTCAAATACTATGTGCCATCTATTGGAACATCTGTGTCATCTCAAATACTATGTGCCATCTATTGGAACATCTGTGTCATCTCAAATACTATATGTCATCTATTGGAACATCTTGCGGGAAGAAAATTTTTTAAAAAAACAACTTAAGCCCTGGGTCCATGGCAGGAGTTTCACGTCAAACGGCTGCAGCATAACATTACCTATGCACAAATGTCGACCGAGATTATCACATATAGCTCCCCAAAGATATTCAGTACAGTGCTCGTCTTGCTAGGAAAAGTAGACGGTCACAACATCAGAGGAAACTTCCATCTGTGACTCACACCTTTGTCACGCGATGCAGCATGAAAGTTGGTATTCAGCAGTCGAAGAGGAAATTCATTACAGGATTTTAGTGGAAGTGGAAGCTGGACTCCCTCAAGGCGCAGCCTTGGATCCAGTCTTATTTTCTGCCTCCTGGTTGATCTCTCTGCTTGTTTTCAGTTTCAGATCCCACTTTCTGCAAACGACTGTCTCCTAAAACGGAGGTCCAGGTCCACGCAGAGACAGACCATGCGCACGGCTGACCATGCGCACGGCTGACCACGCACATGGCTGACCACGCACACGGCTGACCACACACATGGCTGACTGTTTCCAGACCTCAAAGGGCTGAAAACGGTGTCTGAGGGGTGGGGCATGACATTTTATCCTCAAAAGTGTTACATCTTCAGTGCAAGAAACAAAAGTCTGCGATTCTGCAATGGAACTAAATAATCATACACTTTCCTCGAAGGTGCTGTATCTTCAGTGCAAGAAACAAAAGACTGTAAAATTACCACTAAATTAAAATGATTATGCACATCTTCCAGAAGGAGCATTCGCATACCTATATGTGGGCGTATGTCACCCGGTCTGAGCTTATGAACAGGTTGGGGCGTGGGGAGGGAGGGAGGGAGGGGGGAGGGGGCGACCCCCATGAAGTTTCTTCATCAGATTTGCTGGGAAACGGTTCATGTCACGTTTGTTCGCATCCTCTTGGAATACAGTGCTAATGTTTGGATCCCCTATCTTCAAATGCACATGCAAGCTCGAAAGAGCCCAGCTGATGCAGAGGAGCACGCTTTTAAAACGTAATTACCAGTCACATCACTCAGTCTTGTGTTTCTGACATATTCGTCGAACTATGCCAATACACTCGATCCACACAAGAAGGCTGGGTGCAGAGTCGTCTGGCTTATTGTAGATCATCATAGAGCAGTCTCCAGGACTCCAAGCCGAATGATGTCTAGCCGATCATGAACAAAATATCGTCCAGGGACTGGCAAGGATCAACTGCTGCTGTTGCAGCACCGTAGAATAACTTACGCGCAACAACAACAGTTTTTCCGAAGAACTTTTAAAGACTAGAACAGTCTCAATGAACAGCACATGTCAAAGCAGTCAGTCGATCGGTTTAGACTTGTTGTTGTTGTTGATTGACCCAACGTAGTCATACGACTACAAGGGAAGAAAATAAAGACGGCGGGATAGAGGAAGATTACAGCTGTGAAGAACAATTGAAGAATTTCGTTTGAACATCCTCTTCCTCGAACCCCCCACCCCCACCCCCACCCCTTCATCTTCCTTGCCTTCTACCTGCCCACTCACAACCGCCCCCCCCCCCCCCCTCTCCCCCCTTAAAACAGGAACGTGTCATTGATGAGGACTTGCCGTGGTTTCTGCAGTAGGCAGGACTGTGGCGGTAGTGAGTCACCATGGGAATCAACAGCTTTGTGCTGGCCCTGCAGTTCCCATGCTCAACCTGGCCTGGGAAATACCACAAGGGAAAGTCGGAAATGTTTAGAAGTGTATTGCTTCTTTTAGTAAGGCTTGTGTGTGTGTGTGTGTGTGTGTGTGTGTGTGTGTGTGCGTGTGTGTGTTGTGTGCGCGCGCGCGCGTGCGCACATGTGTGTGTGTGTGTGTGTGTGTGTGTGTGTGTGTGTGTGTTTGCGCGCACGCGCTCGTGCATGCGTACATGCGTGTGTGTGTTTTCATTGATAATGACTAACAATGGTTGCCTTCGACAATCCAGATCCGATCCAAATTTGCACAGTTACCCAGGGGGAATAACTACACACCCCCCCCCCCCCCCCCCCCTGATGTGGGCAGAAAAAGGGAGAGTTTAAAATGTAAGTCTGGCACATCCGCATCTAAGTGTATTTTCCTTTCATCCTCCATTCTACGATAACATTTGTGACCCGTTTTCACGAAATGAGTCTTAACTCGCAGGCAGCGAAAAGCGTAGAGGCCTGGAAAAGGTGTGATAGGTTGAATTTGGATTCTCTCTTGAGGCACATAAGACCGTATGGCGAAAGCTTGGCAGTGTCTGGAGTGGCAATGTCTTCATCTGTCCGTGGGCAGGGGTGGTTGGGTCTGTGGGATGTGCTCGGCAGCTGGAGGGTGGTGTTTTTTCGCCGGTGGGCTCTGCAGTCATGAAATACGGGCTGGTACACCCATGGGGATGCTACTTTAAGGCTGTTATGAGCTGCATCCTGTAGTCTAATTTACCTCTGTTCAGGAGCAGTTATGTCCCTTGATATCTTAATGGAGTGTCCTGTGTGTGCCTGTACCCATCGTCAACACAGCGCAGGCCTCCAAGGGTGGTACAGGACTGCTCTAAAGGCAGGCGAAGACAGTGCTTCTCTGGGTCCTCCCCAGCACCTCGGGTGTTTCTTTTTCTTCTTTGCCTTAACTAGGCTGACCCTGGAGAAAGGTCCAGTGACGGTGAGGAAAGACCCACTGACCACAGGAAAGTCCTGTTGACAGTGGGAAAGACTACAACTTTGGATTCTCTCTTGAGGGCACATAAGACCGTATGGCGAAAGCTTGGCTGTGTCTGGAGTGGCACTGTCTTCATCTGTCCGTGGACAGGGGTGGTTGGGTCTGTGGGGTGTGCTCGGCAGCTGGAGGGTGGTGTTTTCGCCTGTGGGCTCTGCAGTCATGAAATACGGGCTGGTACACCCATGGGGATGCTACTTTAAGGCTGTTATGAGCTGCATCCTGTAGTCTAATTTACCTCTGTTCAGGAGCAGTTATGTCCCTTGATATCTTAATGGAGTGTCCTGTGCGTGCCTGTACCCATCGTCAACACAGCGCAGGCCTCCAAGGGTGGTACAGGACTGCTCTAAAGGCAGGCGAAGACAGTGCTTCTCTGGGTCCTCCCCAGCACCTTCGGGTGTTTCTTTTTCTTCAGGCAGCGAAAAGCGTAGAGGCCCGGAAAAGGTGTGGTAGGTTGAATTTGTCAATTTTTACTTTTCATCAAACATGGAATGTTTAATCTTTAAACTAACATACGTGTAATCGGCACTTTAAAAATTCAATGGGGAAAATGTATTTAAAATGTTTTTTTAAAGCCGATAACCCAACGATGATCGGGGTAAACCAAAACGCAGCATGTTTTTGATCAACTTCGTGTAGAGCCCCCTCAAAAAGGGCCCCCAGATGTTGTACATCGGGAAAGGTCTGAACCTACTTTCTTGTCCACATTCAGCGTGAAATCCCAAACCAAACCTGTTTCGAAATTTTGGGGCATAAAAAAAAAGGGAAGTAGGTCGAGCCGAAGCCCAATGAGGGATCGCGTTACGAACCTTTCATGGAACCGAGGGAAAAACGCGTTGGGGTTGGCTGCCGATCTTTGTTTACGCCTTTCGCCGCGAACACATGGCTTCAAAAAAACCAGGGGATTTGGAAAGAAATGTTTTTTTTGCCGGGGGTAAATCTTCAACTCCCAGCAGTGATCAAGATTTTGGGCAAATGGGTGCCCGAATATTCCCCTGAAAGTGATTATGAAGACGAAGATAGCTTGACAGTGACGATGACTGCGAAACATCGCCGGCCGATTCCGGGGTCGCGGTAAATTTTTGCTCAGTCAACGGTTGGGGCAACCAGTTTGGAAAAAAATGACTTTTTTGATGCCACAAACCCCATCCCCCCCCAAAAATTGTGAGACATTGGGCCCTTTAAGGGCCTTCGTTCTTTCGCCTTCGTCCTCTCTGGGCTTCGCCCTACTCTATCTAAAGACCATGTTTTGCTTTGGAGTACCAAACGGAAACGGGACGCCTTTTTTTTGCAAAAGGTATCCACAACCGTTTTGACGAGAAAACAAATTTGACCGCGACAGCCTGATGATCCCGAAGAGACTGTGGGGTCAAATTCGTTTTCAGTAAAATTTTTGTGGGTTACCAGTTGGGTTGCGGGTATACGACCTTAGCCAAAATGACGTCATAACGTGTAGTTCTAATGGCAAGGGCAAAACTCCACATTTTTAAAGACAACCACTACTATCTCGTTTTTTGGCAGTTTTGGGCATTGAATTTGAAGGCAATGAATTTGACGACACGGTAAAATTTGTTGTCAGTCAAATTCGTTGCGTGCAAAATCCTGACCCCCTGCTGCTACTATATTCAAATACTACTACCAAAAATTTTTTGGTCATTTCCCGGGATCAGAAGGGGTCAAAATATTGCAGGGAACGAATTGGGAGCAACGAATTTGACCGGACAGTCGGGTCAAATTCGTTGCTCCAAAAAATTTCGTTGCCGTGCATTTCCGACCCTCCTGCTGCTACTATGTTACACTACTCCCTACTATACTAGAAATTGTGGTCATTGTGCCAAATCGTGTGGCAAGAATTTGCCCCCCCCCGGGCTTGAATTTGAGAACGGGGGGGTCAAATTTTTTTTTCCAGTAAAATTCGTTGCCGGGGGCAATACCTGACCACTCCCTGCTAACTGCCTACTACTTTATACCAAATATTTTTGGTCATTGGTGCCGGATCAGAAGTGGTCATAATTTGCGGTCGCGGCAAATTCGTTGCCCAGTAAATTTTCGTTCCCGGAAATACTTGCCCCACCGCGCACCACTGTTACTATTTCATATACAACTACTCTACTATATTTTAACCAGAATATTGTTGGTCATTGTCCCAAATCGTAGGGGCAATGAATTTGCCAGGCAATGAATTTGACTGGAGCAACGAATTTGACCTGCTGCTATACGTTATAAACTATACATACTCACTACTACACACGCCAGAATATTGTTGGTCTTTTTGTGGATCAAAGTGGTATAATTTGCACGGCAACAAATTTTTGACTGGAGAACGAATTTGCCCGCGGGGCGGGGTCAAATTCTTTGCCCCAGTCAAATTGTTGCGTGAAATATCCTGCCTCCTGTGTACTACGTTTCTCAACCTACTACTACTAACCGAAATATTGTGGTCATTGTCCGGTCAAAAATGGTCTAAATTCACGGCAACAAATTTTGGGGAGCAACAATTTTGACCGTGTGGTCCGGTCAAATTCGTTGCTCAGTCAAATTCGTTGCCGTGCAATATCTTGACCCCCCTGGTCCCCCTGTTCTAACTACTCATATACAGAATATTGTTGGTTTTTGGCCAAAAATCATGTGGAAATGAATTTGACAGGCATAAATTTGGGGAGGGGGAGAAACAATTTTGCTTGCCCACTTTTTACTACTATACTATACTCTACTATCTTAATATACCCAAGTATTGGGTTTTTTGCCGGATCGAAGTGGTATAATATTGCACGGCAACGAATTTGACGGAAAAAGAATTTGACCGCACGTCGCGGTAATTTCGTTGCCCAGTCAAATTCGTTGCCGTGAAATATCCGCCCCCCTTCCCTGCTACAACTGTTATACTATTTCTACCATCCTATATACTACTACTACTATACTATAGTGTAAAATATTTTGGTCATTGTCCCAAACAGTAGTGGCAAAAATTTGACCAGGAAATAAATTTGCTGACAACGAATTTGCCCCGCGACAGCGCGGTCAATTCGTTGCTCCAGTAAATTTCGTTGCCGTGCAATACCTGCCACCCCTCTGCTACTACGTTCCTACTACTTTACGCTTATACTTTACTACTACACTAGAATATTGTTGGTCATTGTGCCAAGTCGTATGGCAATAAATTTTGACAGGCAATGTTGACTGATACTGCAGTCAATTTCGTTGTCCCAGTCAGATTCTTTTCGTGCAATTCCTGACACCTCTGCAAACCTGTTACTCTATACTACTACTCACTAAACTCTATACTCTACAGAAGTTTTGTTGGGTCTTGTGCGGACAGGGTGGCATAATTTTTGCCGAAAACAAAATTGGGGGAGCAACGAATTTGACCGCGACGTCGCGGTAAAATTTCGTTGCCCCAAAAAAATTCTTTCCCGTGCAATACCCGACCACCCCTGTGACTGTTACCCAACTATGCTAATACTACCACCTTTCTATAGAATTTTGTTGTTTTTGTGCAAACGTAGTGGAAATGAATTTGCCCAGGAAATGAATTTAAAGATAGCGGTAAAATTCGTTGTTCCAGTCAAATTCGTTCCCGTGCAATATCTGCCATTCCTGCTTTTTAACTGTTACTATTCTACTTCTATTGTACTATATACTAAAACTACTACCACTCCCCCCTTTACTACTATACTACTAAAATTTTTTGGTCATTGTAAAATCAGAGGGGCAAGAATTTGACCAAGCAAAAATTTGATGATCTGCGGTCAAATTCGTTGTTCCAGTAAAATTTCCTTGCCGTGAAAATATCTACCACCATGCTATACTTTTTAAACTATTTCTTCACAAAATAACTACAATACTACCGAAATATTGTTGGTCTTTGTGCTGGATCGAAGTGGTCATAATATTGCCGGAACAAATTTGCGGGAAAACGTTTTGACCGCGGGGGCGGGGAAAATTCTTTGCTCCAGTAAATTTCGTTGCGGCAATACCCGACCATCCTGCTGCTATACTGTTATACTACACCCCTCCAAACTATACTACTACACTGATAGTAAATTTTGTTGGCTTGTGCCAAATCAGTAGTGGCAATAAATTGACCAGGCAATAAATTTTGACGGGGCAAGAATTTGACCGCGACGCCGGTAAAATTCGTTGCTCCAGTCAAATTCGTTGCCGTGCAATATTGACCACCCCTCTGCTACTTCTTTTCCCTACTACTACTACTACTGCTATAACACTACTATAGAATATTTTTTGGTCATTGGAAATCATTGGGGCAATAAATTTCCCCGGCAATGATTTGATGAACGCAGAAGTTGGTGCAGAAAATTTCGTTGCCGTGCAATCCTACCACCCCTGTGCTACTACTGTTACTACTATACTACTAATACTACTACTTTCTATCCCAAAAGATTTTTGACCCTGTCCCGGTTCGGGTTTGGGGTCATAATATTGCCGGAAACAAATTTTTGACGGGAGCAACGAATTTGACCATGCGTCGCGGTCAAATTGTTGCTCCAGTCAATTCGTTCCGTGAAATTTCTTGCCACCCCTGCGCACAAGTTATCCCACTACTATGTTAACTATATACCTTTCTCTAAATTTTTGTTGGTCATTGTGCCAAATCTAGGGAATGAATTTTGACCAGGCAATAATTTGCTGCATGGGGGTTCAAAAAAATTCGTTGTTCCAGTAAAAATTCGTTCCCGGGGAATATCCGCCCTCCTGGCTACTACTGTTATTAACATGTATAACTATACTGAATATAATTGGTATGTGCCAAAATCAGTAGTGGAAAAAGATTTGCCAGGCAATAAATTTGACTGATACTGGGGTCAAATTCGTTTTTTAGTCAAACCCTTTGCCGGCATATCCTGCCACTTCTGCTGCACACGTTATCTCCTACTATACTATATACTACACTATACTACTATACCGAAAATTTTGTTGGGGCTTTGGGCCCGGGTTCGAAGTGGTCTTTAATATTGCACGGCAAGTTTTTACTGGGCAACGTTTTTTAACCGCGGGTCGCGGTCAAATTCGTTGTCCAGTAAAATTCGTTCCCGGCAATACCTGACCACTCTGCTGCTAGTACTGTTTTACTACTAACCCCCTACTACATACTCTCTACTACTAGAGAATATTGTTGGTCATTGTGCCAAAGTTGCAATGATTTAAACAGGCAATGAATTGACTGGGCAACAAATTTTGGGACGCGCAGTGGGGTTAAAATTTTGTTGTCCGTCAAATTCGTTCCCGTGCAATATCCTGACCCCCTGCTGTATACTTTAATATATACTACTATACTCTGGAATATTGTTGGTCTTTGTCCCAAATCAGTATAAAAATGTTTTTACCAGGAAATGAATTTGACTGATACCCCGGCAAATTCGTTGTTCCCAGAAAATTCGTTGCCGTGCAATACCCTGACCACCCCTCTGCTACACTGTTATACTACTACTACCAGAAAAATTGTGGTCATTGTGCGGGATCAGGAGGGGTATAATATTGCCGCAACGAATTTGCCCAGGCAATAAAATTTGCTGGAGCAATGAATTGACCGCGCCCCGTCGCGGTCCAAATTCTTTTGCTCCAGTCAAATTCGTTGCCGGCAATTTTATGACCACCCCTGATCCGGAAAAAAATGCCCAAACAATATTTTTGGAGTAGTAGTAGTATAGTAACATAGTAGCGGAGGGTGGTCAGGTTTTTGCAGGGAAACGAATTTGATGGAACAAGATTTACCGCAGTATCAGTCAAATTCATTGCCTGGCAAATTCATTCCACTACTGTTTTGGCAAAATGACCAAAATATTCTAGTAGTGTAGTAGTGTATAGTAACGTATAGCAGCAGGAGGGGTCAGGTATTGCCGGGGGGGCAACAAATTTGATGGAGCAACGATTTGCCCCGCGACGTCCGGTCAAATCGTTGCTCAGTCAAATTCCTGCTTTTTGCAAAATTATGCCACTGCTGACCCGGTCAATGACCAAAAATCTTTGGTGGGTTTTGTAGTAGTAGTAGTGTAGTGTAAGAAACAGTGTAGCCAGGAGTGGCGGATTTTGGAGCAAGAATTGATGGAAAAAACGAATTAACCGCGTATCATCAAATTCATTGCCGGGTCAAATTCATTGCATACTGTTTTGGGCAAAATACCAACAATTTTTTATATAGTGTAGTGAGAGTGTAGTATAGTAACAGCTAGCGAGGGGTCGCGGGAATTGCACGGCAACAAATTTTGGGAGGGAGCAACGAATTTAAACCGCACTGTCCGGTCAAATTCTTTTCTCCAGTCAAATTCATTGCCTGGTCAAATTCTTGCCACTACCGATTTGGCCAAGACTAAAAAATTTTCTATAGTAGCGTGTAGTAATTATTAGTAGGTAACAGTAGTACAGCAGGGGGGGTCGGGAATTTTTGCCCGCAACAAATTTTGATGGAGAAAACGAATTTGCCGTGACCGTCGCGATCAAATTCGTTGCCCCAGTAAAATTCGTTGCCATAAATTTTTATGACCACTCCTGACCCGGCACATGACCAACAATTTTTCGGGTAGTTTATAGTAAGTAAAGTATTGCGCAGGGAGTGGCGGGGAATTTTGGGCCGGGAAACGAATTTGACGGGAAAACGAATTTGACCGCGTATCGTCAAATTATTGCCTGGAAAATTCATTGCCACTATGTTTGCACAATTCTAGTGTAGTATATAGTGTAAAATAGTAGTAGTAACAGTATAGCAGCAGAAGGGGTCGGGATATTGCACGGCAACAATTTGCGGGGAGCAACGAAATTTGCCGGGACTGTCGCGTAAATTCGTTGCTCCGAAAAATTTTCGTTGCGTGCAATGTTAGCCCAATCCTGACCGGAAAATGACCAAAAATTTTTCTGGTAGTAGTACTGTAGTAGTGTATAACGTATAGCAGGGGGGTTTTGGTCAGGTTTGCACGGCCCGAATTGCTGGAACAACAAATTTGACCGCAGTATCAGTCAATTTCATTGCCTTCTTTTCATTCCATACTGATTTGGCACAATACCAAAAATATTCTAGTAGTTTTAGGGTAGAGGGGGAGTATAACGTATAGCAGCGGGATGGTGGGTTTTGCAGGCAACAAAAATTTGACGGGAGAAACAAATTTTGGGCCGCGACTGTCGCGGTAAAAATTTCGTTGCTCAGTAAAAATTCATTCCTGGTCAAATTCATTGCATACTTTTTGGCACAATGCCCAACAAATTTATAGTAGTATAGAGATGGCAGTAGTGTCAAAACAGTGGGAGGGCGGGTTCAATATTTCCGGAAACGAATTTGACGGCAATAAATTTGATGAACTGGGGTAAAATTTCGTTTTTCCCATCAAATTCGTTCCCGTGCTTTACCCGCCCTCGCTGACTATGTTACTATCTACTACAGAAAAATTTTTTGGTCATTGTGCGGATCAGGAGTGGTATAATATTCCCGGGCAACGAATTTGCCCAGGCAATGAATTTGAGGGAAGCAATGAATTTTGACCGCGCCCGTCGCGGTCAAATTCGTTGTCCACAAATTCTTTTGCCGTGAATTTAGCCACCCCGACCCGGACAATGCCCAACAATATTTTTGGTAGTAGTGTATAGTAAAACAGAAAGGGCAGGAGGAGTGGTCAGGATATTGCACGGCAACAAATTTTGATGAACAACGAATTTGGCCCGGTATCAGTCAAATTCATTGCTGGTCAAATTCTTGCCAACGATTTGGCACTTGACCAACAATTTCTAGTAGTAGTGTATTTTTAGTAAAATTTATGCAGCAGGAGTGGTCGGGATTTGCCTGCAACGAATTTGATGGAGCAAACAAAATTTGACCGCACTGTCGCGGTCAAATTCGTTGCTCCAGTCAAATTCTTGCCGGGTAAAAATTTTGCCACACTGTTTTGGCCAAGACCAACAATATTTTATTTAAGTATAGTAGTAACGTGTACCCGGGGAGTGTTTGGATATTCCCGGGCAACGTTTGCGGGAGCAACGAATTTGACCGCGACCGTCGGGGTAAAATTTCGTTGCTCCGTAAAATTCGTTGCCGTGCAATTTTTTGCCCTCCCATCCGGCACAATGCCCAACAATTTTTTCTGGTAGTAGTGTGTAGTATAGTAGTATAGTGTCCAGAGTAGCAGTAGGAGTGGTCAGGATTTTGCAGGCAACAAATTTGACGGGAAAACGAATTTACGAGTTTTGGTCCGGTAAATTGTTGCTCCAGTAAAATTCGTTGCCGTGCAATATTAGACCATTCTGCCCGGGGGGCACAATGCCCAACAATATTCTGGTAGAGTGTAGTAGTATTTATATCGTAGTACAGGGAGTGGTCGAATATTGCCGCAAAATTTGACTGGAGTAACGAATTTGCCCGTATCAGTCAATTCTTGTGGTAAATTAAATGCCAAACTGAAAAAAAAATGAGAAAAGTTGTAGTGGTTGTCTTTAAACTGTGGATTTTCCCGTTCCCCATTAGCAATACACGTTATGCCCGTCTTCTTGGTTTAAGGTCTTTATACCAGAAACCCTTTAAGTGGTATATAGAACAAATTTTGGGACGGGAAAAAAACGAATTTGCCCCGGGGACGTCTCAGGCGGGTTTACTCCTGAAGAAATTACAGCCTTTCAGCTTCAGTGCACGACAGGGGAAAAAGGTTGATGTGTTTAAATTAAAATTTAAAAAAATTTAGATCGGTGTGTATGTGTGTGTGTGGGTGTGGTGGGGTTGTGTGTGTGTGTGTGTGTGTGGGATATGTGTCTGTCAGTACTTTTTAAGGTGTAAATCTGAGGGGTGGTTTCGTCAGTCAGTCAGTGTGTGTGTGTGTGTGTGTGTGTGTGTGTGTGTGTGTGTGTGTATGAGGGGGGGGGGGGGGGGGGGGGGGATAATTACATTATAGTCTTAATCAATGGTTCATTCAAATTGAACTTTGTAATTTGAGTAACACTTTTTCTGCTTTTTTTTTTTTTATTAGAGTGTTTTCATTTGTAACTCTGTGTGTGTGTGTGTGTGTGTGTGTGTGTGTGTGTGTGAGGGGTGTGGAGATTATTCACTTTATTGTCTGTCCAGTTAGGATGTGCATTTTGTAATTGATGATATTTTTTGTCTCAATATCTTTTTTTTGATAATGGTAAGAGTTATTCTTTGTAACTGTGTGTGTGGTGTGTGTGTGTGTGTGTGTGTGTGTGTGTGAGGGGTGGTGGAGATTATTCACTTTATTGTCTGTCCGGTTGGGATGTGCATTTTGTAATTGATGATTTTTTTTTGTCTCAATATCTTTTTTTTTGGATAATGGTAAGAGTTACTCTCAATATCTTTTCTTGTTGATAATGGTAAGAGTTATTCTTTGTAACTCTGTGTGTGTGTGTGGTGTGTGTGTGTGTGTGTGTGTGTGTGTGTGTGTGTGTTTGATTCAATTATAAGTTTTTTAAATCATAATATTAAGCATATGAATTATAATACTGAGTATATGATTAAGCATAATAAATGCATATCATGTTGCAGGTGCTAAAGAAATGTACATCCTTGGGGTTCTCAGTTCATGCATGAGGAAAGGACCAAAAACCGAGTGCTCCAAATGGAAAGTGCAGCATGACAGGCAACGAGTGAGGTCCACCTACAGTTTGCTGTCCCGCACTGTATGCAAAGATGCATTTTTGTTCTTGCTTGGGTAAGCCAACAAACAGTTTGATATATCTGAGTTCCAGATTTTGTTTGTGCCTGCCATTATTTTTTCAAAATTATGTGTTGTACTGTATATCCAAAACTATTGCAGCACTACTCACATTTTATGGTAAAATTTGAACTAATTGAAAAGAATGTAAATTGATTGTGAGCACACACACACACACACACACACACACACACACACTTTCTGGCAGATGAGAGTACAAAAATTAACCCTTTTCAGTACAAATTACTTTTACATAACAAAAAAATTACAAATGATTTATTGTTATATTGTTATTATTATTATTATTATTATTATCATGATCATGATCATGATCATCATCTTCATTCTTATTATTAGTGTGTGTATGTGTGAGAAGGATTTATTTTAATGACTTTGTTTATGACTGTTTCAGAATTAGTCAGAACCTTCTAACACGCCTAAGCAAGCACTACCAGACCGAGGGCTTGGTGCAACCAACAAAAAGAAGTGGTGGCGCAAAAAACACACCAGAAGTCTCCAGTTTGAGGACACTGAAGCTGTGAAGCAGTTTTACTGCAATTACGCAGAAGACCATGCTGTCAGCCTTCCCGGCCGAGTTCCAGGATTCAAGCGGGAGGATATTCGCTTGCTGCCTTCAGGTGTCCCCAAGAGCGGCATCTACAGATTGTATGCTGATCATGCCACTCGGGCAGGACTGCGAGTTGTCAGTGCCCCCACCTTTCGTCAACTGTGGCTCGAGTTGTGTCCATTCATTGTTGTGGCAAAACCCATGACTGATCTGTGTTGGAGATGCCAGCAGAACAATGCTCGTATTTTCCGAGGCGTTTTTATAACTGACCAGGAAAAACATGAATTGCTTCTGGAGCAGCAACGCCATCTGAGCCAGGTGGACAGTGAGCGCCAGTTGTACCGCCAGATGACACAGGAGGCAAAAGCGACAGTTCAGGAACAAGGCCTGCAGCACCTTCAGCCTACTGCTGCAAACACCGGGGAGTATACTATGCACTACTCCTTCGACTTTGCACAGCAGGTGCATATTCCAAGCATGGCAGCACAACCTGGACCAATTTATTTCTTAACCCCCGGAAATGTGGCATTTTTGGTGTGTGCTGTGAAGGCTTCCCACAGCAGGTCAACTACCTAATTGATGAGGCAGTGAGCACCAGCAAGGGCAGCAATGCTGGAC
>CM031615.1:69946482-69967103 GCA_018398815.1 Conus ventricosus
ATCATTAGTTACCTGCACCATTTCTTTGAAAACTATGGCATGGAGAGAAAAAAGTGGCTCTGCATTGTGACAACTGTTCAGGTCAAAACAAAAACAAGTATGTGAGAGGTCAAGGGTAGAGGGGGGAGCGTCATCCGTCCATCACCCAAGACCGTGTGGATGTTTGACTTTTCGTTTATTCGAACCAATCAAAACCAGCCAACCAACCTTCCAAGCCAGCCAAGCCAGCCTAGCAAACCAAGCCAACCTCAGGACAGGGTGTTGACACACCCGTTCATCTGTCCCGGCCACCTCTCTGGTGTGGAACAGGCATTTCTCTTTGTCTTGGTGCTGTACCAGCCTGAGACCGGTCTTCCCTTATCAAACGCACCGGCAAGACCTCTGCTAGCCGTGACGAGCAGTGGGAAGAGATCGCGTTCTGGCGGGATGCCGGTATTATTGCCCCCAGTTTACACCAACTGCTAATACGCAGCAGAATATAGGCCCTGAGCTTCAGTAAATAACAGTATTAATCACCGCTTTGTCATTACCATGAATAAATGTCCATTAATGTCTGGTAATTTGTGCACATTCCCAAACAGAGATTATGCCAAGTAGACTGATTATATCCACAAACCAACCATTGTATTCCTACTCATCCATTGGAATTCTAAAGATAATTCTGGAACCAAGCTAATCCCTATGCACTTGCACTACCCTAATCAACTCTACTACAGAAACTCAGAATTCACTGAAATCCCTATGCACGTACACTACCCTTAGCTCAACTACATACAAAAGAATAAACATTGCAGAAGTAAACTTCTGTCCGGTCACAATCTCCCCTGCTGACAGTTATGGTCCCCATAACTTTGCCTATAGTATAGCATGCCGTTTGCACACAAAAATACATTAAAAAAAATCCTTGGCGACAATATAACCCTCAACAGGTCAATTGTCAAGCAAAAATTACCACCAACAGTGTGACAGCACTTAAACCGACAAGGTAGATTCCGTTAGAATTCAACACACAAAAAAAAACGTATCAGCACACATAGCAAAATCAAACATGCCGAATGGTTCATCAAAAGATCAATATAGTACAACAAAAAAACAAATCGCAGTCATACCGACCAAGAGAACGGAGGGACAGCAGTTTACAAAACCAATCGGGCCTGGGCTTACAACACCAAAACACCTCCCTGGGACTTAAAAGTGCCAATCTCGCGCTTTTCTGTCGCCTCCTAAACTGAGCATCGCATTCAGTAGGACATCGAGTTCACCTTTTCCCAACAAGAGTCCATGTTTCACTTGTAGCCCTCAAATCTGTCATTTTTCAGATCTTCCTTTTTAAAGTAAATCTGGAAAATGCATCTTTCCCAACAAGCATTCAGGGGCAGTATGGCCATTTATTGCCTATACTGTCTTGACTCAGCATCTGTCAATCTTCATTGTTACATACCGGGGTGCAAGACAACTTTTTCTTTAAAAAAAAAGGTAGTGCTTCATACCCCATTAAATGTCCACATTGAATACAGATGCAACCAACATTTCTTCACAAAACCTTCAAAACGAAATTCAATGTTCAACAAACATCTGCAGCAATACACGCAAATGAACTGCCTTCAGCCACGTTGGAAGCATTATCAACCAACCCAACAAAAACCTTTCCCAACAAAAAAGTGTCCACTTGGCTGAATATATTCATATGCCCATGTCAAAAAAAAGAACCCAAAAAAAGAAACAAAAGATTCCAAAAGATGGAGGAGGTGCATGCCTATCCTAGCATGCCTATCCTAACATGCTACATTCACTTCCACTTCCAGCGTGGGGAACCCCCTTGTTGGAGCGGGCAGATCTGCGGACAGTCATTCCGCTCCCGTCTGTCAGTGGCTGCTGATCAGGGGACTGTGGGCAGCAGGTGGGATAGGAGGGGTTTCAGGGGAGGTTCCCTGGCTCCCTTTGTCAGTGGGCCATGGGACAATGTGCCACTCCAGATGTGTGGTCACTGCTGGAGGTGGCTCAGAGCGACTCTCAGGATCCATCCTTCCAAGAGGCTCCACAACAGAGGGGAGAAACTGACAAATTTCATGCCTGGCCTTCCTCCTAGAAGCATGGATGTGGAGTTGCTCCCCTGCTTTTCTGTGAGCCACTCTCAGACACTCCACATGTCTCTCCAACCACTGGGTTGGCATGACTGCCTTCCACGCCTCTCGTGGGGGAGGTTGAGTGCGCGCTTCGCCAGCCAACAGCAACACCACTTTGACTGAGGCAAAACCACGCAGTCATACTGTGTCGGCACATTGTTGCATGATCTCTTAATGCCTAATTTAAAAAAAGTGAGTCACGTAAAATCAACGACCACACAGTTTGACAAACTACGTTACACACAACAAAGTTCATGCTATTGTTGACAACAAGGATGCATTAGAATACACACAAAAAATGTACATGATTGACAAAAATACATTTGTTATCCCAGGTACGGTCACCAAATTACTCCCGCACATGCAGACTTCAATCAGCCGAAAAAAAATTACACGTGTCTGCCTAATTGGCTGAAGTGAAGAGAAATAGTGTTCCACAAAAATACCTTTTGCAACCAGCGCACATTCTGAGTACAAAAAACAAAGAAACTCCCTGCTGCTTTATACACAACAAAACAACACACGTACTACTCTGTTATAGCTCCATCAAAAGCAGCGAACATAGCGCTAATGAATTCACCCTATTTGCACATGTACCATGCCATCGCTCTGCAGCGAGTGCTTTCCTTCATAGTGCAAATTCATCATCTTTCAAACACAAAAAAAAAAGTCTACCGCGACATGGCCTACATTATGTCCAGCAGAATGTCAATAAGCAAAGGGACTTCTATCAAGGATAAAACACGATTTGTTTCAACCACAGTGAAAAAAAATCTTCCTCACAACATTAAAAACACAAATCATTAAAACTCATTTCCGTCAAAAAAAGAAACTTCACTGAGAAAAAACTCTCATGAACCATGGCAGTCATTACCAGACTAGCAAAGAGCGATCAGTCCCGGACTCTTACGTTTATGTTAGAAACGTTCTCACACCTTTGTTCTGCCTTGCAGACCTGTGGAGAGACTTCTTGGGCGTGGGGAAAGTGATGAAAAAGAATCTCCTGATTTCCACCCTAGTCTCCTCCTCTTACCCATCCAAACCATCCCATGGTTTATGGTGTAAGGGCCAGCCTAGCCACACTTAATTCACCCCTTTTCCCAGAAAGGTTTTTAAACCTTCCTATCACCACCTAGTACCTGGTTCCATATCACCACTTTATCTCCACCCCGGAGATCCACAGTGGACTGTTTATGCCAGTCTTGTACAAAGGCAGCGTTCTGGGAAATGCTCCCCCGCTTTGTCAAGAGCCATCTTCAATCGCTTTGGCTTGTCCTCCAGCCATTTTCCAAGGTGCTAACTTCTAGACACCTTCATATTCCTACATTAAAACATGGATCATCAAAACTTAATCCAGTCAAAAAGAAAACTGACAAAAAAACAACAACATAATTCATAATAGTCATGACTCGTAGTGAGCGACTGGGACAAAAGTTACGGATACTCACACTGTACTCGAGAGTCCAGTCAGTTCACTCTGACTTCGTTCAGTGCAGAAATTTGTGGGAAGAGGTTGTGGAAAAAGATAGATAAAAGACATGGTAGACAGAAAGGACAGTAACGACAGTACAGCAAAGGAAGAGACAGAGTTACTGAGAGCGATAGGAAAAGGGGACATTACTAGCACAGAAAGTCCAGAAGGAGGGGAACGATTTGTACAAAAGACCCCCGGCATCCCCACGGGAAAAAATTCTGCCTACAAGCTACTGCAGTCACACCAACACAACAAAAATCATCCTAATTATGAACAGTCAGTGACTACAGTCCATATCAACTGGCAAACATCCTGCGCAGGGTGAGGTCTCCTTTCCCTCGACCTGTAAGGGAACACGTCCCACCACTCAACTACGAGCCCTTCACCGACCGATGAGGCACTCATCCTTTCAGCTGATCAACGGGGTCATATCAGGGTGGTCCTTCCATCAAAAAAAAGAAACAAACATATCAATTCACAACAATAGATACATCATTTGATCACTGTGCCATGACAGTTTCCCATCATGCTGAAATCAGCTACAGGGTCAGCTCCTTCGCAAAACAATGATCTGGCCTGCCATCTCCACCGCACCATAGGCATAAATTCAACATTTCAATAAAAAATAAAAACCTTCCTTGCTGTGGCTTCACATCCAAGGGCCTGATCCCGCGTCCTGAGGTTGGCACTCGTTCATCCTGCTCGCAGCGCCATTTTTGTGAGAGGTCAAGGGTAGAGGGGGAGCGTCATCCGTCCATCACCCAAGACCGTGTGGATGTTTGACTTTTCGTTTATTCGAACCAATCAAAACCAGCCAACCAACCTTCCAAGCCAGCCAAGCCAGCCTAGCAAACCAAGCCAACCTCAGGACAGGGTGTTGACACACCCGTTCATCTGTCCCGGCCACCTCTCTGGTGTGGAACAGGCATTTCTCTTTGTCTTGGTGCTTTACCAGCCTGAGACCGGTCTTCCCTTATCAAACGCACCGGCAAGACCTCTGCTAGCCGTGACGAGCAGTGGGAAGAGATCGCGTTCTGGCGGGATGCCGGTATTATTGCCCCCAGTTTACACCAACTGCTAATACGCAGCAGAATATAGGCCCTGAGCTTCAGTAAATAACAGTATTAATCACCGCTTTGTCATTACCATGAATAAATGTCCATTAATGTCTGGTAATTTGTGCACATTCCCAAACAGAGATTATGCCAAGTAGACTGATTATATCCACAAACCAACCATTGTATTCCTACTCATCCATTGGAATTCTAAAGATAATTCTGGAACCAAGCTAATCCCTATGCACTTGCACTACCCTAATCAACTCTACTACAGAAACTCAGAATTCACTGAAATCCCTATGCACGTACACTACCCTTAGCTCAACTACATACAAAAGAATAAACATTTGCAGAAGTAAACTTCTGTCCGGTCACAAGTATATCTTGTGGTACATGGCATGGCGTGTTCAGAGGGCCTTCACTCTGAAATAACCTTGAATTTTATGCCTCCTGGCCACACGAAATTTTCTCCTGATTGGTGCTTTGGCCTCTTGAAACGGTGTTTCAAGAGACAGGATGATATCTCCTATTTGGATGACCTTGCCCGGACAGTTGAGTTGAGCACACCAATCTCCAGGGTAAATATACCTCAGTTTGTTGGCCGGGAGGATGGAACTGTGACTGTTCCAACCTACAACTGGCAGGAGTACCTGACACCAGTCAACAGACAGCTGAAAAAATATCAAGCCTGTAGGACACTAGCAGATTATGCAGCACTTGGTCCCATGCCTGCTGTGATGCCACCACCTCTTCTGAGTGATGCTCGCAAGCAGTATCTTTCAGCACATTCGGCAATATGTTCGAGAGGATGTCAGACATCGTGTGTGCCCGGACCCTGGTCAACATCATGACGGCAATGTGTAACAGTGTGCAGATGTGGTATCTTGACTGCTGTTCCTTTTTCTTCCAAAATCACTTCTTTTGTGTACAAAACTGCTGGTTGCAGTTTGAAAAAAAAAGGAAATCTTATACAAGTTGCTGTGAACATTTCAAAGAGGATTTGTGTCAGCAAGTGTCTTTCATTCAAAGTGTTTGCATTGGATTACTTGGACAAGTTTGCTGCTTGGTATGTAGATTTTTTTTTCATTTAAAACTATTTTTTTCCATTAATATATAACAGCATGGCATGACTGATACAAGATTTAATAGTTTAGAAATAACTTTGATTGAAATATGCAGCTGACCTGTGTATGTATGCAGATCAATTCAAGGCAGTATTCTCAGTCACTTATTTTTCTCTCACGGCTTGCTTTTTGCGTCAGAAAAAGGGCTATATAAAAACTTAGATAACAAGACAACTACAACATATTTTCACACCAATTTTGTGTGCTATTGTGGAATGATGTGTTTTAACCATGGTACAAAATTTGGTAAAGATTGGTGAAGTAGAAATACCTGTTGCTAAGGTAAAACTTCACTGAAGTGGTGACAATTTTCAAACTTGATTTTCTCAAAATGGCCGTTTGCTATGTTACACACTTCAAACACCCATAACTTCCTTATTTTTAGGAGTAGAATGATAAATTTCATATGAAAAGAAAGGTAATAATCTGGACATTTTGAAAATTACAATATCCTAAAATCTGTTAATTTCACCTTAAGACTCATTTGTGAAAACAGGTCACATTTTGTTTCTGAAGGAAATAAAAACAACAACCACAACCCCCCCCCCCCCCCCCCCCCCCTCCCCCTCCACATCCGCCTCTCCCTTTCAAAGTGTTTAAAATCCTTTTGCTCGTATCAATTTATCAATGTACTCATCCATCCCCCCTACCCCAACTCTGACATGAAAGTCCCTCCAAAAGTGTGGAGGAAATCAAGCAAGGGCTTTTCATTTCAAAGATCAGACGTGGCTGTTCATCTCCTTTTGTGAGAACTCCATTTCCCGACATTTTTCATGAGTCAGGTACAACACTATTTTTTTCTTTTACTAGGCACTTGTATAATTCGTGGGAACCAAAACATGCACGGCCATTTTTTTCAGTTGACACTTTATTGTAATGATTTTTCAATTATCAAAGAAGCAGCTCGGTCTTTTAACCGTAAAGTTGATTCATAATGGACATGATGTTGATCCTATTCATACTGTTTAGTTATTTTTCTATTCTCTTAATGGCATACTGCAAGTTGCTGGTGGATTTTGTGTTTTCCGTTTTGTTCCTTTTGAATTATTGTTGTTGTTGTTGATGTTGTTATTGCGGTTATCATTATTACTTTTTTGTGTGAAACATCACAATGGTGAAAAAAAAAAGATTGATTTACTTCGAGATTTCTCATTGGTTTTTGTTCCTGTACGTTTCTCGGCTTAAAAAGTAAGGTTCATCATTGGTGGGATTTTTCTGCACAAGATACCACTAAGGTAACTACATTTCACCAGTGGGTGGAATGTTTGCACATGACACAAGTGGACATGTTTTCGGGTTGGGGGGGGGGGGGTTATTTTTGTCCCCACCCTATATCGGCAGTCTCACTTGCACACGTTGTCTTCCTCTTTTAAGGATGAATTGTGTACACAAGGTTTTTGGTTGTGTTTTTTAATCTATGTGTTCACACATGGAACGTCACATTAAAGAGTTATCCAAATGACCTGGATCTGGCTGGAGCTTGTACAGATGTTAACTTCGAAGGGGAATCATCTCAAATCTGGCCGTCATGAATGGGAATTGACCCCAGAATTCTTAAATCAAAGGACCGAGACTTTGCCCACTGGACCAAGCAGGCCCTGCATTTTTCCAGCGATTTTTTTTTTAACACTTCATATTTGGCTCTGTCAGTTGGTATTGGTGGTGAAATGGTTTGCGACGCTATACAGCATGGTTTGTGTGAAGTGACCCTGTATTTATCCATTATCTCTGAAAGGCACTCTTCGTCTGTGTTCATGCATGTTCTGCAGGACCCACAGTGGGTGCCAGACATTAAGCTAGATGTTTTGTCATTTTACTTGTTCTACTTCCTTTTTTCTTTCGAAAAGTTCAATGAGGTGACAACTCTGATGTGACCCTTGCTGTCGGCTGATCTATAAGCAACATGAGTTGAACTGTTTCCAGTGCTTCAAGCAATTAATTAAACGGTTTTTTTTGTTTTTTTGATGGACTTGCTGTACACATTGTTGCTGGAGGATTTTTGTTTTTGTTCATTTGTTTTGGGGGTGGGTGGGGATATGTGTGTGTGTGTGTGTGTGTGTGTGTGTGTGTGTGTGTTCTTCTTTTTTTTTTTTTTAGGAAACGAGTGCAATTTTGACTTTGTGAGCGAGGCTTTTGTTTTGTTTGTTTTTACTTTTCACTTTTATTTTCGATCAGTCTGTGTTGTTTTTATCAATGTAGATTGGGGAGGCGGGTTCAAGGCCAATGTTAAAGTAATACAATCTCAACCTTTTCTTTTTCTTGATCTGAGTGCATATCACTAACTCAATGGGCAAAAGAAATTTCCTTACCATTATCACAGTTTGTGCACCGCAAAGTTCAGCTCTCCTTCAAGCGTAATGGTCTCAAACAAACGACCAGTGACTTACCAACAAATACTGCAAGGTACCATTCTTATTCTAATTCATAAAGAGACAGTTGAGACACCCATGGTCAAATGGTCAGTGCGTTTTTCTGTGGAGCCGGTGGACACGAGTTCAAACCATTCGCGAGGTTGTATTTTGGGGGCTGAAAATCCTCCCTGTCCATCTACCAGTAAAATGGGTACGTAATTCAATTCAGGGAAGGTTAAAGGCTGCAGAAGGTGAGAGATAAACTCAACTTTCATCATGCCATGCCTTAGACATGGTAAATCTCAAACAGCTCACGGGAATCCACAACCAATAGCTATGGGAACTTTAACCAAACTTTACAGACAGTTATTAACATATTTTCAACAAAATAACATGTGCATTTCTTGAGTCAACATTTAAGAAATGTTTAGTGCCTTGGATTTGAATGACAGCGTTTTATTAAATGTGTAAGGGGTTTTAATGTAATTAAAATGTAATTACCACTGAACAAACTGATATATTTCCATGTCCCTGACAAACTGACTGCCCAGCCCACTCTTTTAAACAGTGACGTTACAGCCCCCACCAACGAATATCCTGGTCAGCAGCACTAACTGGTTTATCATCTTCCGTCGGGGTGACTATCTCTACGCGAGACTGCGAACAAAATCGCACAATTATTTTCATGCATTTCTTGCCTTTGAGGAAAGTCTGCAACTTTTTGTGTTTGAAAAAAATACCTTTTTGATAAAGAAGATAAAAGGGGAAGTATGGCAGAAATGCTGTTTTGTTTTTCACTGCCCTTTGGTTCTGTGGTTATTAATAGGAATGATAGACGGGAAGTTGCAGATTTTAAACTCCATAACCGGTATGGGATGTTCAGCCTTGGCCAATTCTTAATCAGTGTTGGGGTGCACTACAGCTGAAATGAAAAGAGGGACCACATCTTGTTTTGGAACCGTTATATGGCTGCACAGCCAAACCCAACCCTATAGGCATTTTTTATTTCCCCACTCTTATTTCCATTGGGATACTTTAAAAAGCAAGCACAAATCATAGCCTTGATTTGGATCTGAGACCACCGGAACTCTGTTTGTCATAGTAATCAACCTCAAACATAGAACCAACTTTGTGGCCCTTTAGCACTTCTTTGGGGTGGCTTCGAGTTCGTCTCCCCCCTCCACACCCATGCTGCGGAGTTTTTCCTGTGAGAGTCTGAAGTGCCCATCTCCTCATGGAAACAGCTAAAGAAGTCCATCTCATTGGCTGCAAACTCCCGACTGGTCCCCCCATTAGGCATTACTGTCACCAATCAGGGCAGGGATGCACGACAGTTTTCTGCACAGGTCAGCTAGGACCAGATACTGCTGAATACCATCCAAGAGGTCCGCACCCCCACCACAACCCCTGCTTTTCTTTATCAACTCTGGCCGTGGGGGCAGAAACAGGCCGACTGGGGTGTGGCTGTGTATCAGTGGGAATGATTTGGCATGAGAATGTGGGTGCCCTGAAAGGGGGAGGAACAAAAAGGTGGGAAAATCAAGGCATTCAAACAGAAAAAAAGAAAAGAAAAGAAAATAGCAACCATACTATAACCTTTCCACACACGAAAGAACACGATGACTTTGTGTTTTTCCAATAATTTATTTCAGAAAAAAAAAGAAAAACATACGACACATAAAATTATGCACAACTTTTCTTTTTTCACACACACACACACACACTCACTCACTCATACATGCATGTACCACACACACCAAACATACATGCACAGACACATACACATTACTCATGAATGTTTATACACAAAACACAGACTCTGCAGAATCATGATCTACCTTTCCAAAAACCCTAGCACTAAAAAAAAATCACAGAAATGGTGCCTCAACATGAAAAAAAAAAAAAAGAAAAAAAAAGAGGTTTCACTCTGAAATTTCTGTAGCTGTATTCTCGTAAATTAAACCAATAGAGCATTAAGAGTGAATTCTGTTGAAATTGGAGACATTTTCCCCACAACTCTAAAAAAAAAATCCTTAACGCTGGGGTCTAAATGGAGTCTTCTCCCTTTCACTGCAGTGGCTCTGGAGTGCAGCACCAGCGACTGTTACAGTCATCCCATAACACCACTTCCTCATCGATTCTGTTAACAAAGAAATAACTACCCTCCCAGCGATTCTGGTAACAAAGAAATAACTACCACTCCTCAGCGATTTTGTTAACAAAGAAATAACTACCACTTCCTCAGCGATTCTGTTAACAAAGAAAAATGCCCATATTTTCACAAATTTCCTATTTTCTTCCATGACAAACTGCAAAGCATTTTCGCAGTAATGTAACCTCAGGCACAGGTAAGGTGTGCCACACACCTGCGCGAGAGGGTTTACTGGCAGACACATTAGTGTGGACTCAATGGAACATTTTCCAGAAAATTAGAATCTTTCAGGAGGTACTCAATAGGTTTTAAAGGGGCTTTTCACATATACTTTTAAACAATTAAATTTCTGGAAAAAAGAAAGTTAAGATTAAAAAAAACAAAAACACCTGTGCTGTAGGCCTGCAAACACCTCTCCCATCAGAACAAGAAAAAAAGACCTAGGAGACGAGGTACAGTCCATATAAACACAGTCGCTGAACCATCTTGAAGGTTTGTCTGAACTGGCCCACATCCTTCTGGCACATCTGCATGTACCCCTTTCCTCCCCTAAGCAAAAGAGGGAAGAACATGGACTTCTGGCTTGTACTCCACTTGGGGTAACTCGCTTTTACAGTACATACACCACGTCCTGGGACTTGGGCTGCCCGTTAAACTGGCATTTCATGTGCCCATGAGTTCCTGCAAAGACCCCATAAAATGTTCCTTCATCCACAGAATACAGTCTGGTGTCCACCCACATCTAGGTCATGTCATTCTGAAAAAAGGTCTGTCCAGAGAAAGGCTTGTGTCTATGTTGAGAAAAGTTTGTCTGTGCAGAGAAAAGTTTGTGTGTGTCCAGAGAAAAGTTTTGTCCATCAAGGGAAAATTTTATGCATGCCAAGAGAGAGACTTATCCGTCTAGAGAAAAACTTGTGTCTGTTGAGAGAAAAGTTTGTCTGTCCATAGAAAATTTGTCTCCGTCCAGAGAAAAGTTTGTGTCTGTCCAGAGAAAAGTTTGTGTCCTGTCCAGAGAAAAGCCTGTGTCTAATCCAAAAAAATCTCGTGTCTGTTCATAGAAAAGTTTATGTCTATCCAGAAAGAATGTTGTGTCTATCCAAGAAAAGTTTTTCTATCCAGAGAAAAGTTTGTGTGCATCCATAGAAAAGTTTGTCTGTTCAAAGAAAAGTTTGTGTCTGTCCAGAGAAAAGTCTGTCTGTCCCAGCAAAAAGTTTGTGTCTGTCCAGTGAAACGTTTTGTCTGTCCTGAGAAAAGTTAACCTATCCAGAGAAAAGTCTGTCCAGAGAAACATGTATCCAGAGAAAAGCTTTGTGTCTGTCCAGTTAAAAGTGTGTTTGTCAGGAGAAAATATCTGTTTCTGTCCCATTAAAAGCTTTGTGACTGTCCAGTTAAAAGTGTGTTTTGTCAGGAGAAAAAATCTGTTTCTGTCCCATTAAAAGCTTTGTGTCTGTCCAGAGAAAAAAATGTGTCTGTCCAGAGAAAAGTTTGTTTGTCAAGAGAAAAGTTTGCGTCTGTCCAGAGCAAAGTTTAGGTACCCATACAAAATTTGTGTATTTCCACAGAAAAGTTTGTACCTGTCCACAGAAAAGTTTGTGTCCATTCATAGCAAAGTTTGTGTCTGTTCGTAGAAAACAAACTGTGGAAACAAGCTTGTGTTTAACCAGAGAAAAAAAATTGTATTCATGGTATTTGTCCATAGTACAGAAGTCTGCATTTGTCAAAAGAAAAGAACTTAAAGTACTTTGTGTCTGCCAAAAGTTCAGTTTGTGTCTGTGCAGAGAAAACAACTATGAGTTAGTTCTTCACAGAACACATTTGTATTTATCCAAAAAAAAGGTCTGTGCAGAGAAAAAAAACTTGCGTTTGTCCAGAGAAAGCAAGCTGTCTAGAAAAAAAAAGTCTTCATCTCAAAGAATTAAATTGTGTACCCATAAGAAATTAAATCTGTATAGATAAAAAAAAAAAGTTTGTCTGGCAACAGACACCAATCAAAACGGACTTGTGTGTGTCACAGTAAAAACCTAAAGGTTTGACAGATACCAATCATCCTCTTTATTTCCATATAATGCAATTAACATATTGCAAAAAAATGATATAAGCCACCTTCTTTGATTACAATTAAAAATAATAAAATGATGAAAGTAAACCTTTCTGTAAACCTTTCTGTCAATCAAAATGAGAAAATTGTTTTGGGGAACTGAAGAAAATTACCCAATCAGAAGGGCACTCACCAAGAGGGTCCAAGATGCGGCCATGTCTTCCCATTTTGGTTCGCAGTTCTATTGGTTTGAACCAACTGATGTCCTCTGTAACATTTAAAACATACATGTTCAACTTCCTTTGCAAAGAGAGAGAGAGAGAGAGAAGAGAGAGTGCGTGAGTGTGTGTGTGTGTGTGTTGTGTGTGTGTGCGTGTGTGTGTATTTGTGTGCGTGTGTGCGTGCGTGTGCGTGTGTGTTGTGGTGTGTGTGTGAATGCATATTGCCCTGTGTTGTAGTTACTAAAGTGTCCTCCTTTCATCACGAATTCACAGAATGGGACGGACATTTAACTGAAAGAGAAAAACTGATCAAGTATTCCGACAAATCTCACTGAACAGATGTTTGTCTTCTGATCTCAGAATTTAGACAACACACACAAAAGGTTACACTCTTCCCATTTTTACCACGCTTCATATATCAATGCTACAGCTGTGTGTGTGAGTATGTGTGTGTGATTGTGCTTGTATGCTAGTGCATGTGTGCATGTGTGTGTGCGTGGGTGAGTGGTGCATGTGGTTTTGTAAGGGTTGTTATCACTCTGGACCCTATACAAGCAGTGAATACAAATTATGGCACTTGTGACCCATTTCCTGTTCACAGACACACAGTATGCTGTGACCTGACAACCAGATGGATTCTGTATGTGTGGGAGTGTGTGTTTTCTTGTGTGTGTGTGTGTGTGGTGTGGTGTGTTGTGTGGCATGTGTTGTGTGTGTGTGTGTTGTATGTGTGTGCGCGCATGTATGTGTGTGTGTCTGCGTGTGTGCGCGCATGTGTGTGGTGCATTCTAACAGATTCGTTCCAGTAAAAAAAAATTAAAAAAGGGGGG
The DNA here is from genome assembly GCA_018398815.1 of Conus ventricosus. Lineage (NCBI taxonomy): Eukaryota > Metazoa > Mollusca > Gastropoda > Neogastropoda > Conidae > Conus > Conus ventricosus. The sequence goes on from CM031615.1 coordinate 69,959,857, forward strand.
GGTGGGGGAGATAGTGATTGTTTTGTTATTGCAAACAGGATTATCCCCTCACAGTTAACGGTCAAGCAAATAGATCCAGAGAGTCAGACCGTACACTGAATAAGGCAAAAAAAAAGGCTGCACTCCCCCTGAAGATAAATCATGCACAGATTGTACTATGAACAAATCAGAGATGAACTCATTTCATCAAGGAATGTCCAAAATTCCAAGACATTCTTCAACCGATTCACAGAAAACCAGATCTGTTTGATTTTTTGGTCATATTTTTTCACATAAAATGAACAAAGTTTTTCTTTCTCAATTCAGCTGAGCACAGAAAGAGCACCTACATCACTTTTTTCTGTATAGTTGAGTTTCTTTAGAGTGAGGTGCTTACTTCTTGTGTTTTCAGTCTGTCAAACGCGTTCACTACTTCTTGTGTTTTCAGTCTGTCAAACGCGTTCACTACTTCTTGTTTTTTTCAGTCTGTCAAAACGTGTTCACCACCCTGCATCCTCTGTGACCCAAACATGGGTTGAAGGCGAACAAAACTTGAAGCTTCAGTGTCTGTACTAATCACTCCACATTTGTGCATGCACAGCGGCAGCTATATGCTTCTAACTCGGTCCATGATACAATCAATGTCTGATGGTCTCCAATGCCCCCTCGCATCTCAAGAATACCTCATGAAGTACTTGTTTGAGATGTTCCTCCCAGTGTGATACCACAAGCAAAAGCTTCACAAATTGCTTTGCTAATGCATCGGCTAATAAAAAACAAAGATCAAAAAAAGAACACAAATCTGATTCCTAAAACAACTCCCCAAGCCCCCTTCAAATCTGAATCCTAATGAAAAACCTGCCCCGTTCCCTCCCACCCACCCTCTCATCCCTCACGCACTGACCTCGGTTGAAGAACATGAAGCGGACCACTGTTTTCCTCTTGCCCATCTTCAGAATGTGGTCCGCTCAGGATGACCCTCTTCAGGATGATGCGGTCAGGGTCCACAGAGTGAAGAGAGCCAGTGCCCAGCAGGTGCTCCTCACCTGCATCACAAGTCATGGGATCCAGTCACCGCAACACCTCAAGCAAACCGTTGTTTTCACGTAGCACTTCTTTCTTTTTTTTTCCCCCAAGTTTTAAGAATAACTCATAGTGAGACGGAGTCCGCCAAAAACAGACAAACACGTTACAAGACACAAAACACGATGCGTTTTGACCTCTTAGTCTTCTTCAGGCAAGAGGTAAACAACATTCAGGACAATCAAAACGAAGAACGCGCAATCACTTATCTTCTACATTCTGAACAAGATCGGCATTCAAAATTTGTGTCAATTTCCACGTGCTGTCACCTCACTTTCTTGATCAAGGTTAGAGACTTGGTATGCATGTTTTTATGAACCAGATACATTCCATTTGCTGTATGTCATGAAATAATTGAACAAACTGATATCGTCTAATGAAAATAAGCTCTGAATCTTATACAAATACTGGTACAATTATGCATCTTCTTTATTTCTTCTCTTGGACTGCCTTTACCACTGTTAGATTTCAGGTTTACCATCCACGTTCACCACAGGTAGAGAGAGAGAGAGAGATATAATGTTGCTTATAGCCCATCGACCGCAAACGGCCATATCAGGGCTGTTACCATGTTCAACTCACAAGTCATTAAAAAAACCCACAAAAAAAAACAATTATTCACCACAGATGAACATACCGATGCAATTTTGTACTTCCCTTTATATTTGTTTATTTGGACTGCCTTTACCACAGTTAGATTCAGGCTTAAATGTCCAAAGTAAGCACAGGTGAACAGCAGACAGGGATACCCATCCCGAAACAGTGAGGGAGGGGGACATATCTCACACCACATGATACCAATCAGAATGGCAACACACTGAGATGAGCAGAGAGAATGGCGTTTTTTTTTATGCTGTGTGTCATCAGGATTCAAACTTTACAACATCTGACCACAAACTCAGCGTCCGACCACCGTGCCGACCAGGTACACGCTGCTGCTGTTCAGCACTTGCGATTACCGTCCTGCATTCTAAAAGAACTGAAACTTTGTTTAAAGGAACGATAAACTTTGTTAAAGGAACAATAACAGCAATTCAGCAGAAAGAATGAGGTTCATCAACAGAAAGAAAGGCAGGGGGAATTGCAGAGAGAGAGAGAGAGAGAGAGAGAGAGAGAGAGAAAACAACTCCCCAACATTCTCACCAAAAGCGTTGTCCTTGAAGACCAGAACGGGGCAGGTGCCGATGGTTATTGGGGCATACACCGACATCACCACCACGTCATCATAGGGCAGAAACCTCTCCATCTGAAAACAACCACCATCACAGGAACCAGTAAGTAGTCAGGAGCTAGACTGTCAACATTTTTTTGTTGTGAAGTGCGAGAAGTGTTCATTCGAAATAAACAGTAAGCATTGTGGCACTCCTTCCTTTTCTATAATCACCTTGACATAGATTTTGCCGAGATGTGACTTAAGCTGCAGTAGTCCATCTTTAAACACATATAACATGTAAAATAATGTGCCTCCATTCCCTACACTTAATCAATTTAAAGATATCCTGCTAAAAACAAAAATGGCATGAACAAAAAATTATGTCTGAAATAGCATCACCTTCAATTTTTTTTCACAAAACCGCAATAAACCAAGAAGGAAACACCTGACAGCCAAAATCTCAGAAACTCTATGTCAAGTTCTTGAAACATTGGAAAATACTGAGTTCTGAAACAAATTCTTTCAATACGGTAAAACGGCAAGTTCTGCATTACGAAATACCCAAGACGGGAGCCTGAAAACACTACGTGCACACACACACACACACACACACACACACACACTCACGCACACAACACAACACAACACACACGCACGTTGTTTAAATCCGCACTTGGAGAAATATGTGACCATTCTGAAAGCTGGATTGTTGGGACTGCGGGACTGCCCCCCCCCCCCCCCCCCCCCCCCCCCCCCCCCCCCCCCCCCCCTTTCGCCCTCAAAAAACGGAAGACAGCATTTGAGAACCAATCATTTCAGGATTGGTTTACAACACTCCAGGACAACTAAAAGCAAAACAAAAAGGCTGCAGTGCGCCCACCCCCACAATCATCTTGCAAAATTTGTTGCCCACCACACCTGACTTACCTTGTGCTTGTCTCCCTTCTCATCTCGGAAAAGACGGGGAAGCAGAGAAGCAGCGGAATCCCAGCTGGAAGCGGAGGGAGCCTTGGACTTGACCGTGTCTTGGCAAGCAGCATTCCGCTTGACCGCTATGTGGACCACAGTCATCTTCTGCTCAAAGGGCAGTAACCCAAACAGCACCACAGGCGTGCCGGGGGTGTAGTGTTCTGCAGATTGCGGAAAAGGAATGGGAAAAGTCTGAGGCTGGGAATCAGCTTGCAACAGGTAGTAGCAATCAAAATGATGTTGCTGCACTGAACTGTATGTATTGGAGGGCAGACTTCTACATCCAAAATTGGCTGTTGTTCCTCTCATCCTTCCCTGCCCCTTTTTTTTTCTGTCTAACACTATGTGTGTTTAACCTTTGTAGACATGCATAGCACATGTTTGTTATATGCGTTTTTTCTCTGTTTATTATGCATCTTCCTTTCACTCTAACCCCCCCCCCCCCCCCCCTCCCATTTCCCTGCTTTTTCTATCCCTTCTTTCTACCCTTCTTCAGGCATTTTGGGCCCCTGACACTTTTTCTCCCTTCCTCCAACCCCCCCCCCCCCCCCCCCCCCTCTCTCCTCCCTGATACCCATCCTCAGCCCTAGCCACTAATCCAGAGTGGTGTTCACCTTGATTGCCCATCCTCCCTGTGTCCTCAGTGTCTTGCTGCAGAGTGAGCTATGGTCACAGACACTAGCGCTCCTCCCTCTCCCACCTGTCACTCTGACACCATCAGTGTTCAAGAGAGCTGTGCAGAAACATTCTTTGTTCTAAGGAGCCTGCCCTGCATCCCCACCTGTATCTCAAAGGGGTTTTTTTTTTTTGGTTTAAGGTTGATTTTTTTTTTCCATCAGAGAGAAAAAGCAGACCTCGAGTGAAACTCAGACCCCAGGGCCTTTGACTCTGCCTTTCTAAAGAAGTGTGTCATCAAGCAGGCCATTTCCCCCCCAAGGAACACACACACACACACACACACACATTAAATCTGTGGTAAAATGGTGGACCAGAAGTTGCACTGTATGGTGCATGAACGCAGACAGCAAAAGTCAAGGATCAGGCATGCGTTACGCATTCTGTTACACTGTATACAACTTTTAACTGACAAGACGACAACGCAAGGTAATCTTTCCCAGCACATTACAATCCCCCAAAGCAAACTGCATCAAACGACGGTCCACATGCTTTCAGATTATACCAACAAGGGAAACATTATCTGCAGACATTCAAGCCACGCTCTTCTCAGTCTCTGGAGGTAAAGACTGGCAACTCTTGGTGACATACCACAATAATTGCATGACTCACCCATGTAGGCTTTGGGACGGCCCCTTGATGTGCACAGTGACATACTGACCCGTCTGCAACAACACGATATAAGTACCATCACCCATCTACTAGCAGCGGAAGTGTAGCAATGCACAAGCTTCACCTGTTCATTTGTGAGGATGGAAGAAAGAGGGGAATGAGGTACGGGTTTGAGGGTTGGGGGCAAGTTCCTATGCGTTGAGCATAAAGCCAACAAAGAATCAAACAATGTATACTGTATCGCTCAGACAGCATTCAAAAATGATACTGAAATACTAATCAGATATGCACCATCACCAAGTTTAATGAATGCTACAGATAAAAAAGTGAAGTAAAAGGTGCAAGTCAAAATGCAAATGGGGCCAGCCCGTTCATTGAAAACAATAGTCAGACCCTGTAAAGAAATCCCCCCATCCCCCTAACCCAAGAAACACTGCTACAGTGTCCTCAATTCAATCATGTGGTTAAAACAAATCATATTCTTCACGTCTTGTTCTAAAACCTTACAACAAAATGTTAACAAAGAATCTGATGCATCCATTTCTTAAACTGGAAACTAATCCGATGAGTTGGTCTCACAACAGAAAACTTCTACCTACCGTCACACTGTTGGTCATCTCTGCTTTCACCACTCTTTTCTTGAAGGCTTTCATGTCACCCGGTTTGAAGATGCGCTGATAATCGGTTTGGCAGTTCTTCATCTGATGGCCACGGTGAGGTGCGGAAGCTGGTGAGGCCCCGATACCTGACAACACCAAACAAACAGTATGAACCAACCTGGTGACCTATGATACGACAGAATTGTGTGAACCAAACTTCTGGACCTGGATACCTATCATATAATCCCAAAGTATAAACCAAACCCAACATCTGGGTAACTTTAACAAAAACAGAAGTATAAAACCAAACCCCAAATCTGGATACCTATGATACAAGCAGTAAGCGAGAACAAAATCCAGGAACTGAATACGGGTGACATAAACAGAGGGATTAATAAAACCCAAGACCTGGATACCAATGACATATCAGAAGGAATGAAACGAACTGAAGATCTGGATACCAATGCTATATACAGAAGTATGAGTCAAATCCAAAACCCGGATACCTATTTACATAAACAGTTATCATGAACAGAACCCAAGCCCTCCATACCTGACAAATATAAACAGTAATGTGTGAACAACATCCACACGTACACAGTGATTTCAAAACATGCTAACATTGCAGACAAGACATCACTGCATTTTTGGAAAGTCACATCCAATTTCAACAGATCAGAGAATTTCATATCTTGTGAAACTTGCGTACAAAGCCACCCATCCCATGCAACCAAGAGTCATATCACTCACACACTGACTCTCACGTCACAGAAATACAAACCTTTTGTTACATTATCGAGAGACAGATATGACTTGGAACGTCCACATGGGCAATAACAAATGGAATTGTACACAATTTGAACCAACTTGGCTTTTGTACAATCGATTCTCAAACAATTTGAATGTTGAAATCAACACAGAGTTGAGTTAAAAACAGAACGCATGTATTTCATCTGTGATCTAGCACATTCATCAAGATCTACTCCAACTGCGAGTTTTTGAAAATGGTTGGATGTTTGTACATACGTATGATTTATGTTCTGCATGAGAATGTTAGTGTGACCCCACCCCATCCTCAACCCTTGTCCCCACCTCCCCTCCAAGCCCCCCTTTTGTTTTGTGTGTATTGATGTTTGATTGTTCGCGTCGGGCTTTTCTGTTTTTTGTTGTTTTGTTTTTTGTAATCAATGCTATACATGTAATTGGTTTGTAATGTATGTGTGTTTGAAACATGATTTGTTTTTGTTTTTTTTAATTCTTTTTTTTTTTTTAAAGGAGGAAAGAAAATGGTTACTTGGCAAAGCGTTCTCGGCGGGCACATCCATGGGGTGTCCACTTCATCAGGAACATGGCGTTCTCCCGCTCTTCTCGCAGCTGTTTTAACCTGCACACATAGCACCGAGAGTCCCACTCCCGCTCTTCTCGCAGCTGTTTATAACCTGCACACATAGCACCGAGAGTCCCACTCCCGCTCTTCTCGCAGCTGTTTTTAACCTGCACACATAGCACCGAGAGTCCCACTCCCGCTCTTCTCGCAGCTGTTTTAACCTGCACACATACACCGAGAGTCCCACTCCCCGCATCTTCTCGCAGCTGTTTTAACCTGCACACATAGCACCGAGAGTCCCACACTTCTGCGTATCCCTGTCAAGTATCTTTCTTTTTCCTGTTCGTCTCTCACTTCCTTCACTCCAGTGTTCTGTCTTCTACTACCCGCCCTTTCTGCCACACTGCAAACTACATGCACTGCCAGGAGGAACAAGCTGTTTCAGTTATCCTGAACTATCAGATGGCAGATCCTGCCAGGGCCCGTGCGGATATAGGGATTACCAACATGAAGGTTTTTTTTAAACCTCTTTCAGACAATCACAGAAGGAATTTGATACAAAAGATCAGAGTGTTTTCCCGCAACTTATACTTTGAAACTTCTTGGCTCTCTCACCTGTGGTGCCTTCATTAGAAAGCGTCTCCATTCACTGCTGAAGACTTCTCATGCCACAGGTGATTTGTATTTGGATACCACTACTGATTGCAACAGAGTCAAGATTTAAAAAAAGACTTACTGTTACCATGGAAACTAAAATTTGAAAAAAAGCAAAGACACGGCAACAGTAAAGGGTGACAAACCACACATTTTGGAGGGGGGGGGGGGGGGGGGGGGGGGGGGGGGGGGGGGG
>CM031615.1:69967203-70014098 GCA_018398815.1 Conus ventricosus
TAAGACGATATGCCATATTACCAGCGCACTAAAGAAAAACTACTTAGAACTGGCATTTATCTGCGTTCTGTTGTTCTGTCTGAAGACCCTTTAGCTAAATACACAGTTAGTGACATTTCTCTTGAGTTTGATGTTGTTACAACCCTGAACTGGCTAGAACAATCTTAACCCAGTATAAAAGTAAAACGGTTATTTATTATGAAAACGTTATGCACGCCATATACAGAAAACAGAAACAAACGAGACACTCTCTGGAACATACATCTAAATCAGGCTCTGAAGTCTTTAAAGGAATTTTGTTCTATTTACTGAAGAAACAACTCCTTTTCAGAGAGAATCAGAAGCGTTTTATAATCCAAAAATTGAGAAGGTTGACTGTGTAATAAATGGCAAGTCTGATCGGCTGTATTCAGGCGTGGACTTTTACCTCACCAACACTTTGATGAAATAAGAAAGTTGTTCGCTGAGGTAGGCAAAGAGATCCTGCAGTGATCGTGTATGTAAAAAACTTCGCCTTTATGATGTAAGGCTTGAAGACTACTTAATAAACAAATATGGGCTGTGGCTGGATTTTAGATCTACATTTGACAACAGATTGTTTGGAAGTGGAGAAAGGATAGGCAAGACGGTATACAAATAAATATTCACAAGAAAGCAGACGGAGACGGCCCAATAAAAATACACATTTTTATGGTTTGTGATGCTCAGTTAAACATTGAAGAAAACAGACTAAAAGATGGGCTTATTAAAATGCAGAAGAAATATTCTAATAAAACAGATGGATAGTGTAGGGTTGTTCCCTTGATACTCTTTGGAAGAGAGTACTGCAAGAACTACATTAAATGGCTGAACTTCATACCATGAGTTGTACGTCTTATTCAGTGCAAGAATGTCACATTGGCGACGAGGACTCAAAGACTCATGCAGGAAGTTGATAAACCCTTTCTTATGAACACAGTACAGTAATATTAGTTCTCACAAGATAGACCGTTCTTGGAGAAATTGATTGTTGCTGTCCATGTTACCGTTAGTGATACAAGCAGTAACGAAGCCAGCCGGTTATTGTAGGTTCAGTCAACAGTGTGTCAGGTGTTATAACGGTGTGCCGATCAAATTCTAGTTTGGTAAAAGACTTAAAGAAAGTTTCTTCGTTCAGAATGGCTACCACACTTAAATTGATGAATTCAATCCAGCAGTGGAAAATTTTGACTGTTACGTTGAACGTCTTACCAGTACTTTGAAGCGAATGATATAGCTGATGGTAAGAAGAAAAGTGTTTTCCTGTCAGTTATTGTGCAAAATACTATTCACTGCTTCGTTCGCTGTGCTCACCTGACACACCACCACCAAAACATTTGTTCAGCTTGTTGACATTCTTAAGCACATGTATCACCCAAGCCACTGGTCATAGGCGAAAGGTTCAAATTTCACAACAGAAAACAGAATGACTTGGAAACTGTGAATGACTTTGCAGCGGAACTTAGACGTTTAGCATCCACATGTGAAATTGGACCAGTTTTTGCAGAGGCCCTTAGGGATAGATTTGTGTGTGGCCTTTCTGATGCCACAACTCAGAAGAAGCTGCTGTCAGAGAAAAATCTGACCTTTGCGAAGGCCGTGAAATTGCCCATGCCATGGAAACAGCTACATGTCACTCTGCAGCTCTCATCCAAAGTTCTCCGATGAGCCACCATCTACACCTGATGTGCACATGATCCAGAGAAGGGCCCCAGTTTCAAAAGCCCCTGACAAAACTGGCAATGTACAAACCAGAGCAACAAATGTTACCGATGTGGTAAAATGCATTCTGCTGCCAGTTGCCCTTTCAGGAACTACACCTGTAATCATTGCAAGAAAATTGGACATTTGGCAGCTGTCTGTCGTTCAAAGAACAAAACGGAACTTCTTCCCTCTCACAGAAGTTTGTCTCTGAATACCATGAGGACATAGAAATGGTGATGCACATTGAAAAGAGAGATAACAAACCATAACTGTCACACTTCAGGTTGAAGGCAAACCGTGCTCTTTGAAGTTGATACCGGAGCTTCTGTCACTCTGATCAATGCTAGAGTGTTTGATGACACGTTGGACAAGAGCATTTCATTGACCAACTGTGAAACAAAGTTAAAAACATACACCGGCCAGTCAATCCCAGTGCGAGGAAAAGCTGTAGTCCAAGTCTGCCATCAAGACAAGTCTGCCATGTTACCTCTCATTGTGGTCAGTGAAGTGGACCCAGTCTACTCGGTAGGAACTGGATTCAAGGTTGGACATGGAAACAGACATTCTGGTAAATCAAATAACAATGAAACCACCCTCAGCCTCAGCAGAATGTGACCAGTTTCCTAATCTCTTCAAAGATGAACTTGGACATGTAAAGTCATGTCCAGTTACACTTTACGTTGAAGATGGCTGCAAACCCAAGTTCTACAAAGCTAGAACTGTACCATACGCACTAAGGACAAAGTTGAAGCTGAATCCAGAGACTGGAAGATGAAGGAATCATTGAACCAGTTAAGCACTCAGCTTGGGCAGCGCCGGTCGTGCCAGTTCTAAAGCCAGATGGAACTGTACGCTTGTGTGGTGACTACAAAGTGACGGTAAACACAGTAGCGAAAGCAGATGTGTACCCATTGCCTCGAGTTGAAGATCTGTTCAATAAAGTTGCTGGAGGACAATCTTTTACCAAACTTGATTGAAGCATGCATACCAGCAGCTACCCCTTGCTGAAGAATCCAAGGACCTGACTACCATCAACACACAGAAGGGCCTGTTTAGATTCAATCGATTGCCCTTTGGAGTCTCAGCTGCACCAGCCATTTTCCAGCGAACAATGGACTGCTTGCTACAGGACATTCCGCAAGTTGCGGGTTTTCAGGATGATATCTTGGTCACTGCAGCACAGATGAAGACCACATACTTCACCTCCGGGAAGTATTTCGCAAACTTGAAGCAGAAGGTTTTCGATTGAAGAAAGAGAAATGCCAGTTCATGCTACCTGAGGTTACATACTAGGTCACCGAGTCAACGCAGAAGGAGCCAGCCAACACCGGAAAAAGTGAAGGCTGTCCAGGATGCCCCGACACCCCAAAACGCAACTGAGCTAAAGTCGTTCTTGGGCCTGATTAATTTCTATGGGAAATTCTTGCCTCAGCTGTCAACTGTACTTTCTCCACTTAACAGACTCCTTTGCAAAGGTGTTGTTTTCAGATGGGGAGAACAGCAGGATCAAGCTTTCAGAAAGTGAAGGACATGCTTATGTCAGCCAATCTCCTAGTACATTTCAATCCAAACCTGGATGTGACTTTGTCTTGCGACGCTTCTGCGGTGGGCTTAGGAGCAGTCCTTGCCCACAAGTGTGCTGATGGCTCAGAGCGCCCCATTGCCTATGCCTCAAGGTCACTGAACAAAGCGGAACGAAATTACTCCAACATTGAAAGGGAAGCTCTTGCAATCACCTTCGGAGTGAAAAAATTTCGGACTATCTTTTTGGCCGCCATTTTTACTTGTACACTGATCACAAGCCCTTGATGACATTGTTTGGTGAACAAAAACCCATTCCAACAGAGGTTTCTACCAGATTCAAAGATGGGCAATGTTGTTGTTACCGTACACATACACTATCCACTACAAGTCAGGAGCCACAATGACACATGCTGACGTCTCTAAAGCAGGCTGCCCATGCCAACCACCAGTGCTGAGGCCCGAGACTCCAGAAGAATTCATCTTCCTGATGGACCATCTTTTCCACGACACCAGTTACTTCAGCGGACATTCAGGCAGAGACTGATCGTGACCCTGTATTGTCCAATGTCAAAAAATACACTTTGGCAGGATGGCCCTCAGAATTTCCCGGAAAGTGGCAATCACAACTGAAATTGTACAAGACTCGTGAAACAGAACTGTGTGTTCAGAGTGTGTTGTTTACTCTACGGAACAGAGTTGTCGTACCTCCGGCTTGTAGGAAAGCCATGCTGGAAGAGCTTCATTCTTGTCATCCAGGTCTGCAAGATGAAGAGCCTTGCCCCGCTCTTATGTTTGGTGGCCAGGACTTGATGGGGACATAGAAGCTACTGTCAGAGAGTGTGAAGCATGCCAACAAGTTCGCCACATGCCTCAAAAAGCGCCACTTCATCCTTGGGAGTGGCCTGAAAAACCGTTGGTCCAGACTGCATGTAGACTTTGCCGACCTTTCATGGGACATATGTTTCTGGTACTGGTGGATTCTCATTCGAAATGATGGAAATTAAGCTAATGACTAAGATTACGGCAGAAAAGACAGTTTGCTGTTTGAGAGTAACTATTTGCTACACACGATTGCCAGATTCCATTGTTTCTGACAATGGTCCTACGTTCACCAGCGCAGAGTTCAAAACCTTCACTCAGTTTCTGGGCGTTCGCCATGTTCTTGTCTCACCATACCATCCAGCTTCCAATGGCCTTGCAGAAAGAGCGTTCAGACATTCAAAGAATCCATGAAGAAGATGTACGCCCAAACTCACTGTGCAACACAAGTTGGCCACCTTCCTTCTTCAGCAGCACATCACACCACATTCTACTACTGGTGTGCCGCCTGCAGAACTTCTCGTGAAAAGGAGACTAAAGACTCGTCTTGATCTGACACAGCCAACACTGTCTCGCAAGGTCGAAGACATCCAGTCCAAGCAGAAGATGCATCATGATTGCGGTGCAAAAGACAGAGAATATACAGTCGGTGACAAAGTGTATGTCGTAATTTGGGCCTGGCAAGACTTGGCTGTTTGGAACTGTTCTTGAAGTCACACCGGCCCTCTGTCCTTCAAGGTTGAGATAGGAGATGGTCGTGTGATCAGGCGCCACATTGATCACATCCGCAAACGTTGGACTGATGACGAAGAACCTACGAGCCTATCTCTTCCCATGGTTGCGGATCCTACTGTTTCCAGTGAGGAGCCCACAACCTCCATTGGCCCCTACGCTTGTGGACCTATTTCCTGGGTCCGCTTCCATGGAACCAGTTCCCCCTGTGACTGCTCCTGGGTCCTGTCCAGCCACGCCTGTTTGCCCCAGACCTCTGCATGCCGGCATGGGGTCATCACACTGTGCCATGGCGTCTCCAAACCGGAACCTATCCTCCAGGACTGCTTCGGATTTCCAGGGGTCTACTCCTGCCTTGGCTGATCGGCCCAGAAGATTCTGCAAGGCTCCGGATCGATGGATCTGTGATCGAACTACTTAACTGAAATTTTTTTTTCTGTTTTAGTTCAAATTTGACCGGTTGTCAAATCGTTCCATTTAATAACAGTGTTGTGTTTAATGTTTCATTTGAAGTTGAACTACAAAAAAAAACAAAACAAACAAACCCAAGACAGTTTCTTTTGAAGTGACAGTGGTCAACTTCTGCTTAGGACAGAATTTTTTTACGATAGTGTTCAGTGTTAACTGCCTCACTTTGCGTGAGAGTGATCGTTGATTTCTTTATTTACTTACTCCAGTTTCCTGGCAGTATTTTTGCTGTTTAATTATTTTACATAAAAACTTAAAGCGGAGGGTGTAGGGTTGTTCCCCTTGATACCTTTGGAAGAGAGAACTGCAAGAACTACATTAAATGGCTGAACTTCATACCATGAGTTGTACGTCTTATTCAGTGCAAGAATGTCACATATAGATTAAAGTTTCTGCCAAAAGATCCGGACTGTTCTCTTATTTGCGGATTACGGGTGTGGGAAAACTGTCTTCGTACTTGATTTTGTTACAAACAATATATAGGTTTCATTACGAGCACATTGTTATATCTGCACAACTATTAAGCACAACAAGTCTTACAAAGAAAGGAAGTTTATTTGGACAGACGATAATATATTTCTAGTTGATCCTAGCGACAAACTGAGCGACTGTTTAGAACATTACTATAGACTATTTGAGGGAACTGAAACGATGTTTATTATTGATGACTGTTCAGCTGAACGAGACATTGTTAAAAAAAAAGAAAAGCTCTGTCAAAGCTAGCCTTTAGTGGCCGCCACGCCTTAGATTTCTGTGTGCTCTTAACTCAAAAATACAATGCTGTCTTAAAAGACTTTAGATCGCAGTTAAAATCAGTCGTATTATTTACACTAAGGACAAAGATAGTTTTGAAGAATGTTTAAGTGAAAATTATATAATAAGGGACAAAGATGAGCTAAAAAAAATAAAGGAACAGTTAGAAACATCTAAGCACGCTAAGCTATCTTACGGACTGACCCCCCAGTTCAATACGTTTGTTTATTGTAGATTGTTATTATTGGTTGCTTACAACAATTTGTTTATTATAATTTGTTTATTATAAAAAAGAATGTCTCGAGGGCCAGAATCAAAAGCGCAGCTAGCTCCTAAATGCACTGCAGTAGAGCTAAAAGACCTAGGAACACAACTGAGTTTGATCTAATAGGAGTGCCAGGAAATGTTTATGGATTTGAGTACACAGATGATGGGGCTTACAAACGAACAGAAATTGAAGACAAAAAACGACAGCAATATCCTACCCTAGAAGAGATAAGAAACTTAAGGCAAACGATTTTGGCAAACGTGAATACAAACTTCATAAAAGAGAGAATGCTTGGGCGTTGCTTCCTGAAATTGACTGGAATTTAAAGTTTGAACTACGAAGCCCCAATGTATACTATGATAAGAACAACAATTTTAGAAAAGCCTTAAATGCTGGTCCTATTCTTGTTAGCCTTGTCCCAGGAACACAACAGAAAAAGCAGATTGAAATAACTAAGCGAGGTTCTGAATATGTGCTACAGAGAAAGAAGTCCTTAGCTGAAGTGGGGGGTGACAGCGTCGGCTTAGAATTTACCCCAACGCTAGAATCACTACCTAGGCAAATGACGATGATTTTTCGCTTATTTATTGCTCCGAGGGAGGGCGAAACTAGTTTGCCAGAACATGCCTTTATTAGAGGCATACAAATAAAGGCTGAAAACTTGGATGGGCCTCTTAAGCTCGTTATTGTTATTACTAAAAACGGAGATGAAATAAACACCCTTACATCATCCGACAAGGTTACTATAATGGTTGACAAAGACAAACTAACAGTACTCGACTTTATTTTCATAAGTATGTTGATTTTATTGCGTTTTATACTTGTTATGAAGTGCTGCCAGAGGATTACTAAGAAGATATGTATAAGATTAATTAATAAAATAATCCTTGATTAAAAAATGGAGGTTCAACAGTTTAGGTTAGAGCAAATAACTGAACTTCAAAAGGAAATAGAAAGCGACTTGGATAAGTATAGGATTACTAAAAGAAATATGCTAAAGCTTTAAATACTCTTTCTTATGTAATTACTGGCTCATCGGCCGTAGCTAGCGTAAGTGCGGGATCTAGTGTTACTCTTTAGCCACCGGGCCGGGCGCCGGCCTCGTTAGCATTAGGAGGTCTTGGGTTAGGGTTAGGCGCCGTGTCTATGATTGTAAGTGCTGTTTTAAAAAAATTAACTCCTAAAATTACAAAAGCACACTGCCATTGTAGCTCAAAGCATCGTCAAAACTTTGTTCATTAAGATTAAGAATAAGCAAATCATTACAGGATGAAAACATACAGACGAAGAATTTCAGAAGCTTATGGCTGACGGCGATGATTACAGACGACAAAAAATTGAACTTCAAAAGGAGTGGAGAAAGACTTTTACTTCGCGGCAGGTAGACACTGATGCAATTAAACAGAACATTGAAAAACAAACACACGATCAGTTAAACCCAAAATAGGCAAAAATGGTTTACTGACTTAACCGCCCCAGACTGAATGGCTGACTACGAGAATCAGCGGCTTGGTTAATATTGTTTTTACCCCCACCCCCACTGATTCACTTGTCGCCGGCATACACAGGCAGCTGAGCCACTGATATTGATCGCAAACCCCAGAAGCATCGTCTGCTGGGTTAGCGCATGTGTAGTGAGATTTTCTGTCACTGTATTTCCGGTGAAAAACATTTTTCGCAAGTAAGTTGACCTAATTCTGCTTCTGAAAATTTGCTTTAACCGGAAAAGGCGTAAACGGAAATTCCCACTGCAAAATGCGCTAACCTCATTAACATGATGAAATGGAAACAACATTTGTGAGTGCGCATGTGTTAACCTTAGTGGATGCATTAACATGATGAAATCGAAACAACATTTGTGAGTACGCATGTGCAAATATAAATTAGGATAATGAAATCCTAGACATGGACGAATATCTCCCAAGCCAACCCTCAACTAACCATTTCATCAACAAGCCAGCCATCAACAAGCCAGCCTTCAACTAACCAACCGTCAACAAGTGGAACTCGTGTATTTTTGTTTCTTAGAAAGCGTTGCGACAGATTCAAGTATTTCAACCACTGCGTTAAAAGTCCGCCTTTCCAGAAAGAAAAACGAACTTCGTAGATTAAAAGAAAAAAGTAGAAAGCAAAAACAAAGAATACGGGATCTTACAAAAGAAGTAAGGACAACAGAGACACAGATAGACCAAGTTAATCAAGAAATATCTTCATTAAAAAATTTAGCAATGGGTTGTGATTCTCAATCACAGTCTGAGTGAAGAGCATAGCGCCAGCGTTACAGCGTCAATATTCTTCGTAGAACCCGGCAGGTAATTATTGATTTTTCCCTATTCACCACTAACCATGCCTTGCAGTGCGCGCGTGGGGGAGAGAGGAGAGGCGGAGAGGGGCAAGAGAGGCATAGAGAGATGCTGCGGAATTATTTTAATTATTTTAATTTATAATTTTATTCTCGTTTCAAAATGAAGCCAGAAGAAGTTAGAAAGCTTACTTATATACTTCACAAGTTGAATTGGAAGGCTCATAGAGAAAGGTTAAGGAGCAGGTTTGAAACATCAATTACTGATCTTTTTAATCACATAAATATACAAACAAGAGTGAAGAAGTCCATCAGTGAAATACAAGATTATTGGCCCCCACAGGCCATAAAATTGTTTGCCATTTTAATTGATTATATGGATTCTAATTTTATGGATGTTGTGGATGTTTCTACCAGCCCTGAAGGAGTAGTAGCTATTAGCTTTAATGAAAATCAGATTAGAAAAGACTATAAATAACAGTTGAATTATAAATATTTTTTAAATTTATTTTAGATTTAAAAATGGCTGCCGAACTCAGTGTATCTGATTTAAAGAAGTGTAATGAACTATTTAACGAGACAATGAAAGTGTTAAACATTGATTTTAGTGAATTTGGGTTTGAGGATGATATAGACAATATAAAAAAAGATCATAGTGAACTATTTAACGAAGCAACCAAAGTGATGAACATTGACTGTAGTGATTCAGAAAAAGCTAAAATGCTGGCGGACGTTATTATAAGGTTAACGTGTCTTGACGTGTTGCAACGTTTGGGTGAATAATAAAAAGCGCGTTTTACTTACTTTTATATATATATTTTTTTAATTTACGTAAATATTTTGGCTTTAAAAAATGACGACCACAAGTAAATCCAAGGACGGAAAACTATATACGATGGAAAAAATATTCAGTAGTGACAAACAATAAGCAATATGTTTAGTGAAGTAGACATGGACATCATTAACCCCACAAATGTTCATGAAAGCGTGCACATGCAAATCTCTAAAATTCCAGTGTCTCTTCAACGCGAACCACCAGTAAAAGTGTTGTTGGCCGTTCTGATTGATTATAAAACGCCTGATGATACTAACATGCCAGTCTGGGTTTCAACTAAACAGAAAGAAGTAATCAGTTTATCACGACTTTAATTCTGGCTGGGCTGACTACATGCTTACACAGTTTAACCACGCAAGTGAGGAGGCAAAGTTAAGGGGTTCTGGCTGGTCTGAAGGAACAGTCCTTGAAATAAGATTAAGACAAACAAAGTTTTATCCTATAGTTGGCAATTCTTACATTTCTCTCCCAAAAGAGTTAGATTTTAAACGGGCAGTCTTAAACATACAAAATCGTGACAACATGTGTTTTTTTGTGGGTGCGTTTTAGCGCATCTACATCCTGTTAAAAATCATGCAAACAGAGTCTCCAATTATGAACAATACAAACAAGAACTGAACTTTGAAAAACAAACCTTTCCAGTGAGTATAGAAAGTATATCTCAGTTTGAAGAGCAAAACAAACCAATCACTGTAAACGCATATACATGGTCTGTAGAAGCCAATCTAGTGCCTCTAAGGATTCTCCCAACGCCCCTACTTTAGGCAAATCACTTGACAAACATGTAGACTTGATACTGTTTACAGACGGCCCTAAGAGCCATTATGTATTAATTAGAACAATAAGCAGACTATTAGCCTATACTACAAAGCATCCAGCTAACAAGAGCTTTGTAGAAGATGTTTGGTTAGAATCCCAATTAATAGAAGCAGCTGCCAGTCATAGAACTCATTGTAAAAGTTTTGTAGACTGTGAAACCAAACTCCTCACACCTAAACCAGGTCTAAAGTTAGTTTTTAAAAATTTACACAAAATGCAGATGAGCCCATACGTGGTTTATGCTGACTTTGAATCGCTCTTACCGCAGTACTACGGCCCACAACAACAAGAACAAAAAACAACCTTATTAACCCACCATCAGATCTGTATCTTATGCGTTTATTGTTGTTAGGGCAGACGGGCAACACACACGACGCCCAAGATTTATAGAAGCCCCAACGCAGCTAGTAGATTTCTAGAGCAGATGAAACAACTTCGCAATCAGTTACCCAAACCCAACTAAATCTTTCAGACATTGTTATGACTCCTGAAGACCAAGAGCGCTATGACTCATCTACACACTGCTGGATTTGCGGTTTAGAGCTAACACCTAACAGTAAAGACGTGACAGTAAGAGACCACGATCACATTACTGGAAAGTTCAGAGGGGCAGCGCACAACAATTGTAATCTTCAACTTAAGGTTGACCCTAAGACATGGGAAAATGCCTATCTTCTTTCATAACCTAAGAGGCTACGAATCTCATTTCATCATGCAAGCAGTGACTTCTGAATATAAGAGGGTTACCTGCATTGCACAGTCTTCAGAAAAGTATATGACTTTTACCTCTTGACTGTTTATCTTTTTATGACTCAGCCCAACATCGATGGCAAGTTTGGATAAATTAGCAGGGTCTCTACAGGACTTTCCAATCACTAAACAATACTTTGATCCATCTTTAGTGCATAAAGAGTTTATCCTTATGAATACATGAACTCGTCGGATAGGTTTGATGAAGACTCGCTTCCTCCTAAAGGCGCTTTCTTTTTTAGTCTTAGAGGCAAAGACATAACTGACTCTGAATATGAATACGCTCAGAAAGCCTGACAGAATTACACTGTGAAACAATGGGCGATTATCATGATCAGTATCTATTGGCTGACGTGTGTTTATTAGCAGACTCTTTCAGAATTACAGAACTACATGCATGAAACATTACAGCTTAGACCTCATCGCATTACATCTCTGCCCCCGGCCTTTCTTGGGATGCTTTCTTAAAGTCTACAAACATTCAGATTGACTTAATATCTGATCTACCCACACTTCAGATGATTGAAGACGGGCTAAGGGGAGGTATTAGCAAGGCCTCACATCCTTACTGCAAAGCTAACAACAAATATTTAGACGACTATGATCCCACTAAACCGTCCAACTATCTAATGTACTTAGACGCCAACAATCTGTATGGATGGGCCATGAGTCAGCCGCTTCCACTGAGAAACTTTACAATGATAAAAGGGCCTCATAATGTTAATACTGTGTTAAGTATGTTGTCACAGCTTCCAACCTGATAATCCAATAGGGGTAATCTTAGAAGTAGACTTAGAATATCCTTATGAACTACACGATCTCCATAACGATTACCCCTAGCCGCAGAAAAGATTTAAAGATGAGCCCCATAGAACCGCCTAAACTTGTACCCAATCTTCGCCACAAAACTAAGTATGTTTGTCATTACAGACTCCTACAGTTTACCTAAGACACGGACTAAAACTGACAGCTGTTCACAGAATAATTACCTGTGATCAAGAGCCCTTTATGAGGCCATACATCAAGAAGAACACTGATCTTAGAACTGAAGCCGCCGAAGCTTCAGAAAAAGACTTCTTTAAACTAATGAACAACAGCTGTTTTGGCAAAACTATGGAAAATCCACACAAACGTAAAGATGTAAAATTAGTTACGAAAGAAAACCAAGCAATTAAGTTTGCCTCTAAACCTAACTATCAAGACTTTAGAAAAATTTAACGACAGCCTAGTTGGCATTATGATGAAGAAAAAGGATGTTAAGTTGGACAAGCCAGTGTTTATTGGTTTTACAGTATTAGAGTTGTCAAAGTTATTGATGTTAGAATTTGTACGACTACTTTAAACCGCAGTACCCAGAAGCAAGGGTTCTTTACACAGACACTGATAGTTTAAATTTTAGACGTCCCAACAGAAGACTTCTATAAGGATTTAGAAACAGAAGTGGCTAAAGGAGTTGATGGGTGGTACGACACATGTGACTACCCAAAAGACAGCCCTTTACATTCAACTGTAAACAAGAAAGTGATTGGGGAAAATGAAGGATGAACTTAATGGGACAGTTATAAAAGAATATGTTGGTTTGCGGTCAAATGTACAGCGTTGCCAGCCAGACTTCTGTAATGAAGAAGGCTAAAGCATAAAATAAAGAAGTTGTCAAAAAAAATATATCTCACGACAACTACAAGCAAGCTCTCTTTGAAAACAAAGTATTTTATCACACAAATGTTAATCTGCGCTCTACTCTTTCATCAAGTAAACACAACTGCTGTTAACAAGAAATCACTAGTCTCTAACAATAACAAGAGAACTTACGTCAATCCTGAGTTTTCATATGCTGTAGGGCATTGGAGAACTTTAAAAGATTAACTTGGCTTGTACTTAACTTAAGAACCTAACAAGAACCTAACTTGTACTTAACTTAAGAACCTAACTAGTACTTATTTAAGAACCTAACTAGTACTTATTTAAGAACCTAACTAGTACTTAAAAAAGAACTTATTTTTTTTGCACTTAACTTGTAATTTACTTGCACTTAACTTAAAAAGTACTTTCTTTTAACTAACTTAACTTGTACTTATTTAGTTTCTTAACTTGTACTTTATCTAGTTCTTAAAAACTATTCCATAGAAAATGGGTCTACTGCAGGAGGTTGTACTTTTTTTGCAGAAGCTGGTTCTTCTTCTTTTACTGGCTTTGTGGGGGTTTGTAACTTTGCTGCTAAGTATGGTGTTAGGCATTTATTATGCTAAAACTCCCCCACCAACAACAACAGCAGCCAATACATAATAATACATCTTATCGTTTGATTGTGATTGTGTTGTTGTTAATTGCGATGGCAGTGCTGGCGGCGGCGATGTTGTATTACTATCTAACAATTTTTGTTTTGCTGATTGGTTTGCTTTTGCAGTCTGTTCCATTCAGCTAGTTTACGCCCAGCCTCAATACGTCCAGGATTTTTAGTTTTAGTAACATTACTCACTTGCGGCACATTCACCTGTGGTACATTCTGCTCTTTCGGAGGGCCCTGCGGACTGTCCTGCGGGGTCTTCTTCTCCTGATCGCTCTTTTTTTTTTATTGCGATTAAATTTAATATGATCAAAATTAATATGATTAAAAGTAATTAATCCCATGATGAATGGGCATAACATCGTCCCAAATCTGTAATACATGTCACATGCGAGAGTTTCTAGTGACTTGTTTAAAACCGGATCTTGCGATAAGTTTATATTTTAAATCTTCTTCTGAATCAACCGGCGCTATCTTACTTACTAACTTCGCATATAGGCTAATCATTGTCTGTCCCACCGACTAACCATTTTTTTACCCTAGCTGTGCTTCGTACCTAGCGTAGTACTTCTCAACGTCTGATGTAGACAGTTTGTTGAATCTGTTCAATACTTAGTTCAACACCTAAATACTGTTTAGTTTTTTCCACACGCGGCCAGAGAGTATAATCTTTCTTTATGGCAGTTGTCTACGGAGTCGTCTGCTTGCTCCTCGCACTTTAATAGTTCGTCACAATCCATTTTTAAAAACAATAAAAAAAATAATATAATACTTTTAAAACCATGAGTTTAAACGTTGGTTAATTATGCAGTGCCTGTTTTGGTGTTATAGTCTATTCAACCCTTGCAAATGCTTGTTAGGATTTAAAACCGCCCAACATGGGGAAGATAGAAGATTCGCCAAAACTAGTTGCAACCTTATTTTTAGCTTTAACAACAAAAGATATTTGATTAAAAAGCACATAGACAGTCTTTCGTATTATGATTATTTTAATTATTTTTTTAGTTAATAAAAAGATGAGTGAAAAAAAGATTATCAATACAATTTTACCACTCTGCTGTGATTTCGGGCTTAGTAAACGGCTATAGTGTTTTAGCAAAAAACATGTTTAAAATGAAGCCAGCCGACCTAGGAAGGTTAGACATTGAGGACATTGTTAAGGTTATAAGTTGTAATCACTGCAGGGATTGCGTCAAAAGACTTTTTGTTGCACAGAATATTATCCCAGAAAATATTAGTTCATAGAAAGATTAAACTAGAAAATATTAATTTATAAAAAGATGGCAGGAGTATTATGAAAGGTAGGAGGAGCTATTGTTAATGCCTTGGCCTTCTCTGGAAGCAATTATATGTTTAGTAAATTGCGGTCAGATGAAGAGAGAGAACGGCATAACAAGGCAATGGAAGATTTAGCTAAGGCAAGAGACGCTTATGAGAAAAGACGAATTGCCCACTTAGACTTTATTAATAAAAAGTTAAAAGAACAGAGCCATGCTGAGCACACATTTACAGACGTTGATGAGGCAATGAATGAGTATTACTTAGTGACAGGAAAGAAGTTTCTAACATCGCCGCCGGCCAGAACTGTCTGACTTTTATGAACCATCTGAGGAACAGAAAATAGCAGAGATAGGCTTTATTATAGGTGCTATGGGAGCAATCTCTCTTCTCGCATATTCAATCTAAAAACAATTAAAAATACAATTAAAATATGAACAATACGAAGTACAAATATATTATTCTCCTAAAGGGTATTGAAAGGAAAGACCGCTATTGAAAAACTAAGTAAAGCTGCTAGAGTGTCTGAATCAGATGCGAAAGACTGGCTTTCAAAACAGGCAATTTGGCAAATAATCTGCCTGCCCCCAAAAGAATAATAAGGCCTAGATTTGTTAACTCAGTTCCTAATGAACACCCACCAGATGGACTTGCTGTATCTACCACATGACAAAGTTAGAAGAAAAAAGTTTAAGTATGCTCTGACAGTTGTTGACATGGCTTCAAGATACAAAGACGCAGAACCTTTAACGGATAAAAGTTCAACTGCTGTGGCTGTGGCTTTACAACAAATATACATGCGAGGCCCATTAAAGTATCCTCGGATGATTCAAGTTGATGATGAAAAGAGTTTAAAGGCTCGCCAACCAGCTGTTTTTAAAAACATCATGTTACAGTTAGGAGAGGGATCCCAGGCAACCATCGATCGCAAGCCCTAGTAGAAAACATTAATAAGAATCTAGCCGAACGCCTGTTTACCTATCAATATCACAGAGAAATTATGGACACTACGAGTACACTACGAAGTACAGAACGCGTAACACAGAATGGGTTAGAAGATTGCCATCAGTCTTACGTGCCATGAACAATGAAGAATTTAAAGCAACAGGTCTTAAACCAGTAAACGCAATCAAATTAAAAAAAAAATTAGCATTACTGAAGATACGCAGGGACTCAAAAACTCTTGCCGTTTGGACTAAAAGTAAGATACTTGTATGCTCCTGGAGAGGCAGAAGGCGATGTTAGAATTAGAGCCACAGATCCTATATGGAGCATAGATGTATATGAAGTTGAAAGAATTATGAAAACAACCCCTCCTGTATATTATTTAAGAGAGACTCTCGCTTCTAGCGATGCTACTGCGTCTAAAAGGCCTAGCCTGCCCCTAAAAGATCGTTTGTTCGTGAAGAGCTCAGTTGTCCCGCCAAACACAGTGCTGTTAGTTAAACCCTTAATTTTTATTCCTTGGAGAGAATGTAAATATGTGAGTTCACGATCACCAAATCTTATCTAGCACGTAAGCCCCCGTTTCAGTGTACTGATTACGTCAATTTTTGGCGGTTTTGCGTGTTAATTTTTTTGTAAAACAGGTTTTTAGTTTTGGCCAAAACTGACATGAGATGGACGTGATTTGGATGTGAAAAGGGGGGTTTTCGTGCAAAATAAGATTGGTGGTCTTGAACAAACATATTTACATTCTCTGACACAGATTCACACTGCCTCGGTTTCTCTGCGCTTGGCGACGTTCGTGTGACGCCCACGTGCAAACTCGCCCAAAACACTTTTCTTGCCACTGGGGCCGAGACTGAACGTAGCACATCTGTTTCTTTGTCTCAGATGGTGAGTTTGAAGTCATGCCGACTGGAAAACGGTATCAGTTGTCATTCGACCAGGCGAAGTGGTCCGAAAACAATGCCGCGACTGTCTATGCAAGAACGCGAGCGAGCCATTGGAATGTTAATGGTCGGTATGTCATCGAGAGAGACAGCCAGACAACTGAACTGCAGTCACTCTACAATTTTAAGGCTATCACAACGTTTGGCAGCAACTGGTTCCACCACTGATCGGCGCCGAATGGGCCAACCTCGTGTTACCACACCAGCGCAAGATCGATACATTCGGCAACTTCATCTTCGTAATCGATTCCTTACAGCAGCAGAAACATGTCGCCAGGTGGTTGGTCGACAGGGTCCAGTGTCTGCACAAACTGTTCGACGTCGATTGCAAGAATCAGGGCTCAATGCAAGACGCCCTCATGTTGGCCCAGTCCTCACCCGTAGACACCGTCAGCAACGCCTGCAGTGGGCCAACCAGCATCTGCCATGGACACGACGTCAGTGGAGAGCTGTGCTGTTCTCTGACGAAAGTCGATTCGCGTTATCTCATGCTGACGGAGAGAATGAGAGTCTGGAGGCGGATCGGGGAACGCTACGCCAACTGCTGCGTGTTTGAAGCCAATAGATGGAGGGGCAGTCTGATGGTTTGGGGGCATTCAGTCTGACTACGGACACCTTGTACTTTTTTGACAACATGTGAATGCCAACACGTACCAGCAGGTCTGCAGAACCAGTGTCCACTGTTTGGCCAGACACCCGGAGCTGGCAGGTTTTTCCAGCATGATAAGCACGACCCCACACGTGCAAGAGCCCCGCCCGCGTTTCTCCAGGCGACACATTGCGTTTGCCCCGGCCATCTCTGTCCCCTGACATGGTCCCCCCATTGAACCCGTCTGGGATGAGCTGGGGCGTCTTGTGGCCCGTGGAAGACGTCCACAGACTCTCGATCATTTGAGGCGCGCACTGACCGAGGAGTGGGATGGACTGCCACAGGCGTTCTTGCACAACCTTGTCTACTCCATGAGGAGGCGCTGCAAGCGTGCATTGGGGCAAATGGCGGACACACTCGGTATTAGAGCTCGCGGACGGACATGCTCGTCGTCGTGTACTTTTTGACAGGGACCCTAGTGAAGTCACCACCTCATTTTAGATGAATTCGGCCATTCTTGTCAGAACAGACATTTTGTTTAATTGAAAAATGGATGCGTAATCAAATATGCTTACTTTCATTAAATAATTCTGTACTACCAACGTTGTCTGGTCTTTTGGCAAGCGGTGCGTTTTTAATGTTGTTCAGTATATATATATCATGAACAGTATTAAAACGTCCTTAAAAAATCTGAAAAAGCTCAACCCCTTGGGGGAGCAACATTTGTTAAAAATATTTTTAAAATGAAGTGCTAAAATTCATCTACAAGCTTGTTACAGCTATGAAGTCATCCAATGGTTTAAGGAACTCAAAAAAACAGAGAAATACAGTGTTTATCACATTCAACATAGTAGATTTCTACCCATCCATAGATGAGAACTGCTCACCAAAGCTTTGAAATTTGCCAACAAATACACACAAATAACAGAGTCAGAAATGGAGATTATTTTCCACACCAAGAAACACCCTACTCCACAGCAGAAATGAAATTTGGATGAAAAAAACGAGCAAACACTCCACATTTGATGTGACCATGGGATCGTATGATGGTGCCGAAACATGTGAACTAGTCGTCTATTCATGCTATCCAACATCCAAAAACAACTTGGAAAACAGGTCGGTTGTACAGAGATGACGGCCTTGCTGCATTAAACAATAACCCAAGAACTATGAAAACAAGAAAAAGAATTATATAAAATCTTCAAAAACCACAATTTAAAAATCACAATAGAAGCAAATAAAAAAGTAGTGAATTACTTAGACATAACATTAGACCTCAATGACAATGTGTACAAACCATACAAAAAACCCAATGACATACCAATCTATGTAAACGTCAAAAGCAAACCACCCACCATCTATACTAAAAACAATACCCAACGGTATAAACAAGAGACTATCCAACCTATCATGCAATGAAAATGCATTCAATAATGCAGCAACAAAATACCAAGAAGCATTACAAAAAAGTGGTTACAATCACAAACTACAATATAGCCCAGACAATAACACGAACAGAAATAAGAAAAACAGAAAAAGGAAGATCATATGGTACAACCCACCATATGATGGACAAGTAAAAACAAATGTAGGAAAAGAATTCTTTAAAATCTTGGCAACATCATTCCCAAAAGAACATAAACTGTCCAAAATATTCAACAAAAACACCATTAAACTATCATACTCATGTATGCCCAACCTCAAAAACATAATTGACTCATCTAACAAAATGAAAAGCAACACAAAAGAGAAGGGTGCTGAATGGACATCTTGCAACTGCACCAAAAATGAACAGTGCCCCCTAAGCAACAAATGTCTTCACAGCAATATTGTATACCAAGCTATGGTAACATCAGAAAATGAAAAAGAAACATACATAGGAATGACTGAAAACACTTTCAAAACCAGATACGCAAACCATAAAAAAGTCATTTAAAATGAAAAATACAAAAATCAAACAGAACTGAGTAAATACATTTGGAAACTCAAGGATAAAAAAATAGACTACAGCATATCATGGAAAATCATAAAAAGAGCAACACCATACAACAATATTTCAAAAAATGCAACCTATGTTCCA
Source organism: Conus ventricosus (assembly GCA_018398815.1). NCBI lineage: Eukaryota > Metazoa > Mollusca > Gastropoda > Neogastropoda > Conidae > Conus > Conus ventricosus. The sequence goes on from CM031615.1 coordinate 69,986,325, forward strand.
CAGAAAAATGGTTAATATTATCAAACCATACTTAGCAACTCTGAACACAAAAGTAGAAATAGTGAATAATTGCAGGCACAAGTGAAATCTTTGCTAGCACATTCCACCTGACAGGCCCGGTAAACCCCCCTCCCCCCCCCCCCCCCCCCTCCCACCACACACACACACACACAGACCTCACGTGCAGCAAACGAAACCTGCACACACAGAGACAAGATCAGGTCCCGCACGCCATAAAAGACCGTTGGCGTGCCACAAAAAAGAGACATCCTGAGGAGAGATATGTACACATGTATCTTGAAACAAGCTTGTAGATTAATTTTAGCACTTCATTTTAAAAATATTTGTAACAAATAATATATATATATATAATATATATATATATATATAATATATATATATATATATATATATATATATATATATATATATATACTGACTTCCATAAAAAACGCGAAAAATTGAAAGGCTATTTTTCGGGTAAAAAGGGGGTGAATATACAATATTGAACCATTGTGGCAAGTTGTTTGGGTCCAAGACTCACGTGCAGTGAAAAAATTGTGTGAGCAACACATCATTCCCGGCATTGGAGGGTCAACAAAAATGGCAAACTGGTTGCTGCATGTGAGGCACGTGCACACCATGCAGAGCAAAGTTAACCAGCGACAAGTACGCAGGCATGCAGCCTTTATAAAGCCGCGCTACAAGGTTCAGGTAATGACTTGCCGTCTGAGCGCTACAGAGATGCCAAGACTACGAGCAGAGGAAAGCAATCGTGCCCTAGGCCATCTGGAGGCTGGTGTGGATGCCAGGCAGGTCGCCAACATCTTTAACGTCCACATCCAACCATCAAATCGTCTGCAGCACCGCATGCGAGTCCACGGGTACCACTGATGATCGTCCCCGGCCAGGCCGTCCTCGGGTCACCACCACCAGAGAGGATCGCCATTTGTTCGAACCCATCTGCGGGACAGGCGGCAAGCAGCCGCTAACACTGCTTGACGGGTGCCTGGGAATCTCCAGCACGAATCAAGCCTCAACACTGTGCGGCGCCGCGTCTTCAGGAGAACGGGCTGCATGTAAGGCGTCCTCACAGAGGTCCTACTGACACCAAGACACCGGCAGGACGGGCTGCAGTGGGCACAAGCCCGAATCAACTGGCGCAGGCAGCAGTGGGGACGCATACTGTTCTCAGATGAGCCTTTTTTGTTTTGACATGGCGGACGGTCGTGTCAGAATATGGCGTCGACCTGGTGAACGCTATGCTGACTCCTGTGTGGTAGAGCGGAACCCCTGGGGAGGCCCGAACGTTAGATATGGGGTGCAATTGGCATTAACCACGCCATAGGACCAGTTCATCTTTCAGAACATTGGTCCTGGTCGCAGACAGGGTGTCAATGCACAGCACAAACCAATCCACCAGGTGCTCAGACCCCATGTCGTTCCTTTTTTGGGCAACACCCAAACTGGACATTCCAACAGACAATGCAAGACCACACACGGGCCAGGGCCACCCAGCAATTTCTTCAGAAATAACAACGTCAATGTGCTGCCCTGGCCAGCCCTCAGTCCCGATCTAAACCCAATAGAAACATTTTTGGGATGAACTTGGCTGAGGGTTTTGGACCTCCTGCGTCCATGACCAGCAACAGCGGCTCAACTTCACCAGGCCATCTCCATGTGTGGGCTGGTGTCCCAACCATCAACCACCTGGCCCCATCAATGAGCCGCAGGTGTCAAGCGTTGTCCATGCAATGGTGGCCACACACGGTTTTAGGATTTTCAAGCTGGTTTGTCACTTTGACCTTGGATTTTCCACACAAAGACATATTGCTGAGGGACATTTTCACACATTACCGGGTAATGAATCAAATCACTTTGAATTCTCGTTTCCCCCACTCTGTACAATTGTGACCAAAAAAATTCGCCCCTAACCTTTAGCTTGTTTTGCTTTCGCGTTTTTTGAAAGGAAGTCATTATATATATATATAATATATATATGTGTGTATATAATATATATATATATATAAATATATATATATTATATATATATATATATATATATATACAACAAACTAATAAATTCCAAGGTAAGTCCCGAGCACCGTTCCAGAAAATTTTACAGAGCAGCTTGGTGTTCAATGACTGCAAGAAATATTGAATTATAAACAAGCTTGCTCTTATGTCTTAAATTGAAGAAATGGGGGAAGATAAGCATTCATATCTGCAGTGGTAGATGATTCTGCCTAACTAACAGTATGTGCTTGAGGGGTGAATGGGGAAAAACTAAAATAAATGCTTCTCAAAATAAGCCTTCAGCAAGCTTATAGTCTCCAAGGGGGAACATCCCCCAATAGGGAGGGAAATTCACTAACATATAACTCCTGGGCAATACCGATATTTCGAAACCGGTTGTTTCTCCTCAGTGACCGCGGAAAGTGGTAATTTGACTTTCCCCTGCCTTTTCAGGATCCTGAAGAGAGCAAGAAGCAAGAAGCTCGAAAACAAACTTGTTGATTTAGCACTTCATTTTAGAAATATTTTTAACAGATGTTGCTCCCTAGACGGTTGAGCTCTTTGGATTTTTAAGGACATTTTTATATGTTCGTGATATATAAAAATAATATATATATATATATATTATATAATATATATAAAATATATATATATGTGTGTGTGTGTGTGTGTGTGTGTGTGTGTGTGTGTGTTGTGTGTGTTGGGGTGTGTGCGCGTGTGTGTGTGAGCACTGATGTCACGGAAAAGTGCATGGTTGTTGAACAGTAGAGCGTGACACGTTGCTGTTGACAGCTTTTGAACTCCCTTGTATTCCAACTTGAATCCGCAAGCAAAGTGCTCAAAAGATTCCATCCCAAAATGTAAACACAGTCATTAACTTATTTGTTTATTCATTTTGTGTAACTTATTTCCATTCAGTACTTTCTTCTGATTTTGGGCTGCTAGCCGTCCCTATTCTTAGCCCGGATGAGAATACCACGGAATTATACGGGTCTTTTTTGGTTTTTTTTTTTTTTTATTATTCTCCCTTTGATGCAATGGAGCTCACAATAAGCGGGTTTCCTGTAGTGATTCAAAATCAAAGAACAAAGGTCGACTCTGGACAGGAGATGCGGGCAGTTCTGTTGTCAAGACGGACTTTGAAGATACCTGTTAACTGCTAAAGAAGGAAATTTAATATTCACTTTGATGGTCCTTATATGCGTGGCTAAAGAAGAAAATAAACATTTGCTTTGATGATATCTATATGCTGCTGAAGGAAGAATTTAGTATTGCTTTGATGGGGCCTATATGCTGCTGATGGAGGATTTAGTATCTGCTCTGATGATACCTATATGCGCTGATGGAGGATTTAGTATCTGCTTTGATGACAACAATATGCTGCAAATGGAGGATTATATCTGCATTGATGACACCTATATGCTGCAACTGGAGGATTTAGTATCAGCTTTGATGACAACTATAGCCTTTCAACTGGAGGATTTAGTATCTGCTTTGAATGACAACTTTACTGCAAATGGAGGATTTAGTATCTGCTTTGATGACAACGTATGCTGCAACTGAGGATTTAGTATCTGCTTTGATGACACGTATATGCTGCTGAAGAATGATTAAAGTTTTTGCTTTGATGATACGCATATTCTGCTAAGGAATACTTGCTTGATAGTATCTATGTGCGTGGCTAGTGAAAGATTCAATATTTGCTTTGATGGTACCCATGTGCTGCTAATGGGGGATTTAATATTCGCTTCGATGGTACTATATGCTGTGAATGCAGTATTTGATATTGTACTATATGCTGCTTATGGAAGAATTAACGTTTCCTTTGATGGTACCAATGTGCACTTATGGAAGGTTTAACATTTGCTTTTGAAAAAAAAGAGAATGAAAAGCCAAGGAAATACATTGTAAACATAGAACTCTTCACTACCAGCCAATGGAAACCATTTGACCCATTTGAAGACAGAACTATTTATATTCCATGCTCCGAGGCCTTTCCCTCCGCTGGATCAGACTCATCAGGGAGGCACGGCTGATGTGTCTGTGGTTCTTTAACATCAAAGAGATATACCACAGTCTACACAACCATGGGATTCCCCCCACCACGAGTTAAAAAACAGAATCCAGCAGCATTTAGCCCCAAAGCAGCCAGTGAAAGGTAGAAAAGTAAAACGAAAAGAAAGTGGAGAAAAAGGTTTAAAAAAAACAAATCATGTGTAAAGTATAAAAGTATATATCTATATCTATCTATACATACACAAAACGTAAAGCGTGTGGTGTGTGCGTGTGCCCTGTGTGTGTGGGGTGTGTGTGGTGGTGTGGTGTGTGGTGTGGTGTGTGTGTGTGTGTGTGCGCGCGCGCACGTGTGCGTGTGTGTGTGTGGTGTGTGTGGGGTGGTGTGTGTGTGTGTGTGTTGTGTGGGCAGGGTATTAGAGGCAGTGGCCAGGGTGATCCTCCATCAGGAGGCGACTTTGGCTGTGGTCAGTCCCGTCCAAACAAGAAGTGGGGCCAGAGGGGATACTGTACCAAACCGTTTTTTAAGGTTGGTCACCAATACAAAAAAACTGCAGGACCGGGGATCATGACACATGAGGAAAGGGTTTCCAAAAGGGGGTTCTGGGGTCTTCCCTCAGTTATGAAGGTGAAAAAGTTCCCAGGCATGAAACTACTACAGTGCAAAAGATGGGGAGAAGGGGAGGGGGGGGAGGGGAGAACTCTTCCCAAAAATTTTTTTTGGAAACCGCGTCTCCCAAAACTTTTTTTTTTGGGTGGGTTGGGGGGGGGGTCCGGGGACTCGCTTTTCCAAAATTTTGTAAAAAATGTGGAAGAATAGGGGGGTCCCCTTTAAAAAAGAATTTAAAAAAATTCGTGTGTTGGGGGGGGGGGGGGGGGGGGGGGGGGGGGGGGCCTTTGGCAACTTAAAACGGGGCTGGAACCCTGACCTAGAACAAACCCAGAGGGGAGGTGGGAGAAGGGGGTGGGGAGGGGGGGGTTGGGGGGGGGGCAGGGGTGGTGGTGGGGGCCTTCCCCGGGTTTGTGTGTGTGTGTGGTGTGTGGTGTGGTTTGTGTGTGGGTGTGTGTGTGGGTGTGTGTGTGGTTGTGTGTGTGTGTGTGTGGTTTGTGTGTGTGTGTGTGTGTGTGTGTGTGTGTGTTGTGTGTGGTTGTGGTGTGGAGTTTGTGTGTGTGTGTGTTGTGTGTGTGGTGTGTGGTGGTGTGGTGTGTGTTTTGGTATTGCCCGTTCTTTTCACCGTTTCAAGTAAAGTAAAAAAAATTCGATCAGATATAGGTTTTTTTTTAGACAAAAAACTGTTTTAAGAACGCTACAGAATGAGCTACTGCATCGAAGCACTGTGAACAGTACCAAAACTTGCTCATCGAAGAAGAACAGTACTGTAGTCTGAGAAATTCAAGGATAAAGGGCCATGCTTTGTTTACATAAAAAGAAAAAACAAAAAACAAAAAAAAAGGGTTTTGTAATAACAATAAAACTAAAAAAAGGGAAAGGGAAAAATACGATGGAACGAAAAAAAAATCGATTCCAAAACCAGACAAACAAACAAAAAAAAAAATGAAAATATAGTCAAGAGGAAATTTGTAGAATGAACCTTTCTGGAGGGGGAGGGGAGAGGGGGGGGGACGAAACAGAAGTGTGAATTCGTGTGTGTGTTTTACGCTGACAAACAAAGTGTTTCCGACAGGGGGAATTGAGGGAGATACCAGTACAAAGGCATGCGGTGAAGTGGGCTCTGGGCGATGTCAAGCAGTACCAGAGGTCCCAAAGGGGGTTGAACAGGTGGGCCGTTGTCGACAGCCAAAGCATCAGCACTGGCACAGAAAGTGTACTGAGGGAGACGTTGTCTGTGGTTTCACAATGGCTCATTCTTTGGATCCCGCACGTCTGTTTTCTCATTTGTTTCCTATACTTCAGTCTCTGGTAGCAAATATCTATCTGAATGAAATCGATAGGCTCGGGTGGGGGAGGGGGGTGGGGTAACTACAAAATTTCACCAAAATCATATTTGTCGAACAGCATCCAAAATTAGTTGAGAAAACTGCTTTGTAGGGTCGGTATAGCGATCTTCATTGCCATAGCCATTCATTGCTTGGTGTGCGTCACAACAACAAGCAGACAAAACAATTCTTGCAGTTTTCAAAGATATAGGATAGGAAAAGAGTACATGCACTTTTTTGTGGTGTAATAGGATTTTGACATGACCAAAATAGGCTGAACGAAAACGTTTAAACGTTAAAAAAGACGCTTCAGTGTATAAACTGAATTTACCCACATAAACCTTTGTCATCTTAGTAGCTTGACTGTACACGCTTTATGGAATGGAGCGGGAAAACTGAACTTATCTACAAACGTCATAGTCCTTGTGGCCACATGGTACCTGCTTGATTTCACTGAACTTATCTACAAACGTCATAGTGTTTGTGGCCACACAGTACCTGCTTGATTTCACTGAACTTATCTACAACGTCATAGTGTTTGTGGCCAAACAGTACCTGCTTGATTTCACTGAACTTATCTACAAACGTCATGGTCCTTGTGGCCACATGGTACCTGCTTGATTTCACAGCAAAGTGAGCAAGCAAAAGTATGAATCAAAGCATTTCTGGAACTTGTAATTCAAAAACAATTTTACAAGCCTGACAAAGAAACGTTGGGGCGACCTTCAGTATGGATGGTTATGCATGGGACAAGAAAAGAAACAAAAGAACAAACTGTTTAATTCTAATACCTGTTCATAGTAAATACAGCCCAGGTTTAACGAGATGGTAAATGTGATGTAGAATCAAGACTAATGATAGAGGAAGGAAGCCGAAAACAAACTTCATTACATCAAAAACAGCTCTGCCAACTAAGGAAAGCAACAACAACTAAACGATGTTAAGATAATGATGTGAAGTGATGTTGCAAAGCCATTTTTAAAGTACAGAGTTATAGATAAAGAGGTACCCACCACCAGGCTCCGAGTGGGCACAGATAACGCGTGTTCTTCTGGAGCTTGGCATTTCGAAAAGAAATGTATGAAGAATTCCACCCTGTTCCGTTATTCTCCGGTCCTTTGACGGGAGTGCCATACAGGTGTAGACTGCAAGTGAGGATCTACAAAGTGTGAAATCGTAAAGAAGTGATGTCTCGTCACCCAGGAACAAGAACAACATCATTAATTAATCTTTCCGAGGGACATTAAAAAAAACCCTGGCTAAATGTATTCCACAGTCGAAACAGTGCATTGCAGATCCCCGACCTTTAGGATGGCTTCATAACCTCTGTACAATCGTAAATAAATGTTAACGAACCGCCAAGAGAAACGTGGACAAACGAGTCACAAGACAAAACACGACGCGTTTCGACCTCTTAGGTCTTCTTCAGGCAAGACACAAATAGGACAATGAAAATGAACGAGTTTGTCACTTAGCTAGATCTCTTCAGCGCAAGGTAGGCTTTGAATCAAGAAGAAGAAGACCTAAGTGGTCGAAACGCGTAGTGTTTTGTCTCGTGACTCGTTTGTCCACGTTCTCTTGGCGGTTCGCTAAAATTTATTTAAGATTTGTTGACATTTCCGCCTGCAGTCGTACAATCCTTAAAATGGACCCAAAGAACACTTCACTCCAGTGAATGCGTCAGTGCAAATGTACATTATGTTCACAACTTGGGCACGTCCTCAAAATACCCACAAAAGGCGAATCTGCTAATGATGTCTCTTAGCAGCTGGTTCTTTTCTCCAGCAGATTTTACAAGAGGAGGCTTGGAAGTTCTGAAGGTATTCGTATGTATTTTGGTAGAGCTGAGGCACAGCCGATACCGGTAAAATAATTTACGAATCGAAACAATGATGAGCAAGTAAATCAAAATGCATTCATGTTATAAGCTTAAGAGGAGATCCCCGAGGATTAAAATCTTCAACGCCCCTAAAGGATTCTACAGAAGAACTGAAACTCCTTTAAAACAGTTGAACAGTAGGTCGGAAGAAAGAAGAGAAAAAAAACCACGCAAAACAAACCCTTGGTTCAAGTATACTCCTATTCAGAATTATGTGACAACCCTGACGAGGCCTTTTGTGGTCGAATTGGCTGTAATTGAATTCAGAATAATGTGCACGGAGTACCAAAGACAAACCTTAATAGCAGCAACAAGTGAAAATTCATGTCAGCCGTGGTGGTGATTTCTTTCTGTTGTGGCAGGGCTGAAGATTTCAGTGTGGCGTTACCCTTCCACCTGTTGATGGACAGAACGATGGGTCTCCAGCAGTGGGGAAAGGGCATTGCCAACCTTTCCGTCGTTCCCATCCAGAAAGGCACTCCTTTCACAGACGTGGCGACCATCTCGGAGCCCGTCACCTATCACTCGCTCGATAAAATCCGCCTGTTCATCAACAGCGTCTTCATCATCTCCATCCACAGGGACCCAAACGAACTGCCCCTCTATCTGAAAGGTATGGTTGTTGTGTTAACTCGCAGCCCCGAACAGGAGGCACTTAGTTCAGGTTTTCGGTTGTATTTGTGTGTGTGTGTGTGTGTGTGTGTGGTGTGTGTGTGTGTGTGTGTGTGTGTGTGTATGTGTGTGTGTGTGTGTGTGTGTGTGTGTGTGTGTGTGTGTGTGTGTCTGTGTGTGTGTGTGTGTGTGTGTGTGTGTGTGTGTGCGTGCGTGCGTGTGTGTGTGTGTGTGTGTGTGTGTGTGTGTGTGTGTGTGTGTGTGTGTGTGTGTAGAAGGGAGGGGGACGGGGACGGGGAAGGGAGTCTGCAGATGATGCGGGAAAACAGAAGGGCGACTCGTTATCTAAACTGCCCGAATAAACCATAGAGTCAGAATCAGCCAGTATAACATTGTAGGATCTGTAGGTGAACAACATGGTGAAGTTCAGTGCATGGATATTTCTGTATAGTCAATATCTGCCAGTATTTACACTAATATCTGCAGGTGAACAACATGGTGAAGTTCAGTGCATGGATATTTCTGTATAGTCAATATCTGCCAGTATTTACACTAATATCTGCAGGTGAACAACATGGTGAGTTCAGTGTGTGGATCTTTCTGTATAGTCAATATCTGCCAGTATTTACACTAAGATCTGTAGGTGAACAACATGGTGACGTTTAGTGTGTGGATCTTTCTGTATAGTCAGTATCTGCCAGTATTTACACTAAGATCTGTAGGTGAACAACAGGGTGAAGTTCAGTGTGTGGGTCTTTCTGTATAGTCAATATCTGCCAGTATTTACACTAAGATCTGTGGGTGAACAACATGGTGAAGTTTAGTGTATGGGTCTTTCTGTATAGTCAGTATCTGCAAGTGGTTACATTGTAACGTCTGTAGGTGAACAACATGGTGCGTTTAGTGTATGGACCTTTCTGTATAGTCAGTATCTGCCAGTAGTTACATTGTAGGTCGGTAGGTGAACTAACATGGTGCCGTTTAGTGTATGGATCTTTCTGTATAGTCAGTATCTGCCAATAGTTACATTGTAAGGTCTGTAGGTGAACACAGGGTGACGTTCAGTGTATAGAGTTGTCTGTAAAGTCAGTATCTGCAGTGGTCACATCGTATGGTCTGTAGGTGAACAACATGGTGACGTTCAGTGTATAGAGTTGTCTGTAGAGTCAGTATCTGCCAGTGGTTACATCGTATGGTCTGTAGGTGAACACCAGGGTGACGTTCAGTGTATAGAGTTGTCTGTGGAGTCAGTATCTGCCAGTGGTCACATCGTATGGTCTGTAGGTGAAACCCAGGGTGACGTTCAATGTATAGAGTTGTCTGTAGAGTCAGTATCTGCCAGTGGTCACATCGTATGGTCTGTAGGTGAACAACATGGTGACGTTCAGTGTATAGAGTTGTCTGTAGAGTCAGTATCTGCCAGTGGTTACATCGTAAGGTCTGTAGGTGAACACCAGGGTGACGTTCAGTGTATAGAGTTGTCTGTGGAGTCAGTATCTGCCAGTGGTCACATCGTATGGTCTGTAGGTGAACAACATGGTGAAGTTCTGTGTATAGAGTTGTCTGTGGAGTCAGTCTCTGCCAGTGATCATGATGTGTGGTCTGCAACTGGAAATGTGCTGAACATCACTGTGCAGTATCACAGTGGTAAGGTCTCCATGTGAACAGCATACTGAACATCAGTGTATAAAGTCTTCCACAGGGTCACTGTCTGCCAGCGGTTACATTGTTAGGTCTCCATGTGAACAACATACTGAACATCAGTGTGCAGTATCACAGTGGTAAAGTCTCCATGTGAACAGCATACTGAACATCAGTGTACAAAGTCTTCCACAGGGTCAGTATCTACCAGTGGTTACATTGTTAGGTCTCCAGGTGAACAACATTACTGAACATCAGTGTACAAAGTCTTCCACAGAGTCAGTATCTAGCAGTGGTTACATTGTTAGGTCTCCAGGTGAACAACATACTGAACATCAGTGTGCAAGTCTTCCACAGGGTTAGTATCTGCCGCGGTTATATTGTTAGGTCTCCAGGTGAACAACATACTGAACATCAGTGTGCAAGTCTTCCACAGGGTTAGTATCTGCAGCGGTTACATGTTAGGTCTCCAGGTGAACAACTAGGACACACTGAAGGGAAACCTTTCAGACGCTTCAATGTCATTCGTACGAAAAACGGGTCAAGGATGCACATGGCTGCATCCAAATTTTGGATGCTTATCAAGCTCCCCACCCTACTGTGTTTTAGGGACTGGTATAACCTTGAGACTTTTCTTTTTCACGGAATCTTACGCATCTTAAACTGTTTTGAAGATGTAAAGGAACCAAATCTTGCCATTGCCGAAAGTTGAAAGTTTGATGTTCGGTGACGAAATCATTCTCGTCTTTTGGACTTAACAGCAGACTTTGTATCCCTCGTCATTTGGACTTAACAGCGGACTTTGTATCCCTCGTCATTTGGACTTAACAGCAGACTTTGTATCCCTCGTCATTTGGACTTAACAGCAAACTTTGTATCCTCGTCATTTGGACTAAACATCAGACTTTGTATCCCTCGTCATTTGGACTTAACAGCAAACTTTGTATCCCTCGTCATTTGGACTTAACAGCAGACTTTGTATCCCTCGTCATTTGGACTTAACAGCGGACTTTGTATTGACTGCAACACAGTTTCGACAAATCGACTTACCGATGCTTTTTTTTCTAGCTCAGCAAAGCGAATTCTTCCAGCCAAGATGTTTTGAAGGATTCCTCATAAAGTTTGTATAATTTCTGTCCAAGAGATGACCATTCGGTGAAAGCTTTACTGTCAAATGACCAAACTTCTTTATTAGAAATGGAAATGCTTGTTTTGCCATCTGCGAATGTGGGTGTGTGTGCGTGCGTGCGTATGCGTGCGTGCGTGAGTGTGTGAGTGTGTGCGTTCATGTGTGTGTGTGTGTGTGTGTGTGTGTGTGTGTGTGAAACATTGAATTCCCTTGGAATAACTTTGCTCAGTGTTGGCGAGAAATGCAGAAGTAAAAGCTTTGTCAAAAAGCAGCCGCCAGAGCGAAGTGGTTAGCGTCGTGGACTCCGGCTGAGAGGTCGTGGGTTCGATTCCATCAGAGCCATGTTGGATTTTTTCTGCCCGAAAGGAAATCCGAAGCACCATTTTCATCATCCTCATTTTCATCGGAAAAAAAAGTCTTAAAAAAGTCCAATTCTGTGGCAATTCATGCCCTGCTCTCATGGTGACCTTAATTGGATGTTCTGTCCACGTCTACAGCCTTGGTGTGACTCCGTCGGGGTCACCAGTATCGGCGAGGTTTACGGACGGACGTGGTGGCGCACTCCGGAGGGAGAGCTCACTCATGCCGCTCCTCGACTAAGCAATTATTGTCCTCAGTAGGGGGCTTAGTGGGTGGTGCCCAGCGCATGTTGGATCAGAACAGGCGCCATGGAACATCTCCGATGTGACTCGGCGGCAGTGCAGTGTTCTCCTCCGGTGAGTTGCCTCTTGACGACTTGACATTGACTGCTCTCTGTGAATTGCCGGTCCGTGGTTGTGGAAGAGGGATCGGAACGAGCGGCATGGGTGCAGCGCTGCTGCGATGGCACAGAAGATGGGACAGCAAAAAAAGAAAGAAAAACAAGATGCGAAGCATATAAACGTACTCCCAGTTTTCCAAACCGCTTATAAATCAGCCAAGTGCTTTATGAGATAAGAATAAGGCGAATAACGGTTTTAACGGTTATTTAACCGATGTACACTTTTGAAACTGGTATTTTAGTCCTCACTGGGCTAAAGCCTGTGTACTATACCAAATTTCATCCAAATCGGACAATATGTCAACAATTACGGTTTTTAACGGTCAGATTTTGAAAACACTGCATGGAAGTGCCATTTGTGTGTGATAACCTTTCTATATACAAAATTGCATTAAAACCCACCAATATATTAAAAATTAACGGTTTAACGGTTATATAACCGATATGCACTTTTGAAACCGGTATTTTAGTCCTCACTGGGCTAAAGCCTGTGTGGATATCAAATTCATCCAAATTGGACAATAATTTTTTTTATGTCAAGAATAACGGTTTTTAACGGTCAAATTTTGGAACACTATATAGAAGTGCCATTTGTGTGTGATAACCTTTCTATATACCAAATTTCATTAAAATCGACCTATATATAAGAAATAACGGCAGAATAACGGTTTTTAACGGTTGTTTAATCCATTTTCAGCATTACATCACTTACATAATGATATGGACAGAGGATCCTATTTGTCACAAGATCATCCATACCGCTTATAAATTGGCCAAGTACTTTCTGAGATATTCCATAAAGAAGAAAAACCGTTACAAGCCGTTACAACCGTTAGTAACGGCTATAACGGGGCAAACTTAAACATCAGGCATCATCCGTGACCCATAATGAACATACCTGCTAATTTTCATAAAGGTCGGCCAAGTACTCTCTGAGATATTCCATAAAGAAGAAAAACCGTTACAGCCGTTAGTAACGGTTATAACGGTAAACTAAAACATTGGGCATTATTTGTGACCCATAATGAACATACCTACAAATTTTCAGAAAGATCGGCCAAGTACTTTCTGAGATATTCCATAAAGAAGAAAAAGCGTTACAGGCCGTTACAGCCGTTAGTAACGGCTGTAACTGTAAACTAAAACGTCGGGCATCATCCTTGATCCATAATGAACACACCTACAAATTTTCAGAAAGATCGGCCCAGTAGTTTTGTCTGGAGCGAGTGGAACACATTTTTGACCACACACACACACACACACACACACACACACACACACACACACACACACACACACACACACACACACACACAGCATTTCTTCGTTCCCATTCTAAAGTACTCCCTGTTCTTTAAGAACTGGGAGTACAAAAAAAAGAAAAAAGCTTTCTCAAATTGTTGTACAATGCGAAGGGCGCATTTCAGACCATTGCCTAGTTTATCATCCTGTCAAAGTGTGTCGACTTAGTGATGCATAAACATTGTTCAAGCAAACTTCCCCGAAGTTGGAGTATGGCTGCCTTAATGGCGGGATAAAAAAAAAACGGTCATACACACAAAACTCCACTCCCTTTGTTGGGTAGATGGGACTGATACTTGTCTGTCCACATAGGGAGTGTCCGCAGAAGTATCAGCCTGCGTACGCAGAAGACAAAGAAGTTCAAGCAAATGTTTTTGCCGCGTGTTTTGACCCTCAGTCTCAGAGTTCGAAACTTATTCGGCAGTTTCATTGCCTATATAATGTATACACACCAAACGGGGGAGCCCTGGCTGTCATCATTGATGACACTTGAATTGATGACATTTAGTCTCACAGCCTAACAGCAGTGAACTGTGGAGGTTTACCTTCACATTTTAGCAAACTGAACGGCATCAAAATCAAAAGTCCTGATTTTATGTTTGTTTGTTTGTTTGTTTTGCTTTGTTTTGTTTTGTTTTGGTAGTCACAAAATGCAGCCATTCATTTTGATGATTTTTGGTGTCATGTATGTTTGCGAAATGACGGAATCATGCCATGAAAATATAATGGAACAGAAACCCAGCTGAAGAAACCAAACTTCAGTGAATGCGAGGTCCGTGCGCTGCTGAAAGTGATTAGTCTGGAATATCGCCATCGTTGACACCTATATCGAAACTTCACAAGCTACTCTTCAGTCATCAAAACATTCAGATGGATATCTTTTATTGCAAAAGAGTTCCTTCTGAGTTGATGCCTTTCGCTTGACTGGATAACTCTTAAATTTGCTGTGTTTGGCAAATCGATGTTGTCACGCTTTGTTTTGTAGTTGGAAAGATGTATGTTTTTCTTGCTCGTCTTTTTAGTAGAATGTACGTTCAAGTGTCGGTCTTATTACAACAAAGTGCAAGTTAGTGTTTGCTGCATTGTTCGTATAATGTATTGCAAATATACCCTTTTGGCGTCAAAACAATGATTGTAATTACAATTTCTGGGAAATGTTTTAATTTTGAGCAATGACAATTGCTGAAAACGTACATTTCAGGTTTTCGGCTTTTTTCATTCAGTCACATCTTCCTACAAGAGATAGCTCGAAAAGATATCAATATTCATTGTTTTGCCGAGTTTGTGCGAGTGCTCAATATTTTCCAGCATTATTTATCAGCTACATACACACTGCATGCGTGTGCACACGCAGACACACACACACACACACACACACACACACACACACACACACACACACACACCACACACACACACACACACACATGAAACAGTCAGGTCTCATAGACTCAGTTTATTCTACGTGTGGGTAAAAAAGACAGACAGCGTTTCATAGTATGACCACGATGGTTTGGGGGGGGGGGGGGGGGGGGGGGGGAGAGAGAAGGGTAAACGATAACCTCCAGATACTGAATCACGTTTTGTTGTCAGATTCATTGTTTCCAAAATACACCATGCCCAGATAGGTATCAAACGCAGAAAAACATGGAACAAAACATACTAAAGAAGAGAGAAACAAACACAAAAATTCAGAAGAGAAAAAGGCTTCAGGAGATGGTGTTTCTTCATGTGTACCTCGTTCTCACAGGTCAGATGATCTGGCTTTCCCACAGTGACCATCTGCTTTTCACTGGCACCCCTTTGTTCAAGTCATTGCAAGACTTGGAGTCCCACAGCTTCTTCCTGTCAGACATTCCACATTATGATGTCAATCGGGACCTTCTGCATCTCCTCAATCAAACTACTGCACGCACTGAATTAATGTAAGTACGTCGTTTGTTTGGGAAGCGCTTGACAGGTGTAAGTTCCTGTTGGAGAAGTTTTCTGAATACCCAGTTTGATTGTAATCTTTGATGGGAATAAGACATAGATTTGACAGCTCAATACCCAGTTTGATTGTAATCTTTGATGGGGAATAAGACATAGATTTGAAAGCTCGATCAGGAAAAAAACCATTATTAGATTCATATTTAACCTGCCGTACGACGTTCGGCAGTGTATTCAGTCTGTATATCTTGTGCTTTTTGTGTATATGACAGTAGCGTGAATGTTTAGCATCAAAGTTTTGACGCGTTGAAATTCATTATGAAAGTAAGCATGGAGTGCCGTCCTCTCGTGTAGTCTCAGACCAGAGCAGAACCCCATGGCATAACATTCTTAATAATAATGTTTAGTTCTATAGCGCATGTTCCATAAAAATGCCCAACAGCGCTTTACATTTCAAGAAAGAGCAAACGGTAAAGAATTAGAGTTATAAAAGTCATGCACATTGAAAACAAAAACAAAACCAAAGCCTCGATATATCAAATACTGACTTGCACAAATCAAATGATGTATATAGACATGCACCCTAGTACTAATTCACATCAGTTTCGGTCAGAGACCTCTACTGTATGCATACATGTGTGCGTGCATATGTGTGGGCGCAGGGGTGTATGCGTGGAGGTGTGTGTTCGCGTGCATGTGTGCATGTGCGTGTATACGCACATCTGTGTGTATTTGTACATAATAACCTTACAGATATCACAATTATTCATATTATTAACATTAATCATCAAATATAATGACAACAAAAATTATCGGCCAAAATTCATTCTTCATCCTCATCCACAAATTGTCCAGTTCCGTGGCCCCTTACGCCCTGCTGTCGTAGTGACGTGAGTGTCGTTGTCCTGTCCACGTCTGTGCCCTCGGTGAGTTCACGTCGAGGTCGCCGCTATGGGTAAGTTCATGGGCACTGTCGTTGGACGGCCTCCGGAGGGAAACGCTCTCTCACGCTGGCTTTTCGACAAAGCAGTCCTTGTCGTCAGTGCGAGGCTTTGTAGGTAATGCACTGCGTACAGTAGATTAGAACAGGCACTACCTGACTCCACTGATGCACTGCGTACAGTGGGTTAGAACACGCACTACCTGACTCCACTGATGTACTGCGTACAGTGGATTAGAACAGGCACTACCTGACTCCACTGATGTACTGCGTACAGTGGATTAGAACAGGCACTGCCTGACTCCACTGATGTACTGCGTACAGTGGATTAGAACAGGGACTACTGACTACACTGATGTACTGCGTACAGTGGATTAGAACAGGCACTACCTGACTCCACTGATGTACTGCGTACAGTGGATTAGAACAGGCACTACCTGACTCCACTGATGCACTGCGTACAGTGGATTAGAACAGGCACTACCTGACTCCACTGATGTACTGCGTACAGTGGATTAGAATAGGCACTGCAACTCCACTGATGTACTGCGTACAGTGGATTAGAACAGGCACTACCTGACTCCACTGATGTACTGCGTACAGTGGATTAGAACAGGCACTACTGACTCCATGATGCACTGCGTACAGTGGATTAGAACAGGCACTGCCTGACTCCACTGATGTACTGCGTACAGTGGATTAGAACAGGCACTACCTGACTCCACTGATGTACTACGTACAGTGGATTAGAACAGGCACTACCTGACTCCACTGATGCACTGCGTACAGTGGATTAGAACAGGCACTGCCTGACTCCACTGGTGCACTGCGTACAGTGGATTAGAACAGGCACTACCTGACTCCACTGATGTACTGCGTACAGTGGATTAGAACAGGCACTACCTGACTCCACTGATGTACTGCGTACAGTGGATTAGAACAGGCACTGCAACTCCACTGATGTACTGCGTACAGTGGATTAGAACAGGCACTGCCTGACTCCACTGATGTACTGCGTACAGTGGATTAGAACAGGCACTACCTGACTCCACTGATGTACTGCGTACAGTGGATTAGAACAGGCACTACCTGACTCCACTGATGTACTGCGTACAGTGGATTAGAACAGGCACTACCTGACTCCACTGATGTACTGCGTACAGTGGATTAGAACAGGCACTGCAACTCCACTGATGTACTGCGTACAGTGGATTAGAACAGGCACTACCTGACTCCACTGATGTACTGCGTACAGTGGATTAGAACAGGCACTGCCTGACTCCACTGATGTACTGCGTACAGTGGATTAGAACAGGCACTACCTGACTCCACTGATGTACTGCGTACAGTGGATTAGAACAGGCACTGCCTGACTCCACTGATGTACTGCGTACAGTGGATTTTGAACAGGCACTACCTGACTCCACTGATGTACTGCGTACAGTGGATTAGAACAGGCACTACCTGACTCCACTGATGTACTGCGTACAGTGGATTAGAACAGGCACTACCTGACTCCACTGATGTACTGCGTACAGTGGATTAGAACAGGCACTACCTGACTCCACTGATGTGCTGCGTACAGTGGATTAGAACAGGCACTGCCTGACTCCACTGAGTACTGCGTACAGTGGATTAGAACAGGCACTGCCTGACTCCACTGATGTACTGCGTATAGTGGATTAGAACAGGCACTACCTGACTCCACTGATGTACTGCGTACAGTGGATTAGAACAGGCACTACCTGACTCCACTGATGTACTGCGTACAGTGGATTAGAACAGGCACTGCCTGACTCCACTGATGTACTGCGTACAGTGATTAGAACAGGCACTGCCTGACTCCACTGATGTACTGCGTACAGTGGATTAGAACAGGGACTGCCTGAAATCCACTGATGTACTGCGTACAGTGGATTAGAACAGGCACTACCTGACTCCACTGATGTACTGCGTACAGTGGATTAGAACAGGCACTACCTGACTCCACTGATGTACTGCGTACAGTGGATTAGAACAGGCACTACCTGACTCCACTGATGTACTGCGTACAGTGGATTAGAACAGGCACTGCCTGACTCCACTGATGTACTGCGTATAGTGGATTAGAACAGGCACTACCTGACTCCACTGATGTACTGCGTACAGTGGATTAGAACAGGCACTACTGACTCCACTGATGTACTGCGTACAGTGGATTAGAACAGGCACTGCCTGACTCCACTGATGTACTGCGTACAGTGATTAGAACAGGCACTGCCTGACTCCACTGATGTACTGCGTACAGTGGATTAGAACGGGCACTGCTGACTCCACTGATGTATGGTACAGTTTGGGTTAGAACAGGCACTACCTGACTCCACTGATGTACTGCGTTACAGTGGATTAGAACAGGCACTACTGACTCCATGATGTACTGGTACAGTGGATTAGAACAGGCACTGCAACTCACTGATGTACTGCGTACAGTGGATTAGAACAGGCACTGCAACTCCCTGATGTACTGCGTACAGTGGATTAGAACAGGCACTACCTGACTCCACTGATGTACTGCGTACAGTGGATTAGAACGGCATACCTGACTCCACTGATGTACTGCGTACAGTGGATAAACAGGCACTGCAACTCCATGATGTATGCGTACAGTGGATTAGAACAGGCACTGCACTCCATGATGTACTGCGTACAGTGATTAAAACAGCACTGAACTCCACTGATGTACTGCGTTCAGTGGATTAGAAAGCACTACTGACTCACTGATGTACTGCGTACAGTGATTGAACAGGCACTACCTGACTCCATGATGTACTGCGTACAGTGGATAGAACAGGCACTACTGACTCCACTGATGTACTGCGTACAGTGGATTAGAACAGGCACTACCTGACTCACTGATGTACTGCGTACAGTGGATTAGAACAGGCACTGCAACTCCACGATTACTGCGTACAGTGGATTAGAACAGGCACTGCAACTCCACTGATGTACTGCGTACAGTGGATTAGAACAGGCACTGCCTGACTCCACTGATGTACTGCGTACAGTGGATTAGAACAGGCACTACCTGACTCCACTGATGTGACTTGGTAGTGGTGCAGTGTCTCCTTGTGGGGTTGCCCATGACGACTTGACGTTGACTGTTCCGGTAAATTGTCGAGCGGGTGCTGCAGCAGAACACGATGGGGTGTAGTGTGGGTGGGAGCCAGAGTGACAGCTTGGGGCTCAAGTTGCACAGGCGATGAAACAGGACAAAAAACAAACAAAAAAAATACGAAGAAAAAAATAGAAGGAAAAACATCTCCAAATAACGACACTCATATTCATTCAAACTGCTTGCGATCAAACTACTGTGTGTGGAAGTTATGATTTCTTGTGGAAATGTAGGGCTGACAAGTGGTGCGGTTCTGGTCGTTTGTATAACAAGAAATGAATGTAACCCACGACAGAAAGAAAGGTGAAGACACCAGAGAGATGCTGAGGAAGATGTCGAGAATGTTGAGGCAAGAGAAACAGAAGACAGATGCTCTCCTTCACGAAATGTTGCCGAAGAAAATTGCCAACCAGCTCAAATACGGCAACGTTGCGTCTGGAGGTGAGTTTGGTATTTGTTGCTCTCTGCAGTTGGTGATCTGAAGAATATTTAAAGATCTAATTTCTTCTTTTTTTTTAGTATCCATTACAGTATTTTTTGCCCCTCCAGAGATTATATTTCATAATCAGACATTGTAATTAATCATTTTCATTGATCAGATGCTCACGTTTACAAGGCAAACAGTAGGAGAAGGAAGCGGAAAAGCAGGGGTAGGATTGAGTAACTATGTCACAACAGATTTCTTCGTGTGAAATGCGGGAGATTCTTCTCGAAGACAGCACGTCACCATAGTCTAGTGCCACCAAGGGTTTTTTTTCTGGTTGCGTGTTCGTTTGTTTACAAGTGCATTTTCGGACAGAACTTGGCAAAGATCAAAGTCCGTGTTGTCGTAGGCTGCTAATGTCCCCGTAAATGCATGATGCTCAAGGGACTAGATTTAACAACCCCGAACACCCGTCAATCATATCGCTGCTTCTGGTTTTATCGAAAGAGGAAACCGTCCGAGATTCAAACCACAAACCTAAAAATTATTTGCTTGCGTGGCGAGCGTCTTTCCACTATGGGATTTTTGATAGGTGGGGAAAAAAATCATGATTTCAACTCCAAAGTCGATAGTGAAGATACCTATGGCTGCAGTTTTTACAATGTCATAAGGAGCCGAGGTTAATGTTTCCTAACTAGGACGATGTTCTAAACGTAGAAGCATCGACATTTATTCTTCAGAATAAATGTTTCTTTACAGGTTTACTACGTAAATGCGCGAATGAGACAAAATCAGAAGTTGATTGACTGTAGTTACATTTTTACTTAAACTATAGGATACGGATAGTCTGTCTGAGTGCGTGTATGCATGAGTGAATAATGCAAACTGTCAGAAGACTGTGTCCAAACGTTAAGTTGAAACAATGTCTCACGCATCTGAAGAAACTGCGTACACCACACCAGAATTAGTAACATAACAACTAATCACATTTGAGCAAACCAGCGATATCCAAGTAATAAATAAGTAAATACAGCAGGCTTCCGATTCTGTTGACAAACGCACAATATCACAAAACGTTAAACGGGCGTGGCAAATGGCGACTTGATTTGTAAATGCTCGAGAGAGAGCCAAGAGAAAATCTGTCCATAAATGGTTCGGTAGCGAACAAATTCGCCAACTCCCCTGAACTCTCGGTCTGTCTGTCTGTCTGTCTGTCTGTCTGTCTGTCTGTCTGTCTCTCTCTCTCTCTCTCTCTCTCTCTCTCTCTCTCTCACCACACACACACACACACACACACACACACACACACACACACACACACACACACACACACACGAGAGAGAGAGAGAGAGAGAGAGAGAGAGAGAGAGAGAGAGAGTAACACTAGAACAAGGTAACGTTCAAATCCCGCGTCTCTCGAACTATATATCATGTGTGTCTTTGTCGTTCAGCACACTTCATTCACCGAGCTAGAGTTCTACTTGTTCCCCCAAATTAAAAAAAAATCTCTCTGTCAAAACCCTGTCTTAAACGGGCGGAAATTTAACAAAGTATGAATACCGAATTATTTCCTTCTTCCAGGTGCTCCTAGCAATGTATAGAACAATCTCTTAATCATAAGGAAACACTATAGACCATACATTTAGGTCACAAAACATTTGCGATTTCTGTCGACCACGCAGAGAAGGAAAACGATTTTTGTTTTCACACAGCAGTGTCCAAATTCCACTCTGTTCGAACAATCACAATGGCGTGATCTGTGAACTCTTGGCCAGCAGCACGCACGATCTGGCTGGTCCTCTCTCCCTCGGGAGCAGAAGGGCAACATGGAAGCCCGTGCCCCGGCCGCCTGGCACCCTGTGTCTGGAGGGGCGCGTTGTTGCAGAACGCTGCCAGCAGCCGCTGCCTCCACTCCTCCTCCTGCAGCAAGAGGAGGGCAGGCTCGGGACTGCAAGGACTGCGGGTCTGGAAAGCAGGCAGCTCGGTTGTATGTGGCTATTCACTGACTGCTCCGAAAGAGCAGGTGGAGGTCAGCAACGGGAATCTGTTCGATTTTACAAGCTTCTGATAAAATTCGATAGGTTTTGAACAACATTTCAAAAGAAGGGCCAAAAACGTAAAACACACGCGAGAATTGGGAGTCTCACGGACCCCGTGCTGACTGAATTACCAACCCGACCCGTAGATCGGGCTGGGCGGTGAGGAAGCGAGACTGGCGTCGTTGGAGTCTACACACTTCCCCTTACGAAATCTTACTTTCCCACTCGAGCCGTGTGCCTGTGAACACTTTCCACTAGGTACCACGTGCACTCAGCGCAATTGGCTTCTCTTTTAAAAGAAATTTGATTTGAAAAAGTGCATGGGCCGATAAATATAATAAAAATAAGTGGTTATATTTCCTGAGTCTGACACATTAGCAGCATAGACTAGAGTTCCAAACTATTCATAATAGGAAACTATTTAAGGACTGGTGCGTCTATGATCAGAACCCTGTATTGCGTCAACGCCTGTCTCTGAACAGCTTACCACATCCACGTTTCAGGTGTGTCTTGTATAATGAACTATTACGTTTAGCACGGATTAGTTGACATTCGAACCTGGAGGGAAAGATGACACTGTTAATGTTTTGTAAACCATGGGAGAATATGTAGGTAGAAAAACGCGGGGGTTTTCGTCAGGAAACATTCAACAATGTAAACTAGGAAGAAAAGTTATTTGCGAAAGTTCTGTTGACGATCACTTCCGACAACCGTAACTCTGTCCAAAGTGGGCATAGGTGACATGTTTTCCTTTCCTTCTTTTGGTTGAAAAAAAAGGGTTTGTATGTGACAGACAACCAAAAGAACTGTATATCCTCTGTATATCCTTTCGTGTTTGTATCATTCTATTTGAGTTTGAGCCACGTAGTTTCCTTTCCTGTTTTCAGAAATCTACAAGACCTGCACGGTACTGTTCGGGTGACGTGGTGTCCTTCACAGAGATCGCCTCCAGATGTACGGCGCATGAAGTGGTCAACATGCTCAACGACATGTACTATCGCTTTGACACGCACACTGACGTGCACAACGTCTACAAGGTACTTGTCGCACGACACCCTGATATTATTCAAAATTCCAGTAATCAAAACGTCCGTCGTTGAGAATCATAACAACAACACAAAAGCCACACGGGCAAACAAGTGATGACTGACCGTTTTAAAACACGATTTTGCTCCTAAGATTGAAGTTCTTTATGTAGTAGATACTCCCTTCTTCCGTTCGGCGCATGCCAGGTTGCTCTTCTTGACAGTTTGTGGGGGTAAAGGGTGTTGGCATGCGCCGAACGGAATGACTCACAACCAGATCGACTTTGTCCTCACTCCGCGGCGCTTCAAATCAAGCATCAATAAAGCAAAGACGAGGACATACCCCGGAGCTGATATAGGCAGCGACCACGATCTCGTGCTGCTCACAATGAAGATCAAATTGAAGAAAAAGCACCAAGCTGCGCAGCCACGCATCAAGTTTGACCTGGAGAAGTTAAAAGACCCAGAGATAGAAGAGGCATTCCAGGCACAGCTCGGGGGGCGGTTCGCGGCACTCAACCTCCTGGACAATGACATCAACGACCTCACAAACAGCTTCAATGAGGCAGTCTGCGAAACAGCAGAGGAGGTACTTGGGCGACAGAGGAAGAAACACCAAGCATGGATCTCAAACGACATCCTTGACCTCTGCGACAAAAGAAGATCACTGAAGAATACGAAAAATTCCAGCCCTGAACAAGCCGCACAGTATCAAAAAACCCAACAACCTTGTAAAGAAGGAAATGATTGAACCCAAAGAACAATGGATCAATAATCAGTGCGAGAACATAGAGAAAGGCATGGAAAAGGGAAACAGCAAACATGCCTTCACCACACTGAAAAACCTCACCAAGACGCAGCAAAACAGATCGTCAGTCATCGAGGATACCTCAGGCGAGCTGCTGACAGAAAGCTCCGCTGTTTTGAACAGATGGACACAGTACTGCCAAGAACTTTACAACTACCCTATACAGCCAAACGACAGTCTGTTTGAGGGGGACTCAACACCATCAAGGGAATCCTCACCACTACCAGTGATGAGAGAAGAAGTGGAAGAAGCCATCGGCAGCCTTCCGGCAGGGAAATCACCTGGAGCAGACAATATTCCAGCAGAGCTGCTCAAACATGGAGGGAAGGAATTGGTCACTCTAGTAACATCGATTTGTCAGAAGATCTGGGAGACAAAACAGTGGCCCACAGAATGGACTCAATCACTCATCATCCCCCTGCCCAAAAGGGAAATCTACGCCAATGCCAGAACTACAGAACAAT
This sequence comes from Conus ventricosus, assembly GCA_018398815.1. Lineage (NCBI taxonomy): Eukaryota > Metazoa > Mollusca > Gastropoda > Neogastropoda > Conidae > Conus > Conus ventricosus. The sequence continues at coordinate 70,010,395 of CM031615.1, forward strand.
AAGTCTCATTAGCACACCAGTAAAATCATGCTCAGAGTCATCTTGATCGACTGAAGATAGAGGCGGAAGAACACCTGGCGGAAGAACAAGCTGGATTCAGGGCAGGCAGAAGCACAGTAGAACAGATCTTCACCTGCCGGATACTGATGGAGAAACATCTGCAACATCAGAGAGACCTTTTCCCACAACTTCATTGACTTTAGGAAAGCGTTTGACAGGGTGTGGCACAGGGTCTGTGGCAGGTGCTCAGAAAGTTTGGCATAGAGGAGGGTCTCGTCCAAACCATCCAGGCGCTGTATAACACCGCCAGCAGCGCAGTCCTCAACAACCAGATAGGGGACTACTTCAAGACCCCAGTTGGAGTCCGTCAAGGCTGCCCGCTATCTCCCGTACTGTTCAATCTCTTCCTGGAAAAATCATGCGTGAAACCCTCCATGACTTCCACTCCACTGTCTCCATCGGAGGAAGAATCATCAATAATCTGAGGTTCGCAGATGACATCGACCTGATGGGAGGCAGCAACGAAGAACTACAAGACCTGACAAAGAGACTGGAAGAAAGGGCAGGTGCATATGGAATGGAAGTGAGCACAGAAAAAAGCAAAGTCCTGGTCAACAGCACAAACCAACACCCATGCTGAAATCTACATGAACGGACAACAGCTTGAAGAAGTGGGCGCTTTCAAATACCTTGGCGCCACTCTCACCAAAGACGGTCGCTCTACAACAGAAATCAAGACCAGACTAGCGATCGCAACAGCAGCAATGGCAAAGCTAAACAAGATCTGGAAGAGCAGGGAGATCAGCTTTCCTACAAAGATGAAGCTGTACAAGTCCCTGGTGCTGTCCATCCTGCTGTATGGCTGCGAAAGCTGGACCATGACAGCAGAGACCACCAAGAGAATCCAGACGTTTGAAAACTAAATGTTCAGGCGCTTGCTCGGGATCTCTTGGCAAGACCGGAAGACAAACGACGTTGTGAGGAGCCAATAACATCACTTGCAGGCCCCCCAAAAACCCCTCTTGGCAACAGTCAAGAAGAGGAAGCTGTCGTGGTTCGGGCATGTCATACGCCACAATTCACTGCCCAAAACAGTCATCCAGGGCACGCTGGAAGGCGGCAGACGAAGGGGACGACAAGCCAAATGCTGGATGGACAACATCAAAGAATGGACCAGGATGGATGGCCCTACGCTGATGCGACAGGCAGAGGACAGGGCCGGATGGCGGTGTCTGGCTTCGAGAGTGTCTCTCATCTCTCCTCTACGCCATCATGGGCAAGAGAATGATGATGATGATGATGATGACTCCCTTCTTTCCAGGCGTTGCAAGCTCTGAACCTTCAAGTTAGATCCTGAGTGGAATCCTAAGAGTATACAGCGGAAACCGTACTCTGCACACAAGTTGAACATAATCTTCTTTTACGCTCCAAACCATTCTTTGCTACTTTCGTATGTTTAGATATTATACACACATACGCACGCATTGCGCACTCACAAGGAAAGACGAGACAGAACATGTCGAAAAATCAGAGGTATATGTAAGCGTGGAGGTTTGGATACTGAAAGTTTTCAAAATAAGGCTCTGGGATAGCTGTTTTACATTCAGTTCAATGGATGTTGTTTATATACCCGCCGACCGCAAGGGCTCACATCAGGGCTGTCATCTGGTCATAGTCACTTCCCCACTCACCAGGTTTACATGCATGTCACAGCGACAGGCAGATGTGAGCTAAATGTGGATGGTGACTATGTTTCCTTAACACTTCTTGCTCAGAAGATACGAAAACAACCTGTCATGATGACTGTGAACTTCAGTTCTAAAGAAAAAAATAGTTAATGGAAATCTCATCATTTTCGTACTAAGAACGATCGACCGCATTTTAATCAGTATGACGATGTGAATGATACCGATGGACGCAAGACCAACGTCGAGGACGTTGATGGTGTTAACAACAGCAGCGATGTGACAGGTGAAGACGATAGGCGACGCCTACATGGCGGTGTCGGGGATACCGAGCTACAGAGTGACCACGCCCAGGGATGGCCGACTTCGCCATGGACATGTGGAGGAGGCCGGCAACGTCACGAACCCGGCCACGGCCATGCCTCAATCGGTCTTGTAGACGACTGTGTTGTGCTGGTTTTGTGTTCCGTGTTGGACTGGTCATTTGCATCTTGGAATGGAACCCAACGGTCTCTCTCTCTCTCTCTCTCTCTCTCTCTCTCTCTCTCTTCTCTCTCTCTCTCTCTCTCTCTCTCTCTCTCTCTCTCTCTCTTCTCTTCCTGTCTGTCTCTGTGTCTGTCTGTCTCTGCCTGTCTGTCTCTGTTTGTCTGTCTGTGACAGCCCTGATGTGGCCCTTCGCGGTCGGCTGGGCTATAAGCAACATTATCTTATCTTATCTTATCTTATCTGTCTCTCTCTATCTCTCTCTCCCTTTCTTTCTTTCTTTCTCTCTCGGTTTCTTACTGTGAAGTAAAAATCATTATAAAAAAGCACAGATAAGCGGAACTGAATACTCCAGATGCCCTCCATCACCCATGTGCATGCCTATGGCTAACATGCATCAAACCGTCTGAGTTTGAATCTCTCTCTCTCTCTCTCTCTCTCTCTCTCTCTCTCTCTCTCTCTCTCTCTCTCTCTCTCTCTCTCTCTCTCTCTCTCTCTCTCTGTTTGTCTATTCTCCCTCTTCTCCTCCTTCTCTCCTTCTCTGGTGTGTGTGTGTGTGTGTGTGTGTGTGTGTGTGTGTGTGTGTTTATAGAAAGAAAATGAAAATGTCAATGGCCATCATAGCAATACAACATTTATATCATATTTATATATATATATATATATATATATATATATATATATATATATATATATATGTATATATATATATATATATTGTCTCATCTTAAAGACCAGTTCTTGGACCTCCTATTAAATTCCAATGAAAAGGGAGGGGGGGGGGGGGAATCCACCCCACCCCCTCTCGGGAGACTCGACCCTCAGACCCAGATATCTGTCGCTTCCCAGTCGAGTGTGCAGTCCACCGGGCCATCTTTTCGCCCTTCTTTCTGCTAGATGAAGCCGCAGTCGGCAATAGGAGCGACATGAATAAGAACCAAATTTAATTATCCGGGGCACCAGCCGCTGGAGTAAGGTGAAACGACAGACATAAACGGCGCACGCGGTAAGTCAAAACAAAAATTTGATTTGATATTGACTCGTTTTTGTGCGAGCCTAAACACTTTAATGCTCTGTGGGGAAAAAAATGACTTTTTCCCCGCCAAGGTTGGGGGGAAATCCTGTCAGATATTCAGTGCATTAAAAGGAGCCATACAAAGCCCACACCCGTTCCACATTTGGATGTATGGCTGGTCACCAACATTCCAATATTTCTGTCTGAAAGCGCTGTTCAAGAAGCAGCTGGAGACCTACAAGACCTAACCTGTCTCGTTTCATTGAACTTTAACCAACTTGCACACTTCTCCACTTGTTTTTCTTCAGGTCATCGTCGATCTTCCGTGCCTCTGCTTCGTCGTTAATCAGCTCCATTTTTGACAAATATAAAGCACATTGATATGGTCTTCGCGCATCGAAAACAAGACGGTGGATTTCAAATACGAGTGGCGCGAAACTGCATCGGAACGCGGAACGCGCACACGGAAAAAAAGAGGAAAAATTTGCTATAGCGATTCCGTATCAACTAGAAGTTTCACG
>CM031615.1:70014198-70021698 GCA_018398815.1 Conus ventricosus
AAACACATTTCAAAATACACAAATTCCAACCACGCATCCGAACGACAAATCATGCGTACCACGCTCGCGAACATAAAACTCGTTCTCCTTGCACACACAAACAGACGGTGGCCGAAGGATAAGAGTCCGGCGAACGTGACAGGGGCGGACGAGCGAGACCAAGCAAGTTCTAACCCTGAATCACCAGGTTCTCTCCCTTCCCCACCGACTACCGCATCACCAGATGCATAAACAGGAGAAAGAATTTTGGAAATAATTTAGAATGGCCAGGTTAAAGATTGAATTAACCAGAGAAAAGGTCTCACACAATATTTCTCTTACAATTTCGAAAACAAAAGAAAATTGCGCAAAAGAGAAGACTAAGCCGGCTAACAACAACAAACCAAACAAACAAACCACGAAACTGATGCTTACCAGCTACCCGTGGGTGACCCCGAAGAGGCGGGTCAAACGACTCTCTCTACCCTCTGTCCAGTCGAGAGGACAGAGGCGAAGATGCGGAAACAGAAGAAGTGATGTCCCTCTCCTACAGGCCGACTGCAGGAATTGAAAGTACTGACTGTACTCTCGATGATACGGTGAAGAACCAAGACTGGAGCAGGCGCTCCCAGGGACATCTTCCGCTCGAGTGAAGAGCTAACCTCCCTCAGCAATGGCGGCCAACATGCCACGCTACGTCACAGAGTGAGCATACTTCAAACTAAAAGAAATGAAGCACGTGCGACAGGTAAAAAGACAGGCGAGAGGCCGATAGACAGAAAGTTCGAGAGAAAGGTACCGGCCACCCGTGAACCTGCAGGATGAATAGCACGGGCGGTGGAATTAGAGAGAGAGAGAGAGAGAAAGCAAACCGAAGTTGAGCCGAACTACACCAAGGTGCAACCGCACCACAAGCCACACTAAGGGACGGATACACGACAACAGCAACGACAATAAATAAATAAGTAATTCCGCCACCCTAGGTGGGTCGAACGTCGTAGGCCTCGTGACAAACTCGTGACAACGATACTCTTTACAGTCAAATCTACAGTGTGGTTGATACACATATCTTTAATCAATCCAGAATCATGTCACCCCTATCTATACATGTCTTTCATGCTCCGTTTAAATAATCTTAGCGAAGTGGGCGTTAAGAAAGTTAAGTATTTCCTCAGTCAAGTCATAACCATTTTACTCCACACTGTGCAAACAATGATACCAACGTCAACATGAAACCGCTAAGTATATCCCCACTCGAGTCATAACCATTCATTTGCTGTTTGTTACGTCTTTTGTGTTCCGTTTAAAAAAAATGATACCAAAGTGAGTATGAGAATGCTAACTCTCCTCAAGTAAGCAGGTGTGGGCGCTGTGTTGCAGATCCGGATCGGCATGCACTCTGGGCCAGTGGTGGCCGGTGTGATCGGCATGAAGAAGCCTCGCTATGATGTCTACGGGGAGACGGTCAACGTGGGGAGCTGCATGGAGGCCCACGGCTTGCCGGACCGTATACACGTCAGCAAAAGCACTTTCAAGTAACCACCACTTGCTGTCTTCTGTGCTCAGGGGGCTGTTGTATCAACAAATGACCTTTTTTTTGTATGCGCACGTGGTGTGTGTGTGTGTGTGTGTGTGTGTGTGTGTGGTGTGTGTGTGTGTGTGTGTGTGTGTGTGTGTGTGTGAGTCACACACGCACACACACGCATTCCACTACATGGCAGCACAAGCTTATAGACGAGGGCACAAAAGAAAACACCAAATGAACGCTGAACGATGCACGCTGTTACATCTGAAACATCACAGGCCACCATGGATATTCCGAGCACTTCAATAAAGAGATTATTCATATTCCAAAGGGAAATCAAAATAGGTTGGATTTTCTAAATTGAGAACCATATTGCATGACATTTCTCCTCCAATCAAGGTTAAAGTGGAAGTCCCTTAGACCACTGGACACAGGAGCAGTGAAGCATCAAGACAGAAGTACAACTGGATGGTGCTGGGCTTACTTCGGGAAGACTGAGACTGGAATCAGTGTGCCGCACATTTCACCAATGCTCATTTATCCAGAGCAGCATTGCGTGTGTCTGTATCTCTTGGGTCTGGTTGACGTTCAGGATTCTAATGAAAGGGAACGCAGACGCCAGCACTACCAAGCAGTTGCAAACCAAAAACGGATTTCGTTAGCTTTATCATGAACATCCTCGTCCTCATAAATCTGTACAATAGTGGACAAAAACTGTCATTCCTTGCCATCTGTTGTGGATAGGCAGTGTTGATGTCTCATCTGTTCTCACTTTATGGTGAGTTACGTTAATGTGAAGTTATATAACACAGGTGGCAGCAGGTGAGCATACACCAAAGGGACACGGTGACGGTTCTTTGGAAAGAACATTCAGTCTTGCTCCTCGGTAGAGCAGTTATTGTCGTCTGCAAGGACGCGTAGTAAGTTGTATCCGGGGAACGTTTAATGAGAATGGGTACCAAAGTAATCGATAGCAGTGCAGGGTTTGACATTGATAGCGTATCATGAGCCTCTGGAAGTTTGCCACAGCCTGAGTTGGGTCTTCAGGATGTGTGCCGACCTTGACTGAAATTGCTTGTGAAGCGGCCAACGTGTTCCCGTGGGCACAGTCAGTACTTCTGGGCACCCAACGTGTTCCCGTGGGCACAATCAGTACTTCTGGGCACTGCCTTGCTTCATCCTCCGTTCACTGACTGGTGGCGTCTCATTCCAGCCCCGCCAGATACAAATACCTGCAGTGAGTGTCAGGAAATTTGAGCAGCAATCTCAAAGACGAAGGCTATCCAAAAATCTCGACCCGTGTGATTCCAGACCACCGCTTTGAGCCCAGTTTACTCTCAACTCAAAGCAGGAGCCCGCCGGGGGTGTAAATGGGGCCGGAATAGCTCAGTTGTACGGCGCCGTACTCGTAACCTTGGTGATCCGGGGACTGCAGGATCAAATATTCGCCGGGCGGTTTGCCTCAGAGTTAGCACTAGTTCTGACCTATTTTCCCAGAAGTCTTTCAAATGAGACTATTAACCGAGATTCCGTGTATGAAAGCAAAAGGATCATGTGCACATGTAAAATTCCATTAGCAGTTTTCGGAAGAGAAGGTCAGTTTGGCCGTTGGTATGGATGACACATATTCACATAGCTTGCATCCTTTGTCACAAGTCAAAGGAATGAGCGACAGTCAGAGTGGAAGTGAATGACAAGCGCCAGCAGGCTGCTCTTCAGTCGCCTCTGTCCGGGCAGGCAGTCCGTAGTGTTCATGTGAGCGTGGACTGTGAAGCGCTCACAGCTCGGTCTGTAACCGAGAGTAGGCGGTATACAATCATAACAATGATACATGATACAAGTGAGTGCTTCCGATGGGACTCGGCGCCCACGTATCGGAATACCATTTACGGCAGAAGCAGCGTGATATGGCTGATCCGGTCAACACGCCTTTAGCATGTCATGGGCAACACTCGGGTTTAGTCTGCTTTTCTTACTTTCTCATTTGTGATTGCTTTTTGTTTTCCTCGCTTGTTGTCAGACATCACACACAAAAACTAGAGAGTGTATTCGTGTTGAAGAGACGCCATTCTGTCTGAGGAGAACGTTTCTTGTACTTCCAAACTCAGTTTAAAAAGGAATCGCAAAACGACGCACCTTGACTCTATCTTACTGTTGTATCCCAAGATCCTCTCCTCCCCGCCCACCCTCCTTCATCCTCTCTCTCTCTCTCTCTCTCTCTCTCTCTCTCTCTCTCTCTCTCTCTCTCTCTCTCTCTCTCTCTCTCAGCCTGGAGAGGCCTGGTCATCCACACGACGGGGCATCCAACCAACCAGGGAGAGACTTGTCGCTTCACGACGTCATGAGCAAGCTGAACTCCATGGACAGAAAATTTGACGGGAAGCTTGACGACGTGAAGCAGGACATGCACGCCCTACGGGAGGACTATGCTGCCATGCAGGGGGAGCTGCGGGGGTTACGGGAGGAAGTCAACAATCTGCGGAAGGAAAACCAGGACCTTACAAGGAAAATGGAAGATCTAGAAAAGAAGACTGACGACCTCGAAGGGAGATCCAAAAGAAACAATCTCATCTTCTATGGATTGCCTCGGGCAGAAAATGAGACCTCTGCGGACTGTGAAAATGTGCTTAGGGACTTGATCACAGATAAATTAGAATTGTCTGAAGAGGTTCAGTTTGATAGGGTCCACAGACTGAGCAACCAGCCAGATCTCCCCACGATTGCGCGATGCGTTTTCTACAAACAAAAAATTAACGTTCTTAAAGCGAAACGCAAACTGAAAGGAAGTGACGTTTTCATTGGCGAGGATTTCTCCACCAGAGTGCGTGACCTTAGGAAGAAGTTGACTCCGCACCTGAAAAAAGCAAGAAGTGACGGTAAACGTGCTAGTTTAATTTTCAATTACCTCCTGATCGACGGCAAGCGGTACACGTTGGGCGCGGAAGACAGACTGGTGGAAATAAGATAGGGACTCGGCCGGTCCACAAATGTGCCTAGTGATGTGTCCGTGTTTGTAAAGGGAACCACCAGCAAGCCAACACCGGTTGTGTCCACCGCGTGCTGTAAATCTCAGCCACGTGAAACTGACCGTCAGATTGTGCGTTGTGAGGAGAACTCAGAAATACCACTGCTAGCTGGGTGTGCAAATAACACAGATGTTGATGTGTCATCCACAGACTTACAATTTACGACCATGTCCATTGAAAATGAAAAATCGTATAATTCTGATGCTTGTAATAAAGTAAGAAAATGTTCGTTTCTCCATTGGAATATTAACGGATTGCTTTCCAAAATGTGTAGTAACGATTTTATTTCTTATGTTTCTGGTTTTGACTTGTATGTTTTGTCGAAACGTTTGTTGAAGTTTTTCAGTCGCCTGTGTTCTCTGGCTACACGGTCTACTGTAAGCCAGCATTAAAGTTCACTGCACGTGGCAGGCGTTCCGGTGGACTGGTATGCCTCGTGAAAAATGAACTCTGTCCTTATTTGAAAGTAGTCGATGTAGTCTCGGATTTATTCCTTGCCTTTATCATTGATAAGTCCTTGTTCGGCACAATAAAACATGTCATGTATGTGTGTGCGTATATTCCCCCGGAAGGCTCGCCGTATTATTCGTATTTTGACAGGGAAAATGGAGTCTCTTTGCTGGAAGAATTTTTGTGTGATTGTTTACTTTTGTTTAAAGATGACGTTTTTGTAATAGTGGGTGGTGACTTGAATAGCAGAGTGTCGAATTTGTCTTTGTTTTTGAGGAAAATGGGTCTGAATATGATAATCAGTATAAAAGTGGACCACTGCCTGTTCGAAGTTCTGAGGATTCTGTTTTGAATAATTATGGAAAATTACTGCTCAATATGTGTACTGCTTTAAAACTGTGCATTCTAAATGGTGTGTGTAAGGGCGATCTTGAAGGTCGCTACACATACATATCTGACAGCGGTAGCAGTGTGAATGATTATTTTTTGATGTCTTTTGATTTGTTCTCCATTATTTTAGGTAGTTGCGAGTTGTATGTGTCTGAGAAAATTGAATCAGACCACATGCCTTTAGAATTTAATATCACTAGCCTGTGTCAGAACTACGACTCTTCTCAAATTAACCACAGGCGCTTTACAGTTGAAAAATTTGTATGGAATGAAGATCATGTTGATTTGTTTAAAAATTTAATTCTTTCTAACGAAATGCAAGTGCGTATGCAAGAAGCTGTAAGGTTGGTTGATATTAACATCGAGGAAGCACTAAACGTTTTCAATTGTTGTGTGAAAGAGGCCGCAGAATGTATGAAGAAAGAGATTAGTGTGGGAAAATATTCAAAAGAAGATGACTGGTATGATACGGAATGCCTAGTTAGTAAAAGAAATGCTCGTAACTTATTAAATAGATTTCGACGTTCTTTATCCCAGCCGTCTCGTGAGTCTTACTGCAAAGCAAGGCGAGAATATAAACATCTGTTAAAGAGAAAGGAAAAACAATATAACGATGCTTTGTTGACAGAACTACTCCAATCTGTAAACAGTCAGAAGGGTTTTTGGGATTGTGTTCACAAAATTTCAGGAAAAAGAAGACAACCCTTAAATGATATAAGTCTTGAAACATGGTTTCATCATTTTAGGGATTTGCTCGAAGGAAGCGCTGACTCTAGTGATGGCTTGGTTAATGAAATTTATGTAAATGACTCAGAATATGGTGATGACAGTCTAAACCGTCCCATTTCTAAAGAAGAAGTTTTAGTAGTTCTCAGAAAGTTAAAACATCGGAAAGCAGCTGGCCCAGACGAAATTATAGGTGAAATAATAAAAACTGCTTGCGAATCAAACTTATTTCTAGATTTTTTGGTTACATTCTTTAATTCCTTGTTTGATCATGGGATATATCCTAGGTCTTGGTCAGAATCCATTGTTATTCCATTGTATAAAAAAGGAGATTCAAATGACCCAAATAACTATAGAGGTATTTCTTTGTGTAATGTCTGCAGTAAATTGTACAGTGCTATTATTAACAGGCGATTACAGGAATGGGTAGAAGAAAATAACATCACAGGAGAATACCAGGCGGGGTTTAAGAAAAACTACTCTACTGTTGATCATATGTTCACATTGATGGCATTTATCCAAAAACAGTTTTGTTTAAATCGTAAATTATATGTTGCCTTTATTGATTTTGAGAAGGCTTTTGATTCAGTTAACAGGACGTTATTATGGCCTGTGCTGTTGAAAAACGGTATTCATGGGAAACTTTATAAATGTGTTTTAAGTATGTATGAATGTGTAAAGGCAAGAGTGCGATCTGGTGCAGCGTTAACAGACTACATTAAATGTACATCTGGTGTGAAACAGGGTGATGTTTGCAGCCCTGTTTTGTTTTCCTTATTTATTATGAACTGACTCAGGAAATCACACAACGTGGAAGGCACGGTGCAAATTTTATAAATGACGTTCTAGAGATTTTCATTCTTCTCTTTGCTGATGACGTGGTCTTGTTATCAGAAACAGTGATTGGATTACAGACTCAGTTAAATATTTTACAAGGAGTTGCTGCTTCATTACAGTTAAAAGTCAACATGGCAAAAAGCAACATAATTGTATTTAGGAAGGGAGGATATCTTGCGGCGAGAGAAAGATGGACATACAATGGATCTTTAATGCCTGTTGTTAATGTATATAAATATCTTGGTATCTACTTCTCCACGCGTTTGAGTTTTGCCTTTGCTTGCAAGGATTTAGCTAGTAGGGCAAAAAGTGCATTATTGTGTATTATGAAAAAACTGTCATTGCTAAATAACGATTCCCTTACTTTGTTTTTGAAACTATTTGATTGCCAAATTCAACCTGTGATACAGTACGGGGCTGAAATATGGGGCCTTGATGCTGCTGCTGTGCACTGTGAAAAAATCCATCTTTTTGCTCTAAAGAAGTTTCTGGGGTATCGTTGCAAACGCCGAATGATTTGGTATATGGTGAAACGTCTAGATATCCCATGTATTTGAATTCTGTTGT
>CM031615.1:70026698-70041698 GCA_018398815.1 Conus ventricosus
ATCCAAATCGGACAATATGTCAAGAATAACGGTTTTTAACGGTCACATTTTGAAACACTATATAGAAGTGCCATTTGTGTGTGATAACCTTTCTATATACCAAATTTCATTCAAATCCACCGATATAAAAATTATAAGAAATAACGGCAGAATAACGGTTTTTAACGGCTGTTTAATCCATTTTCAGCATTACATCACTTACATATGGACAGAGGATCCGATTTGTCACAAGATCATCCAAGCCGCTTATAAATTGGCCAAGTACTTTCTAAGATATTCCATAAAGAAGAAAAACCGTTACAGGCCGTTACAACCGTTAGTAACGGCTATAACGGGGCAAACTAAAACATCAGGCATCATCCGTGACCCATAATGAACATACCTACTAATTTTCATAAAGGTCGGCCAAGTACTTTCTGAGATATTCCATAAAGAAGAAAAACCGTTACAGGCCGTTACAGCCGTTAGTAACGGTTATAACGGTAAACTAAAACATCGGGCATTATTCGTGACCCATAATGAACATGCCTACACATTTTCAGAAAGATCGGCCAAGTACTTTCTGAGATATTCCATAAAGAAGAAAAACCGTTACAGGCCGTTACAGCCGTTAGTAACGGCTATAACGAGGTAAACTAAAACATCGGGCATCATCCGTGACCCATAATGAACGTAACTGCTCATTTTTACAAAGATCGGCCAAGTACGTTCTGAGATATTCCGTAAAGAAGAAAACCCGTTACAGGCCGTTACAGCCGTTAGTAACGGCTATAGCGTTAAACTGAAACATCGGGCATCATCCGTGGCCCATAATGAACATACCTACAAATTTTCAGAAAGATCGGCCCAGTAGTTTTGTCTGGAGCGAGTGGAACACGTTTTGACCACGGACACACAGACACACACACACACACACACACACACACACACACACACACACACACACACACACACAGCATTTCTTCGTTCCATTCTAAAGTACTCCCTGTTCTATAAGAACTGGGAGTACAAAAAGAGAGAGAGGGAGAAAGTACTGATTATCCGTTTCGCCCTGATACAGAAGAATCAAAACTACTTTGTATATTTATATGCGCTCAGTATAGAACTATGCATGAAATGTACGTCCCTCCCAAATACAGTTCCTACTCAAATATATTTAAATTAATTTCATGACTTTCTGCCCATTGCTTGGTAATTCTCAAAAGCATTGGTTTACAAAATCAATGTCTATATGATATTTAAACTCTAATAATTTGCTTACTTATGAACATGTAAGAAAGATCGTCACCCACAGTCAAAGATCCCCACCCACCCCACCACCCTTATTTCCTTTACCACCCCGCTCTCTACCCCTCACATTTCGTTTTATTTCCTTTTGATACAGGCGGAATGGCTAAATTAAATGAAATACCATTTTCTGTCTGTCTCCCTCTCTCTCCCTCCCCTCCCCTCTCTGTCTCTGTCTGTCTGTCTGTCTGTTCTCTCTCTCTCTCTCTCTCTCTCTCTCTCTCTCTCTCTCTCTCTCTCTCTCTCTCTCTCTCTCTCTCTCCTGTCCAGGGACAGATTGGAAGAATAGGCTCTGACGAAAATCTCAATTCTTGATTGAATAAAAGTTTTCTCAGCTCTCTCTCTCTCTCTCTCTCTCTCTCTCTCTCTCTCTCTCTCTCCTCTCTCTCTCTCTCTCTCTCTCTTTCGCGCGCGCGCGCGCGCGCGCAGTTCTTCTTCCTTTTTTTCTTCTTCTTTTCTTTTCGTTCTCTTCTCGTCATCATTTTGAGACAACAGCTTGACGGCAATGTCTCTTTCATTGGTCTTTTTTCATTCTTACAGATTACTGTATGCTGACGGTTACAAATTCCAGAGTCGAGGAACGATCACCTTACAGGGGAAAAGGGACATGGACACCTACTTTTTAGTCGGTCACTTGGATCGGATGGCCCTCCAGCCCCAGGACAGATACAACAACTCGCCCATCATCTGCCAACCCCACAGTCAAAACGGCAAACTGAAACGCGAGCGCAAGTTCAAAGTCATCGTGGGCCATATCCCCGTCGTAAACATAAAGCAGTACTCCGTGAAGTCGCGGACTGGCAGCAGCTTGAGGAAGAGACTGACCACGTTCAAACACGGGCTGCCTTTTATGAACCGTGGTGGTTCGAGTATGGCGGCATCTCTTTGGTCAAAGGGAGGAACAGAGCTTCACATACTAAAAGTCCGACACGATTCAGGAGCAACGACGACACCCTCGATACTCATTTCTCCGACTCGGCTGCTAAACAGGGCTCTTCGTTGTTTCTACCCAAACGTTCCGCCCAAGTTGAGCCAGTGGAGTCTAAACCTGGGTCACCCTTAATGGATGAGGACGAAATCGTTTTCAGCCCGTACTTCGGCAGACATATGGAGGACGCAGAGCCGGAAGTAAAAACTTGCACCTGTACACTCAGGCCGTACTTCGGCAGACACATGGACGAGAACGAAGAGCCGAAGCGAAAACTAAAAACTTGCTCCTGCACAGTTTTATGAATAGTTAGATACAGAACGGCGCTGACTGCCGAGATTCAAAGAAATGAGCAGTTTTAAGATCATCAGGATGGTAACCAGTGAGTAGAAGAGACTTAGCACATGCCGTCTGCCTCGGAACGGAAGCGTGGAGCGTTCCTCCGCAGGAACGACCACTTTCGCAGACTCGCAATTTGCCTCAGTTTTCTCCCTCACAAAACTATGTTGGGTTTGACTTTGAACGGCAAAGGCTTTCGACGGCGGTTTCAACAGCATGTCTACACTGTTCTGCTGGTCTAACAGGTTCTCCAGTGTCCTCAGTGATGGTTAGTGTTGTCCGTGTAACAGGTTCTCCAGTGTCCTCAGTGATGGTTAGTGCTGTCCGTGTAACAGGTTCTCCAGTGTCCTCAGTGATGGTTAGTGTTGTCCGTGCAACAGGTTCTCCAGTGTCCTCAGTGATGGTTAGTGCTGTCCGTGTAACAGGTTCTCCAGTGTCCTCAGTGATGGTTAGTGTTGTCCGTGTAACAGGTTCTCCAGTGTCCTCAGTGATGGTTAGTGTTGTCCGTGTAACAGGTTCTCCAGTGTCCTCAGTGATGGTTAGTGTTGTCCGTGTAACAGGTTCTCCAGTGTCCTCAGTGATGGTTAGTGTTGTCCGTGTTGTAAGGCTGTCGTGACTGCTGGGAAAAATTTTTTTTTAAAGAAATACAGTAATGCCAACAATAGTTCTGATGAAACTGCGACAGGACTTTTAGTAAGTGTTTGGCCAGGCTCATATTTATATAGTTTCATCGTCCAGTTCCTTGATGAAACAAACGCGTCTTGTTTCTGGGAACGTCGCACCACTTTCTACAATGTCACTGTGAATTGTGTATCCGCTGTCCGGTGATTGCCAGCTCTAAACAATTCCCGTATTGATCACTCTCTTTGACAAGCTATTTTTTCTCTGTCCTCTGCTGTTTATTTTTTGTTTTCCTGGTTCACTCTCTTGTGTTTGTTTAAGAATGACCCCCCCCCCACCCCACCCCTTTTTTTCTTTTGTTACAATTTGTAGCTTTCTAGTTATGATTTGGCTACATGATTGGCATTTTTTTAATGTATTTTTGTTGCATTGAAGGGGATTTTTTTTTTCACCTGCTTTTACAATTGTTGGACAGCATTGCCGCAGCAAACTAAACGGAATAGTTAGCACACTCAACACGACCCGATTTCTTTTCACGACAAGGACAGCAACATTTAAATTATTTAATTGTTACATATACTGTGTCTCAGAATGGGCTTTTGCCCTGTTACAGGAGTAACACACCTTTTTCTTCCTTTGATGGTAGCCCTGAACGGGCACTGTGTGGTCGGCTGGACTTTAATGAAACTGACGCTGAAATATCTGAAAGTGATGCAGTTATGGGCAAGTCATATAATCCATAAACACACACACACACACACACACACGCACGCGCGCAGCACACACACACACACACACACACACACACACACACACACACACACACACACACACACACCACACCACACACACCACACACACACACACACACACACACACACACACACACACAACACACACCCGTCCAACCAATCGGTTGTATAGAGTCGTTAAAATGTGGTTTTGTCATGTAAAACAAAGCTTAGGGACAAGTTTATAATGTGCTGTATTGTTTTATTTAAACAGAATATAACCCATTTGTGTTGAATATCAGACCGTTCAGTGATACAAGGTAATTAAAACATTGTTTTGGCATGGGAAAAAAAACACACCTTAGAGACAAGTTTATGATGTGTTCTGTAGTTTTATTTGAATAGAATATCACCCACCCACTTATGTTAGATATCTGACCATTCGTAGTTTAGAGTAGTTAAAAGATTTGTTTTTATCATGGAAAACCCCCCATAGTTTAAAGACAAACTTATGGTGTGTTTTGAGGTTTTTATTTGAACAGATCACCCCCACTCGTGTTAAATATCAGACCATTCGTTGGTATAGAGTAGGTAAAATGTGGCTTTGTCACCACCAACTCGTGTTAAACATCAGACCATTCGTTGGTATAGAGTAGGTAAAATGTGGCTTTTGTCACCACCAACTCGTGTTAAATATCAGACCATTCATTGGTATAGAGTAGGTAAAATGTGGCTTTGTCGTGTGAAATACAGCTTAGAGACAAGTTTATGATGTGTTCTATGGTTAACCTTATTTGAACAGAATATCAACTTGTGTTAAAGATCAGACCATCCGTTAGTATAGAATAGTTTAAATGTGGCTTTGTCGTGTAATGCATATCTTAGAGACAAGTTAATGATGTGTTCTATGGTTTTATTTCAACGGAATATCATCCGCTTGTGTTAAATATCAGACCATGTGTTGGTGTATAGTAGTTTAAAGTGTGGTTTTGTCATGTAAAACATAGCTTAGAGACAAGTTTATGGTGTGTTCTGTGGTTTTATTTGAACAAAATATTACCCACTTAGGTTGAAAATCGGACCATTCAGTGGTACAGAGTTGCTACCATAGGACTGCCTTGCGAAATATAGCCTGGTGACAAGTTCTGATGTGACTTCTCGGTGTTAGAGAGTATCAACAATGATATTGTGTCATATTAAATATAACTTCAAGACACGTACATTTCACAGTACAGGATATCTCCCAGTTGGGTTGAATAATATTGACCTCGCGGTGATAGATGAAGAGAAGCTGAAATATGGTTGTCTGGTGTAAAATATGGCTTTGAGATATTGAGGAGAAAGTCATGAAGACAAATGTTTACGTGACATTGATAGTGTGTTTTTCACTCGGCGTGGCCAAGTGACATAACCTCGAACTCGAGTTCAGATCTTCAGACAGAGCAAGAACTGGACAAGAGGAAAATAGAAACAAATAAATTAAAAAAGTAAACAAACAGATAACTAAACAAGTAAATGAAAAAAGTGAAAAGGAAAGATAAAAAATAAGACAAGAGAAAAGAAGAAAGAAAATTACTAGAACATAAAAGGTCGCAAAGTGGGAATGGAATACCATCACTATTGAAAGACACCCTCTCCCGAAAAACCACGGGGGGTTTCAACAACTTTGAAGTTGTTTACAACCGATAATCATGTACCTTCCCATACCGAGTGTGCGTACACACACAGTCATTCTGTACATGCACCAGGACAATATGGTCACAAGGCGGGGATACCATGTATATTGAAAGACGCCCTCTCCCCAATCCCATGGGCGTTTCAGCAACTGTGAAGTCGTTTAACATCGATAATCGTTTCAACGTGATATCGACTGAAACTAGATGCCGCCGGAAATGAATACATTGCTGCGACAAAACGTTGTGTGTGAAAATACAAACCTATCAGGTCATGTTTTGTTTGAACTTGTGCCTCTCAGGGCATGTTACAATGTTTATCGGGCATGTCTGTGACTGATGGGTTTTTTTTTTATTCATCTGATATTAATCATGTTTTAAAAGTTACCACATTTCCAGTTACGCATTTACTGAATATGATATTGGCGGTCTTTCTGTGTCTCTCTGTAACTCCCCGCCCCCTCCCCTCTCTCTCTCTCTCTCTCTCTCTCTCTCTCTCTCTCTCTCTCTCTCTCTCTCTCTCTCCTCTCTCTCTCTTCTCTCTCTCTCTCTTTCTCTCTCTCTCTCTCTCTCTCTCTCTCTCTCTCTCTCTCTCTCTCTCTCTCTCTCTCTCTCTCTCTGTCTCTCTCGTTTACTATTACATGATTTTTCAAAAAGACGTTAAATGAAAGTACTATACAGCACACACACACCACACACACACACACACACACAAACACACACACGCACGCACGCACGCACGCACGCACGCACGCACGCACGCACGCACGCACGCACGCACACACACACACACACACACACACACACACACACACACACACACCATGCACTTGCACGCTTCAGTGTAAACACAATAGAACTGCTAATTAAATCATATCAATGAAAATGAAACCGTTGACTGTATGAATCCACACCTAAACTGAACTCTTTTGGAAATGATCGAGCGGCTTTTATTTTCAACAGTTGAAAGGATAGAGTCCCAGCTAATATCCGGCGATTTGCCTTTAGTGGTTGACTGAATAGACTCTCAACTAATATCGGCCATTTATCTGTACCGGTTGACAGGATAGACTGCCAGCTAATATCAGTCATTTATCTGTAGTGATTGGCAAAAATAGACTCGCAACTAGAATTGGCCTCTTATCTGCAGTGGTTAACAGGATAGACTCACAACTAATATCGGCCATTGGACTTTTGCAGTGGACAGGACAGATTCCCAAGTAAAATCGGCTCTATATTTTCAGTGGTTGACTGGATAGATTCCAAGCCAGTATCGGCCATTATCTGTAGTGGTTGATAGGGTAGACACCCAATTGATATCGGCTATAAATCGTTAATAGTTGCCAGGAAAGACGCCCAAATAATACTGGCAATTCATCTGTAGTGGCTGACAGAATAGACCCCTAACTGAGACTGGCTATTTACCTCTAGTGGTTGACAGGGTAGACTCCCAGCTAATATTTGCCACTTACCTTCAGTGGTTGACAGGGTAGACTCCTAGCTAATATTTGCTACTTACCTTCAGTGGTTGACAGGGTAGACTCCAAGCTAATATTTGCTACTTACCTTCAGTGGTTGACAGGGTAGACTCCTAGCTAATATTTGCTACTTACCTCTAGTGGTTGACAGGGTAGACTCCCAGCTAATATTTGCTATTTACCTTCAGTGGTTGACAGGGCAGACTCCCAGCTAATATTTGCTATTTACCTTCAGTGGTTGACAGGGTAGACTCTCAGCTAATAGTTGCTACTTACCTTCAGTGGTGTGACAGGCTAGACTCTCAGCTAATATTAGCTACTTACCTTCAGTGGTTGCCAGGGTAGACTCTCAGCTAATATTAGCTACTTACCTTCAGTGGTTGACGGGTAGACTCCCGCTAATATTTGCTACTTACCTCTAGTGGTTGACAGGGTAGACTCCCAGCTAATATTTGCTACTTACCTTCAGTGGTTGACAGGGTAGACTCCCAGCTAATATTTGCCACTTACCTCTAGTGGTTGACAGGGTAGACTCCCAGCTAACATTTACACTTACCTTCAGCGTTGACAGGGTAGATCCCAGCTAATATTTACCACTTACCTTCAGTGGTTTGACAGGGTAGACTCCCAGCTAATATTTGCCACATACCTCTAGTGGTTGACAGGGAAGACTACCAGCTAACATTTACCACTTACCTTCAGTCGGTTGACAGGGTAGACTCCCAGCTAATATTACCACTTACCTTCAGTGGTTGACAGGGTATACTCCCAGCTAATATTTCACTTACCTTCAGTGATTGACAGGGTAGACTCTCAGCTAATATTTGCTACTTACTTCAGTGGTTGACAGGGTAGACTCCCAGCTAATATTTGCCACTTACCTCTAGTGGTTGAAAGGGTAGACTCCAGCTAACATTTACCACTTACCTTCAGCGGTTGACAGGGTAGACTCCCAGCTAATATTTACCACTTACCTTCAGTGGTTGACAGGGTACTCTCCCAGCTATATTAGCTACTTACCTTCAGTGGTTGACAGGGTAGACTCCCAGCTAATATTAGCTACTTACCTTCAGTGGTTGACAGGGTAGACTCCCAGCTAATGTTTGCCACTTACCTTCAGTGGTTGACAGGGTAGACTCCCAGCTAATATTTGCTACTTACCTTCAGTGGTTGACAGGGTAGACTCCCAGCTAATATTACTACTTACCTTCAGTGGTTGACAGGGTAGACTCCCAGCTAATATTAGCTACTTACCTTCAGTGGTTGACAGGGTAGACTCCCAGCTAATATTTACACTTACCTTCAGTGGTTGACAGGGTAGACTCCAGCTAATATTTGCCACTTACCTTCAGTGGTTGACAGGGTAGACTCCCAGCTAATATTTGCTACTTACCTTCAGTGGTTGACAGGGTAGACTCCCAGCTAATATTTGCTACTTACCTTCAGTGGTTGACAGGGTTGACTCCCAGCTAATATTTACCACTTACCTTCAGTGGTTGACAGGTAGACTCCCAGCTAGTATTTGCTACTTACCTTCAGTGGTTGACAGGGTTGACTCCCAGCTAATATTTACCACTTACCTTCAGTGGTTGACAGGGTTGACTCCCAGCTAATATTTGCCACTTACCTTCAGTGGTTGACAGGGTAGACTCCCAGCTAATATTTGCTACTTACCTTCAGTGGTTGACAGGGTAGACTCCCAGCAAATATTAGCTACTTACCTTCAGTGGTTGACAGGGTAGACTCCCAGCTAATATTTGCCACTTACCTTCAGTGGTTGACAGGGTAGACTCCCAGCTAGTATTAGCTACTTACCTTCAGTGGTTGACAGGGTAGACTCCCAGCTAATATTAGCTACTTACCTTCAGTGGTTGACAGGGTAGACTCCCAGCTAATGTTTGCCACTTACCTTCAGTGGTTGACAGGGTAGACTCCCAGCTAATATTTGCTACTTACCTTCAGTGGTTGACAGGGTAGACTCCCAGCTAATATTAGCTATTTACCTTCAGTGGTTGACAGGGTAGACTCCCAGCTAATATTAGCTACTTACCTTCAGTGGTTGACAGGGTAGACTCCCAGCTAATATTTACCACTTACCTTCAGTGGTTGACAGGGTAGACTCTCAGCTAATATTTGCCACTTACCTTCAGTGGTTGACAGGGTAGACTCCCAGCTAATATTTGCCACTTACCTTCAGTGGTTGACAGGGTAGACTCCCAGCTAATATTTGCCACTTACCTTCAGTGGTTGACAGGGTAGACTCCCAGCTAATATTAGCTACTTACCTTCAGTGGTTGACAGGGTAGATTCAGTGGTTGACAGGATAGACTCCCAGCTAATATTTGCCACTTACCTTCAGTGGTTGACAGGGTAGACTCCCAGCTGATATTTGCTACTTACCTTCAGTGGTTGACAGGGTAGACTCTCAGCTAATATTTGCCACTTACCTTCAGTGGTTGACAGGGCAGACTCCCAGCTAATATTTGCTACTTACCTTCAGTGGTTGACAGGGTAGACTCCCAGCTAATATTTGCTACTTACCTTCAGTGGTTGACAGAGTAGACTCTCAGCTAATATTTGCCACTTACCTTCAGTGGTTGACAGGGTAGACTCCCAGCTAATACTGGCCATATACCTTTAGAGCGTTTGAAAGGGTAGACTCAAATATATGTGAATCGTCAACCATGAATAGTTTACTTTCCGTGATTAATAGGATAAAACCTCATGAAAACGCTCTACAGTCATGTGCATACCAGTCCTATATTTTTGGTGCTTGGCAGAAGTGACCGTCAAATAAAATATCGGCCTTTCATCTATGGTAGTTTACATGGTAGGCATCCAGATAGATGTTAGCCATGTACTTTTAGTGGTTGATAGAGATGGATTCCCGATTAAATATGGACAATTTATCTTGACTGGTTTGCAGAACAGGCGTCTAAGAAAATACAAACTATCTGCCTTATGCTGCCGAATAAATATCGACCATTTACCTGCAGCAGTTGACAAGGACTATGTACTAAGTAACAAAGAGGATACACTGCCAAATAGATATTGGCCATTTACGTTCAGTGGTTGACAGAATAGACTCTCAGAAAAAATATTGACCATTTGTTTTTAGAGGCTGGCAGTACAGACTCCCCAGTTAATACCGACCTTTGGTAGATTTTAGGGTGAACTCGCATCCATTTTTTATGTGTTCTCCATCACCACAATCGCTACAGATCCATAATAATAATGATAATAATAACAATAACAACAACAACGAAAAAAAACTTCATAACAACAATGATAATAATAATAATATTGAGGACGATTTCTATTAGGCCCATCCGAGCGTTTTACAAATTTCAACACACACACACACACACACACACACACACACGCACACGCACACACACACACACACACACAACACACACACACACACACACACACACACACACACACACACCACGCGCACGCGCGCGCGCCGTGAGAAATACATATCCACGCACTCGCATGCGCGCGGGCGCGCACGCCACACACACACACACACACACACACACACACACACACACACACACACACACACACACACACAATTGCATAACAACATGGTGAATAACTCATTCGCACACGTGAAAATGTATGTAATTGACAGACAGCAGTTCAGTAATGTTTCAGGTGGCATTCTGCAACTGGTGTAAACAGGGAAATTTTAAGTGTCGACTTGAAAGTCATAAAGGGAGGGACATGGCGTAGTCAGAAAGGTAGTGAGTACCAGAATACTGCAGCAGCAAGGAAGAACGCTGCAGTTATTGGAGAGAATCCGTTTTTTTTCTGTCCCATCTTTTGTGCCACCTCAGTGGCATTGCACCCAAGCCGCTCATTCTGACACTCTCCCCCCTCCCTCACCTCCTCCTCCTCCGCCTCCGGCACCGGCAGTCCACAAGGAGCAGTCAATGCCAAGCTGTCAAGTGGCAACCCACCGGAGGAGACACTGCACTGCTGCCGATTTACTTCGGTGGTGTTCAGTTGGCGCCTGTTCTGATCCAACACACACAGGACACCACCTACCAAGCCCTACTGACGACAGTGATTGCTTAGTCGAGGGGCCGGCTACAGTGAGAGCTGTCCCCACGGAAGCGTCACAGGTCCGTCCAACGCCAGCCCCATGAATTTGCCGGAATGGAACTACAGCATCATCGTTATCGTGCGCGCCTTCACGGATCAGCATAAAAGAAAGGTTTCGAATTCTGTGGTCCTTCATGCCCTGCTCTCATGGTAATCTCGGTTTCGAGTTCCTCCCCACATCAATGCTCTTGCAAAGCTCGTGTTGAGGTCGCTGGTTTCGGCGGGGGCTGTCGCTGGACGGACGTGGTGGCGCCCTCTGGAGGGGAATGCTCACCTATGCTGGTCCGGACAAAGCGATCGTTGTCGTCAGTAAGGGCTTAATACGTTGTGTGCCTGCGTTTGTTGGATCGAACTGGCACCGCTGAACGCCGCCGATTTGATTCGGTGCCAGAAAAAAAAAAAAAGAAAGAGGAAATCGCGCGATCTTTAAAACGTTACCATCCTGCGAAAACAGCAGACCGTCACACACACACAACACACAGCACCACCACGCACCACGCACGCACGCACGCGAGCGCATTACCATCCTTCATTGAATTGCAAAACTCTTTACTTCTTATAAAAAAAAATCTTATTTTGAGCAAAAACACTGCATTCTAATGGCTTTGTATTTTCACTTGGAACCATTCAATCATGTATTCAATCCCTTTTGTGTCAATATTCCAATTCCGTTTTAATTCGCCCTAAGTAAAACAAACCCTATAGTAAGACAAGATCTGATTACAGATATTCATCACCTAATACATTTCTTATTATTGGGGTGCAAGAATTAGTTTCTGTGGGTTCCTTCTCATTGTGGGATTCAGTTTAATGAGATAGACAGACAGCAAAACGGGGAGCGAAAAATACTAGCGGGTCGGAGGTTATCAGTTCCCATTGTCTATCCATGAGGGATACAGTCTTCTAGAAAATGTATGCTGGAAACATTTTAGGAAAAACAACAAAATTCGGGATGTTCTCTTGATACACGCATAAACCAGCTATTAAACTTTGACACACTTCATTCTTTTTTTTTATCAATGTAGTTTGCCGTTTTCTCGGATCATAATTTCGCTAATATATAAGATCAAACTAAACGCTTTTAAGACAAAGTTTTGCAAAAATATGACATGCCTTTGTGGTGAAATGATAACAAATTCCCACATACTTTTCCACTGCAAGCAATTGAAGCCTCATCTACAATAACAAATTCCCACATACTTTTCCACTGCAAGCAATTAAAACCTCATCTACCACCTCTACATAAATTGTTCTCTGGATACAGTTGTAACCGATTTATCACTAATGTGTAACATTGCTGTTTCATTGCATCAAAGTCCTATTTTTTTTCTGTTTTGTAAAATGGGAACTGGTGTTTTAGTAACGTCCTTGTTATGACCGGTTATTCTTCAATGTTTTATAGTTAGTTATCCATTTTTTTGCTGTTGCTGTTAATTAGACGTTAAACTGAAGACCTAACACACACACACACAACACACACACACACACACACACACACACACACACACACACACACACACAGATGTCATGTTTCAACACACAGACACACACACGCGCTGACACGCGCAAACACACACACACACACACACACACACACACACACACACACACACACACACACACACACACCGATGTCGTGTTTAAACACACACACACACACACACACACACACACACACACACACACACACACACGCACACACACACACACTGACTAAAACCAATTTATAGTCAGATTAACTCATGGTTGTACTGACATTTAAGAAATCATTATGAACAGAATGTCAACGTTTTTCATTCAAAGAAAAGGACACACACACACACACACACACACACACACACACACACACAGATGTCCTGTTTAAACGGAACTTGGCTTCCTTAACGGTGTAATTGAAAACGGTCGCATACACATACATTCCACCCATGATGAACCCAGAAATTCAGGCCGAGAAACGGGGAAAGAAAAAGAAAAACAAACAAAAAGGGGGAGGGGGAGGGGGAGTGCAGATTACATTTGGAGTTTGCAATTTTATTTTGGCACCCTAAACCACCTTGTTTAGGGTGCCAAAGGCCTTCTTCCTTGCGCTGAACTCTGAAGCGATCAAAGCTAAGTGATTTTTCGTTGTTTTATTCGTTTATGTCTCACCTGAAGAAGACCTAAGAGGTCGAAATGCGTTGTTTTGTCTTGTGACCCGTTTGTCCACGTTCTCTGGGCGGTTCGCTAACATTTATTTAAGATTTGTTTAGATTTCCGTCTACGTCTGCAGTCGTCTCACTTTGCATCTAGATCCACCTTGTTTAATCCGAAAATTGCTACTATGTTTCAGCCCATTTACCCATATTTTGTACTGCCACGGTAGTTTTCTATTTTTTACAAAAGATGGCGTCACATGACGTCACTGAATAAGACGTCAAATTGCAGGCAAAATACGTGGAAGAAAAGAGCAAAATATTGAACTACTGGCATTAGATCCCGCAAATGAACTAAAAGAAGACGGAACACTTCATCTGAACCGCGCTCCTGTCATACAATAAGATGGTGAGCAATGAGCATTAATGCAGATAGCCCTGGATTTTATCTATGGTAATGTAGAAGCAGCGACGACTTCCATTGGCCTGGGCATCGCGGCATGCAAAATGTCTTCTCGTTCATAAACTGACTTGGAATTGGGATCTGGTCATTTCAACAGCAATGATAAATCAATCATCATTATAACACTTCGTCCGATTTTCGAATTTTGCCCAGAAAATTCTTCAAATTTAACATCTTGTGCAATTTGGACGTGAGGCTTAACTTTGCGATTCAATTCATTCCAGTAATTAGCAACTCGGAAAGAGCAAGAAAATTTTCTTTTGTTAGACTGACGGTCAGAATTTTACGTTCTGATTTTTCTTTTTTAATTGAGGTGTGAAAAAGAAAAAGAATGTATCCATATGAATTTTGTCAGTACTATAAACACTCCCGTACATGACCTAATTCAGATCATTTAGTGTTGAGCCGTATGTATAATCCTGTAGAAATTTCTTTGCAGGATAACTGTTCACATTGGGTATCCTAGTGCGTACCTAAAAATAATGACCAAACAAAATGAGAATAGTTTCCTTTTTCTTACTGGGAAATTTGGTTCAAGGCCGAATCAGTTGATACATCCAAACTTGTCCTTTTATTTCTCAGTACAGAAGATGAACGGTGTTTAGAATTGAAGTCACTATGATCTTTGATGTAAGTCAGGGATGAGAATGAGTTTTTGCACTAACAAGCTGCGCTAGAAGACAAACAATTCCAGCAGCCGCTCCAGCATAAATGTGCGTGCGTGCGCAGATAGTTAGATGGACGTTTTAAATGTCTCTTCGTATACTTGCTTTCCTTTTCACTAATCTTTTTTTCTGTTATTTGTTGCTTTGTTTTTTTCTTGTCTTTTTCTTTTCTTTTTTTCTTCTGGTTTTTATTTTCTTTTGTTGTTGTCTGTGGCTTGTTTGTTTAATAGAGACTTTATAAAATAAGGTCTGTACTTAAATGGTTTTTTATTTAAGCAAACATGTAACCATGCAGTCGTTAGTACCTAGCTTTGTATATTTGAAAATGTCCACATCTAAAACAGATCTTACAGCACATATTAGAAACGTAAGCTACCTCAGTTGAATAGGGAGCGATGCTAGGGCATCTCCAATCAGACTGCTGCCCTGTAGAGACCTTCGCGTGAGAGAGAGAGAGAGAGAGAGAGAGAGAGAGAGAGAGAGAGAGAGTGTGTGTGTGTGTGTGTGTGTGTGTGGTGTGTGTGTGTGTGAGAGACACTTGACACTTTTGACACTTTGATATTTTATTGT
>CM031615.1:70046698-70050067 GCA_018398815.1 Conus ventricosus
AAGGGCACGTGGGAGGCCGCAGACCTCTACCAAGGTAAACCACAGCTTGGATGCGCCCTTCCACCCA
Organism: Conus ventricosus; assembly: GCA_018398815.1. Lineage (NCBI taxonomy): Eukaryota > Metazoa > Mollusca > Gastropoda > Neogastropoda > Conidae > Conus > Conus ventricosus. The sequence continues at coordinate 70,046,766 of CM031615.1, forward strand.
GATCCGCACCACGATCAGCTCCAGAATTCAACGGCTTTGTGCTTAGGCCACATTCCATCTTTCTACTAAGAAAGAAAAAAGGACAGAAAAAAAGTTTCATCCGGATCGGTTCAGTGGTTTTGCGCCGTAATCATACTGACGGATCCAGCATTTGATAACGGATCCGTGCACCAAAATATACTGGCTTCGTTTCTGACCCGTATTTCATTTTTCCCACCAAGCTACGTTGAATTCCGTACCGTAGTTTGGGGGTGGGGGGAGGTGGGGGTGGGGGGGGGGGGGATCTTGGTGACATGCAGGCAAACAAACCAAAAAACAAACAAACAAACGAACAAACAAACAACAACAAAAACAAAGCCCTTCCCGCCCACGCAACAACGACAACAACAACGACAACAGCAACAGATGTGGGTGAGACGGAGGTTATTACGCGCTATACATCATGTGTGCTGATCTGAAAATTCCTAGCATGTACTGTTAAACCTTCAGGTAGCATAACGTATCCCTTCGCCGTTTCTATTTAAAAGGGGAGAGATGGAGGAGATGTGAATTTTCTGTTGGGGGGTTGCCGAGATATGTCCATGCCACATGCAGCTGTCACGAACAGGTCCGATTGTCCGATCGCGCATTCTGAGTTCCCTGTTTGAGTACACGTATTATTCTGTTCTTCACTATGCCTCTGTGTGTGTGTGTGTGTGTGTGTGTGTGTGTGTGTGTGTGTGTGTGTGTGTGTGTGTGTGTTATGTGTGCGTGTGTGTGTGTGTGGTGTGTGTGTGTGTGTGTGTGTGTGTGTGTGTGTGTGTGTGCAATTTGCATTTCTAAACATAGGCTATTTAAGACTAGATGTTAGGTTAGCGGTCGGTCATGTATCTCCCTAGCTCGCTCGGTTCCTGTGCTTTGCTATTCCAAACGGGATAGAGTTGTTGCAGCCAATCTTTTCCTTTACGTTTGGAATTAAGGACTGTATCGCCTTACTCCCTTGACTAACAGTGTACTTATATTGTATTAAACCGGGTCATAATGAAATGCCTTGACAACCAGTATTGTACCTGAATTGTATTACACACCGCGTCATAATGAAAATGTCGTTTTGAATCTTACCCGGAGTTTGCTCACTTGCTCTGACAGTGGTGTTGTGTGTGTGTGTGTGTGTGTGTGTGTGTGTGTGTGTGTATGTGTGTGTGTGTGTGTGTGTGTGTGTGTGTGTGTGTGTGTGTGTGTGTGTCTGTGTGTGTGTGTGTCTGTGTGTGTGTTTTGTTGTTGTAGTTGATTTATAGTCTGTTCACACTTGGTGATATTAGACTTTACATGGGGGGGGGGGGGGGGGGGGGGGGGGAGGTTGGGAGAGGGGGAGGGAGGAGGACAGGAGGGAGGAAAAGGTAAGAAATAATGTCAAGAACAGTACAAATTTAAATATAAACAACACTATCATAATTATAAAATATGCTAATTTGAGATTGAGAGATAATTTTTGCAACCTCGACAATTTCTGAACTGAAAGAAATAGCGTGAACCGGTTTAGATTTCGAAATTTCAATGTTTGCTTTTGAATAAAGAGCATTTAAAATGGGGCAATGGAAAAGTATATGTTCACCAGATAATGGCTTAGAACATGCACACGCTACATTTTGGGAATATTTGGTCTTCCAAGAGTTTAAACGTATCTTGTATATTAAACTAGAAATATGTCTAGGGTATGTTTCCATTACACATTTATCTTGAGACTTCTCAATTCGGAAACAGCTTTCCAATAACGAATGTATTTCATATATATCTAACTTCAAATTATTTTTTTCAGCATTGCCCATTACCCCGCGTCTGGCTAGTTTATCTGCTATTTGTGCGTGTGTGTGTGTGTGTGTGTGTGTGTGTGTGTGTGTGTGTGTGTGTGTGTGTGTGTGTGTGTGTGTGTCTGCGTGTGCATGCGTGCGTGCGTGCGTGTGTGTGTTCTACCTCGGCCTGACAGGGAAGCCAGTAAACTGGACGAAGCTACACACTTCATGGTGTTCGAGGTGTATCCCGACTCCGTCACTATGGCACTGTTTGGTGCCGTGGCGAGCACACTAAGTGAGTCACTCTTCACTGCCCCAGGCGGCTGATGTAAACAGCTTCATGTCCTTCATAAAGGCGTCCAGTCACAGACAATACACAGTGCTAGGGAAAGACGTCTGGGAATCAGCACTCGGACGCAGTTTCTCGCGCTAGAACAATTCAGTAATGATTGTTTTTAAGAACCTCTTTTTTTTTTTTTTTTTCTTGTTGTTATTGTTGTTGTATGTGTGTGGTTGTGTGTGTGTGTGTGTGTGTGTGTGTGTGTGTGTGTGTGTGTGTGTGTGTGTGTGTGTGTGTGATGTCATTTGTCCAAAGTCCCTAAAGAACATTTACTTGATTTGTGTTGAAGACTGAATTTTCAACAGATAGAAACAGCATCAGGGACCAGACTACATGTTATCTTTTTAATTACATTTCCTTTCTTTCCCCGTTTTTGTGTTCAATTTTAATCCCTTTATGCGTCGTACTGTAGGAGCCTACGAATCATCGAATTCTGAAAACCTGTTTATGTTGATCGGTAATTATCAAGACGCCAGTTCACCTGTTTCTAATGCTTGCGCTCTATCACACCAGTGAGTCCTGGTATGGCAGTGGAGTTATAACACTGACAGCAGTTTTGTTTGTCTCTTCACATTTTGCAACGCAGAACCATCCACACCCCCTCAGGCCGATGTGACCCAATGGCGATGTGACCCAAAATGATGTGTCCTTGTGACCACGTATCGTTGTGACCAAATGTTGTGATCTTGTCCTTTTGATCTGGTCACAACAACATGTGGTCACAACGGCACGTGTCACAACGACGCTTCGTCACAACGACACTTGGTCACAACGACACGTGGTCACAACATGTGGTCACAACGACACTTGGTCACAACAACACTTGGTCACATCGACATTACCCGTATTTCAGAGCTCCCGCTTCTCCGCGCATTCGCGGATTTCAGCGAAAACTTGAACTGAAAAGCAGGGGGAGGGTGTGTGTTTTATATTTAGGGATTGTCATAGGGTACATGAAAGAAAGGAAGAAAGAAAAGAAAAAGAAAAACTGGGCAATGAAATTCTCGGAGTTCTGGTCGCATGTTCGAAATGCTAGCAGACGCCGCTGAAGTTGCAAGATCTCGAGAGAACAGTAATATGCCGACTCTACGCCACTTGCTCCTCCACCGAGTTTTTGGGCGAAAGTGGCCTAAAAGCCGCCTTTTACTGTGGCGGAAGAGAGAGAGAGAGAGAGAGAATCACCGGCAGAC
>CM031615.1:70051286-70178786 GCA_018398815.1 Conus ventricosus
TGTGGGTTTTTGGGGTGGGTGCGTTGTGTATGTGTGTGTGTGTGCGGCGCGCGCGCGTGCGCACATGTGTGTGGTGTGTGTGTGTGTGTGTGTGTGTGTGTGTGTGTGTTTGCGCGCACGCGCTCGTGCATGCGTACATGCGTGTGTGTGTTTTTCATTGATAATGACTAACAATGGTTGCCTTCGACAATCCAGATCCGATCCAAATTTGCACAGTTACCCAGGGGGAATAACTACACACCCCCCCCCCCCCCCTGATGTGGGCAGAAAAAGGGAGTAGTTTAAAATGTAAGTCTGGCACATCCGCATCTAAGTGTATTTTCCTTTCATCTCCATTCTACGATAACATTTGTGACCGTTTTCACGAAATGAGTCTTAACTCGCAGGCAGCGATAAGCGTAGAGGCCTGGGAAAAGGTGTGATAGGTTGAATTTGGATTCTCTCTTGAGGGCACATAAGACCGTATGGCGAAAGCTTGGCAGTGTCTGGAGTGGCAATGTCTTCATCTGTCCGTGGGCAGGGGTGGTTGGGTCTGTGGGATGTGCTCGGCAGCTGGAGGGTGGTGTTTTTCGCGGTGGGCTCTGCAGTCATGAATACGGGCTGGTACACCCATGGGGATGCTACTTTAAGGCTGTTATGAGCTGCATCTGTAGTTAATTTACCTCTGTTCAGGAGCAGTTATGTCCTTGATATCTTAATGGAGTGTCCTGTGTGTGCCTGTACCCATCGTCAACACAGCGCAGGCCTCCAAGGGTGGTACAGGACTGCTCTAAGGCAGGCGAAGACAGTGCTTCTCTGGGTCCTCCCCAGCACCTTCGGGTGTTTCTTTTTCTTCTTTGCCTTAACTAGGCTGACCCTGGAGAAAGGTCCAGTGACGGTGAGGAAAGACCCACTGACCACAGGGAAAGTCTGTTGACAGTGGGAAAGACTACAACTTTGGATTCTCTCTTGAGGGCAATAAGACCGTATGGCGAAAGCTTGGCTGTGTCTGGAGTGGCACTGTCTTCATCTGTCCGTGGACAGGGGTGGTTGGGTCTGTGGGGTGTGCTCGGCAGCTGGAGGGTGGTGTTTTCGCCTGTGGGCTCTGCAGTCATGAAATACGGGCTGGTACACCCATGGGGATGCTACTTTAAGGCTGTTATGAGCTGCATCCTGTAGTCTAATTTACCTCTGTTCAGGAGCAGTTATGTCCCTTGATATCTTAATGGTGTGTCTGTGCGTGCAGTAATCGTTCAACGGCAGGCTCAAGGGTGGTACAGGGACTGCTGTTAACGGAGGGAAGCAGTGCTTCTCCGGGTCCTCCCAGCACTTCGGGTTGTTTCTTTTTCGTAGGCAGCCGAAAAGCGTAGAGGCCGGAAGGGTTGTGGTAGTTGATTGTCAATTTTTACTTTTATCAAAATGGAAAGTACCTCTTTACAACTCACATACGTGTAATCGGACTCTATATATTCAATCGGGACAAAGTATATTTAAAATGTGTTTTTAAGCGAAACCCTAGCGATGATTATGGTAAAGTCAAGCAGAAATGCTTTTTGATCAACATTCGTGGAGAGACCCTGAAAGGGCCGCATAGTTGTACTCGATGGAAGGTCATGAACTCTACTTCTTTGTCAACCTTCATGGTGAAAATCAAGCCAATCGAAAACACTGTTACGCAATTTTGGCTAAAAAAACGTGAAGTAGGTCGAGCGATAGACCAATGAGGGCTGCGTTACGAAACCTTTATGGTAACCGCAGGGGACACGCGCTTAGGGTGGGCTGGGACCGATTCTTTGTTTCGCTATCGCCGCAACAGAGGCTTCGAAAACCGATATGGCAACGAAAGACTGTCTGTTTATGTCGTGCTGGTAAGTCCTTAACTCTACCAGAGTAGATCACGCTGAATTGGGCCCAACATGGTTGACCGAATATTTGCTGCAGTGATTAGGAAGACGAAGATACGTTGGACAGTGGCCGATGACTGCGAACATCGGGGTCGATTCGTGTTGTCGCGGTCAATTTTGTTGCTCAGTCAACGGATGATGGCATACCAGTTTAGGCAAAAATGATCTTTGATGCCACAACAACATCCGATACTCGAAATGTGTGGAGCAACGCTTGGCCTAAGGCTACGTTCGTTCCGTTTCGTCTTCTCGGGCTTGCCCTACTTATCTAAAGGACCATCGATTCTGCTTTGGAGCTAGCCTAGACTGGGCCACTGGGTACGTATTTTTTGCCTAAACTGGTATGCCTGCAACCGATTTGAGTGAGCATCAAATTATGACCGCGAATGCCCTGATGAATCAGAAGAGACTGTGGGTCAAATACGTTGCTCAGTCAATTCGTTTGGTGTATACCAGTTGGTTGCTGGATACGACTTAGCCAAGATGAGTCATAACGTTAGTTGCTAATGCAACGGCCAAAACTACAGTTTAAGACCAAAACCAAAAAAAACCACTATCTATCGATTTCTTTGGCAGTATTGGATTGAATTTGAACAGGCATGAATTTGACTGACACGGTCACTATGTTGCACCGTCAAATCGTTGGTAGCGCTAACTGACTTGTGCTACTACTATACTATTACTATCAAAAATATTGTTGGTATTGTGGGATCAGTAAGTTGTATAATTTGCACGGCTCGTCATTGCATGGAGAACCAATTTGACCGCGGACGTCGCGGTCAATTCGTTGTCAGTCAATCGTTGCCGTGCAATTCTGACACTCCTGTGTCAATGTTACTACTATCTATATTCCAGAATATTGTTGGTCATTTTGCCAAATCGTAGTGCAATGAATTTGACACCAGGCAAGAATTTGAACCTGATACTGCGGTCAAATTCGTTGTTCAGTCAATTGGTGCCAGTCAATATCCTGGACACTCTGCTGTACTATGTCCACTACTATATAATACTACCAGAAATATTGTGGTCATTGTGCGGATCAGAAGTGGTCCTACTATTGACGGTCGCCGGTAAAATTCGTTGCTCCAGTCAAATCAATTCGTTGCGTTCAATATCTGACATCTGCTGCTACCACTGTTACTACTATATACTACTACTACTATACTATACTATACAGAACTCTTGTTGGTATAGGCCAAATAGTAGTGGCAATGAATTTGACCAGGCAATGAATTTGAACTGGAGAACGCTTTCTGCACTGCTGCTACTACTGTTACTTACTACTATACTACTACTACTACTACTACTACTACTGCAGAAATATTGTTGGTCATTTTGTGGATCAGAAGTGGTCATAATATTGCACGGCAACGAATTTGATGGACAACGAAATTGACGCGACGGTCGCGGTTTCTAAAATTCGTTTGCTCCAGCAAATACGTTGCGTTGCATATCCTGACACTTGCTGACTATATGTTACTATAACTATCTATCTACTACCAGAATATTGTTGGTCATTGTGCCGGAATCGGAAGTGGTCATATAATGCACGGCAAAACGAATTTGATGGAGCAAACGAATTTGGACCGTGATGGTCGCGGTCAAATTGTTTTTCCAGTCAAATTCGTTGCGTGCAATATTTGACACTATGCTGTACACTGTTACTATACTATACTACTACTATTGAATTTGTTGGTCATTGTGCCAAATCAGTAGTGCAATGAATTTGACAGGCAATGAATTAGACTGGAGAACGAATTTGATTGTCCTACTACAGTTACTACTACTACTACTATATACTACTTATACTATCTATACAGAGATATTGTTGGTCATTTTGGGAAGCAGAAGTGGTTAATATTGCCGGCAAGAATTGACTGGAGAACGAATTTGGACGACGGCGTCGCGGTCAATTCGATGCTCAGTCAAATTCGTTGCGTGCAATATCTGCATCTGCTGCCACAACTGTTATATACTACTACCACTCCTATAATAATACTATATACTCTATATTGTAGGTAGAATATTGTTGGTATTGTGCCAACTCAGTCGTGGCAATGCATTTGCAGATGACATTATGACTGGAGCAAGATTTTGACGCGACAGTGCGGTCAAATCTGTTGCTCCAGTCAAATTCGTTGCGAGCAATATCCTGACCATTGCTGCTTACTCTGTTCCTACTGATATTAGCTACTACTATACTATATATATAGAATCTTGTTGGTCATGTTGCCAGTCAGTAGTGGCATGAATTTGACCAGGCAATGAATTTGACTGATATGCAGTAAGTTGTTGTGCCGTCAGATTCGTTAGCGTTGCAATTATCCTGACGATTGTGCTATACTGTTACTATTACTACTTACATACTACTACTACTACTACTTACTACTACAGAAGTATGTTGGTCATTGTGCGGATCAGGAGTGGTCATAATATTGCACGGCAACGACTTTGATGGAGCAACGAATTTGACCGCGACAGTCGCGGTCAAATTCGTTGCTCAGTCAAAGTTTGCCGTGATATCTGACATCTGCTAGTACTGTTATACACTACTATGTACTACTTATACCACCTCTTCTATTGAGATTATTGTTGGTCATTGTAGCAAATCAGTAGTGCAATGAATTTGACAGGCAAGGAATTTGATGATACTGCCCCGGATCCAATTCGTTGTTCCAGTACAACTTCGTTGCGTGCACTCTCCTGACCAATCTGTGTCTAATTTTACTACTAATACTATACACTATCTTGTACTACTTATACTATACTACTACACTACCATACTACTACCTACTACTATAAGAATATTATTGGTCATTGTGCCACATCAGTAGTGGCAATGAATTTGACAAGCCATGGCATTTGTGATACTGCGGTAAATTCGTTGTTCCAGTCAAAATCTTGCGTGCAATAATCAGTGAATTCAGAGCTATACTGTTATATACTACTACTCCAACTACTCTATACTACTACTACCAGAAATATTGTTTGGTAATTGTGCTGGATCAGAAGTGGGCATATATTTGCACGGCAAGAATTTGACTGGAGCAACGATTTGACCGCGGACGGTTTTTTTTCGCGGTCAAATTCGTTGGCTCAGTCAAATTCGTTGCGTTGCAATATCCTGACACTCTGCTGTCCTTCTGTTCTATATCTACCACTCCACTATACTACTACTTACTCTAGTAGTCGTAGAATATTGTTGGTCATTGTGCAAAACAGTAGTGGGCAATGAATTTGACCAGGCAAGAATTTGACTGGCGCAACGAAATTTGACCGCGACAGTGCGCGCTCAAGTTCGTTGATCCGTCAACATTGTTGCGTGCATTAGTTGACCACTCTTCTGCTACTACTGTTTACTACTAATACTACTGTATACTACTACTACTACTAGAAATTGTTGGTCATTGTGCCAAATAGTTAGTGGCATGAATATTGACAGGCAATGACTTTGATGCTACTCCAGTCCAGTTGTTTTGTTTTGGGGGGGGCCCCCAAAAGGGTCAAAGCGTTGCGTGCAATATCCTTGCACTTTTTTTTTGTGCTACTACAGTTACTATACTATATCATCATCTCCTACTACTACTACAGAAGTAATGTTGATCACTGTGGGATCCAGGAGTGGTCTTATATTGCACGGCAACGAATTGACTGGCGCAACGAATTTGACATGACAGTCGCGTCAAATTCTTTGCTCCAGTCAAAATTCGTTGCGTGAATATCTTGACCACTCCTGCTGTACTACTGTTACTACCACTACTTACTGCTACTATACTATACCTTTTACTAGAATATTGTTGGTCATTGTGCAAATCAGTAGTGGCAATGACTTTGACCAGGCATTGAATTTGATGACACTGCTACGGTCAAATTCGGTTGTTCCAGTCAATTCGTGCCGTGTGGAATACCTGACCCTCCTGCTGCTACTATGTTACTATACTTACTTCCTGTACTACTATTATACTAGGAATATAATTGGTCATTGTGCCAATCATAGTGGCAATGAATTTGACAGGCAATGAATTTTTACTGATACTGCGGTCAATTCGTGTTCCAGTCAAATTCCTGGGTTTGCAATATCCTGCCATTGCTGCTACTATGTTCTACTCTACTATATACTCTTACTACTATACTACTATATTCTACAGAAATTTGTGGGTCATTGGCGGATCAGAGTGGTCATAATATAGCACGGCAACGAATTTGCTGGAGCAACGAATATAAACCGGACGGTTCGCGCGTCAAATTCGTTGCTCAGTCAAAGTTCGTTGCGTGAATATCCTGACCTCGGCTTGTATTACGTATACTTACTACTATCCACTCTACTATACTATACTACTTATCTTTAGTAGATATTGTGGTATTGTGCAAATCGTAGTGGCAAATCTTTGACAGGCAATGAATTTGATGGGTGAGAACAAATTGACCGCGCAGTCGCGGTCAAATTCGGTTGCTCAGTCAAATTCGTTGGCCGTGCATTATCTGACCATCCTGCTGTACTACAGTTCATATATACTATCTACTACTGGAATATGCGTTGGTCATTGTGCCAATCAGTAGTAGCAATGTATTTGACCAGGAATGAATTTGGACTGATACTGGTCCAAATTCGTTGTTTCCAGTCAAATTCGTTGGTGCCTATCTGTCCACTCTGCTGTATACTGTTACTACTCCTACTACCAGAAAAATTGTTGGTATGTGCTGGATAGGAGTGGTCATAATATTGCACGGCAACGAATTTGACAGGCAATGAATTTGGACTGGAGCACTGACATTTGACCGCGACCGTCGCAGGTCACCTTCGATGCTACGGTCAATTGGTGCGTGCAAATTATGACCACTCCCTTCGATCGGCAACTGCCCAACAATATTATTGGTAGTAGTAGTGTAGTAGTAACAGTAGTAGCTGGAGGAGTGGTCAGGCCTATTGCACGGCAACGAATATGATGGAAAACGAATTTGGACCGCAGTATCAGTCAAATTCATATGCCTGGTCATATTCTTGCCATATGGATTGGACACAATGACAAAAATATTTAGTAGATAGTGTAGTAGTAGTAGTAACCGTAGTAGAGAGGACATCGTGGTCCGATATGCCGGCACGAAAATGACTGGAGCAACGAATTTGCCCGGACTGTCTGGGTCAAATTCGTTTGCTCAGTAAATTCGCTGTGCGTCAATATTATGACACTGCTGATCCGGCTCAATGGACCAAACAATTTTTGGTAGTGTAGTAGTAGTAGTAGTGTAGTTGTGTAACAGTAGTAGCAGCAGGAGTGGTCAGGATATGGACGGCAACGAATTTGAAGGCAAGAATTAGACGCCGTTCAGGCACTCATTGCTGGTCAAATTCAATTCCATACTGATTTGGACAATGCAACAATATTTTAGTAGTAGTAGTAGTAGAGGTAGTAGTAGTAGTGTACAGCAGTGCAGCAGGGGTCGTCGGATTATTGCACGGCAACGAATTTGATGGAGCAACGAATTTGACCGCGACTTTCGCGGGTCAAAAGCGTTGCTCAGTCAAATTTCATTGCTGGTCAAAATTCATTGCAAATACGATTTGGACAATGATACCAATTTCTACTAGTAGAGTAGTGTAGTATTATTAGTAGTAGTAACAGAGTAGCCAGAGAGTGGTCAGGGATATTGCCGCAACGCTTTGACTGGAGCAACGCATTTGGACCGTGACCGTCGCGATCAAATTCGTTGCCCAGTCAAATTCGTTGCCATGCAATATTATGAATACCACTTGATCCGGCACAATGCAACACTATTTCTGGTAGTAGGTAGTAGTAGTATAGTAGTAGTGAAACAGTAGTTGCAGAGGAGTGGTAGGTATTGACGGGCAAACGAATTGTCAGGAAACAAACGAATATGACGCAGTATCAGGTCAAATTCATTGCCTGGTTCACATACATTGCCCACTAATGATTTGCACAATTTCGTGTAGTCGCTAGTAGTAGTAGTGATAGTTAGTCGTAACAGTAGTAGCAGCAGTGTGGTAGGATATTGCACGCAACGAATTAGATGGAGCGCGAACGAATTTGGACGCGCGGTGCAGTCAAATTCGTTGCTCCAGTAACCTTCGTTGCAGTCATTGTTTATGCCATCCTGATCCGGCACAATGCCACCAATTATTTTTGTTTAGTAGAATTAGTGTGTAAGTAGTAAACAGTAGTAGCAGCGGGAATGGGCAGGATATTGCACGGCACGAATTTGACTGGAACAACGAATTTGACGCCGTATCGTAAATTCCATAGCTTGTCAAATTCATTGCCCCTACTGATTTGCACAATGACCAACAATTTCTAGTAGTAGTTGCGTGGTAGTAGAAGGAGTCGTAACAGTAGTAGCAGCAGGAGTGGTAGGATATTGCACTGGCAACGGAATATGGATGAGCAACGATTTGACCGGCTGTGCGGTCAAATCGTTTGTTGCTAGCAAATTCTTCCCTGGTCAAAATCATTGCACTATGATTTGGCCAATGAAAAAATATTCTATAGTAGTAGTAGTAGGTGTGGCAGTGTGTCATAACAGTAGTGCCGCGGAGTGGTAGGATATTGCACGGCACGAATTTGGGCCAAGAAATTTGACTTGATATGGGTTCAATTGTTGTTCAGTCAAATTCGTGCTACACGTGCACATCCTGACCACTCTGCTGTACTATGTTACTTATATCCCAGCACAATTGTGGTCATTGTGCTGGATCAGGAGTGGTCTTATATGCACGGAACGAATTTGACCAGGAAATGAATTTGATGGCGCAATGACTTTGAGACCGGACCGTGCGGTCAAATCGTTGCCCAGTCAAATTCGTTGCGATGCAATATTATGACCCCTTGATCCGGCACAATGACCAACACTATTTTTGGTAGTAGTAGTAGTCGTTGTAACAGTAAGTAGAGGAGGAAGTGGTCAGGATATAGCACGGCAACATTTGATGGAACAACGAATTTGGTCGCAGTATCAGTCCAAATTCATTGCTGGTCAAATTATTGCACGACTGATTTGGCACAATGGACCAACAATATTCTAGTAGTAGTAGTGTCGTCGTAGTAACAGATGTTAGAGCCAGGAGTGGTCAGGTCTTGCACAGCAACTATTTGACTGGAGAACGAAATTTTGGACCCGCGATGTCGCGGTCAAATTCGTTGCTCCAGTCAATTCATTGCTGGTTCAAATTTATAGCACTACTGCATTTGGCACAATTGACAAACAATATTTCCTATTAAGTAGTAGTAGTAGTAACAGTATAGCAGCAGGAGTGGTTTGGTGGCTATTGCACGGCAACGAATTTGATGGAGCCAACGAATTTGAGCGACGTGCGGTCAATTCGTTGCTCCAGTCAAATACGTTGCCGTGCAAAAATTATGACTCTCTGATCGGCACAATGCCCACAAATTTCTGGTAGTAGTAGTAGTAGTAGTGGTAGTGTAGAATTACCCGTAGTAGCAGTAGGAGTGGTCAGGATATGACGGCAACGAATTTGTGGTACCACGAATTGACGCAGTATGTGCGGTCAAATTCGTTAGCTCCAGTTCACTCCGTATGCGTGCAATATTATGGACCACTTTGATCCGGCACATGACAAACCTATTTTGGTAGTTGTAGTAGTAGTAGTAGTAGTAGTAACGTAGTAGCAGCAGGAGTGGTCGAATATTGCACGGCACGAATTTGATGGAGTACGAATTTGAGACTCAGTACATTCATTGCCTGGTCAAACTTCAATGCCCAATACTGCCAAACAACTCGAGTAGTAGTAGTGGTTGTCTTAAACTGTGGAGTTTTGCCGTTTCCATTAGCAACTACACGTTATGACGTCATTCTTGGCTAAGGTCGTATCAGCAACCTAAGCTGGTATAAATAGCAACGAATTTGACTGGGGCAACGAATTTGACCGCGACTGTCTCAGGCAGTTTACTCCTGAAGAAATTACAGCCTTTCAGCTCTCAGTGCACGACATGGACAAAGGTTGATGCTGTTTAAATTAATCAAATATAGATCTGTGTGTATGTGGTGTGTGTGTGTGTGTGTGTGTTGTGTGTGTGTTGTGTGTGTGTGATATGTGTCTGTCAGTACAGTAATGTGTCAATCTGACTGTGGTTTTTAGTCAGTCAGTCAGTGTGTGTGTGTGTGTGTGTGTGTGTGTGGGGGTGTGTGTTGGGGGGGGGGGGGGGGGGGGGGGGGGGGGGGGGGGGATAATTACATTATAGTCTTTAAACAATGGTTCATTCAAATTGAACTTTGTAATTTGAGTAACACTTTTTCTGCTTTTTTTTTTTTTTATTAGATGTGTTTTCATTTGTAACTCTGTGTGGGGTGTGTTGTGTGTGTGTGTGTGTGTGTGTGAGGGGTGGTGGGAGATTATTCACTTTATTTTCTGTCCAAATTAGGATGTGCATTTTGTAATTGATGATATTTTTTGTCTCAATATCTTTTTTTTGATAATGGGAAGAGTTATTCTTTGTAACTGTGTGTGTGTGGTGTGTGTGTGTTGTGTGTGGTGTGTGTGTGAGGGGGTGGTGGAGATTATTCACTTTATTGTCTGTCCGGTTTTGGGGTGTTTCATTTTGTAATTGATGATTTTTTTTTGTCTCAAAATCTTTTTTTTTTTGGGTAATGTAAGAGTTACTCCCCAATATCTTTTCTTTTTGATAATGGTAAGAGTTATTCTTTGTAACTCTGTTGTGTGTGTGTGTGTGTGTGTGTGTGTGTGTGTGTGTGTGTGTGTGTTTTGATTCCCAATTTTAAGTTTTTTAAATCATAATAAATTTAAGCATATGAATATAATACTGAGTATATGATTAAGCATAATAAATGCATATCATGTTGCAGGTGCTAAAGAATGTACATCCTTGGGTTCTCAGTTCATGCATGAGAAAGGACCAAAAACCGTGCTCCAAATGGAAAGGCAGCATGACAGGGAACGAGTGAGGTCCACCTAATTGCTGTCCCGCACTGATGCAAAGATGCTTTTTTGTTCTTTCTTGGTAACCCAAAAAAAGTTTGGGTATACGAGTCCCGATTTTGTTTGGCCTGCCATTATTTTTTTCAAAATTATGTGTTAACTGTAAAATCCAAAACTATTGCAGCACTACTCACATTTTATGGTAAAATTTTGAACTAATTGAAAAGAATGTAAATTGATTGTGAGCACACACACACACACACACACACACACACCACACTTTCTGGCAGATGAGAGTACAAAAATTAACCCTTTTCAGTACAAATTACTTTTACATAACAAAAAAATTACAAATGATTTATTTTTATATTGTTATTATTTTTTATTATTATTATTATCATGATCATGATCATGATCATCATCTCATTCTTATTATTAGTGTTGTATGTGTGAGAAGGATTTATTTTAATGACTTGTTTATGACTGTTTCAGAATTAGTCAGAACCTTCTAACACGCCTAAGCAAGCACTACCAGACCGAGGGCTTGGTGCAACCAACAAAAAGAAGTGGGGGGCGCAAAAAACACACCAGAAGTCTCCAGTTTGAGGAACACTGAAGCTGTGAAGCAGTTTTTTTCTGCAATTACGCAGAAGACCATGCTGTCAGCCTTCCCGGCCGAGTTCCGGATTCAAGCGGGAGGATATTCGCTTGCTGCCTTCAGGTGTCCCCAAGAGCGGCATCTCACAGATTGTATGCTGATCATGCCACTCGGGCAGGACTGGGGGAGTTGTCAGTGCCCCACCTTTCGTCAACTGTGGCTCGAGTTGTGTCCATTCATTGTTGTGGCAAAACCCATGACTGACTGTGTGGAGATGCCAGCAGAACAATGCTCGTATTTTCCGAGGCGTTTTTTAAACGACCCAGGAAAAACATGAATTGCTTCTGGAGCAGCAACGCCATCTGAGCCAGGTGGACAGTGAGCGCCATTTGTACCGCCAGATGACACAGGAGGCAAAAGCGACAGTTCAGGAACAAGGCCTGCAGCACCTTCAGCCTACTGCTGCAAACACCGGGGAGTATACTATGCACTATTTTCCTTCGACTTTGCCACAGCAGGTGCATTTTCCCCAAGCTGGCAGCACAACCTGGACCAATTTATTTCTTAACCCCCGGAAATGGGGCATTTTTGGTGTGTGCTGTGAAGGCTTCCCACAGCAGGTCAACTACCTAATTGATGAGGCAGTGAGCACCAGCAAGGGCAGCAATGCTGGACATCATTAGTTACTCACCATTCTTTGAAAACTATGGCATGGGAGAGAAAAAAAGTGGCTCTGCATTGTGACAACTGTTCAGCAAAACAAAAACAAGTATGTGGGGAGGTCAAGGGTAGAGGGGGACGTCATCCTCCATCACCCAAGACCGGGGTGGATTTTTTGACTTTTGTTTATTCGAACCAATCAAAACCAGCCAACCAACCTTCCAAGCCAGCCAAGCCAGCCTAGCAAACCAAGCCAACCTCAGGACAGGGTGTTGACACACCCGTTCATCTGTCCCGGCCCGGCCACCTCTCTGGTGTGGAACAGGCATTTCTCTTTGTCTTGGTGCTGTACCAGCCTGAGACCGGTCTTCCCTTATCAAACGCACCGGAAAGCCCTCTGCTAGCCGTGACGAGCAGTGGGGAAGAGATCGCGTTCTGGCGGGATCCCGGTATTATTGCCCCCAGTTTACACCAACTGCTAATATCCAGAATATAGGCCCTGAGCTTCAGTAATAACAGTATTAATCACGCTTTGTCATTACCAAAATAAATGTCCATTAATGTCTGGTAATTTGTGCACATTCCCAAACAGAGATTATGCCAAGTAGACTGATTATATCCACAAACCAACCATTGTATTCCTACTCATCCATTGGAATTCTAAAGATAATTCTGGAACCAAGCAAATTTCCCTATGCACTTGCACTACCCTAATCAACTCTACTACAAAACTCAGAATTCACTGAAATCCCTATGCACGAAACACCCACTTAGCTCAACTACATACAAAAGAAAAACATTTGCAGAAGTAAACTTTGTCCGGTCACAATCTCCCCTGCTGACAGTTATGGTCCCATAATTTTGGGCCTATAGTATAGCATGCCGTTTGCACACAAAATACCATTAAAAAAAAATCCTTGGCGACAATATAACCCTAAAACAGGTCAATTGCCCAAGAAAAATTACCACCAACAGTGTGGACAGCACAAACCGACAAGGAGAATTCCGTTTAGAATTCAACACACAAAAAAAACGATCAGAAACATAGCAAAATCAACCAGCCGAGGGTTTCCCATCAAAAGATCAATATACCACAAAAAAAAATCGCAGTCAACCGACCAAAGAAGGGAGGCGCGTTTAAAAACCAATGGCCTGGGCTTACACACAAAACACTCGGGGGACTTAAAGTCCCAAATCCCCTTTTTTCTGTCGCCTCCAAACTGAGCTCGCATTCATGGGAATCGAAGTTCCCCTTTTTCCAACAAGAGTCCATGTTTCATTGTACCCCTAAAATGGTCATTTTTCAGATTTTCCCTTTTAAAGTAAATCTGAAAATGATCTTTCCCAAAAGGCATTCAGGGGCATATGCCTTTTAGTCAATACTGTCTTGCTCAGCATTGTCAATCTTTTGTTAATACGGGTAAGAACTTTTTCTTTAAAAAAAAAAGTAGTGCTTCTTTACCCATTGTCCACATTAATAAGATGAACAACTTTTCTTCACAAAACCTTCAAAACGAAATTCAATGTTCAACAAACATCTGCAGCAATACACGCAAATGAACTGCCTTCAGCCACGTTGGAAG
Source organism: Conus ventricosus (assembly GCA_018398815.1). NCBI lineage: Eukaryota > Metazoa > Mollusca > Gastropoda > Neogastropoda > Conidae > Conus > Conus ventricosus. The sequence continues at coordinate 70,064,922 of CM031615.1, forward strand.
CATTATCAACCAACCCAAAAAAAAACCTTTCCCAACAAAAAAGTGCCCAAATTGGCTGAATATATTCATATGCCCTGTCAAAAAAAAGAACCCCAAAAAAAAGAAACAAAAGATTCCAAAGATGGAGGAGGTGCATGCCTATCCTAGCATGCCTATCCAACATGCTACATTCACTTCCACTTCCAGCGTGGGGGAACCCCCCTTGTTTGAGCGGGCAAAACTGCGGACAGTCATCCGCCCCGTCTGTCAGTGGTGCTGATCAGGGGACTGGGGGGCAGCAGGTGGGATAGGAGGGGTTTCAGGGGGGTTCCTGGCTCCCTTTGTCAGTGGGCCATGGGACAAGTGCCACTCCGATGTTTGGTCACTGCTGGAGGGGCTCAGAGCGACTCTCAGATCCATCCTTCCAAGAGGGTCCACAACAGAGGAGAAACTTACAAAATTCATGCCTGGCCTTCCTCCTAGAAGCATGGATGTGGAGTTGCCCCCCCTGCTTTTCTGTGAGCCCCTCTCAGACACTCCCCATGTCTCCTCCAACCACTGGGTTGGGGATGACTGCCTTCCACGCCCCTCGTGGGGGAGGTTGAGTGCGCGCTTCGCCAGCCAACAGCAACACCACTTTGACTGAGGCAAAACCACGCATCATACTGTGTCGGGACATTGTTGCAAAGATCTCTTAATGCCTAATTTAAAAAAGTGAGTCACGTAAAATCAACGACCACACAGTTTGACAAACTACGTTACACACAACAAAGTTCATGCTATTGTTGACAACAAGGAAGCATTAGAATACACACAAAAAATGTACAAAGATTTACAAAAAATACATTTGTTATCCCAGGTACCGGTCACCAAATTACTCCGCACAGCAGACTTCAATCAGCCGAAAAAAATTACACGTGTCTGCCTAATTGGCTGAAGTGAAGAGAAATAGTGTTTCCACAAAAATACCTTTTGCAACCAGCGCACATTCTGAGTTTCAAAAAACAAAGAAACTCCCTGCTGCTTATACAAACAAAACAACACCGTACTACTCTGTTATAGCTCCATCAAAAGCAGCGAACATAGCGCTAATGAATTCACCCTATTTGCACATTTACCATGCCAAACGCTCTGCAGCGAGTCCCTTTCCTTCATAGTGCAAATTCATCCTCTTTCAAACACAAAAAAAAAAGTCTACCGCGACATGGGCCCACATTATGTCCAGCAGAATGTCAAAAGCAAAGGACTTCTATCAAGGATAAAACACGATTTGTTTCAACCACAGTGAAAAAAAATCTTCCTCACACATAAAAACACAAATCATTAAAACTCATTTCGTCAAAAAAAGGAAACTTTACTGAGAAAAAAACTCTCATGAACCATGGCAGTCATTACCAGACTAGCAAAAGAGCGATCAGCCCCGGGCTCTTACGTTTATGTAGAAACGTTCTCACACCTTTGTTCTGCCTTGCAGACCTGTGGAGAGACTTCTTGGGGCGTGGGAAAGTGATGAAAAAAATCTCCTGATTTCCACCCTAGTCTCCTCTCTTACCATCCAAACCATCCCATGGTTTTTTGGTGTAAGGGCCACCTAGCCACAACTTAATTCACCCCCTTTCCAGAAAGGTTTTTAAACCTTCCTATCACCACCTAGTACCTGGTTTTCCATATCACCATTTATCTCCACCCCGGAGATCCACATGGACTGTTATGCCAGTCTTGTACAAAGGCAGGTTTTTGGGAAATGCTCCCCCCCCTTTGTCAAGAGCATCTTCAATCGCTTTGGCTTGTCCTCCAGCCATTTTCCAAGGTGCTAACTTCTAGACACCTTCATATTCCTACATTAAAAACTGGATCATCAAAAACTTAATCCCGTCAAAAAGAAAACTGACAAAAAACAACAACATAATTCAATTTTCATGACTCGTAGTGAGCGACTGGGGACAAAAAATTACGGATACTCACACTGTACTGAGAGTCCAGTCAGTTCACTCTGACTTCGTTCAGTGCAGAAATTTGTGGAAGAGGTTTGGAAAAAGATAGATAAAAGACATGGTAACAGAAAGGACAGTAGACGACAGTACAGCAAAAGGGAAAAACAGAGTTACTGAGAGCGATAGGAAAAGGGGACATTACTAGCAAAGAATGTCCAAAGGAGGGGGAAAAGATTTGTACAAAAGACCCTGGCATCCCCACGGGGAAAAAATTCTGCCTACAAGCTACTGCAGTCACACCAAAACAACAAAAATCATCTAATTATGAACAGTCAGTGACTACAGTCCATATCAAACTGGCAAAAAATCCTGCGCAGGGTGAGGTCTCCTTTCCCTCGACCTGTAAGGGAAACACGTCCCACCCCCAACTACAGCCCTCACCGACCGTGAGGCACTCATCCTTCAGCTGATCAACGGGGTCATATCAGGGTGGTCCCTTCCTCAAAAAAAGAAACAAACATATCAATTCACAACAATAGATACATCATTTGATCACTGTGCCATGACAGTTTCCCATCATGCTGAAATCAGCTACAGGGTCAGCTTCCTTCGCAAAACAATGATCTGGCCTGCCATCTCCACCGCACCATAGGATAAATTTAAAAATTTCAATAAAAAATAAAAACCTTCCCTTTCTGTGGCTTCACATCCAAGGGCCTGATCCCGGTCCTGAGGTTTTGGGACTCGTTCATCCTGCTCGCAGCGCCATTTTTGGAGAGGTCAAGGGTAGAGGGGGGGGGCGCATCCGTCCATCACCCAAACCGTGTGGATGTTTGACTTTTCGTTTATTCGAACCAATCAAAACCAGCCAAACCCAAACCCTTTCCCAAACCAGCCAAGCCAGCCCAGCAAACCAAGCCAACCTCAGGACAAAGGGGGTTGACACACCGTTCATCTGTCCCGGCCACCTCTCTGGTGTGGAACAGGCATTTCTCTTTGTCTTTGGGGCTTTACCAGCCTGAGACCGGTCTTCCCTTATCAAACGCACCGGCAAAACCTCTGCTAGCCGTGACAGCCCGTGGGGAAGAGATCGCGTTCTGGCGGGATGCGGTATAAATTTCCCCCAGTTTACACCAACGCTAATAGCAGCAGAATATAGGCCCTAGCTTCAGTAAAAAACAGTAATTAATCACCGCTTTGTCATTACCATTGAATAAATGTCCATTAATGTCTGGTAATTTGTGCACATTCCAAACAGAGATTATGCCAAGTAGACTGATTATATCCACAAACCCAACCATTGTATTCCTACTCATCCATTGGAATTCTAAAGATAATTCTGGAACCAAGCTAATCCCTATGACTTGCACTACCCTAATCAACTTTTACTACAGAAACTCAGAATTCACTGAAATCCCTATGCACGTACACACCCTTAGCTCCCAACTACAACAAAAGAATAAACATTTGCAGAAGTAAACTTCTTCCGGTCACAAGTATATCTTGTGGTACATGGCATGGCGTGTTCAGAGGGGCCTTCACTCTGAAATAACCTTGAATTTTATGCCTCCTGGCCACACGAAATTTTCTCCTGATTGGTGCTTTGGCCTCTTGAAACGGTGTTTCAAGAGACAGGATGATATCTCCTATTTGGATGACCTTGCCCGGACAGTTGAGTTGAGCACACCAATCTCCAGGGTAAATATACCTCAGTTTGTTGGCCGGGAGGATGGAACTGTGACTGTTCCAACCTACAACTGGCAGGAGTACCTGACACCAGTCAACAGACAGCTGAAAAAATATCAAGCCTGTAGGACACTAGCAGATTATGCAGCACTTGGTCCCATGCCTGCTGTGATGCCACCACCTCTTCTGAGTGATGCTCGCAAGCAGTATCTTTCAGCACATTCGGCAATATGTTCGAGAGGATGTCAGACATCGTGTGTGCCCGGACCCTGGTCAACATCATGACGGCAATGTGTAACAGTGTGCAGATGTGGTATCTTGACTGCTGTTCCTTTTTCTTCCAAAATCACTTCTTTTGTGTACAAAACTGCTGGTTGCAGTTTGAAAAAAAAAGGAAATCTTATACAAGTTGCTGTGAACATTTCAAAGAGGATTTGTGTCAGCAAGTGTCTTTCATTCAAAGTGTTTGCATTGGATTACTTTGGACAAGTTTGCTGCTTGGTATGTAGATTTTTTTTTCATTTAAAACTATTTTTTTCCATTAATATATAACAGCATGGCATGACTGATACAAGATTTAATAGTTTAGAAATAACTTTGATTGAAATATGCAGCTGACCTGTGTATGTATGCAGATCAATTCAAGGCAGTATTCTCAGTCACTTATTTTTCTCTCACGGCTTGCTTTTTGCGTCAGAAAAAGGGCTATATAAAAACTTAGATAACAAGACAACTACAACATATTTTCACACCAATTTTTGTGTGCTATTGTGGAATGATGTGTTTTACCATGTACAAAATTTGGTAAAGATTGGTGAAGTAGAAATACCTGTTGCTAAGGTAAAACTTCACTGAAGTGGTGACAATTTTCAAACTTGATTTTCTCAAAATGGCCGTTTGCTATGTTACACACTTCAAACACCCATAACTTCCTTATTTTTAGGAGTAGAATGATAAATTTCATATGAAAAGAAAGGTAATAATCTGGACATTTTGAAAATTACAATATCCTAAAATCTGTTAATTTCACCTTAAGACTCATTTTGTGAAAACAGGTCACATTTTGTTTCTGAAGGAAATAACAACAACAACCCCCCCCCCCCCCCCCCCCCCCCCCCTCCACATCCGCCTCTCCCTTTCAAAGTGTTTAAAATCCTTTTGCTCGGTATCAATTTATCAATGTACTCATCCATCCCCCCTACCCCAACTCTGACATGAAAGTCCCTCCAAAAGTGTGGAGGAAATCAAGCAAGGGCTTTTCATTTCAAAGATCAGACGTGGCTGTTCATCTCCTTTTGTGAGAACTCCATTTCCCGACATTTTTCATGAGTCAGGTACAACACTATTTTTTCTTTTACTAGGCACTTGTATAATTCGTGGGAACCAAAACATGCACGGCCATTTTTTTTTCAGTTGACACTTTATTGTAATGATTTTTCAATTATCAAAGAAGCAGCTCGGTCTTTTAACCGTAAAGTTGATTCATATGGACATGATGTTGATCCTATTCATACTGTTTAGTTATTTTTCTATTCTCTTAATGGCATACTGCAAGTTGCTGGTGGATTTTGTGTTTTCCGTTTTGTTCCTTTTGAATTATTGTTGTTGTTGTTGATGTTGTTATTGCGGTTATCATTATTACTTTTTTGTGTGAAACATCACAATGGTGAAAAAAAAAAGATTGATTTACTTCGAGATTTCTCATTGGTTTTTGTTCCTGTACGTTTCTCGGCTTAAAAAGTAAGGTTCATCATTGGTGGGATTTTTCTGCACAAGATACCACTAAGGTAACTACATTTCACCAGTGGGTGGAATGTTTGCACATGACACAAGTGGACATGTTTTCGGGTTGGGGGGGGGGTTATTTTTGTCCCCACCCTATATCGGCAGTCTCACTTGCACACGTTGTCTTCCTCTTTTAAGGATGAATTGTGTACACAAGGTTTTTGGTTGTGTTTTTTAATCTATGTGTTCACACATGGAACGTCACATTAAAGAGTTATCCAAATGACCTGGATCTGGCTGGAGCTTGTACAGATGTTAACTTCGAAGGGGAATCATCTCAAATCTGGCCGTCATGAATGGGAATTGACCCAGAATTCTTAAATCAAAGGACCGAGACTTTGCCCACTGGACCAAGCAGGCCCTGCATTTTTTCCAGCGATTTTTTTTTTTAACACTTCATATTTGGCTCTGTCAGTTGGTATTGGTGGTGAAATGGTTTGCGACGCTATACAGCATGGTTTGTGTGAAGTGACCCTGTATTTATCCATTATCTCTGAAAGGCACTCTTCGTCTGTGTTCATGCATGTTCTGCAGGACCCACAGTGGGTGCCAGACATTAAGCTAGATGTTTTGTCATTTTACTTGTTCTACTTCCTTTTTTCTTTCGAAAAGTTCAATGAGGTGACAACTCTGATGTGACCCTTGCTGTCGGCTGATCTATAAGCAACATGAGTTGAACTGTTTCCAGTGCTTCAAGCAATTAATTAAACGGTTTTTTTTTTGTTTTTTTGATGGACTTGCTGTACACATTGTTGCTGGAGGATTTTTGTTTTTGTTCATTTGTTTTGGGGGTGGGTGGGGATATGTGTGTGTGTGTGTGTGTGTGTGTGTGTGTGTGTGTGTTCTTCTTTTTTTTTTTTTTTAGGAAACGAGTGCAATTTTGACTTTGTGAGCGAGGCTTTTGTTTTGTTTGTTTTTACTTTTCACTTTTATTTTCGATCAGTCTGTGTTGTTTTTATCAATGTAGATTGGGGAGGCGGGTTCAAGGCCAATGTTAAAGTAATACAATCTCAACCTTTTCTTTTTCTTGATCTGAGTGCATATCACTAACTCAATGGGCAAAAGAAATTTCCTTACCATTATCACAGTTTGTGCACCGCAAAGTTCAGCTCTCCTTCAAGCGTAATGGTCTCAAACAAACGACCAGTGACTTACCAACAAATACTGCAAGGTACCATTCTTATTCTAATTCATATAAGAGACAGTTGAGACACCCATGGTCAAATGGTCAGTGCGTTTTTCTGTGGAGCCGGTGGACACGAGTTCAAACCATTCGCGAGGTTGTATTTTGGGGGGCTGAAAATCCTCCCTGTCCATCTACCAGTAAAATGGGTACGTAATTCAATTCAGGGAAGGTTAAAGGCTGCAGAAGGTGAGAGATGAACTCAACTTTCATCATGCCATGCCTTAGACATGGTAAATCTCAAACAGCTCACTGGATCCACAACCAATAGGCTATGGGAACTTTAACCATAACTTTACAGACAGTTATTAACATATTTTCAACAAAATTACATGTGCATTTCTTGAGTCAACATTTAAGAAAATGTTTAGGTGCGCTTGGATTTGAATGACAGCGTTTTATTAAATGTGTAATGGGTTAATGTAATTAAAAGTGTAATGTATCCACTGAACAAACTGATATATTTCCATGTCCCTGACAATCTGATCTGTCAGCCCACTCTGTTACAGTGACGTTACAGCCCCTCACCAACGAATATCCTGGTCAGCAGCACTAACTGGTTTATCATCTTCCGTCAGAGGTGACTATCTTCTACTGCTGACGACTGCGAACATAAATCGCACTATTTTGTTTTCATGCATTTCTTGCCTTTGAGGAAAGTCTGCAACTTTTTGTGTTTGAAAAAAATACCTGTTGATAAAGAAGATAAAATGGAAGTATGCAGAAATGCTGTTTTGTTTTTCACTGCCCATTTTGGTTCTGTGGTTATTAATAGGAATGATAGACTGGAAGTTGCAGATTTAAACTCCATAACCTGGTATGGGATGTTCAGCCTTGGCCAATTCTTAATCAGTGTTGTGTGCACTACAGCTGAAATGAAAAGACGGACCACATCTTTGTTTTGGAACCGTTATATGGCTGCACAGCCAAACCCAACCCTATAGGCATTTGTATTTCCCCACTCTTATTTCCATTGGGATACATTAAAAGCAAGCACAAATCATAGCCTTGATTTGGGATCTGAGACCAACCAGGAACTCTGTTGTGTCATAGTAATCAACCTCAAACATAGAACCAACTTTGTGGCCCTTTATGCACTTCATTGGGTGGCTTCGAGTTCTGTCTCCCCCCTCCACACCCATGTCTGCGGAGATTTCCTGTGAGAGTCTGAAGTGTCATCTGCCTCATGGAAACAGCTAAAGAAGTCATCTCATTGGCTGCAAACTCCCGACTGGTCCCCCCATTAGGCAGTTACTGTCACCAATCAGGGCAGGGATGCACGACAGTTTTCTGCACAGGTCAGCTAGGACCAGATACTGCTGAATACCATCCAAGAGGTCCAGCACCTCACCACAACCCCGTGCTTTTCTTTATCAACTGCTGGCCGTGGGGGCAGAAACAGGCCGAGCTGGAGTGTGGCTGTGTATGCAGTGGGAATGAGTGGCATGAGAATGTGGGTGCCCTGAAAGGGAGGAGGAACAAAAAGGTTGGGAAAATCAAGGCATTCAAACAGGAAAAAAAGAAAAGAAAAGAAAATAGCAACCATACTATAACTTTCACACACTGACGAACACGATGACTTTGTGGTTTTCCAATAATTCATTTCAGAAAAAAAAAGAAAAACATACGACACATAAAATTATGCACATACTTTTCTTTTTTCACACACACACACACACACTCACTCACTCATACATGCATGTACACACACACTCATACATACATGCACAGACACATACACATGTACTCATGAATGTTTATACACAAAACACAGACTCTGCAGAATCATGATCTACCTTTCCAAAAACCCTAGCACTGAAAAAAAAATCACAGAAATGGGTGCCCTCAACATGAAAAAAGAAAAAAGAAAAAAAAAGAGGTTTCTACTCTGAAATTACTGTAGCTGGTATTCTCGTAAATTAAACCAATAGAGCATTAAGAGTGAATTCTGTTGAAATTGGAGACTATTTCCCCACAACTCTAAAAAAAAAATCCTTAACGCTGGAGTTCTAAATGGGAGTCTTCTCCCTTTCACTGACAGTGGCTCTGGAGTGCAGCACCAGCTGACTGTTCAGTCATCCTCATAACTACCACTTCCTCAGCGATTCTGTTAACAAAGAAATAACTACCACTTCCTCAGCGATTCTGTTAACAAAGAAATAACTACCACTTCCTCAGCGATTCTGTTAACAAAGAAATAACTACCACTTCCTCAGCGATTCTGTTAACAAAGAAAAATGCCCATATTTTCACAAATTTCCTATTTCTTCCATGACAAACTGCAAAGCAGTCTCGCAGTAATGTAACATCAGGGCACAGGTAAGGTGTGCCACACACCTGCGCTGAGAGGGTTTACTGGCAGACACATTAGTGTGGACTCATGGAACATTTTCCAGAAAATTATGAATCTTTTCATGGGAGGTACTCAATAGGTTTAGGAGCTTTCACATATACTTTTAAACAATTAATTTCTGAGAAAAAAGAAAGTTAAGATTAAAAAAAACAAAAACACCTGTGCTGTAGGCCTGCAAACACCTCTCCCATCATGAACAAGAAAAAAAGACCTAGGAGAGCGAGGTACAGTCCATATAATACACAGTCGCTGAACCATCTTGAAGGTTTGTCTGAACTGGCGCCACATCATTTCTGGCACATCTGCATGTAGCCCTTTCCTCCTCCTAAGCTAGAGAGGGAAGAACAGGGACTTCTGGCTTGTACGTCCACTGGGTAGACTCGCTTGTACAGGTACATCAGCACCACGTCCTGGGACTTGGGCTGCCCGTTAAACTGGCATTTCATGTGCCCATGAGTTCCTGCAAAGACCGCATAGATGTTCCTTCATCCACAGAATACAGTCTGTGTCCACCCACAGTCTAGGTCATGTCAGTTCTGAAAAAAGGTCTGTCCAGAGAAAGGCTTGTGTCTATGTTGAGAAAAGTTTGTCTGTGCAGAGAAAAGTTTGTGTGTGTCCAGAGAAAAGTTTTGTCCATCAAGGGAAAATTTTATGCATGCCAAGAGAGAGACTTATCCGTCTAGAGAAAAACTTGTGTCTGTTGAGAGAAAAGTTTGTCTGTCCATAGAAAATTTTGTCTCCGTCCAGAGAAAAGTTTGTGTCTGTCCAGAGAAAAGTTTGTGTCTGTCCAGAGAAAAGCCTGTGTCTATCCAGAAAAAATCTCGTGTCTGTTCATAGAAAAGTTTATGTCTATCCAGAAAGAAATGTTGTGTCTATCCAGAGAAAAGTTTTTCTATCCAGAGAAAAGTTTGTGTGCATCCATAGAAAAGTTTGTCTGTTCAAAGAAAAGTTTGTGTCTGTCCAGAGAAAAGTCTGTCTGTCCAGCAAAAAGTTTGTGTCTGTCCAGTGAAACGTTTTGTCTGTCCTGAGAAAAGTTAACCTATCCAGAGAAAAGTCTGTCCAGAGAAACATGTATCCAGAGAAAAGCTTTGTGTCTGTCCAGTTAAAAGTGTGTTTGTCAGGAGAAAAATCTGTTTCTGTCCCATTAAAAGCTTTGTGACTGTCCAGTTAAAAGTGTGTTTGTCAGGAGAAAAATCTGTTTCTGTCCCATTAAAAGCTTTGTGTCTGTCCAGAGAAAAAAATGTGTCTGTCCAGAGAAAAGTTTGTTTGTCAAGAGAAAAGTTTGCGTCTGTCCAGAGCAAAGTTTAGGTACCCATACAAAATTTGTGTATTTCCACAGAAAAGTTTGTACCTGTCCACAGAAAAGTTTGTGTCCATTCATAGCAAAGTTTGTGTCTGTTCGTAGAAAACAAACTGTGGAAACAAGCTTGTGTTTAACCAGAGAAAAAAAAATTGTATTCAGGGTATTTGTCCATAGTACAGAAGTCTGCATTTGTCAAAGAAAAGAACTTAAAGTACTTTGTGTCTGCCAAAAGTTCAGTTTGTGTCTGTGCAGAGAAAACAACTTTGAGTTAGTTCTTCACAGAACACATTTGTATTTATCCAAAAAAAAGGTCTGTGCAGAGAAAAAAAAACTTGCGTTTGTCCAGAGAAAGCAAGCTGTCTAGAAAAAAAAAGTCTTCATCTCAAAGAATTAAATTGTGTACCCATAAGAAATTAAATCTGTATAGATAAAAAAAAAAAGTTTGTCTGGCAACAGACACCAAATCAAAACGGACTTGTGTGTGTCACAGTAAAAACCTAAAGGTTTGACAGATACCAATCATCCTCTTTATTTCCATATAATGCAATTAACATATTGCAAAAAAATGATATAAGCCACCTTCTTTGATTACAATTAAAAATAATAAAATGATGAAAGTAAACCTTTCTGTAAACCTTTCTGTCAATCAAAATGAGAAAATTGTTTTGGGGAACTGAAGAAAATTACCCAAATCAGGAAGGGCACTCACCAAGAGGGTCCAAGATGCGGCCATGTCTTCCCATTTTGGTTCGCAGTTCTATTGGTTTGAACCAACTGATGTCCTCTGTAACATTTAAACATACATGTTCAACTTCCTTTGCAAAGAGAGAGAGAGAGAGAGAAGAGAGAGTGCGTGAGTGTGTGTGTGTGTGTGTTGTGTGTGTGTGCGTGTGTGTGTATTTGTGTGCGTGTGTGCGTGCGTGTGCGTGTGTGTGTGTGTGTGTGTGAATGCATATTGCCCTGTGTTGTAGTTACTAAAGTGTCCTCCTTTCATCAACGAATTCACAGAATGGACGGACATTTAACTGAAAGAGAAAAACTGATCAAGTATTCCGGACAAATCTCACTGAACAGATGTTTGTCTTCTGATCTCAGAATTTAGACAACACACACAAAAGGTTACACTCTTCCCATTTTTACCACTGCTTCATATATCAATGCTACAGCTGTGTGTGTGAGTATGTGTGTGTGATTGTGCTTGTATGCTAGTGCATGTGTGCATGTGTGTGTGCGTGGGTGAGTGTGCATGTGGTTTTGTAAGGGTTGTTATCACTCTGGACCCTATACAAGCAGTGAATACAAATTATGGCACTTTGTGACCCATTTCCTGTTCACAGACACACAGTATGCTGTGACCTGACAACCAGATGGATTCTGTATGTGTGGGAGTGTGTGTTTTCTTGTGTGTGTGTGTGTGTGTGTGTGTGTGTGTGCATGTGTGTGTGTGTGTGTGTGTGTGTGTATGTGTGTGCGCGCATGTATGGTGTGTGTCTGCGTGTGTGCGCGCATGTGTGTGTGCATTCTAACAGATTCGTTCCAGTAAAAAAAAATTAAAAAAGGGGTGGGGGTGGGGGAGATAGTGATTGTTTTGTTATTGCAAACAGGATTATCCCCTCACAGTTAACGGGTCAAGCAAATAGATCCAGAGAGTCAGACCGTACACTGAATAAGGCAAAAAAAAAGGCTGCACTCCCCCTGAAGATAAATCATGCACAGATTGTACTATGAACAAATCAGGAGATGAACTTCATTTCATCAAGGAATGTCCAAAATTCCAAGACATTCTTCAACCGATTCACAGGAAAACCAGATCTGTTTTGATTTTTGGTCATATTTTTTTCACATAAAATGAACAAAGTTTTTCTTTCTCAATTCAGCTGAGCACAGAAAGAGCACCTACATCACTTTTTTCTGTATAGTTGAGTTCTTTAGAGTGAGGTGCTTACTTCTTGTGTTTTCAGTCTGTCAAACGCGTTCACTACTTCTTGTGTTTTCAGTCTGTCAAACGCGTTCACTACTTCTTGTGTTTTCAGTCTGTCAAAACGTGTTCACCACCCTGCATCCTCTGTGACCCAAACATGGGTTGAAGGCGAACAAAACTTGAAGCTTCAGTGTCTGTACTAATCACTCCACATTTGTGCATGCACAGCGGCAGCTATATGCTTCTAACTCGGTCCATGATACAATCAATGTCTGATGGTCTCCAATGCCCCCTCGCATCTCAAGAATACCTGCATGAAGTACTTGTTTTGAGATGTTCCTCCCAGTGTGTACCACAAGCAAAAGCTTCACAAATTGCTTTGCTAATGCATCGGCTAATAAAAAACAAAAGATCAAAAAAAGAACACAAATCTGATTCCTAAAACAACTCCCCCAAGCCCCCTTCAAATCTGAATCCTAATGAAAACCTGCCCCGTTCCCTCTCCACCCACCCTCTCATCCCTCACGCACTGACCTCGTTGAAGAACATGAAGCGGACCACTGTTTTCCTCTTGCCCATCTTCAGAATGTGTCCGCTCAGGATGACCCTCTTCAGGATGATGCGGTCAGGGTCCACAGAGTGAAGAGAGCCAGTGCCCAGCAGGTGCTCCTCACCTGCATCACAAGTCATGGGATCCAGTCACCGCAACACCTCAAAGCAAACCGTTGTTTTCACGTAGGCACTTCTTTCTTTTTTTTTCCCCCAAGTTTTAAGAATAACTCATAGTGAGACGGAGTCCGCCAAAAACAGACAAACACGTTACAAGACACAAAACACGATGCGTTTTGACCTCTTAGTCTTCTTCAGGCAAGAGGTAAACAACATTCAGGACAATCAAAACGAAGAACGCGCAATCACTTATCTTCTACATTCTGAACAAGATCGGCATTCAAAATTTGTGTCAATTTCCACGTGCTGTCACCTCACTTTCTTGATCAAGGTTAGAGACTTGGTATGCATGTTTTTATGAACCAGATACATTCCATTTGCTGTATGTCATGAAATATTGAACAAACTGATATCGTCTAATGATATAAGCTCTGATATCTTATACAAATACTGGTACAATTATGCATCTTCTTTATTTCTTCTCTTGGACTGCCTTTACCACTGTTAGATTTCAGGTTTACCATCCACGTTCACCACAGGTAAGAGAGAGAGAGAGATATAATGTTGCTTATAGCCCAGTCGACCGCAAACGGCCATATCAGGGCTGTTACCATGTTCAACTCACAAGTCATTAAAAAAACCCACAAAAAAAAACAATTATTCACCACAGATGAACATACCGATGCAATTTTGTACTTCCCTTTATATTTGTTATTTTGGACTGCCTTTACCACAGTTAGATTCAGGCTTAAATGTCCAAAGTAAGCACAGGTGAACAGCAGACAGGGATACCCATCCCGAAACAGTGAGGGAGGGGGACATATCTCACACCACATGATACCATCAGAATGGCAACACACTGAGATGACAGAGAGAATGGCGTTTTTTTTTATGCTGTGTGTCATCAGGATTCAAACTTTACAACATCTGACCACAAACTCAGCGTCCGACCACCGTGCCGACCAGGTACACGCTGCTGCTGTTCAGCACTTGCGATTACCGGTCCTGCATTCTAAAAGAACTGAAACTTTGTTAAAGGGAACGATAAACTTTGTTAAAGGGAACAATAACAGCAATTCAGCAGAAAGAATGAGGTTCATCAGACAGAAAGAAAGGCAGGGGGAATTGCAGAGAGAGAGAGAGAGAGAGAGAGAGAGAGAGAGAAAACAACTCCCCAACATTCTCACCAAAAGCGTTGTCCTTGAAGACCAGAACGGGGCAGGTGCCGATGGTTATTGGGGCATACACCGACATCACCACCACGTCATCATAGGGCAGAAACCTCTCCATCTGAAAACACCACCATCACAGGGAACCAGTAAGTAGTCAGGAGCTAGACTGTCAACATTTTTTTGTTGTGAAGTGCGAGAAGTGTTCATTCGAAATTAAACAGTAAGCATTGTGGCACTCCTTCCTTTTCTATAATCACCTTGACATAGATTTTGCCGAGATGTGACTTAAGCTGCAGTAGTCCATCTTTAAACACATATAACATGTAAAATAATGTGCCTCCATTCCCTACACTTAATCAATTTAAAGATATCCTGCTAAAAACAAAAATGGCATGAACAAAAAATTATGTCTGAAATAGCATCACCTTCAATTTTTTTCACAAAACCGCAATAAACCAAGAAGGAAACACCTGACAGCCAAAATCTCAGAAAACTCTTGTCAAGTTCTTGAAACATTGGAAAATACTGAGTTCTGAAACAAATTCTTTCAATACGGTAAAACGGCAAGTTCTGCATTACGAAATACCCAAGACGGGAGCCTGAAAACACTACGTGCACACACACACACACACACACACACACACACACTCACGCACACAACACAACACAACACACACGCACGTGTTTAAATCCGCACTTGGAGAAATATGTGACCATTCTGAAAGCTGGATTGTTGGGACTGGGACTGCCCCCCCCCCCCCCCCCCCCCCCCCCCCCCCCCCCCCTCCTTTCGCCCCTCAAAAAACGGAAGACAGCATTTGAGAACCAATCATTTCAGGATTGGTTACAACACTCCAGGACAACTAAAAGCAAAACAAAAAGGCTGCAGTGCGCCCACCCCCACAATCATCTTGCACATTTGTTGCCCACCACACCTGACTTACCTTGTGCTTGTCTCCCTTTCTCATCTCGGAAAAGACGGGGAAGCAGAGAAGCAGCGGAATCCCAGCTGGAAGCGGAGGGGAGCCTTGGACTTGACCGTGTCTTGGCAAGCAGCATTCCGCTTGACCGCTATGTGGACCACAGTCATCTTCTGCTCAAAGGGCAGTAACCCAAACAGCACCACAGGCGTGCCGGGGGTGTAGTGTTCTGCAGATTGCGGAAAAGGAATGGGAAAAGTCTGAGGCTGGGAATCAGCTTGCAACAGGTAGTAGCAATCAAAATGATGTTGCTGCACTGAACTGTATGTATTGGAGGGCAGACTTCTACATCCAACATTGGCTGTTGTTCCTCTCATCCTTCCCTGCCCCTTTTTTTTCTGTCTAACACTATGTGTGTTTACCTTTGTAGACATGCATAGCACATGTTTGTTATATGCGTTTTTTCTCTGTTTATTTATGCATCTTCCTTTCACTCTAACCCCCCCCCCCCCCCCCCCCCCTCCCATTTCCCTGCTTTTCTATCCCTTCTTTCTACCCTTCTTCAGGCATTTTGGCCCCTGACACTTTTCTCCCTTCCTCCACCCCCCCCCCCCCCCCCCCCCCCCCCCCCTCTCTCTCCCTGATACCCATCCTCAGCCCTAGCCACTAATCCAGAGTGGTGTTCACCTTGATTGCCCATCCTCCCTGTGTCCTCAGTGTCTTGCTGCAGAGTGAGCTATGGTCACAGACACTAGCGCTCCTCCCTCTCCCACCTGGTCACTCGACACCATCAGTGTTCAAGGAGAGCTGTGCAGGAAACATTCTTTGTTCTAAGGAGCCTGCCCTGCATCCCCACCTGTATCTCTAAAGGGGTTTTTTTTTTTGGTTTTAAGGTTGATTTTTTTTTTCCATCAGAGAGAAAAAGCAGACCTCTGAGTGAAACTCAGACCCAGGGCCTGTGACTCTGCCTTTCTAAAGAAGTGTGTCATCAAGCAGGCCATTTCCCCCCCAAGGGAACACACACACACACACACACACACATTAACTCTGTGGTAAAATGGTGGACCAGAAGTTGCACTGTATGGTGCATTGAACGCAGACAGCAAAAGTCAAGGATCAGGCTTGCGTTACGCATTCTGTTACACTGTATACAACTTTTAACTGACAAGACGACAACGCAAGGTAATCTTTCCCAGCACATTACAATCCCCCAAAGCAAACTGCATCAAACGACGGTCCACATGCTTTCAGATTATACCAACAAGGGAAACATTATCTGCAGACATTCAAGCCACGCTCTTCTCAGTCTCTGGAGGTAAAGACTGGCAACTCTTTGGTGACATACCACAAAAATTGCATGACTCACCCATGTAGGCTTTGGGGACCCCCTTGATGTGCACAGTGACATACTGACCCGTCTGCAACAACACGATATAAGTACCATCACCCATCTACTAGCAGCGGAAGTGTAGCAATGCACAAGCTTCACCTGTCATTTGTGAGGATGGAAGAAAGAGGGGAATGAGGTACGGGTTGAGGGTTGGGGGCAAGTTCCTATGCGTTGAGCATAAAGCCAACATAGAATCAAACAATGTATACTGTATCGCTCAGACAGCATTCAAAAATGATACTGAAATACTATCAGATATGCACCATCACCAAGTTTATGAATGCTACAGATAAAAAAGTGAAGTAAAAGGTGCAAGTCAAAATGCAAATGGGGCCAGCCCGTTTCATTGAAAACAATAGTCAGACCCTGTAAAGAAATCCCCCCCATCCCCTACCCAAGAACACTGCTACAGTGTCCTCAATTCAATCATGTGGTTAAAACAAATCATATTCTTCACGTCTTGTTCTAAAACCTTACAACAAAAATGTGAACAAAGAATCTGATGCATCCATTTCTTAAACTGGAAACTAATCCGATGAGTTGGTCTCACAAACAGAAAACTTCTACCTACCGTCACACTGTTGGTCAGCTCTGCTTTCACCACTCTTTTCTTGAAGGCTTTCATGTCACCCGGTTTGAAGATGCGCTGATAATCGGTTGGCAGTTCTTCATCTGATGGCCACGGTGAGGTGCGGAAGCTGGTGAGGCCCCGATACCTGACAACACAAACAAACAGTATGAACCAACCTGGTGACCTATGATACGACAGAATTGTGTGAACCAAACTTCTGGACCTGGATACCTATCATATAATCCCAAAGTATAAACCAAACCCAACATCTGGGTAACTTTAACAAAAACAGGAAGTATAAACCAAACCCCAAATCTGGATACCTATGATACAAGCAGTAAGCGAGAACAAAATCCAGGAACTGAATACGGGTGACATAAACAGGAGGGATGAATAAAACCCAAGACCTGGATACCAATGACATATGCAGAAGGAATGAAACGAACTGAAGATCTGGATACCAATGCTATATACAGAAGTATGAGTCAAATCCAAAACCCGGATACCTATTACATAAACAGTTATCATGAACAGAACCCAAGCCCTCCATACCTGACAATATAAACAGTAAGTGTGAACAACATCCACACGTACACAGTGATTTCAAAACATGCTAACATTGCAGACAAGACATCACTGCATTTTTGGAAAGTCACATCCAATTTCAACAGATCAGAGAATTTCATATCTTGTGAAACTTGCGTACAAAGCCACCCATCCCATGCAACCAAGAGCATATCACTCACACACTGACTCTCACGTCACAGAAATACAAACCTTTTGTTACATTATCGAGAGACAGATATGACTTGGAACGTCACATGGCAATAACAAATGGAATTTGTACACAATTTGAACCAACTTGGCTTTTGTACAATCGATTCTCAAACAATTTGAATGTTGAGAATCAACACAGAGTTGAGTTAAAAACAGAACGCATGTATTTCATCTGTGATCTAGCACATTCATCAAGATCTACTCCAACTGCGAGTTTTTGAAAATGGTTGGATGTTTGTACATACGTATGATTTATGTTCTGCATGAGAATGTTAGTGGACCCCACCCCATCCTCAACCCTTGGTCCCCACCTCCCCTCCAAGCCCCCCTTTTGTTTTGTGTGTATGGATGTTTGATTGTTCGCTCGGCTTTTCTGTTTTTTGTTGTTTTGTTTTTTGTAATCAATTGCTATACATGTAATTGGTTTGTAATGTATGTGTGTTTGAAACATGATTTGTTTTTGTTTTTTTAAATTCTTTTTTTTTTTTTAAAGGAGGAAAGAAAATGGTTACTTGGCAAAGCGTTCTCGGGCGGGCACATCCATGGGGGTGTCCACTTCATCAGGGAACATGGCGTTCTCCCGCTCTTCTCGCAGCTGTTTTAACCTGCACACATAGCACCGAGAGTCCCACTCCCGCTCTTCTCGCAGCTGTTTTAACCTGCACACATAGCACCGAGAGTCCCACTCCCGCTCTTCTCGCAGCTGTTTTAACCTGCACACATAGCACCGAGAGTCCCACTCCCGCTCTTCTCGCAGCTGTTTTAACCTGCACACATAGCACCGAGAGTCCCACTCCCGCTCTTCTCGCAGCTGTTTTAACCTGCACACATAGCACCGAGAGTCCCACACTTCTTGCGTATCCCTGTCAAGTATCTTTCTTTTTCCTGTTCGTCTCTCACTTCCTTCACTCCAGTGTTCTGTCTTCTACTCCGCCCTTTTCTGCCACACTGCAAACTACATGCACTGCCAGGAGGAACAAGCTGTTTCAGTTATCCTGAACTATCAGATGGCAGATCCTGCCAGGGCCCGTTGCGGATATAGGGATTACCAACATGAAGGTTTTTTTAAACCTCTTTCAGACAATCACAGAAGGAATTTGATACAAAAGATCAGAGTGTTTTCCCTGCAACTTATACTTTGAAACTTCTTGGCTCTCTCACTCTGTGGTGCCTTCAGTAGAAAGCGTCTCCATTCACTGCTGAAGACTTCTCATCCACAGGTGATTTGTATTTGGATACCACTACTGATTGCAACAGAGTCAAGATTTTAAAAAAAGTACTTACTGTTACCATGGAAACTAAAATTTGAAAAAAAGCAAAGACACTGGCAAGCAGGTAAAGGGTGAACACACCACACATTTTGGAGGGGGGGGGGGGGGGGGGGGGTGGGGGTGGGTGGCTAACGAGGTGAGGTGTGTATTTTCGTAAAAAGGAGCAAAGACATGAATAGCATACAGGTGCATAGGCGTGTTAAATGGAAAGCCAAGGTACATAGTCCATTGCTGGCAGGTGCAGAAACAAAACGCCTTGACTTCAGTGGATATGCACAAATCTTGATCTTTTTGTCAGTGATAGCATCAGTTTCATAAAGTAGAACAGGTGTAACAATAACAGTAAATTGAAGTGTTGACAAATGATTCCAGGTACGCGAGTGTTTATGAATAAATAGAGAGAGAGAATAAGAGAGCAAGAGTGAGACAGACAAGACAGACAGATAGAAAGCCAGGCAGACAGATGCATAGGTAGATTACTAAGATAAGAGAGGCTGGACTTTTTTAACATACACACTATTAGAAAGCCAGACAAAATAAGCCCAAAGATGAATATGAACAATTTATCTCACACACACACATGTGCACACACGCCGCAAGCACGTGCATGCATGCACATACACACACTCACACACACACAACACACTCACTCACACACACACACACACACACACACACACACACACACACACACACACACACACACACTCACTGAAGTTTCTCAGCTTCAAGATCAAAGTGGACGTCATATTTGTCATCACCGATCTCTGTCTCAGTCATCTGCAAAGAAAAAAAGTCCTTAACCATTTTATATAACGATCTAACCTTTGCAGTCATTCATCAAGGTAAAATGAGCAGAAAATCAATTCACCATCTCTCTGATGTTTAAAGACATGCAATTTGCCATTATCTCCGATTGAATAAATAAAACCACAACACTGAACAGGCAATTTTAAGGACAGTGTCACACTAGCCACACTAACAACACAGATATCATATGCACATATTCAATGAATCAAGAGATTATAACATATATTTAAAAAAAAAAAAAAAAAAACAACCAGATATGTAGAATACCTAGCATTTGTAAACAAACTCAAAAAAAAAGAGAGAGAGAGAAAGAAAGGAAAAAGAAAGAACTGCCTCTTAACAGAAACCTGCAACTGTGTACACTGAAGAAGCATCCAAACCCTATAAATCTGGACAGGCTTGGCAAATGAAATTCAGATTTGTTTGTTTGATTTTTCGTTAACTCATTTTTTGACCAAAGGGATAACCAGGGCCGACTCTTTTGAAGAACAGTACAGGGATTTAAAGTGTGCAGGTACTATTTCACTAAACACACATTCACTCACAGAACTTCAGTTTATAGCGCGATTCAAGGACTTGCAAAGACTGGCTTCAAAACCAATGCTTACTCCAAGGGAAACATAGCACTTAAACAGGACAGCTCTGGGGATGTCTCAAACAAAGAGAAACAAAAAAGCAAAGGCCCCAGCACCATCAGGATCATGTGTACAACATTCTACCACCTGACCTACTCCAACACTACTCACGCCTCTAGTCTATCCTAAACACCACTCAAGTTACACCAATCATTCACCCTCTGTGTACACGTACATAGTCCATGCACAAAACCAATTCTATCCAGCAACTTCTCATTCCACTATCCACAAATGATTGAAAAAAAGTAGTGAAGAGCATCAAGCACCTGTTCTACTCCTCAAATCATTTGTATTATAACTAGACATTGTCATCATTGCCTGCACCTTTCACTTCTGATAGGGACATGGAATCTACAACTTCTTCCACTTCCACTGCACTCAGATTCATTTGGATGCAAGTGAGAGGCCTGGCAAGCGCGCACGCACACGCACACACACACACACACACTCTTTATCCAAATCAGTGCAGCCTAGAGTTTCACACTTGCACCTCGGAATGCATGCTCTCCAACACCCGCTGCCAACACCCGCTGCACTGTACTCACTGCCACAGACTGCGTGTCTTCCTCATCACTGCAAGTCTTCCAGGAGTCATCATCAGAATCAGCCTCCATGTCCTCCTCATCTTCATCCTCCTCATCGTCATCGTCACTGTCTTCATCGTCCTGCAACAACACAGCAATGTTTAAACTACCAAACTCAAATTTACATTATGTAAACACACACACACACACACACACACACACACGTACACACACACACAGAGTTTACAACTCATCCAGGGCACATAACAATTCTTCTTATGAAAGTCTGAAGGACTTTTCTAGGATTTAATAAGAGTCCAGTTTTGTTTTTTCCAGGGCTTTCAAACTGATGTCAAAAACAGAGTGATGCTATGCATATTGCACTCTACACATCACAGAAATACAGCCCCCAGCAAACCAAAAGGGACCTAGTGATATTAGACATAATTAACAATAACGGATTATTCAAATCTAAATGGCATTTCTCAGGACTGTTCTATTCATTCCTGAGAATTTCCCGTTTCTCAAAATTTCACTCAAGGAATGAAAAAAAAAAAAAAAAAGCAAAGGCAACAGCAAACTTCAATTACTGTCCAGTACCACTGAATAAAACTCCAGTTTTCAAGGACTTTCAAGGGCTTGAAGAGAGGTCTTCAAATCTCAAGGACTTTATGACCTTCTGCAACAGCACAAATCTTGTCCTCCCACCCTGGCACTCCACAAGTAGTTTTCTGGCTCTACAAAACTTTCCAAAATCCAGAAAATAACAAACTGATATAGCGTGACTGGGAGAAGTAAGAAAAAAAAACTGTAAAAATAATCTTTGCAGACCTTACGGCCTTTTCAGTCCTCTTGAGGTGAGGCCCATTTCTATTTCTCATTTATTTTTAGGATGACGTTTTTTTCTTTTTTCTTGTCAGTAATACACAACAAGCAACCGTTAACACCCAGAACACCTTTGATTTTTATGTTTTTTTGTACCAAATACAGCTTTTCTGGGACAGTAGGTTTTACTGTATCAGGTGAGGTCATGGAAGATGAGACAACAACAACAACAACAAAAACAAAGGCTAGCCGACACCAACCACCTGCCTCTGAATAACAACAGTTAACAGTCACATCAGCTCCAGTGTGTCTGAAGCATACTTAACCAAGACAACAGCCTCAGCGAGGAGAGCATGACAATGGGGAAAGAAAAGGGGAAGGACCAGCCGCCGTGGCGAAGTGGTTAGCGTCGCGGACTCCCGGCTGGGAGGTCATGGGTTCGAATCCCATCAGAAGTCATGTGGGTTTTTCTGCCCCGACCGGCTCCTACCCAGAGTTGAGTTTGCTGCAGATTCAGTTGGGAAGACTGGGAGGTCGTGGGTTCGAATCCCATCAGAAGTCATGTGGGTTTTTCTGCCCCGACCGGCTCCTACCCAGAGTTGAGTTTGCTGCGGACTCAGTTGGGAAGACTGGGACCACACAGTCGAGTTTCATCCACTTAATGGATGCGTTTCTGAGAGTGTTGCTCAAATTTCCTGACCAACACTACAGGTGCCTGTATCTCTCAGGCCTGGTTGACGCCGGGATATATTATGAAAGGAAGCGTAGAGTACAGCCCTGTCATGTAGTCTCAGACCAAAATGGAAATCCGCAGCATCATCTTAATCATCCTCATTCTCATCGATCAGTATAAAAAAAATGTCTCAAATTCTGTGGCCCTTCATGCCCTGCTCTCATGGTGACCTCAATTTCGATGTCCTCTCCACGTCTGTGGCCTTGGTTTGGTTCCGTCGGGGTCACTGGTATCGGCAAGTCCATGGGGGCTGTCATAGGACGGACGTGGTGGCACCCTCTGGAGGGAGAGCTCACTCACACCAGCTCAGCGACAAAGCAATTATTGTCGTCAGTAGGGGGCTTAGTAGATGGTGTCCTACAAATGTTAGATTAGAACAGGCGCCACTGAACACCACCAAAGTGACTCGGCAGCAGTGCAGTGTCCCCTCCGGTGGCAGGCTTAATCTAGGATTTTTGAAAAAAGGGGGGCGTCCCCCCCTATATAAAAAAAGGGGGGGCACTCCCCCCCCCCTCCCCCCCCCGGGCCATTCAGCCAAATCGTTTGAAACGGGTTCCCTTGCATCTTTTGGGTGCTTCTCCGAGTTTTTGGATGTATCGAGTTTCTTCATGATCTTCCCCACCTCGCAGGGCGAAATCTTTTCTTTTTTTTTTTCATTTTTCCCTCAACGAAAGCGAAGTCGAATAGGGTGGGCACGCTTCTTTTGGAAATACCCAATATGGGCCTTAAACTCTGAACTTTCGTCGGTGATTGAGTGGGCAGGCGTTCTGACTGCTGTTTAAAGTCGCTTGAGTCAAAGTCTTAAAATGTAAACGGAAAAGCAGAAAAAAAATTGTGCGCTGGGTTTTTTATGTTACGGTTTGTGCCCGACGCCCTGGAGTGTCGGAGAAAAAAGTCGCGTAGCTGAAAGCATGGAGAATGGGAAAATACACATGTTTGGTGTTGTATGGCAAAAAGCTGACCAAATTTCCCAAAACGACTGCACAAGCCAAGTGGTACACGGAGAAAAGCGGATTTGTCTTTGCCCACAACCGCTGGAGCATTTTGCGTGCGGAACGAAGTATCTGTCCGAGGTTTGAATTTTTCCCAAACACAAAACCATGGGTGCGCGCGCGCGCGCGCCCCACCACACACACACACACCACACGCGCACACGCATGCAAAAATGCGCGCGCACTCACAATATGTACAAAAAAGAGAACTTCCCGTCAATCCCCTCTTATGATTATTAAACATTACGATGTGGTTTAGGTATGAATTTTTTAACAGCTGAAAAAAAAAAAAAAACCCAAAAAAAACAAGCCAGCGTTGCAAAAAAAACTCCCACCAAAAGTGAGTGTGTGTGTGTGTGTGTTGTGTGTGTGTGTGGTTTTGTGTGTGTTGTGGTGTGTGTGTGTGTGTGTGTGTGTGTGTGGTGTGTGCGCGGTGTGTGTCTGTGAAGAGAGAGAAGAGAAGAGAGAGAGAGGAGGAGGAGGAGGAGAGAGAGAGAGAGAGAGAACGAGAAAGAGATTTTTGAGAGGGAAGGGTTGAGTAAACAGAACACAGACATGCCGCAAATTTTCACTTATAAAATCAATAGGGAAGAAAAGAAACATGAAGGTACACGGCGCGCTGAAAAAAATAAAGGAGAGAGAGGAGAGTGGAGAGACGGGAGATGAGGAGAGGAGAGAGTTGACATAGAGGAGGGGAGGGAGGATTGGGGGTGGGGAGGATGATGATTGAGTACATACATAAAGAAAACGGGCATGACGGATACCTTTGTAACACAAAATAATAAAAGTGCGGGAGAGGGGAGGGAGGGGGGTGGGGTGGGAGGGGGGAGATTAATAATACATAATAAAGAACTTGACATGACAGATAGCTTTTTTAATACAAAATCAAAAAAAGAAATGATCGAGGAAAAATTTTTTCAATGAAAATGGCTTGCATCATAACTAAACATCTCTTTTCCTCTCTCTCCTCTCTTTTTCTTCTTCTCTCTCACACACAACCCCAACACACACACCTCTCTCTCTTTTTCTCTCTCTCTCTCACACACCCCACACAAACACTCTTCTCTTCTCTCTCCACAACACACAACACACCCCTAAAAATTACATAAGGCCCACGGATAGGTTGGGGGGGAGAGAGAGAGGGGAGGGAGGAGAGAAGAGAGAGAGAGGAGGGGGAAGAGGAGAGGAGAGAGAGGAAACTAAAACTAAAAACACGTGATGCTGCTTACAGAACAAAACAGATTCAACCCAAAACACACACACACAACCACCCGTCACCACACAATATACCGGCACACGGCATCGAGATGAGGGGGTAGGGAAGGGGGGAGGGAGAGAGAAGGGGACAGAGAGAGAGAAGGGGGGGGGGGGGGGGGAAGAGAGAGAGAGAGAGAGAGAGAAGGAGAGAGAAGGAGAAGAGAGGAGAGAGGAGAAGCTGAATGAAATGACATCAGCTGACTTAAAGAAAAAAAATCACACACACCCCACACCCAACACAACACACCACACACGATCCACACCCCCCACAAAACCACCACACACAACCAAAAAAAACCCCCCAAAACCCGCAGCACGCACGCACAACACACCACACACATGTGTACTCACGTTTGGTAAAGCCAGGGTTTCTGTGTCAATATCCATTTTCCCAAAAATAACTGTTCATATCATTTTAAAAAACAAAAACTGTCTTGTCTGCACAGTTCGTGGTGTGTCCTACACTTCGATCAGCGGCTTGTGTTCAGAAGAGTTGACACTGACAGGGGTTTTGCTGTTGCCCCTCCTTCTCAAACCGCCCCCCCCCACCCGTTCCCCCACCCCCACACTTTAAAAATGAAATCACTTTGCCCGTTTGAAAAAAAAATCTAAAACAAAACTAAGTTGTGTTCAGTTTTCTTCACAGTTCTAGGACTTTTGCCGGGGTGATGTGGCTCAGAGAGACAGAAAATGAAATATCACTATAAGATCAGAGTTGATTGGCATTTCGTTTTTTCTGGTTGGGAAAACTGTTTGAGAACGGCAGATTTCTTTATCTTTTTCTTGGCTCCCATTTTCTTGCGTTGAAAGTGAGTGCATAGGCAATGACGACAGATAAAAATGGGGTCAAAAAAGGTGCCATAATTTTTAGGCTTTTTTAAATTTGCCCTGCACGGCTTTTGCTGTAGTTGAATTTTTGGGTTTTTATTTTTCAAAGTTCTTGCACAAAACACACAGTATTTTTTTAATGTCTTCCTCCCTATCTTCCGAACATTCACATTAAAGAATTTCTTTTTTTCGAAACAACACCAAAATGTTACCCCTGATTTGTTTTTATCTTTTTTTAATTCTTAGACCTTTTTCCCCCCAGTCTACACAAGCCTTTTAAAAGTTCTAAATGTACAGGAGAGAATGAGTTTTGTTCCCCTAAACCCTTTGGCCACCCCCCCTTCTCTCTTCTTCTTCTCTCACACACACACACCAACACACACACACACAAAAAAAAAACACCCCAATGGTACAAACAGCACACTTTAATTTGAATTTGGATAGAAATAGTAGTAGTATTGGAAAAAGAAGTATTATTATAATTATGTAATTTTTATTTTTTATGTTAGGCCCCTTTCCTTATGTTATCGAGTGTTATTTTGTTGTAGTAAATTTTTATCCTCTACGTTTCCCTTTAATTAGGCCTCGTTGCTCTACATGCAAACCTAGTAATATAAATTTTTAGCAAAATGAAGAAATATGGGTAAAACGGTGAAAACGACCCCTTTACAAATGCCCCAACTTTTCGTTCACAAAGATGTTGCCAAAGTTTGACCTATTGGTTAAAAACACATCGCAAAAGACGCCGCCGCGCAGGCCGGTCGCAAAGTTCTGTCAGGGAAAAATTTTAAACATGCTTAAATTTGGTACCCCGGCTGGTGAAAAGCCAGTTTTTGTCACATTCTCAAGTACTACTGACTATTGCTGACACACAGAAATTTTTCTAAAAAAAAATGCACGTAAAATAACTTAATGATGTTGCACAGGTCTCGAAGGTCCCCCTCCACACACGAGAAGGTCTTGCTGAGCGCTCTGGAAGTGGGGGGGCTGATGGTTAATGCCTAGCTGGGGTCAAAAGGGGAAAACGCCCCCGAGCGAATTAATGCTTGCTTGAGTGTCCGCGGCGCCATGGGAGGAGATGAAAGCCCCCGATTGGTTGATTTACACTAACAGCCAATGAAATTTTCAAAAAACGTTGCTCTGCTCAGTCCCGTTTAGTTTTTCAACAGACGACAAACGGCGCCCGAACAAAACAGGAACAGGGGGGGTCCCGCAAATGTGCGGGTTGCCCCCCGTTTTTGACTATAATTGCGGGAAGGAACACATTTTCAGGGGATTGTACCAATCCCGCGCTCTAGATTAAGCTCTGGGTGGGTTGCCTCTTGACGACTTGACATTGATGCTCCCTGTGGATTGCCGGTGCCGGGGTTGAGGCAGGGCCGACTGGGCTGTGGCTGTGGATGGGGTGTCGGAATGAGCGGCGTGGGTGCACTGCCTCTGAGGTGGCGCAGAGGTTAGGACAGCAACAACAAAAAAATTAATAAAAGAATAAAAATTTTTAAAAAGGGGAAGGTGGTGGGTGGTACGATGGTGATTAAACCAACAAGCACAGCGCCAACTATTACAACAGGTACATGAAGGTCTCACCTTGTCGTCTGGAAACAGCCAGTGCCCTGATAGTCCAAAACCTTGGGTTTCTTCTTGGCCGACTCTGCACATCATCAATAATCAGTCGTTACCTTGGGGAGTTTCTAATTATGTTTCCCGTTTAGATACATATACTTACTATGTCAAACCAGGATGCATGTCTGCTTAGTCTTGGTATCCACTTCCTGGATCTTCCAACACTTGTTCTTCTCATCCATCGCATAGTGGGTCACCCTACCCCATTTTCACAATACTTGCAGTTTGGACACGGTTTCTGTTTTCTCAATTTGATCAAATTTTTCTCTTTCTTTTTTTTTCCTTTTCTCCACTCAACCTTTCTTCCCAGCTTCATGTACTGCCTGCTTTTTTCCTTGACCATTCGTCGTTCACCAAGGACAACACAGGATCAGCCAGGTTGAGGTTTTCTCAGATCACAGAGCTTAATCTAGGATTTTTCAAAAAGGGGGGCAGTCCCCCCTCATATCAGAAAAAGGGGGGCACCCCTCCCGGGCCACTTCTTCAGCCAATCGTCTTAAAACCAGTGTTCTCTTGCACTGGCACTCTTTCGGGCTGCTTCTCCGAGCTTTTGGATGTGGTCGCGGTTTCTTCATGATCTTCTCCACCCTCGCAAGGCACAGAATCTTTTTTTCACTTTTCTTCACGAAAGTCGAAGTCAAATAGGGTGGGTGCACGCTTCATTTTGGAAAATATCCAATATGGCGTCTTAAACTCTCGCAACTTCTCGTCGGTGATCGAGAAGGAGGAGATGAACGCCGCGATTGGTTGATTTACACTAACAGCCAATGAAATATCAAGAAATCGTTCGCTCCTGCTCAGTTCTAGTTTCAGTTTTTCAAGCAGACGACAAACGAGCGCCCGCAACGATCAGTGAACAGGGCGGGCAGTCCTGCAACTGTGCGGGAGTCTGCCCGCGTATGACTCTATAATTGCGGGAAGGAACACATTTTCGGGGGATTGTACAAATCCGCGCTCTAGAGTAAGCTCTGAGATCATATACCTCCTCAACGCTGGTCTTCTGTATCAACATTTACACTGTACCCAACCGTACAATCTTGTGATCAATACGACTTTCACGGTCAAGACTGATGAACACATGGTCGGTTTCTCTCAATCAACCTGTACTCAGTTTCTGTGTGTGTTTGTGTTTAACTTCATAATACCTCTAACCTCTCACAGCCAATAATACACAACGTACCTGCAGAAAAGACCAACCACATTTGGAATGCCACTGACGTACCATGTTCACTATAATTCTTTAACATTATTATACAACTGACAGATGCACACTCTTTTGTCCATTCATTCCTTCAATGTTGGTCAACCCTGTCACAGAATCGTCCTAAAAGGTTAACTGGTAAACTTTGGTGCTTTCACTCATTTACGTGCATATGCACACTCTCACACACACTTACACGCACACACAGTCAGATACACTTAGACACACAAATGAAGACACATACATTTAGCCACACACACACACACCCATTTTACATGCCCTTTAACCCAATCTTGCGTGCACACAACACACACACAAACACACGTTACCATCAATGTACGAATTCAGGCAATGTGTGTATTTCAGGCAATTTTTAGGCAATACGCGTATTTGCTAACGAGTTAGGCAATTCCTGTATTGCCTAAAAATTTTAGTCAATACACGTATTGCCTGAGATTTTAGCCCCCAAAATACACACATTGCCTGATACCATCTGAATTATGACGATTTTAAACATTTTGCCTTTTTAAACTTATTGTGTTGTTCATAAACTTGTCTGACGTTTAATTAAAAGTTTTAATTAAAAAGAACTCTTTTTCTTTTTTTATTTTTGTAATTTCTTTCCTCTTCTCCTTCTCTTCTCTTCTCTTTCCAATTTGCATACGCTGGGAAATTTTCGGTTGCGTGCGAGCCTTGCCAGCCACAGTCTGAGGCGAGGCGAGGCGAGCTGGCCCACAGGAAATGCTTGGATCAGCTCCCCAAATAGATCATGCACACGATCACCCAATGCACTCAGAACTTTCACGCGCAACTTTCACTCGACAGTGGGAAAGCGGTTTCACCCACTGAGAGGAAAAAACCCACTTGTGCAAGTTCTGAACTCTGTTCACTCTCTGAGCCATTAGGTTTTACTGTCTTTCGTTCAGAAGAGGCTGCATACGGAATGCGAAATGGATGCAACGGAAGTAAGGTTCCTGGAAAAACTAAAAGAAGAAATGAAAGCTAATGCTCTCTCAAAAGAAACCTACCATACCACAGTTGAAGAAGTGAAACATGCATCTATGAAGACAACAAACAGATCTCGGCGTGATTTTTATCTACTTTCAAAGTAAGTCCCTCTCTCTCTCTCTCTCTCTATCTTTCTCTCTCCACCCCTTTCTCTCTCTATCTCTGCCTATATCTGTCTGACCGCCTTTCTGTCTGACCGCGTCTTTCTCTCTCTCTTTCTCTCTGTCTGTCTGTCTCTCTCTCTCTTTCTCTCTGTCTGTCTGTCTCTCTCTGTCTTTCTATCTGACTGTCTCTCTCTCTCTCTCTGTCTTTCTATCTGACTGCCTCTGTGTGTGTGTGTGTGTGCCTCACTCTGTTTTTATCTGTACACTGTACAGATAGAAGAGCAGTAATTTGTCTACAATGTTGACTCTCTCTCTCTCTCTCTCTATCTATCTCCTTTCTCAAAAAGTGTGTGCCTGTGTCTGTCTCTTACTTTCTCTCTGTCCCTCTGGATCTCTGTGTGTGTGTGGATGGTGGTGGTGGTGGTGGGGGGGGGGGGGGGGGGGGGGGAGTTATGTCCCCACATATTTTTTGTTGTTGATTTAAATGTCCTCTCAGTATGTCTTTCCATGTCTATTTGTATGTTTTCTCTTTGTCTGTGTATGTTTTTGTTTGTCTCTCTGTCTCTCTCTTTCTGTCTCTCTCATATTTTTCTTTCTCTTGCTCTACCCTTAGTTTTACACATGTTCTTAAATCTTCTAGGTATGAAATTCTTCAATGTGGCGACTCCGAACGCCTCATCCGCAAGAGGGAAACACCAATGACCGCTGCTGTATTTCGTCACCACTGAAGAAACCTACGACATCATCAAGCGAGCTCACGTATTAACTGGTCACGGAGGAAGAGATCGAATGGAAAAGGAACTCTGGAAGAAATATGCCAACATTCCACGCAAGCTATTGAACTCTTCAAATCCATGTGCAACGAGTGTCAAAAGTAAAAGAAACGACCACGAGTGAGGGGGGTTGTTGTCAAACCCATCGTGTCCAGTAACTATCTTTCTCGGGCACAAATTGACCTCATCGACATGCAGTCTTTGCCTGATGGCAATTTCAAGTGGATCTGTGTGTATCAGGATCACTTTACAAAATTCTGCCTGACACGACCATTGACATCTAAGCGACCAGCTGAAGTGGCTTATCACCTTTTGGACATATTTTTGACTGTGGGGGCACCAGCTATCTTACAGAGTGACAATGGTGCAGAGTTTACGGCACCTGTCATAAAAGAAGTAACAAAACTGTGGCCTGAGTTGCGATTTAGTGCATGGGAAGCCTCGCCAGCCCCAGAGTCAAGGTTCCGTCGAACATGCCAATGGTGACATTAAAGACATTTCTGTTGCCTGGATGAATGACAATGAAACGTGCAAATGGACTAATGGAGTCAAATTTGTACAGTTCTACAAGAACTCGAGCTACCATGCTGGAATACGCATGACTCCTTTCAAAGCTACATTCGGCGACGAAGCAAAGATCGGTCTCGGTCATCTAGACTGCCAGATGACGTCATTGACTTGATAAACACTGAGGAAGACCTTCAACGTATGCTGCAGTCCTTGGACAGGATGATAATCCTAGTGATCCCGTGTTGCCAATATCGGAAATCAAGAGGGAGGTACTGGAGAGCAACTTACTGCAGCATCGCTGGGCTCTGAAACTGACATGCTGGCACTTCAGAACTTACGGTCAGCAATCCGTTGCAGTGGACCTTACTGAATTCATTGACGAGGCAACAACATCGGCTCCTCACTTCATTGACGAGGCAACAACATCGGCTCCTCACTTCATTGACGAGGCAACAACATCGGCTCCTCACTTCATTGACGAGGCAACAACATCGGCTCCTCACTTCATTGACGAGGCAACAACATCGGCTCCTCACTTCATTGACGAGGCAACAACATCGGCTCCTCACTTCACTGACGAGGCAACAACATCGGCTCCTCACTTCATTGACGAGGCAACAACATCGGCTCCTCACTTCACAGATACTGTCACAGCAGGAGTGTTCCCAGTAGGTGTGTCACAAACACCTGAAATTGCTCAGGCCGACGACGAACAACATAATGATGTTCAAGTCTTCAGTGTTGTTGTTGGGGAAGATGGCATTCTGGATCTGGAGCAACATGTACAACAAATCAAGGACACCAGAAACGAACAAAAAGAGGCCAACTTCTCCAGGCAGAGCGAATGCTGAAAAGAAGCAGGAAGGAACTGACACCTGCGGCAAGGATGGACACTGTCATGGTTCCTATTCCATTGGTCGACAAAGGCAGAGGGGATCCACGCAATATCATGGGATTGATCCTTGATTGTGATGGCAATGAAATGTATAGGATTGGCGTAAAAGCTGGAGTTCTGCGTGGGAGATATTCCAGAAACCAGTTCATTGTCTGTGAAGAAAGGTTTCTTACCGAGGAGAACATAAGCCAGGAAAGAGTTGTCTCTTCGTGAGGCTGTTGCTTGTGAGTCGCTAGGTGGGGGCAGGGCTTTGTCAAATGCAACTGTAACTTGAACAGCAGAGGAAAAAGTTGCCAAACAAATCGCTGCAAATGCTACAAAGCCAAAGTGAAATGCAACAGCAGGTGTCACAGCAGTATGACGTGTAAAAACAAGTAGACTTAGTCTGACGTACTGTAAAAAACAAGTAGACTGAAATCATCATATGTGCATCATCTGTGCAATTTTAAACATTTTGCCTTTTTAAACTTTTGTGTTGTTCATAAACTTAATTTAATTAAAAGTTTTCATTAAAGAACTCTTTTTCTTTTTTATTTTTGTAATTTCTTCTCTTCTCTTCTCTTCTCTTTCCATTGCTAAGTTTCAATAATACGAGAAAGTACACAAAGCGAACTCAGGCAATGTGTGTATTTTGGGGGCTAAAATCTCAGGCAATACGTGTTTTGACTAAAATTTTTAGGCAATACGGGAATTGCCTAACTCGTTTAGCAAATACGCGTATTGCCTAAAAATTGCCTGAAATACACACATTGCATGAATTCGTACACTGACGGTATATACAACACACACACACACACACACACATATATATATACACACACACAAATTACCAAGTTCTTTTTATATAACATGAACAACTAAGTTACACAAAATCATCAAATTGCTTTAACACACCAGCGGTGTTTTAACAGGATGGACGACCACACAATGGTGGTTCAGACAATGGCAGTTGCTCTGTACACTACCTTCAGCTTCGGCCAGCTCCTGCTCCGTGGGCCAGGTCTGCTCCTCCGCCATGGGGTCCACCTCCAGCTCACTCTCCAGACCCATCTGGTACCTGGGGTCAGGTCGGGCCAGCACCTCGCTCTCCTCCCCCACCTCCATGGACACCGCCTGTTCAGGAACACAGTAATGATGTGCAGCTTTGAGAAATGATGCCAGCAGAGAATCAAGGCGGCACGCCACAGGTCTCACCATGTGCAGTATCTCACACATTTCAGAGTGTAAGCCGATCAGTACCTGTCTTCAAACGGCCTCTTTCACATCCAGGTGGATCTGAAACAATCTTCTGTTTGATCATTCTGCTCCATGCTAGATGCCTTTCACGCTGGTTTCATATAGATCTGTATTCTGTATGGGAACACAAACGAAAACAGGTCTGGTTTGTTTTTTTTGTTTGTGCATTTTTATTATAATCTACCTTTGTTTGTGCATTTTTTATTATCAATCTACCTTAATCACTATCATATCTTACCATTAACCAATAACCACAAGACAAACAAAACCCCGCTGTTCTATACTACCCTCCAACCTTCTCTTTCTCCCTTATGTGTTTAACCACCAATACTACAACTATTATCGTCATATTATATCAAAGGTACCAGTATTGCTCCTATTATTTTAAATATTTTCATTATCATCACCATCATCATTATTATTGCTACCATTATCATCACTACCGTTCTTGTCATCATTATCATTTTAACTCCACAGTCCCTTTCTATGGCCTCGTTTTCATTTCAACAACCATTTTACGCCGAATATGAGAAGATAAGTGGTTGCTCGTTCTTCACTTCCATTGTCCTAAATGTTGCTTGTTTTTGCCTGAAGAAGACCCACCAGGTGAAAATGCACAGTGTTTTGTCCTGTCACCTGTTTGTCTGTATTGTCTTGCGGAAATAATATCCTTTCTTCTTAAAATTCATTTCAATTTCCACCTTCAGTCACCTCGCTTTGAAACGAACTTTCTGCATTTAGTTCATCAGTCCACAATCATGTTGCCCTGAATGCTGAAATGTAAAACAAACAAAAAAAATCATTTGTTCTGATACAGATACAACTCGATGGGGCAAACCACACACACATTTACAAATCTGATGAAACATGACGCTGACATGAACATCTGACATGGGAAGGAGGGTAGGGGACAGGAAGCTGGACAGTGGGAATGGGAGGTGGCGGGGCATCACCTATTTCACGCTGATCCCTTCCCCACCTCCTGATTTTCTCTGTACTTAAGTCATATGTCAGTCATTTCAAACATGTATCATCACTTTATTTCAGTCGAAACAACGGAGAATATACCTATGACAATAAACTGTTTCGGATGGAGAGTTGTATGGAGCAGTGAAAGCTTTTTTTTCTGCCAAATGGAAAAAAAAAAGGCAGACAATCAGCTAACCCAGTAATGAAAAAGAAAGACAACTCACCTTGCCCCCTTTCTCTTTCTTTAACACCAGAGGGTGAGGGTCCTTGGCGGAGTCGATCTGCGCTATCTGAAACGTTCCCCACCCTGTCACATGCACCAGTCGGTCTGCTGACATGTCTGTCCTCGCAGGAACCCAGACACTTTTAAGGTGCTTCAGCTGCCTGGAAAACAAATCATCTGTGTGTCATTTTTCCAAGTTATCAATCATTTTGTGTGTCATTTTTCCAAGTTATCAATCATTTCTGTGTGTCATTTTTTCAAGTTATCAATTCATTTTGTGTGTCATTTTTCCAAGTTATCAATCATTTTGTGGGTAATTTTTCCAAGTTATCTTCAGATGAGAAACAGACAAACGTCTCTTACTTTTTACAGTAACAAAATGTTGACAGCCATCATTCTTATCTATGTGTAAAAGCATAGTATTTTTGTTATCACACATTGTGTTTTTGGAATCAATAAAACACGTTCTTGTTACGTTAGTCATATGTTGAGTGTCATCTAATCTCAGGCATGGGAATTGACTGAAAGGGAAAACTCTGAAATCTAGGGGGGTCCGGGGGCATGCCCCCCCGGAAAATTTTTTTTTTTCAAGATCAAATCTGTGCAATCTGGGCTATCCTGACTTCATTTTTATGGATTTATGAACGTAAAAAAAAATGAAGTAAATTAGCATTAAAACAACAAACAAAAACAATTTTCACACAAAATGTTTTTATTCAGTTCTATGAGTTTATCTCCAGCTGACTACAAAGATCACACAGGCTCAAAAAACAAACAAAAACAACAAAAAACAAAACAACAATCAACCAACCCAACCAATCCAAACAATCACCAATCAACCAACTGGTCAACCAACCAAACAAGAAACACCCCCACACACACAAAAGAAAAGTTAAGCCTGCACACATTCACTTGAAACTGGTTACAGACACTGGCACCAGGCATTACCTCTAGAGCTGAGGCAAGTATCTCTGAAGAGAAAACAGGGAAGGTATTTGAAGTTTACTGCTGAGAAGACTGTCCACAAGCAGCTCCCCTGTTTACTGCTGTCACTGAGAAGAGTCAAAGCGTCCCTTGTTTACTGCTGTCACTGAGCTTGTTTATGCTGTCACTGAGAAGAATGTCATACAAGCAGCTCCTTGTTTACTGCTGTCACTGAGCTTGTTTACTGCTGTCACTGAGAAGAATGTCATACAAGCAGCTCCCTTGTTTACTGCTGTCACTGAGAAGAATCTTACCTGGCAAACGTTGATTACTTTCCAGAGACGCACACTTATCCAGATGCTTCTTTGAGCGGAGATGGTCAGTCAGTGTTGAAACACCACGACTGGCGTAAGATACGTCTTTGTTGCAGACAATACACCGTGCAGCTCCACTGATATTTATCTTGCGAAAGCGCGTCCCAAGGCGCTCCTTCTTTACTACATCTCCGTTTTTCCACCTCCACAACTACAAATATCCGCTCCCATTTCCATTTATTTGGGCACTTGTCTTCAAACGGATCGCCGAAGTTTACCACACGACCAAGGCACGCCATGTTGAAAACTCGCCTGTTCAAAGTTTGCGCATGCGCAGAAAGTCACGACATTCACAAATTTGGGCTGCCCGCGAGAGTTAATAGCTGCTGTTGCTGGCGATTCGGGTAACTGAGGCAGGCGTTCGCAGCACGCAAACACAGTACGCTCGCGTTCCGCAATAGGCCTAGTCTCGATCGTCCATACCCAAACTTCCGCGAGAACGAGAACAGAGAACGAGATAGGCCTAACGCTCACGTTAGTATAACTTGGTCTAGGCCAGCCGAGACCAGTTCAGCAACAGCTAAAACCGGTGCTTTATATTTTTTGTACCCCAGATTTTTTTTTTCGCGGACGCAATTTCGTTTTCGCGGAAAGCAAATTTTACTGCCGCGGAAATCAGCGTTTTCGCTGACAATTCCATGCCTGAATCTACATGTGTAAAAACAATATTTTTTTCAATCACACATTGTGTTTTTGGACATCACTTTTTTGTTGTTGTAAAACATGTTTTTGTTAGTCGTATTTTGAGCTTTTTCTGTGGTAAAGTCAGACTTCTTTCACCAGTTTTCTGTTATTTCGTTTCAACTGACAATCATCAAAGAGCCATTTACTAGCAGAACAGTCCTGCTTAAAAAAAGAACACAACAGAAAACGATGACAGCAGCACTGACCTCTGCAGTCTCTGCTTCAAAACGGAGTGATTCAGCTATCATGTGAGGTCGAAGTTCACGATAGTGAATTGGCTTAGTTTTTGTTTCCGTCAGCTTCCGAATCAAAATCAAGGCATCTTGTTCATTATCCAGAGAATGGAACTTGGCGTCTGGAATTCTGAAAAGGAAAAACACGTAATGTCTATAAACAGTAACACACAGTATACATCATATTACAATCAAAGACTTTAGGCAATCTTGTATTTCTGGATTGCCTTTCTATAAACAGTAGAGTATATGAAAATACACTTTTTTCCAGCTGATTAGATAACTTCGAATCTCCCTTTTCCTTTGAATTCCATGTTGTTGATTGATTTGGTTTGTCTCTATGTGTTACTGTCATTTTTCCCTTCCCAAGTGATGACATGCATGAAAACTCACAGACAATTCAGTTATGCTAATCACATTTCCACTGCTGAAACAGAAATTCATTTTAACTACAAAAAAAAAAAAAAAAAAAAAGTTTTAATATGAAACCAAATGCAGCACAAGTACACACGTATACAAATTTCAGTTATGCACGTCAATGCATTTTCAGTGATGACAGTCAGACAGACACCACTATCAACTCACCTTCTCTCAATTTCTTTTGATACCATCTTCCTTGTTTCTGCCAGTTTCTTCTGCGGGATCTGGTTCAGCCCCTGTGGTCAAACAAATCCCAAACCTCAGTCCCTATACATGCAGTCAAACTGACATATCCCAAAACCTCAGTCCCATACATGCAGTCAAACTGACATATCCAAAACCTCAGTCCCTATACATGCAGTCAAACTGACATATCCAAAACCTCAGTCCCTATACATGCAGTCAAACTGACATATCCAAAACCTCAGTCCCTATATATGCAGTCAAACTGACATATCCAAAACCTCAGTCCCTATACATGCAGTCAAACTGACATATCCCAAAACCTCAGTCCCTATACATGCAGTCAAACTGACATATCCAAAACCTCAGTCCCTATACATGCAGTCAAACTGACATATCCAAAACCTCAGCCCCTATACATGCAGTCAAACTGACATATCCAAAACCTCAGTCCCTATACATGCAGTCAAATTGACATATCCAAAACTGAAGTCCCTATACATGCAGTCAAACTGACATATCCAAAACTGAAGTCCCAATACATGCAGTCAAACTGACATATCCAAAACTGAAGTCCCTATACATGCAGTAAAACTGACATATCCAAAACTGAAGTCCTGTGCATACAGTCATACAGACAGGAAAAAAAAAACCCTAAACTTCGGCCCCTGCAGTCACACAGGCACACAAGTCATGGCCAGACAACTTTCCAAGAAACAGCAGCAGGAATTTCACACAGAGAAAAAGATAAAATATCTTTAATACCATACTTTTTTTAACTGTAAGCCTAAACTTTTCCCTTTACTCTAATCCACGTGGCTACTACACCTGCAACAACCTATTTATTGAATTTTTTTAATTCTAAACTCACCACAGAGTTCTCTTCTCCTGATCTGCAGTTGATTGAACAAACTAAAAAAAAACAAAACAACAATGTCGGCAGAAATCAAATTTCACCACTATTCACGGAAAGAATGGTTCCTGCAACAGCAGTGTGCAAAATGAGTGTCATTAATAATACTATGGTTGAATATTATTTTTGCATGATCAGTCACTCAGTAGCACCATGTTTGAGCAAAAATGCTGAAGTCAATATAAGCTGATGCGCAACAGGGATTTCAAACTGAAGGCTTTCAATATGACTCATCAAAAAGGGCAATGGCACAACAGCTCAAGCTGACGGTCTGATGGTAATGTATTCAGCGCTGTGAACTTTCCTGATGCAAAAAAAAAGAAGAAAAAAAATTCACAGAAATCCAGGACTATTTTACAGTTTCAATAAAGCTGGCATAGTCTCGACAGCAAACCACACTGAAACCAAGCAAGCACAAGTGCAGAGGCGGAAGTCCACTGACAACATGGCCGACGTCAACGAAGAGTTCTTGAAACCCTTCATGTCTGACACTGAAGACAAGTCCTTCAGTGGTTTTAGTGTTGCTGAGAATAGCAATGAAAAAGAACCTGAACTGCCGATTTTTTCCCTATCACTGTATGGAATGACTTTCATTTTTGCTTGCCAGTTCGTGACAGTCGTACCTCAGAATACACTTTGTTTACACCAGGTTTGCCATGGTCAATATCAATTTCCACAGCTATTTTTTTGTGACTAATCACTCAGCTGCAGCCCATATGTTGTTCATTTATCATATGAAAAAGAAAATCTGGCAGGCGCAGCTGTAATACCTGTGCCGTTTATAGCCTAGAAATTACAATACAAACAGACAGAATCAGCTTTACATCGAAAGAGGGTTACCTGACACACAAAGGAGGAGCCGGACATCCCCTGAGCCAACAAACACTTGAGACAGTAGTCTCCCATGTCGTCGATCACATCCTCCGGTGAGGTCACAAACAGAAGGCAGTCGGCTACCTTGGCTGCATCCAGAATGGAGTTGAGGTTGTTGCTGGGAATATAGCATGCTAACCGCTGTTTGAAGCGCGGGATGCTGAAACAAGATAACTAGAAACTCTGAATAAGTGACAATGAAGTTGTATTTCAATTTCAGCACAGAGAGGGAGAGAGAGAGAGGGGAGACAGACAGATAGACAAGACAGACAGACAGACAGAGAGAAGAAAAGGAACGAAAAAGCAGGGTGGACTGCGACAAAACATCAGACACAAATGGAAAATGACAAGAACATAGGAAGAAGCTGGGAGTACAAACTCTTGTCAGAGAGAAGACAAAGAAACACAAAATCTGACAAGCACCATATCCAGTCCAAACCGCTCACTAAGAAACCTTCAGTGATCCACATCAGCCTGATATGCCGAATAGTCACAGTGACAGCCTTCCCCCATTCACATGCCATACAGAGCCAGATCATCACACAGTTCCCAACACAAAACACAATAATTAGGCCTTTCAACTTGAAGATGTCATAAAGACTCTACAAACACTGACAAAGGTTAGACCTGGTTACTTTCACAAACCTGAAATGAGGCAGGGGCACACGGGCCGCCCAGGCCCTGGTGCAGTATAGGATCAGCACCCTAACTGGGGGTCAAGGAGCATTGCTCCCCTGAAGCAGAGCACTTTTTTTCTTTTTTTTTAATCAAAAGCAGTGTAGAGGCAAATTCTGCACTTCTATTCAGTGATATGTTATAAAAAGCTGTTTCAAGTTTTTGCAGAAGATAGACCTGTTCTTCGGAGAGAACTGTTTCCTCTATAAACTTAGAGGTATTGCTAATGGCTATATTCTGAGATTCAGATTGTTGGCGTGCGGCGATATTTTCACATGAACTTTTCAAATGGAGCGCCACATGTAAAGCTTGTGCGCCAGACTGTCACTTGTCTGTTGCGACAATGACAGTTGACACAGTGGGAATTGTCCTTCCTTCTCTGTCATTTGATCTTAAGGCAAATCAGAAGAAAACAAAATCATGTTTGTCCTAGTATTCACAGCTCATTCTGAGATGTTTCTGATTGGCTTTTGATCACTTTGGAATCGAAACAAGCGATAAGAGTTTCAGGGAAGAACAGAGGAGCATCCCTTTGTTTTACTGCCAGTCCCTCAGCTCGACAAAGCAGTACGATGCAACCAGCTTTTAAAAAATGCCACAAAGCTTGAAGAAGGCATTTTTAATCAAATGCAATGTTGCAATTTACACCTGAATAACAGTAGATCTTTCACAAATAGGTGGTGTTCATATTCTCTCTCTCACACATGCACACACATACACACACACACATACACAAACACACACACACTCACATACACAAAACACACACACACACTCACTCACACACACACTGATACTCAACAAACACACTGTTCACAAGGTGAAATCAACCATCTGAGGAAATCTATGATGCTTACTACTATAAACTAGTTCAAACTGCATAAGACCTCCTAGGTACTGATTTTGAAAATGTGTCTCATGTAGCCCCTCATTTCAACTGCCTGGGAACACGTGTCCGATGGTGTCCAGAAGTGTATCATTTGGCAACTCTTGGTTGTACACATGCCATGGAAAAATTTTTTTTTTAAAGTATGTTTACTGTTTATATTTCTGTTGTGTTTGTGAGAAAGCGTGTAATGGTACTGTCATTACCTGCCCATAAACTCAGTTTCTTAGCAACAAGATTTTCAGTCCTGGAAAGCCTCTAAGGTGAGGCTGTCGCTGAGCCAACTGAGGTTTTTCCTAACATCACCTCCCTTTAAAAAAAGAAAGGAATAAAAGATCAGGAGATCTTGTTATCATGATTAAATCAATCACTTGCATCAATCAGGAACTGAGCGGGAAGTGCGAGTGTGTTGGGGTGGCAAAGAGGCAGAAAATCTTGGGGGAGGTGATGGGCGCGTGGGTGGGAGGGTGGCAATGGGTGTCAGTAACAAGCTCCTGGGTTCTGGGGACCCCCTTCAATGTCGAGGTCCCTGGCTGGTGCTCTCAAGGACAAAACAGCTTTCTTCAATTAGAGCTCTCACTAGTCTCAGCTAATCAAGACACACACAAACAGGGGCCTCTACTAGACTTCAATGATGTAATTATGAACTTGTACAGCTCACTGGTTCAATATGAACAAAGACTTTGCCAATGTACTCTCAAACCTGTATTGCTCGCTCATTCAACGGGACAATACTTCCAAACAAAATAAAGCTGTTCTATTCAGAGTAATTTGCAAGACTTTGATTATGTGGATGATTCATTTGCTATTCCTCTCTTTTTTAAAAATTTCTTTCAAACATGCACTCAGCCGTCATCGGCCGACTTTTCACATCGCAGGCTTCAATTTTCCAACACTATACAATGATGTTTGCTTGCACTGAAATCTTTTCTGTTCATGCAACCCTGCATTTGTTTTTGACACTGGCATCAACTAAAGCTATAATGAAGTTTCCATATATGCAGGTTTTTGAAAGCTAGGCTCACAAGTCACTGTGGATGTGAACTCCACATGCAAGTCAGCCAATCATCTTCCAAGCATGACAGTAAACGAGCATCTGCCGAAAGGAAGGTGTTTCCATTTCCGGTCAATGAAAACTGGGTTCCTTGCACCAAGCAAAAATGCAAGGCATAGGTTGAGATTCTTTTTCTTTTTTTGAAAATATTAAATGAGGATCTCCATCTGGAACAATTTCATAAAAACTGATTTCCATCTAAAGACGGGAAAGTTTAACCTGGCATTAATAATGTCTTTAGCAAAAACAAACTGAATCCACAAGCATGTGTTTACATTGCACCACCCACATTGCTTCACTTCCACTGCAGTATTCTATATGCTGAACTATCGAGTCAGGGTCGCCAATCCATGAGCAACCCTTTCACAAACAGGTGATGCAACTTAAATTATTTTTTCAACCAGCTTGTTTCTACCATTTCCCAATCCCCCTTCTCCTTCCTTCAATCTTGCCCTCCTCTTATGAAAATAAATTAACACTTGTAAGTCCTTGCAATGCTGTGCAAGTACAGGCTTTTCAAACACAAGGACTTTCAATCAAATCCAAGGACCTAAACAGCCACTTGCAGTCTCTGGCCAAACTCTACAACCCAAAGAAGTACATGTGTACGCATGGAATGTGAGAACCCGACAACACTTTTGACCACCACCCAATCATCCAGTCCTGTTTACCTGAGATGCACAATTCCCTGATCATTCCTGGTAACCAGCCCTCCCTCCATCTCTTTCACGCACTGACACAACAGCTCCATGGCTGCACTGCAGTCGGCCGACACGCTCAGCCCAACCACCACCTGGAAAACAAATCAAATCAAAACGTCTTTTAATGAAGGAAATCTGCAATCAGCACAACACAAGTCAAAGCTTTTCTTTCCTGCTCCAGCCCCCTAAACCCTTGTCCCCCTTCCAGACTTTTGACTCTTTCTGGCTCCACCTTTCCTCCTTCACGCACCCTGCATGGTATGCTAACCACGCACCGCCATTTGAAGCACAGGACGCTGAAACAGGAAAACTAGAAATTTTGAATGACTTCATCTGAAGTTGTACTTGAATTTCAGTAAAAAGAGGAAAGAGAGGGAAGCAACATATGAAATACAAGAGTTTTTTTTTCAACTCAAAGGAAACAAAACTTTGTGATGGTGCACTCTCAACTGCCATGCATCAGTTACAGACAGGGAAATAAAAACACATACACTGATTCCATGTACCCTATCAGTCAGCAAAAAAACAAAAAACAAAAAAACCCACTGATTTCATGTATCAGTCACAGACAGACAGGAAAAAAAACCACACTTACAGCACACAGGTACTGATTCCTGTCTATTGTCACAGACCGAAAAAAAAAAACACTTACAGTACACAGGTACTGATTCCTGTCTGTTGTCATAGAACAAAAAAAAACACACTTACAGCACACAGGTACCGATTCCTGTCTATTGTCACAGACCAAAAAAAAACACACTTACAGTACACAGGTACTGATTCCTGTCTGTTGTCATAGACCAAAAGAAAACACACTTACAGTACACAGGTACTGATTCCTGTCGGTTGTCATAGAGTCATAGACCGAAAGAAAACACACTTACAGTACACAAGTACTGATTCCTGTCGGTTGTCATAGACCGAAAGAAAACAAAACTACTCACTACAAAGTGGGGTGGGGTGTGCTGCCCGCCTCTCTGTCTCTTCTTCTCAAAGCATTTCTCTCGTTTCAGCTTCCGTGCCTGCTTTGCCTGCAAACATGCCAAATTCCTCATCAGTAAAATCAATTTACAGGTGTTGAGAAAAAAAAAAAAACAGGAAAAGGAACAGGCGAAGAGGAGGAGAATAGGAGACTGAGAGAGAGGCAGGTAAGAAAAGTTGGAGGTGGGAGGAGGGAGGGATGGAGGGAGACAAACAGAGAGAGAGAGAGAGACAGAGAGAGAGAGAGAGAGAGAGAGAGAGAGAGGAGAGAGAGAGAGAGAGAGAGAGAGAGAGATTGATATGCACAAAGAGACAGACAGATGGATACAGCATAAATTATACAGTGTAACTGGCTGAGTAATTTTCTAATAACTTTGAAAATTAAGGTGAGAATAGGGTAATATTTCCATGTCAAATCTATTAAAAGTACTGCATTCAGGTATCAATTAGCTACAAAATTACTGTTTCTTAGTGGCATTAAAGCACTTTGTCAGACAGAATCTGATTATGTGTGTGTCTGAGATACGAAGTAAATTTTGTTTGTTTGCTTTACTTTAAACTGTTTTAAACCATCTCATCTTCTGTGCCACTCCAATGACATTTCTCCCATCTGCTCCCCCCCCCCCCCCCCCCCCCCCCCCCCCCCCTCCCTA
Organism: Conus ventricosus; assembly: GCA_018398815.1. Taxonomy (NCBI): domain Eukaryota; kingdom Metazoa; phylum Mollusca; class Gastropoda; order Neogastropoda; family Conidae; genus Conus; species Conus ventricosus. The sequence goes on from CM031615.1 coordinate 70,108,536, forward strand.
CCAAAAAGCTCCTCATACAACCCCACATTTATGTCTTTGAAGATGCTGTTCATTTTATTCCACTAGACTTCTCTTAGAACTTAAATTATAAAACAAAATAGAAACATTCACTGAAGCCCATCAGTGAACCTCTTTTAGTCTCACTCTCACCAGAGTATACCATTACCAGGACAAAAATGATGAAACCAACAGATTTTGTGAGATTTAAGAACAAGTGCTTTAATTTGATATTAATCAGTTTTACCTCAGCATGGTGACACACCATACAATAAATTATACACACAGAAAGCATGTACATCCCACAAACAGAAGATATTAGAAAACAGAAATAATACGAACAGTATTTACACCAACTGACTGACCTGATTTCTGCGTACAGCCTGCTTTTCGGCAGCAGAATGTTTTTTGGTCAAAACCTTTACATTCACTCGACCTGCAACACACAATTTTGAAGTACAATAAGGTATAAAGCCAGATCATGTTAATAAAAACAGCAACAAATATTGGAATTATTCATTAAGCCACAAAATTAATTCAAGTGACACAAAAATTCGAGAATAACAAGCCTTGGCCTGCCAGTTTTGCTCTTCTTAATGCGGGCAAAAGAAAAAAAAAAAAAAATACTGAAACTAGTGAAAGAGACAGTTCAGTTCACCTGACAACCCAGTAATCCAACATTCAGTTTGATGTTTTAACAAAGTGCCTGCAGTCAGCATACTTTCAAACTTTATTTAAACAACAAACAAAAAAATGTAGTGTCATGCAACTATAATAAATGCCACATGCCTCACTGGAGATTTAACCAAGACAAATCAGAACAGAGTAAAAAGTACTTTTAACCAAAATGTTCCTAAACACATATGTAGTGTATTTTGTAACTCATTTGTTGCCCAAAACAATATTAATATTAATCAATAAATTGTCAAAATATCATTTTCAGTTTATCTTAAAACCACAATGTTCAGATCTCATCTTAGATACTGTGAACAGGATGTCAATCAAACAAGATGTTAATTTTTATCTTGCTGTACATCAGCAGACAAGGAAATCAGTACCAGACTAAGGAAATGTATTATTAGTGTCACCTGCTATGCCACACTCATGCACAGGAAATGTGACCAGTTGTTTTTCTCATCACATCTTCTATGCCACAAAGAGGCATTATTCACTTGTCACTCATTCTCATTCTCCTTTTACTGCCACACCTTGGTTTATTCCATCACAGCCTCAGAACTCAACACATCTCTATTAGTATCAGTGTCTAGCAGCCAAAAGGCAACTCCCCAAAGAAGGCACTGCACTGCTGCTCTCATTGTCCCACTTTGATAATGTTGTGGAGTACCTGGTCTGAGCCTCGGAACCTACACAAGACACACGTCTACAAAGCCTCTACTGATGACAATAGCTGCTTATTTACAGTCAGTGTGAACGAGTGTCATCCTCTGGACAGCCCATTTCCATTGAACAACAGTCTAGGTCTATGACAACGGAGATGCTGAGTTGACATGAACTCAACACCTGCATGGGAATGGGAGAGAAAATGGAAACTGAGGTTACCACAAGGGCAGGAAATGGAAGATTACAGTTACAGTTTAATACTTTGTTTGATGTAACCTCAGACTGTGTGTACATGTATGAGTGCGAGTGTGTGTGTGTGTGTTTGTGTTTGTGTTTGTGTGTGTGTGTGTGTGTGTTTGTAGCATGTCTGTAAGAGAGAGAGAGAGAGAGCTCTAGACAGAGACAGAGACAGACAAGGAGACAGAGGGAGAGACAGAAAGAATTCCCATGAATGTGAGATCATGTGTGTGTATGCACGTGTGTTACAAGCGTGTGACTGCGAGTTCCTGTGTGAATATCAAAACCATTGTCTTTATACAGTGTAAAGTACTGTACCAGCTGCACTAGATCTATATTTAGAACCTTGTTTGAAAATGGAATCCAATTTTAGTTAAATCCATTCAGTGAAATATATTTTGTCGTGGCTTTTTGTTTTGGCACAGTTCAATTCATGTTGCTTATAGCCCAGACAGACGCAAACAATGGAACATATATCACTGTCATGGCCCTCTCAAGTCTCAACTGGTTTGATTCATAGGTAGCGGCAGCCGAAGCAGCGCTCTGTCATCAACTGGTACTGCACACCGATTTTGCTCGTTTTCCATGCACCCTTAAGCTCTTATTCATGCATGTTGTGGTTTGAACAATATGTCAAAATAAAGTTCAATATTTCCTCTTTTGAATGAGTATCATTTGAAGTATGAATGTTTTGTGACGAAATAATACTAAAGAGAGAATGAGGTGTGTGATCCGCTTACTTCCGTCGCGTGTCCGGCGCTCACGGCCATTTTCGGTCAAGTCAACTTCCACACAGTGCACTTTCTTAACAAATATTGAAGAGTACAGACAACGCACATGGCTATATGAGGTACCAAAATAAAGGGGATTTAATGTAGAATTTTACTGTCAGAGGGGAAATTCAAACACTGTAAAAATGAAAATATGGGACGAAGTTTTTGTAACATTTCCGGCAATTTTGACGAATTTCGGATAAAAAAAACGATCACAGACACATGATTCCTGTACTCATAATGAAGTATAGACCGTACCCTTTCGACTGATGTACAAGGTTAATGTATTCATTGCCTGTCCTAGTCAATTCAGCCATTCAAAACGAGTGACCCGCGGATCAAAATGTCGTCTGCACATGAACCTTCAAAACAAAAGATGGACAACATCTACTCGAACTTCGAAGAACAAGATCTTCAGAATTTTCGCAAGGAAATTGGTAAGAATCGCAACACATCGCACAGAAATGATGTTTTGGTGTAGGCCCTATTGATACCATTCTTCTTTATTTGTTTTCATTAGATTAAAAGATATTTGCAAAACTATCAGATGGCATGTGAATGACTTGAGTACAAATTCTCATTTAACTGGAAATTGAGTTTCAGTCACTTATTTTTAAAAAGTGTACATATAAATGACATTTTTATTGTTAGTAATTTTAGTCATCAGAGGTTATGTTTTATCTTACTATTTTATTTTTTTTCCAATTTTCACATTTGTGGTTTAGGTGAGAAAAACAACGAAAAAGTGAACAATCGTGTTTTGCCGAGGGAAATTCAAGGGAAGTAACTAATTCAACCTCGTCATCCGACAAACACGATCGCTTTAAGTTTCAACTATCACGATGAAAATTCTCTTAATTGCTATTGATAATGGATCCATGTAACACAATTTTCTTGATTAAAATCCGTTTATTCAAATGCAGACAAAAAGTCTCGAATCAATGTGAAGTTTTTTTGTTTTTTTCCCAGTAGTGCTGAGTAGGCCTGTAACCAATTTTAATTATCTGAGGAATATTCTCCCCTGAAAAGGAATATTGAAAATGATTCTCAATGTTTACCATATACTATAAATGTAATGTTTCAGTATTTATGTCAACATGGGATCCTCTGTTTTATGCAATCAAATGCATTTTTAGTCTGGTGAAAATTGCACACACACACACACACACACACACACACACACACAGACTCTGGCACATAAAGGCAGACACCCACATGCTCAAATAAGGATGCACATAACACATTTACACATACACCTCTTCCTGTTTTCCTGCCTGAATTCGTAATATCCTATGTGAAGCGCACGCATGTGCAAGCACACACACCACACACACACACACACACACACACACACACACACACTCTCCCACATTTTTTTCTTGTCTGTTTTGCTTTTTCATGAGCACACATAATATGTCAACAATGTGTGTGTGTCTGTGTTGTGCAGTGGGAGGTTAGCAACTGGCTTGGAGACTACATTGTGTACATACATCGAAGAAAGACACCACTGTAAAGTTTATGAATGGGAAATGTGAACTTACTTTGATAATACATCAGTTTGTTTGTGAATAGAAAACATCTAATTAATTGCATAAAAAAATATTTCATAAATAAAGGTTGCCAAGGAGTAATGTGGAACTGTTTACTAAAAACTAAACATATGCACATGTGCTTATCTGGAAAAAACAAACAGTACATGACAGTCATAAAATGTCCACAGTGTGTGGAGCATAAAATTAACATAGGATAGGATAATGTTGTTATAGCCCAGCGGACCGCAGAGGCCACTCAGGGCTGTCCCACGTTATAAATCAATCACCAGACGTTTAAAAAAAAAAAAAAAAAAAACAACTATACCTCTCGTTTTTAAATGACATCGTCTACAAACGAACCAGAAACTTTGTTAAAAAATCCTTGTACGTAAAATCTCAATCAGATGAAAAAATGAAATTTCTCTCAAAAACCCAAGGATCACGTCAGGCGGGGCATCCCTGAACGGATCTTCATGGACCGCTGTAAAATGTTTGTGTCTCACATCGTGCAAGTCCCCACCCTCTTAAAAGAAACATGTTCATTGTGAGTGGTGCATGAATGGAATGCACACGGCAGCTTCTTCACTTTTAAATGTAAGATTGGGTAAAATAGAATGGCCGGTGTGCAGCCGGCACAGACGTTTCCCTCTTTACTACCACCGGACGTAAATGGGAGAAGTCTTTAAGGTTTGGACGGATTGACCAGAGTTTGTTATTCGGGTGTGTTTTTCCATTCCTCTGCAGGGTCTCTCACATAATCGTTAATTTAGGGTTTCACATTGAGCAGGGGATATAAAGTGATGGACAGTTTCTCTCTTGCTGGCGTTCTGGTAAAAACGATTCAAACCATTTTGTTCCGACCGGGGGGGGGGATGCCAACATGGCCAGGAAACCCAAGCAAGAGAATGTTGTAACCCTCGCCTTCAACTTGCAAAACGTTCAAAAAAAGTAAAAGTTCTGCGATAGCTGAAGGTTGCGGCCAGCTATGGCCTCCCAAGCTGACAGCGAAATCCGACCGAACCCAAAGTCCTCCTCGAAGAATGGGAGATTTATCATCAAAGCCCGTACTAGAGCAGTAAGTTAGCAGAATATACAGTAGCATCTGAATGTATATGTTCAACAATATCTGAGAAGGAGGCACAGGGCAGTAGGGCTGCACAGGCCACTCCATCTCAGCTTGGAACCGTCAGTGAAAACTTTTTGGATCGGATGGGAATTTGGAAAAAGAGGCTCGGATACAAAGCCTTGTAGCCATAGAGTTGGTAGACTTCTTCCGGAAAGCTGCGAGATCCACACGAATTCTCTGGTGTGAAAAAGGTCCTGGAGGTTGATCGGAAATTTGGAAAAATCGGAAACTATCCAGGTCTATACCTGCATTCCGCACGTGAGCTGCATACGAAGCCAATCGGCGGAGAATACATTTCGGGTTTGTTTCAACTTACTTTGGTACGGAGGTGGTCCCAACCACACAGTATAGGCAGGCTTTCTGCTGGTTCAGAGGAACAGTCGGATGTTACTCTTCAAAGGACAGTTTCAGCCTGGGGATGGTTGGAAGTGAAGGGTTCACCTGCCTCTGAGTACAAGGGCTGTAACAGGGGTGGTGCTGAACGCTCCAAGGACAGAGACGAAGCCCTTGATGTTGGATAGGGTCCAAGAGTTTGAGGTAAGATATCTTGCGGAGCGTACACAGCACAACCGTAGTCAGTTTGCGATTGGAAGGACCAGGGCTCTGTAGAGGTGCAACAAAGTTTTTCATATCAGCGCCCCAGTCGGTGTGTGCTACGACCCGCCGAATATTCAGTCCTTTTGGCAAGCAGTTTTGAGTTTTTAATATGGATCTGAGAAAGGTTAAGTTTTTGGTCAAAAATGACTCCCAGAAATTTGGCCTCATTAAAAGCTGGAATGGGAGATTTCCTCCATGATGTTCCGGATCTGGGAAACATAGTGCCGGGGAACATCGGAAGTGAATAGACCTGGGTTTTTGTAAGAGGAAACGGTGTGAAAACCGTTTTCAATCGGCCCACCGATGGATTTTATTCTACGCAAAGTGGCAGCTGCGCTGGAACTGTGGTAAAGGCTTAGTTGCGTAGACAGCAAACTCTCCCACAAACATGAGCAGTCGGGAACCTGCTGAATGATTGAAACAATGTTGTTGATCTTAATACTAAAGAGGGGAGCAGGAAGATAGTATGTCCCCTGTGGGAACACCAACTCTGCTCGTGGACATCAGAGAGTGTGGTGCCACCCCGGACCTGGAACTGTCGTTTCTGCCAAAAAATTTTGATAAAAAGTGGGACGATGACTCGAAAACCAGATCGTTGGAGATCATGAAGTAACCCGACTATCAGGTGGTATCGTAGGCCTTCTTCCAAGTCAAGAAATTTTTTTACACTGCATTGCTGTTGTTAAAAAAAAGCGTTCTTAAGTGTAGAATTACAGACGAATCCAATGGTCAACTGTACTACGAGGTTTGCGGAAACCCCATGTCTTTCGCAAAAGGCCATCGGATTTCGAGGTTTTCCACATGAGCTAGGCATTGACCAATTTTTCCATCAATTTAACAGACACCGTCGGTCAAAAGCTATGGGCGGTAGTTAGTGGATTAGAAAGGATCTTTTCCCGGTTTGGGGATGGGAATAATGAGGGCTGTCGCCAAGAGGGTGGAATCGGAAAAAGCAACCTGTAGTCCCACAAGTGGTTGTTACCTGTAACAGCTGTCAGACCTTCTTGCGGAAAAGTTTCAATAGTAGATTAATGTATGTCATCTCTACTGGAGGCGGAATCGCTGCAAGAGAGTTAAGGCAGCAGATTTCAGCCTCCGTTTAATGTAAAGGAAGATTGGTAGTCTTCCATGTTGTCCGATGAAAGTTGCAGGGAGAATTTCTTTTAGGCGCTTTAGTGTTTGACAAAAAGTGACTGATTCATTCAGAAGAGGAGGAATTCTTTTTTTCCATGGTTGAAGCAAGAGATTGCAGACTGCTTTCTTTTCTGTTATTAAAGAATCGAAAATTGAGATGGTTCCACAGTGGGCAGGTGGTTCTTCCCTTTGATTTTCTTAAATGATGTTCCACATTTTTTTCTTAGAAGTTTTTGATGTCCGCCTGGAGCAGAAGCTTCTCCAGGACGAGTTTATGATTATAAAAAGTGAGTCTTGATTTAGACGGAGGTTTCTGATGGGCTCGAGGATGGGGAACCCGAAGGTCGTTGGTCTACCTGACGCTGAGCCGTTTGTCTAACTTTGGAAATTTGCTTGGCATTCTTGAATCGAACAGGGTTGTTTTGGGCATTTGAAGTTTATCGGAAAGAATGGAATACAGGTTTAGCACATTGATCATAGTGTTAGTAGAGATTTGTGGGGTTGGACTCTGAAAAAAATCCGAGTTGGAATTCTTTTGAAAATGTGGGCTGCCAAAGATCCCCGTTTGCTTTTTTATAATTGAGCTGTGAGAGACAGGAGACATGTTCAGTTAATACAGGTTGTCGAAGGGACAGGAAATGGGGTCAACTTCGTGCAGATCGTCTTGGACAGACCATTATTAGTCCAGACAGCGAGGGGTCACAAAACCGACAACTCTAAACAGAGAGTGAACCTGAGGAGAGTGAGGTAAGTTGCGATCCGTCGTTCAGACAACACAAATCCAAGCCTGAAGGAATCTCCATCAGAGAACTTGGGTGGGTACCGCCCTACCCCAAAGAGGATTGTGACCGTTAAAGTCACCCAACAGGCAAAAAAAGGTTGAGGAAGTTCTCTATCAGAATGACAAAGGTCCTGACGACAAACCGGGACAGAAGGAGGAGATAAAGAGAACAGATTGGTCACACTCTTGTGGAGAGTGACTCTCGCCAGCTACGTGTGCAGCGAGGTAGCCAGAGCGACACCAGGATATATAGCAAAGTTTTGTGTAGGAGAAGGGAACACCGCCCGACAGTCAAATGGATGGTTGTGCAGGTATGAAAGAATATTAAAGCCAGAAAGAGGTAAAGGTCTTCTGGCTTATTTGAATATGAGTTTCCTGACGCGCCACGCGGAGGGTTTTATAGACTGAACCAGAAGCTGGCAGCTCCTCAAAGTAGGAATTTAATCACGGTATTCCAATCGTCTATTGTTACTATCATGGTGCAGAGGGCGAAAGAGAGAGAGATCAGGTAATCTCTCATGACACTGGCCGCCAATGGAGTGAATTTATTATTGTAGTTTTACTGGACTGTGTTGTCTTTGGACCTTGCTGGCAGACTTGCCGCAGGGCGCCAAAGATGGAGTTTGGAGGAGGTGGAGGTCTGGATTTGGGAATGGTGGCGGGGTTTTTTCCTAATCTCCCACCATTCCCTCTGGGTGGTGGAACTCCTTGCCCGCACGGGCACTGGACAGAGGAGTTCGAGGGGGAAAACTTCTGTGTTTTTAATCTGCCAGCCAGCGATGTTGTAGATGCTGGCAGTTGAGGGGGTAGGGCGGATTTTTTGCCTCACAGGTGGGGGCAAACTCCTTTTGGGTGAGCGGTGGAGGACCTGTTTCACCAGAGTTGACAGTTCGGACTTGGCAGTGTCTTCGAGAACGTCAAGTCATCACGCACTCTGACAGCAGATGATGAGTGGAAAACTGTTGGAATTTCCGTACAGCCGAAAGCATAGGAAGAGGCTGTCGGGTCTGGACTGCACAACCTGTTGCGGGCTTCAAAAAAGAAATTTTCTTTTTCGTCTTTCGACTATGGAATGCGGATCCTAACCAAAGAGGGACAGTTTTTGAAGAGGAGGGTGGTCGCCACCGCAGTTAGCACCAATGTGGGGCGGATCTTGAAACGGGCCTTCATGGGTTGCTTGCAGCAAACACGCATACTTTGCTGAACAGGCGGGTCCTGACCTATGGCCAAAACTTCTCGGCACCTGAAGCACCTCAATGGGGACGGCACATATAGCTGAACATGAACATTTAGGTAAACCAACCTTGATGACGGAGGCAGCACAGGTTTGCGAAGGTCCGAAAGAGGGTGTTGGTGCCACTCTCTCTGACCCTTCTTTATCGTCACCTGCGACCTCCGTTCCACCCCCTGGGACGCCAGCCTCCGTTTTTTATTTCCGCTCTGAAAAAACCCGCCAGATCTCTGCATCGAATCACACCTTGGATGGAATTAATAGCTTTGGGGAGTTCACCCTGTCTCCCTATCCACAAAGCTATTTTGCCTTTGCAATGTTCGGATGCTTCTTAGTGCTCGACATTGAAGAAGAAAGAACATTCCTCAATCGTTTTATGGACCTAGTTCAACTGCTCTACCATGAAAGCCTTTTTGTAAGCAAAAGGGCATCAGAGGCTGAAAGAAGGTTTTCCTGCTTGTCCTTCCCACCAGAGCCAGGAAGCCAGCACAGAAAACCTGTTTCCGTCTTACTCCTGTCAGAATCACTGTCCGTTTCAAATTTCCCTCTGAAATAGGGGATACTGCCTGCTCTTCCTTTTGGGGGGGTTAGTTTTTTAATGAAGTCATATGAGTTTATTGTGATCATCACTCCTTTCCACCCACCTTGGGTCCAACTAAGGGGCCAGGGCCAAGAAACCAATGTTCTTGACCCCTTTCCAGGCTTCGGGAGAAGAATACGACAAGCCGAAGCAACCCAGACCCTTTCCCCCTGATCATGCTCAACTCCGGGAACAGCGAGTGAGCATGCAGGGGTTTACTTGGCCAGCTGGGGAATGCCCGTCTTGACCCAACCCCCCAAAAGGGGAGAGCGATTGTACACCGGGGGCCAAAGTGTACTCCTGGTCTAGGAGAGGTCGAGCCAAAGTTGATGTGTTGGAGCGCTGGCCTTCAATCACCAGGATTCATTCCCCTCCGACACAGGCGCACCGCTCGGAAACGCGAGGATCTTAAGGAGAACCACAGAGAGAAAAGGCGTGTGGAACAGCAGACTTGAAGGGGAGTCGAAGATAGAAAAGGGCAAATAAGGAGGCAGAAAACAAGAAAGGAGCAAAGCCCCCGGGGTTACTCTTAGTCAGGATCCTACCTTAGCCTATGAATGGAAGGCCCTACCCGGGGCAATCAACTCCTTACCACGTTAGCTTAGAGCAAACAGCATCTGCACTTCACCGGCCTAGAAGCGTGTGAAAAAAAACAGCTATCTCAGTATTGATGCCCCCGCCAGCAAAGCCCTAAGGGATCACTGGAACACGCAAAACCCTCGACACGACAATGGTCGCAACCCCCGAGGGATAAACATACATGCAACATCATTCCAGTTTTAGTAGCAATCGAATATTTCAGCTTCATGAAATTAAAATGCAAAATTTACTTGCATGCAACAGAACTTCTGTCGCTAGTATGATGTGTTACTTACTCTGTTGAATTACCACTGCGAATAAATCCGTCCGTACTAAATAAAGCTAGTGATTTAATGCTGAAATGTCATTAGACTTTAAACAATGCCTTATTTCTGCTGCCTTTTCTGCAGATGGCAGTGTTTACTAGACTACGATCTGTTTTCCTTGCTTCGGCAGAAAAAAGAAGCATGCACTGGACGCAAAGAACTATCCGATCAATGAAATTGGTGAGGCAGATGCCAAGTTCACAGGAGACCCATGTGACTGCAGTGAGTCAACGTTTGTGCCTCCATGTATCGCACGCAAAGGTCGGGCTTGCAGATAAGAGCTGGACATTCAGTAAACAGTGTGGTTTTGGAAAAAAATTTCACTCTGTGATGGGCGGGTCAGTCCAGGTGGAGAGTCGAAGACTCAAAAAGTTTTAGCAGAAATTTCTGTGCATATACCTAATCTACTTAGCTGATGTCTGCTAGTGGCAGCCACATGAAATGACGTCCTGCTGTTCCTCCTGCAGATTTCTTTCTTTCTTTTTTCTTTCTGCGTAGCAGGGCTGAACCTCTGCGGCCACTCCCTGTATAGCCAGGCACGTGGAGTTTGTGTGTATGCCCCTTTTTTATCCCGCCATTAAGGCAGCCATACTCCATTCTTGTTTTTTTTCCGAGGGAGGCCTCCTGCGATGATTGGTACCTCCTGCTGCTGCAGCCAACTTCCAACCTGCTACAGCTGTTGAAGGTAAATCAGCCAGCACCAAATTCTCCAAATCCTCAAGGGATATGCTCTGCTCCTGTCCCCCTCACGGAACCGCTGATGTCATTGGTGGCATGGTCTGCTCCACATCTCAAAGAACCCCAGAGCCTTCAGGGTGTGACTCAAAGGACTGTCTTCTTAATCTTTCACTATGCAAATCCACACGGTGATGGACACCAGTCATCTTTCACCAAGTACCAGTTTGGCAAGTTGGGAGATTTGGTTGCGTCCATTACGATGACGACTTCTACACTGGTGAAGTTGTTGAAGTCATCTCTCCAGAAGAGGGTAAAATCAATGTCATGGAGAAGTGCAGCATTAGGAAGACAGCAGTTGCTTGGCCCAAAGTTGCAGACAAATGGAAGGTCCATAGAAACTTTGTGTTTGCCTGTGGAAGGACATCAGCATTGCTCCCATCTCATCTTCAGGCAGAACATGGCACTTTGAAACCATGGATTTGCTCATGAAGAAGCATATGGACTTCAAAGCTTTGTTGGTGGACATTTAGTGCTTTATCACACCATGAAACCTACCTCAGAGGGCAAAGACATCAGAAAGTGTACTGTATAGACCTCTGTTATTCAAAGTCACCAAATATGTACCTTCAACAGCTGAGGCAGTGACATTTCTTCTGCTTTCATAAAAAAATTTTCTCAGCATAATGGCAAGAAGCTGTACTGAAATTGACTTCAGTGCACTTCAAAAGTACATGCAACCATAGGCACTGGTGTTTTATGTAAAAATCCCCATGTTAGGGTCATTTTTTTTCAAAATTAATTCTTATCTAACTGAAAATATGAAATTGAAAATAACGGCCATTTTGAAACAGGAAAATCTGGTAAAAATTACATGATCTGACATGTAAAAACTGGATTTTATATTCTTATTACTGACTTTATGAAAGGAAACACATCTCCAAATAGACAACACTAAGTTTTAGACAACTTCCTATTGATTCTTGTCTTCAAAACTTGCACATGCTTGACACTTACGGCATTTCAGGTCATCTGACGGCCATTTTGAAACGGTAAAAACTGGTAATATTTGGAGAAAAAAAATTGTAATTGCATGTACTTATTGGAATTATCAGCATACATCACAGTACCAAATTTTGAAGCAATATCTGTAGTGGTTTAAAAGTTATGACAGTTTATTGTATATATGGTCCGTCGCTGCACTTTTTGCACATTTTAGCAAAAGTAAGCCTCCATATTCATAATTTTGAACTCCTATGTGCCTACAAAAAATTGGACTTACACTACATGTTTAGTACACTGGAACAATGAAAGAAAATATGAGCCTCAAATGATTTTGTTAAAATTACAGAGCCTCAAAAATGGTAGAATGCGCAAATGTGACATTTTTTTAAACGTGAAAATAGTCATTTTTGGCTTGTCGCTGAAGAAAAGCTATGTCTCCTATTGGTATTTGTATTTTTTTTACTGTAAGTACATGTTGAGGTCTGCAAGTTTATAAAAAATCAGCAGTGTGTTTTGTTTGTTTGGCTGCTCCAGGTCTTCAAAGTTGCTCCAAATCGCCATTTTGACTAACATTTTGGAAGTGTCAAATTTTAAATGACAATATCTCTGGAACTAAATAAGGTAGAACAGTAATTTTTGTTTTGTTTTGTTTCTTTTGAAAATGTCTATTAGAAAAAGACAAAAATAACATTATATACAGCAAGAATATTTTGGCTGCCACTACTAGTTTGAAGTCAACTCACTACATCACTGTTGGCTAAATGGACACAAAAGGAAGAGAGGTCATTCGGTAAATCCTACACATGTGAACAGAAACAAAGCACAACAACAATACTAATAACAAGAACCATGGGTGGATATTATCTGACATAATTTTCATTGCTTTTCATAGGACTTCTAAACTCAATAAACTTGAGTCTCAAACAGTGTGACTGTCCACTGAGGGCGGAAAATGAAACAAACTTGGCTATTTCTTGTAACTTATTACCACATTAACAGTGGATTAAATGAAAGCAAGAGATAATCTAAAGTCAGTTATTTCAAAATACACAGGTGACAAATATGCTGAAAAACTGAGTCTTTTCTCTAAAGGTAATTTTACAAATCAACGTCCAACTTTACACGAACTGGATTCTCGAACTAGCGAATTTAGCCACTGAATTATACGACGTTACGCCTTACCTTGATTTTCACGATTGATCTCTCCCTTCGTCTTGTGTCTTCCATGTTTGTGTGCTTTATGTGCTGCTTTAAGTTTCCTGGTCGATGCCTGGTTTCCTGAGCCATTTCAAGTTATATCACAATCATATACCAATCAAGCGATCAACGTCAGATTTCTTACGCAGTGCAATGAGACCGCAAACATGTGTTCTAGTGAGTCATACCACGTGGTAACGTTGTCACTGCACACCGGAACTGTACAAAATCAACAACATCTACCGAAATCAGAAGAACCAAAACTAAAATCGGAGGTTATAGAAGGGTGACATGTGCCGAGACTTGCATCTGCGAAACTGAATATTGCCAAGCCTCACGAAAAACTATGCATGTTTCATAGATGTATGTTCTAAATTTGTTTGAACAATATACAAACCTCACGAAAAACTACGCATGTTTCATAGATGTATTTTTGTTTGAACAATATATAACTGTATCTATTTGACAATTCGTGCAGGCTGCACATACAAGTTTGCTGCGCAACATTTTGATTGTGTCATTGTTAAGCCGCCCCCCCCCTCCTGCCCCTTCCTACGTTATCAAAAATACTTTCTGATGTTTACAGTTGTGATGAATTTTCCGTTGTCGATAGAAATAGCTAAACTTATCAAAACAAAATCTAGAAAGGCGTTCAAGAGGCCGCAGACCTTTATCAACTGACTCGAAGGTTGAATGGATCACTGAATCTCGATCCGCACCATGAATTCATATTAATTTCATTATGTTCATCCTGGGACTATATCCAGTCTTCCAACCATGCTTCTTCTTCTTAGGTATCTGCCTGCCTTAAACAAGCTGATGATTCTGGCATCTACAAAAGGGGTTCCAGTTTGCTGTGGGAGTTGTGGGTCAATTTATGCAGTCAGTGCTCACTACCTAACTGCATGGACAGTGGGCAGGGGAAAGTGGGAGCCACCACACTCACTATTTCAGACCTCTAGCCGTACTATGGCAGGCCCTACTTTGGAGTGGGTGGGGAGGGTATTGTACTCTAAGCATGGGGTAGGAGGGATGGATGGGGGAGAGGGGGTGGGGGTGGGGGGTGGGGATGGTGGATCAGAGGTAGGACTGAAAATCCACCACCGAGGCTGATTGAATTGCCTCAGGTGGGAGCTTATTAAACTCCTTTGTGGTGCGGGGGAAGAAGGAGTATTTTCTGTAATTTCTGCAGCTGGACTCCATGACATACTGGTGTTCGTGGAAATGCCGAGTGGCGTATCCAGTTTTCAGGAGTCTTGGCGCTTGGTTTGTCTCGATCGTGATGTCACCATGGTAGTACTTGTACATTGTTGTCAGGCGGGTTATTCTTTGCCGATCTTCCAGTGATGTCCAGCTCAGCTGGTCAAGCATTTCTCCGACGTTCGAAGTTTGGCGGTAGCGGTTTACTACCCAGCGGGCAGCCCTCCTCTGGATCTTCTCGAGGGACTATGTTGTTTTCAGTGTGCGGATCCCAAACTTTGCACGCGTATTCCAGCTGGGGGCGCACCATGGTCTTGTAGGCTTGGTCTTTGATGGAGATGGAGCCGACCTTTAAGTTTCGTCGCAGGAAGCCAAAGGTCTTGCTGGCTTTCGTGGCGACGTTGTTGATATGCTTCTTCCAGCTGAGATCAGGTGGAGATGGTGACACCGAGGTACTTGGCATCGCTGGAGGACTTCAGTGGGTGGTCTCTCAGATAGTATATTATCTGCCACCGCTTGCCAAAGTGTAAGGCCTCGTACTTGTCCGGGTGGAAGGACATCAGCCACTTTTCTTCCCAGTCAGCAAGTTTGTCCAGGTCTCTCTGCAGATCGTGCTGGTCGGCGGCTTTGGTGATTGTCTTATGACAGGCCGTGTCGTCTGCAAAGAGCCGTAATGGTGGAGGTCAGGCCCTTGGGGAGATCGTTAATATAGAGCAGGAAGAGGCATGGGCCGAGGACAGAGCCCTGGGGACTCCTGACTCTACGGGCACGAAAGTGGAGGTGACACCGTCAAAGACAACTGCTTGCCTCCTGTCGCTTAGGAAGTTCTGGATCCAGTTGTTAATGCTGCCATGATTCCGTAGTGCTGTAATTTGTGGGTCAGGAGTGAGTGGGACACCTTGTCAAAGGCCTTTGCGAAGTCCATGACTAGCATGTCTGTCTGTTTGCCCTTCTCCCTGCTGTAGTGATCTCATCTACAAGGCCTATAAGCTGGCTGACACAGGACCGCTGCTTTCTAAAGCCATGCTGTTCCCTGCAGAGGATGTTGTTGCTCTCTGCGAAGTCCATGATGTTGTGGACGATGATGTGCTCCAGTACCTTTCCAGGTATGCTAGTCAGAGATATGGGGCGATAGTTTGCTGGTCTGTACCGTTCGCCTTTCTTGAAGATGGGCGAGACATGGTGGTCTCCAGTCCAACGGAACAGTGCCAGAGTTGATGGAGGACTGGAACAACAGCGTAAGGGCGGGTGCAAGTTCGCTGGCGAGCTCTTGCAGGATTCTGGGGGTGATGCCGTCGGGGCCGGGAGCCTTTCTGGACTTCAGGTTCCTCAGCAGCTTCTTAACGCCCTCCTCCCTGAAGGTGATGGTGCTACACGTTGGTCCGTCGGTGTTGAGGCTGAGCCTGTCCTGGCTTCGATGTCTTCAGGAGTGCAGGGTGTACTCTTGCTGCATGCCGACTGAAATTGGCGATTCAGGATCTCAGCCTGGCCCTGGGCGTCCATTACAAGGCGGCCGTCAACTTTCAGAGGAGAGACTTTTGAAGATTCCGTCTTCTTGGCTTTTACGTAGCCCCAGAATGCCTTGGAGACTCTGCCACACGTCTTTTGCGCTGTCCTCAATGAGGCGAGCTGTATGGGACCAGTAGTTTCTGCGAAGTTGGCGTGGACTTGGCGCTTCAGCTCTTTGAGTTTCTGAAGATGTCCTGGGTCGCCAGACTTCTTCCACTTGCTTCGGTTATACGATCAGTCGGATGGCTTAATGTTACAATCGTTGAACAGATTCTGGATTCGCGTCTTAATAGAGTTCCTCCCCTCAAATCTCACCAACATTAATGGGTTCATCCTTGGGTGACACTCAATCTTTCCAGCGAGTTTGCCTAAAATTGGTCCCATAGTTTTTATGTCATCCAGCTGAACAGATCCTAAATCCTCCCCTTTCATCCAGATCGCACTAACTTCTAACTCGTTCGTCTTCAGGCTTCGGTTTTATTTCATTTTTCTTTCGACTTTCGTCACCGGTGTTCCGTGATCACGCCAACAAGCAGGCGAACCCGATAGATGTCGTGTACAAATAATCTGGATATAGGTAACATTTTTACATTGACAAAAGTTATCACAATACCGACTGCATGACTGTGACTGTTCTGTTTGTTTGTGGTCGTACGTTTGTTTGTTCGTTATTGTTGTTGTTGTTTAAGTTGTAGTTGTTTTTTTTTCTTTTGCGTTTGTTTTGTGTCAGTTTTTCTTTCTTTTCATGGAAATAAGGCACTGAATAAATTGTAGAAAAAAATGAACATGCTCACCATACAGTAGTTTTGGCCTGGTCGAAATGAGAAATACATCTTGTAATACATCAGTTGGCCTATAAACAATCTTTGATTGATTTGCACCACTTTCTTGCACACACACACACACACCACACACACACACACACACACACACACACACACACACACACACACACACACGCATGCACGCACGCACGTGCGCGTAGACATTTGATTATTTGTGGGAAACGAACATCAAAAAATAACATGATCATTGTACATCAATAACGACAACAAAACACGCACACACATGCACACGCACACACACACATGCAAGCACGCGCGCGCGCGCGCGCACACACACACACACACACACACACACACACACACACACACACACACGCACGCACGCACGCACACACGCACGCACGCACTCACACACACACACACACACACACACACACACACACACACACACACACACACACACACACACTCACTCACTCACTTGCATCACTTCCTTGATTTACGCTTATCAATGCACACACTTGTACAATAAAAGCGGGGTCCTAAGAGATTCAGGGAATTATTCTCCCAGCTTATTTGGTCAGTTGTGTCTGCAGCTGGAAAAGTCCGATATCGAGTTTTCTTCGTTCTCTGGGAGTCTTTGCAGCGTTGGCGTTAAGAGTATCCTATTATTATTATTATTGGCAGGTTGCTAATGTTTCTTGCTCTTCCTCTAAGTCTGAGAGAGAGAGAGAGAGAGAGAGAGAGAGAGAGAGAGAGAGAGAGAGAGAGAGAGAGAGAGAGAGAGAGAGAGAGAGAGAGAGAGAGACAGACAGACAGACAGACAGAGACAGAGGTATCATGAAGATTCAATCCAGCGTTCAACAGCAACTGTATTGCTCACATAATGAACCATTCCCGCAGTTTCGTATCAACTTCGAGCTCTTCATCTTCTGCTGTCTCTGCTCGTGTGTGCCACTCAACAGCCGGCTCTGTATTTATCCTTCTCTCTCAGAACGTGGCACACTATCTATCTACGCTCCCTCCCCCTCCCTAGAGGCCTGAAAAACAGTGGATGGCCCCAGACCTCCTTTTTCCTATCCCAACCCATTATAAGCTGATGACCCAGGCTGCATTTCAACTTATCTGTTAAACCCGAAACCCCTTTTGCAGATCTAGTTGCAAAGCGAGACGACTGCAGGCGGAAATCTAAACAAATCTTAAATAAATGTTAGCGAACCGCCCAGAGAACGTGGACAAACGAGTCACAAGACAAAACACAACGCGTTTCGACCTCTTAGGTCTTCGTCAGGTGATATATAAACGAATAAAACAACGAAAATTCACTTAGCTTTGATCGCTTCAGATCGCTTAGGGTTCAGCACAAGGAAGAAGGCGTTTGTCCACGTTCTCTGGGCGGTTCGCTAACATTTATTTAAGATCCCTTTTGTAGAGTCAGAATCTTCAGCTGGCCGAAGGCGGATACTTACGAAAGAAGAAGAAGTAGGCGTAAAGATCTTCAGTTCCTCCGCAAAAAGATTTTGTTTACTGTCAGGGTTGTTGTTGGACTACATTTATTATTCCGATTTTTCTCTTCAGAGGAAGGCGTTAACGTGTTATGCCCTCAACCATTTCAGCTGAACTGTATGAAAATAGAATGGGCACGGTCGCTCCGATGAAAAATGACGGGCGCCAATGGAAGATATCAGAGACTTTGACGGTTTGTCTGATAAATGTGTTGGAAGAACAAAATCAAGAGATGCAGTTTTACTGGTATAGCATTAAAGTGCCTGTCACCCCGTTTTCTCGGTAGTTCTGTCTGGATTATATCCGGTGCAGGTCTTTTTCGTCAAGACCGATCTAATGCAGATACACAACGGAGCGGGGGAAAAAGTCCGGCAGTTTGACAGAAGATTCTTGTATACCCGAGTTCAGTCGTCCTGGAAAAGGATATAGGCGAGCTTTTCTAATAGCCGAGTTTCTTACATCTGAGATTTGTACGGAATTCAAAGAAGCCCCATGGAAGTGAATTTTATTTATTTATTCCCTTTCTTTGTTTTTCCATTTATATTTTCATTCATTTTAGTTTATTTATTTATCTATTCTTGCTTTTTTTTATAAACGAGTTTTCTTACATCATGGTTTTTAGTAAGTGGAGTCCTCTGTATTACAGACAGTCCACAATAACGACACAGGTAGAACAGTGTCAACAACAAAGAACTCGGGTCAAACGATTTACATAATTTATTCACATTTACATATGATTTGTTGAAGATATCAAAAAGGCCCGCAATCCTAATGTAAAACCAGAAAGTTCATGTTACATACAATCACAAACATGGGTACACGCGCACCTAGCCTATATCTTCAGGGTCACATTTGCTAGGGATCCAATGTGCTATTATCTTTTAGAACAAATCTTCAGCAGAAAGGCCTGTCATGAATGGGAGCACACAATATTGTATCAGTTTGTAAATTGCACGAATTCTATCTTTCTGAACCGAAACCTGTAAATACCAGCATTCACTTTGACTTGGAATGAAATACGTTATAACTGCATGATATTTTATTTTCGTGTTTGCTGTTCATAACGCTATACATAACGCTATATACAATGAAGCCTGCAGCTGTCCCCGTGATCACACATCCCTGTCATCGTGACTCAACTGGTAATCTTGTTTAGTGTGATATGATCTGATAAATGGAGAACGGGAATATTATCTACGCACGTTTCAGTGAGGGCCCGCTGAAAGCGTTCGGCTATGGAGCTGACGATCGTAAATCCGAACCACCCATGAAGACGGACTTTGTGCGTTGGAAACCCTGTCTGTCCGTCCACCCAGCAGGAATGATTCCGTTCAGGAACTGATTCCGTTCAGTGACGGTTAAGATGGCGGAAGGCGAACCTCTTGAACAGTTCACTGTCGTTACAGCCATGAGCCTATCAGACTTCATCCTCTATCTAACAGTGCTCTTGAACCCGAAACAATAAAAACCTCCCGATGTCACGAGTTTGTCACGAGGCCTACGACGTTCGACCCACCTAGGGTGGCGGAATTACTTATTTGTTTATTGTCGTTGCTGTTGTCGTGTATCCGTCCCTTAGGGTGGCTTGTGGTGCAGTTGCACCTTGGTGTGGTTCAGCTCAACTTCGGTTTGCTTTCTCTCTCTCTCTCTCTAATTCCACCGCCCGTGCTATTCATCCTGCAAGTTCACGGGTGGCCGGTACCTTTCTCTCGAACTTTCTGTCTATCGGCCTCTCGCCTGTCTTTTTACCTGTCGCACGTGCTTCGTTTCTTTTAGTTTGAAGTATGCTCACTCTGTGACGCAGCATGGCATGTTGGCCGCCATTGCTGAGGGAGGTTAGCTCTTCACTCGAGCGGAAGATGTCTCTGGGGCGCCTGCTCCAGTCCTGGTTCTTTACCTTATCGTCGAGAGTACAGTCAGTACTTTCAATTCCTGCAGTCGGCCTGTAGGAGAGGGACATCATTTCTTCTGTTTCCGCATCTTCGCCTCTGTCCTCTCGACTGGACAGAGGGTAGAGAGAGTCCTTTGACCCGTCTCTTCGGGGTCACCCACGGGTAGCTGGTAAGCATCAGTTTCGTGGTCTGTTTGTTTTGATTTGTTGTTGTTAGCCGGCTTAGTCTTCACTTTTGCGCATTTTCTTTTGTTTTCGAAATTGTAAGAGGAATATTGTGTGAGACCTTTTCTCTGGTTAATTCAATCTTTAACCTGGCCATTCTAAATTATTTCCAAAATTCTTTCTCCTGTTTATGTATCTGGTGATGCGGTAGTCGGTGGGGAAGGGAGAGAACCTGGTGATTCAGGGTTGGAACTTGCTTGGTCTCGCTCGTCCGCCCCTGTCACATTCGCCGGACTTTTATCCTTCGGCCACCGTCTGTTTGTGTGTGCAAGGAGAACGAGTTTTTGTTCACGAGCGTGCGTACGCATGATTTGTCGTTCGGATGCGTGGTTGGAGATTTGTGTTATTTTGAAATGTGTTTATAAAATGTGACAATTATGCCATTGAATTACTATTTGCAAATTTGGTGGCAGTTATTAAGCGATGGTCGCTGTGTTGATTTATTTCCTAAGGAAGAAAAACGTTAAGCGTGAGTGAGAGAAGGGTGAAGATAATTCATATTTGTTTTTATAACCTGTTGATTTAATGCAGTCTTTTACCTGCATCGTGTGAGAAGACTTGATTCAATGGATGTACTGTGTGCGTTTAATACACTTCCCCTCGCCCATCATGCGAGTGGCTGATAAGACTTGACAGCAATGGTCAGACGGTACTGACGGCAGGGTTCCAGTACCCTTCTTCCTTCCTCCTTCCTTCTTCTTTTCCTCCTCTCCGACTCTCCTCCCAGCTACGTCCTCCCCCCTCCCGGGGCTTCACCTGGAGCACGAACTGGATGGTGCCACGTGCTGGTCGAGGCCACGTTCTGGCTGAGACCACGGACGAGATGGTGCCACGCGCTGGTCGAGGCCACGCCTTGGTCGGGACCGTGGACCGCTAGGGAGCCCGCCGTCTCGACTGGCCGGCCTGGACCCCGTCCAGGACCTCCAGTAACAGCTACGTCCCCCCCCCCCCCCCCCCCCCCCCCCCCCCCCGGGACACGCTCTTCACTGCCCGCTTGGGAGTCGAGGGTGTCGGCTTTGGGCGACTCCCTGCGAGAACCAACCGGCTCGGAGCACCTAGTGCGACAGGGTGCTCCCTGCGGACTTGACAGGGGCAGGGAGTGGACGCACTCCGTGTGTGAGAAAGGGTCAATACTGGAAATATTTCTTTATAATTGTGTACATGTCATATGTGCTGGAATGCTGTAATTGTGATTGCGTACGTCTTATGGTGAAATATTTATTTATAATCGTGCATGTTGTGGAGTGGTAGTGCTTGATTGCGATTGTGCATGGTTGTGTGCGTTGGAGTGCTTGATCGTGATTGTCATGTTGTGTGGCGTTGGAGTGCTTATCGTGATTGTGCATGGTTTGTGTGCGTTGGAGTGCTTTAATATTATCGTGCATGTGCATGTGTTGGAAATGTTTATTTTTGTTGGTGAAATAAATGGGGTGTTGTAACGAAATCTTTATTGTGTGGTCTCTTGCGGACGTGTGAGGTCAGTCACACCTTCACTCCCACCTAGACGATCCTGTCAGGCCAGACCACCAGGGGTCGTCTGTGACAAATGTGGGGGCTTCGTCCGGATTTTGAACCCGGACCGTCACGCAGGTAACGGACGTAAGTCTTGTCCTTCTGTTGCCGCTCAGTCTTCCATTCCTGAATTTTGTATTTAGCCTAGTTCATGTTTTTTTTTCTCAACACGGGTTGTTGAGTACAGGGTATGCAACGGACGCTAGTGTTTTTTTTTTTTTCCTCTCTCCGGATCACCGTCGCTAGGTTTTTGTTTTGTTTTTTTTTCCGGCCAGCCCCACCCACTGTGCTCGTGCTGTTAACGCTGGTGTTTGCCAGAGTGGGGCAGCCGACATAGTTTTTGTTTTTGTTTTTTTTTCGGTGAGCCCCACCGCACTGGTTGCTCGAGGCTGTAGAGCGCTGTGTAGCAGAGTGGGAGCCGTCCGGAACTTGTCCGCACACCAATCGCATCACACACACATACACACATATACACACGCCCCTAAAATTATTGTTTATTTTTTTTTTCTTCTAGTAGAATTGTCTTTCCCTGTATTTGAAAACCGTAGATATTGTTTATGGCGACGTCCGGCGCTGAGGTATGGCGAACGCGTGCGACGAAGAAGGGTAATTCAAAATGTTACTGTAGTCCCTACTATGTAGTACCTAGTACTCGACTATACGGTAACTTCTACCATTCCAGTGCGTAGCAGGTAGTCCAGTGATACTATTTACTACCTCTTCGCTGGGGGGTCTCCCAGTGTTGATACACCGACTGAACTTTTCCGCTACGAAGCGTCAGAGTATAGCGAAGCAATTGGGGCTTCTGTTGAGTCCAGAGACCCGAAAAACCTCTCCGCTCCCAGGCTTCCCCCTCGTAAGGGCCATGCCCTGAAACTTTACCTAATGTGAAAGTCAGACCCAAGTGAAGGTCAGAGATCATTCCTTCACCTGTCGGGAGTGGTGAACCCCGCCCAGGACATCACTTTCCGACCAGATGTTTTTCTAGAGCGGACACGACGGGAGGATTATGCCCCAACCGTAGAGAGGAGGCCGCATAGCAGGAAAGCTCCTCCGTAGGAAGAGCGCAGAGAGGAGCTGCTCGCGCAAGAGAGGAGACTGACAGACCGGAATTCTGCGTACGAAGAGGCTATCTGCGTAGGGAGGAGCTGCTAGACAGGAGCTCAGCGTAGGGAGGAGGCTGCCCTCCACGGGAAGAGTATTGGATCAACGTAGAGAGGAGGCAGCCAACAGGATGCTCTACTTAGGAAAAGAAGGAACAACTTCT
Source organism: Conus ventricosus (assembly GCA_018398815.1). Classification (NCBI taxonomy): domain Eukaryota; kingdom Metazoa; phylum Mollusca; class Gastropoda; order Neogastropoda; family Conidae; genus Conus; species Conus ventricosus. Next base: position 70,131,542 of record CM031615.1, read on the forward strand.
TTACTCGCAGGCTCGCCAGCATCTGTAACCAGGGGGTTTAATCACCCAGTCAGGCGATAGAGTTAGAGCCCAAAGTTTAAAGCTTCCAGAGATCAGACCTAGTGAGGACATTGATATGTTCTTAGAGCATTTCGACAAGGTTGCATGTCATACCAATTGTCTGAGGAACAAAAGGCTATGCACCAATTTCTGGATTATCTGGTGGCGCAGAGGGAAGTGTGTGCTCACTCTAATGAAGGTGCGTCTTATGCAGACAGCTTTGGCCTGCGTAAGCGTTTTCCACCTAACCCCCCGAGACCTACAGGAGAAGTTTAGGGTCCATGAAGAAAGAATAAAGATGAGACCTACGTGCAGTTTGGTGATAGGCTGCGCAAGACGCTAGGGTAAATCAGGCGTCAGTTTTAGCTAAGTTGGAGCTGGAGGATCTGATCCTCATGAACAGCACACCAACACTGTGTCCCCCAGAGTTGAGGATTCGATAGTCGAGGACAGCACCTCAGGATTTCGCGGCTGCGATTCACTACAGCTGAGGTGTTTGCTGAAGCACGCAGGGCTTATGGCAACGCCCAGATACGGAGAGAAGCCACTCCACAGAGATTGGTATCAATAAGGTGCCGACAACTTGCTAGCGGGGTGAACCGGCAGGCAGTTTTCATCGGATTTCAGTCGCCCCCGACTGTGTTTTCTTTGTGATCGTCCAGGCACATTAATAAAGATTGTCCTAAAGCCCCTGGTAGTCGTGGGGCTGGTCCTTTCCACGTCCTCGCGCCTCGGCTAACGTGGGTTCCATCCCCAGCTTCTGGTGATTCAGAGTGCCCAGTGATCTCTCTGTTTTGGAGTTCCTCCTTGGTCGAGACACCATCAAGATTCACGGGAGCATCAACGATCTTTGTATATAAGATTTGGTTACCCCTGAATCCCGCGGGCGGCAAGTATATGATGTGTGCTGGTTGGAGGCTGGTTTTACCTCCACCCTTCCTTTCTGTACTTATTCTATCTCCACCCCCTACTACTGTGGCGAAGTATGGCCAATGCGTTGGAGCGACCTATGTATTCCCTTCTCTCAGGAATACGGTCACCTTTGCTGACGGAATCAGTCAGTCCGTGTCTACGGATCCGGCCCGACAGGCTGTTGGGAGTCACCACACAGCGCCAAAGCTAAGAAGCAGAACAGAATTGCGTCCGCGTCCTCCAGCCGATCACGACGAAGGTTTCCTGGCCAGGGCCGATCCTGCTACCATGGTCCGTCTTCAGGCCAGGGACTTGGATGTCCCAACGTCCTGCGACAACGGTAGTCGTCCTGCTCAGTCTGCCCGACACGCCAAGGTAGAGCTTTCAAGTTTACTCCCACAAGGGTATCCTTTTTAGGGTTTTTACCAGCAGATCGTGTGGCCACGCAGCTCGTGGTTCCCCCAAAGCCTGAGAGAGTCTGTCCTCCGGCAGCCCACGATTCCCCCATGCAGGTCAATATGGCACCAAGCGGACTCTCGAGCAAGTTAGCAGGATTTCTCTGGCCAGGGATGAACTCACAGTTTAGAGGCAGTACGCCGCATTGCGATACCTGCCCTCACGGAACAACGCCTTAAGGTCGCTTGAGGGCCGTGTTCCCCTGGGAATCAGTGCCACTGGTTGGGAACCAGTCCAGCAAGTTGGGTCGACCTGTGCGCCCATTAAAAAGCCACCATCCGATCGCGGTCACCGCTACATCATGGTAGTGGTGACTACGCGACTCGGTTCCAGAGGCCGTCCCACTTAGGACAAACGATGTCCCCCTCGGTTGCTGGAGCGCTCTGGCAGATTTGGACGCGCACTGGCGTGCCCAAAAGATCCTGTCGGACCATGGACCCATTTCAGTCCCGATCTCATGAAGGAGGAGAACACTCTTCATAATGTTTCATAAGGAACAACGTCGCCCTATCATGCGCAGGCCAATGGCCTTGTCAGCGTTTTCATGGGACTCTTTGAAGCAGATTTTTTGCGTCGCCTCTGTGCAGAGCAACCATCGTGCGTGGGATCGACTATGTTTCCTGCTTGTACTGTACGCCTACAGGGAGGTACCGCAGGAAAGCATGGCGGATTTCCCCGTTTGAACACCTGTATGGCAGAACATACGAGGACCCACACATCATCCTGAAGCAGAGTGGACCCATGACGATGTGGAACCGGTGATAAGGAGAAAGTCGTTACTTGGTCGATCTGCGCAACCGCATCGCTGACAACTTGCCAGCTTGCTCAGCAACACCTTGCAGACGTCCCAAAACCAATTACAAGCATTGTACGACCGACGCAGTGTTGACGCTGGTTTTGAGCCCGGGTGAGATGGTGTTCTTCTCCTTCCCACAAAAGAATGGAACATGTTGCAACTTGCTTGGATCAGGGCCCTTTTTGTAGTCTGTCAGTCGGGTGGGTGACTGGGATCAATAGGATTTCGCGTGCGAGCAAAGAACCCTGTATCAGCCAACCTCTTTGAACATACGTACGACGAACTCAGTGGCCAGGCAGCTTCACCCCAGTCGTTGTGGAGAGAGCGATGAGCACGCCGTGTCGGTGGCTCAGGGACATCCCCACCGTTCCTCACGTTGAGGAAGAAGTCGTGCAGGAAGTTGCATCGGGTCTAACCTCTCCTCAGCACAGACTGACCAACTGCACGGCTTGTGCCATTAGTTCCAGACGTGCTTACAGCTCGGCCCCCTGCACAGTACACCTGGCGAATGTACCCTGGCATTGACCACCGATACCCCCAGTAAGGGTCAAACAGTACCCTCTGCCTCACTCTCAGCGTCTGGCATCCGCAGGAGGTTGTAGGCCCAGTGTTGAAGTTTGGGTGTCCATTGAACGTGCGAGTTCTCCGTACCAACCCCCCATCCTTCAGGTAAAGAAGAAGGATGGCGAAAATAGGTTCTGCGTCGATTTTCGTCGACTGAATAAGGTTCTCCGGTTCGATGCTGAACCTAGCCGGATGTCGACCAAATCTTCGCTCAGCTGAGTCGGGCCAAAAACTTCACCAAGTTCCGATCTTCTCGAAGGGATACTGCAGATTCCCATGCGCAGAGAGGACAAATCCCAAAACGCATTCACGAACGCCTGAAGGACCAGTTCCAGTGGAACGTGATGTTTTGGCCTCAAAACGCTGGAGCAATTTTCAGTCGCGTCATGCGACACGTTGCTTCACACCTCTCGATACGCCAGATATGAACAATTTCAATGACTACCTGCTACACAGCTCAGTGGATTTGAGCTCCGCAAGTCTAATATCCCAAATAGAATCGTTCTTAAAACGATTTCGCTCCTCCCGCGTCTGTTCCCCTTTCGTCTGCCGAGGTTTCATATGTCGTCTCGTCCCTTCCCAAATGTCAGCATGGTCAAGACGAGATTTCCTTTCTGGGCATCATTTGCGCTGTTTTTGATTGCTCCAGAGGAGGACAATGTGACCAAAGTTGCAAGTGCCAAACCACCTGGTACCCAAAAGGGAATTGCGTCATTCCTTGGACTTGCGGGATACACCGCAAGTACATCCAAGACATCGCAAAGGTTGCCATGCCCCACACTGACCTGACCAAAGGAAAAAGCCAGAACGTCTGATTTGGGATGAGAGTTGGCCACAGGCTTTTGACGCTTGAAAACGGCTCTCTACTACTCGCCCATTCTCTGGCACTCCCCGATCCTAGTCTCCCTTTTGTCCTTCAGACTGATGCATTTCTGCGGTGGGGATTGGGGCTGTGTTGCTTCAAGACAGGGAAGGACTCCAACCGCTTGCTTATGCGAGCAAAACTCACTGACGCGAACTAAGGTACCAACACGAATGAACAAGAGTGTTTAGCAGTCGTGTGGGCAACCGAATTTATATCCCCTACATGTACGGCCGTGAGCTTGTGCTGGAGAGCGATCAGCTCAACCTCTCCAGTACCTGACCGGATCCGGCCAGTCAGTCGACGACTCATGGATGGGCAGTGAGGCTGCATGAGTCATGGCGTACACTTTCCGCAATCAAGGTGATCCAGTAATACGGAATGCTGACTAATCTTAGCCGAGCACCGTAGATAGCATATTGGAAAATCAGTCAGAGGGACTACCTCCCCTCAACCAGGGGTTATATCCCTTATTGGTCTCTGAAACAGGAGTAAGTGACAGTAGTCGCTTCATTGAGGTTAACGTTATTGGACTCACCAATGGTTCCGGATTGTTACTAATCATGTGGAAAGGTTTGCTAGATGTTTTATGATAAAAGTAGTATTATGTATTTCCCCGTGTGATTCAATCGTGGAATGTTTTGTATTGATTCAGTACGAACTCTGTCGATCACAGAGAGTAGGTTCGGTCCCATTGTTGTGAAGTTGCACATGGCGACAAGTCAAAGGAGCACTGATCTCCAGAGAAACATATGCTTTTAAAGGTGTGGTTTGTCACAGTTGTCATCTAGGCCTACGACGTTTCGACCCACATAGGGTGCGGAATTACTTAATTTGTTTATGTCGTTGCTGTAGTCGTGTATCCGTCCCCTTAGGGTGGCTTGTGGTGCAGTTTTGCACCATGGGTGTGGTTTCACTCAACTTCGGTTTGCTTTCACTCTCTCTCTCTCAAATTCCATCCCACCGCCCTGTGCTATCATCCTGCAAGTTCACGGTGGCCGGTACCTTTTTCTCTCGAACTATCTGTCTTATCGGGCTCACGCCTGTCTTTTTACCTGTCGCTCACGTGCTTCGTTTCTTTTTAGTTTGAAGTATGCTCACACTGTGACGCAGCATGCAAGTTGGCCGCCATTGCTGAGGGAGTTAGCTCTTCACTCGAGCGGAAGATGTCTCTGGTGGCGCCTAGCCACCAGTCCTGTTCTTTACCTTACGACGAGAGTACAGTCGAGGACTTTCAATTCCTGCAGGTCGGCCTGTAGAGAGGGACATCATTCTTCTGTTACCTCCGCATCTTCGCTCAGTCCTCATCTGACAGGACAGAGGTTAGAGAGAGTCCTTTGACCGTCTCTTCGGGGTCACCCACGGGTAGCTGGAAAGCATCAGTTTCGAGTCGATATGTTTTGATTTAGCTGTTTTACCAGGCTTAAGTTTCACTATTGCGCATTTTCATTTTGTTTTCGAAATTGTAAGAGAATATTGGGTGAGACCTATTCTCTGGTTAATTCAATTCTTTAACCTGCCATTCTAAATTATTACCAAAATTCTGTTCTCCTGTTTTATGTATCGGTGATAGCGGTAGTCGGTGGGAAGGGAGAGAACCTGTGATCAGGTTGAACTTGCTTTGGTCTCGCTCGTCCCGCCCCTGTCACATTCGCCGACTTTATCCTTCGGCCACCGTCTGTTTGTGTGTGCAAGGAGAACAGTTATTTTATGTTCACGAGCGTGCGTCCGCCTTGAATTGGTCGTACGGATGCTGGTTGAGTAAGTGTATTGAAATGTGTTTATATAAAATGTGACAACTATGCCAATGAATACTATTGCAAATGGGTGGCTAGTTATTAAGCGATGGATGTCGCTGTGTGAATTAATTACCTAAGGAAGAAAAACGTTAAGCGTGAGTGAGAGCAGGGTGAAATAATTCATAATATGTTTAATAACCAGTAATTTAAATGCAGTCTTTTTACCTGGCATCGTGTGAGAAGACTTGATTCAAATGATGTACTGTGTGTCGTTTAATACACGTTCCCCTCGCCCAACATGCGAGATGGCAGATAAGACACTTGACAGCAATGGTCGTAGACCGACTGAGACGGCAGGGATCCAGTACCCTTCTTCCTTTCCTCCTTCCTTCCTTCATTTACCTCCTCCTCCGACACTCCTCCCAGCTACGTCCTCCCCCCTCCCGGGGCCATCACCTGGAGCTCGAACTGGATTGTGCCGACGTGCTGGTCGAGGTCCACCGTTCAGGGCTGAGACCACGGACGAGAATGGTGCCACGCGCTGGTCGAGGCCAAGCCTTGGTCGTGACCGTGGGACCGCTAGAGCCTCCCGCCGTCCTCGAACAGGCCGGCCTGACCCCCTCCCCAGGACCTCAGTAACAGCTACGACCCCCCCCCCCCCCCCCCCCCCCCCGGACAACCTCTTCCACTCCCGCTTGGGGAGTCGAGGGTGTCGGCTTTGGGGCCCGACTCCCTGCGAGAACCAACCCGTCTCGGAGCACCTATTGCGACAGAGGGTGCTTACCCAGCGGACTTGACCGGCGAGCAGGGATGTGGACGCACTCCGAGGTGTGTGAGAAAGGTCAATACTGAAATAATTCTTATAAATGTGTACATGTCATATGTGCAGGAATGCGTAATTGTGATTGCGTACGTTCGTATGTGAAATATTTATTTATAATCGAGCATGTTTGTGGGTCTTGGAGTGTTCTTGATTGCGATTGTGCATGTTGTGTGCGTTGGAGTGCTGATCGTGATTGTGCATGTTGTGTGCGTTGGAGTGCTTGATCGTGATTGTGCATGTTGTGTGCGTTGGAGTGCTTTATTATGATCGTGCATGGTGCGTGTGTTGGAATGTTATTTGTTGGTGTGAATAAATGGGGTGTTGTATCGTAATCTTTATTGTGTGGTCTCTTGCGGAGCGTGTGAGGTCAGTCACTCCCTTCACTCCCACCTAGACCGATCCTGTCAGGGCAGACCTCCAGGGGTCGGTCGTGACACCCGATGAGGAATAAAAGAACACGCCCACTGTTTTCACATAATAGTGACAAGGTTATGGCCCAACCTGTGCTTGTCTTTACTTCTCCCTTGCAATGAAGAGTCCGTGTCCTACGTTTTCTGTCGACATCATCATCACAAAAACTCATCAGATCTACATGCAGCATACGGCAATCAAATCAAAATGATCAAGAAAAAGGTTAATTTATACAAAATATGTTAAGCAAACTTATTAACTGTGGTATTGATTGACAAAATACAACGTGCATTCCACAGACTTCTAAATTATGATGCACTGACAGAAAAAGCTTTCCGTAGGTGCTTTATGTAAGACAAGTATGAAAAACACCCCCTACGATGCAGCATCATGAATTCCACTATCAATCTTCCGTGGCCTCCTTTAGGTGTCGTTAACGTCTTCAAATCTGAACAAAAAGGCATTGAAAATCAATATTCTGAGCATTAGAATATTTACAAATATGTGTAATTCATTCCACATTTGGAGGCAGTGTGTATGTATCACATAGTGCATTTGTTCGTTTGGCTTGCATAACGCTGTATATTGTAAACCCCCTCCTTTTAAAAAAAAAAGAAATTCGTTACAGGATGTACTCACTATATTGATTTTCTGTACAATGATTGTTTCAGTTCTTAGGCTTCTCCTTTTTCATGTTCCGCTACTCTCCTGTTGTTCAGTACAAACAGTGCTTAAAAATTAGCACAGAAAACGCAGGTGTACAAAATATCACAGCAAACGGTGTCCTTCTTTCAAATAATACAAGCGCTGAAAAATTCTATCCAGTTTCAACATGCACAATTTACCCATTGCTGATTACGCATTAATGTTGTTCAGCAAGTCACTCGCATCAGAGTATGCTAAGCTGACCAACTTTTTCCCCCCTCCTCGCTTCCTTTGTTTACATTTCTGGCACACTGTCAAGAGCATTGCTCCCACGCTAGATACCTCGAGCTCTCTACACACAGCCACATCCAGACCGTCGCAGTCCTAGACCTAAGTAGCAGTCTACATCAGGCCAGACTCATTGATCGTGCGTCTCCACCCCGTCTCCTCTCAAGGGCAGGCAGATACGACACATAAGCCGCCATCAGAGTTGTACTTGCTCGACATAATTGTATTCATCACAGGCACAGACGCCGATTTGAAACAGAAACTGGGGTAAGGTGAAAACAGGACCAGTCGGACAAAAGAATGGAAAAAAAAACAACATTTGTTATTATTTCACAACAATCAATATGAGTCCGTGTCAAAATGTAACCCGGCGCCAACTAGGCCTGAGAGCTGAAGATACATGTAGCATTGGTCAGGTAATTCATGCAGCCCTTCTAAACTTAAACTTATACCGGTGAAGCAGACGTGAAATTTAATGTGAGCGATCCCAGTCTACTCCTGCTAAGCCCACAACACAAAGCTAATTGCCATGACGCCAACTGCTGCGCTACACAGGCTGATTCCCAGATGAACGTTCCCTCGCTGGACACATTTTATGGCATCACAAGTAGAGATATTACTTTGCGTTTTACGCCTTTGTGTTATATATTGCTTTTGATGTGCCCCGGCCTTATCAGGGACGGGTAACGAGATCAGACGGGTTTTGAGCTCTGGAAACTCCCGCTCCACTTACATTGTCGTCCCCCCCCCCCCCCCCCCCCCCCCAAAAAAAAAAAAAAAAAAAAAAAAAAAAAAAATATATATATATATATATATATATATATATATATATATATATATATATAAGAAAAATAAAACAAAAGCAAAAAGTGGAAACAAAAACATAAACAAATGACATGATAAAATGTTATTTTACAGACAACAAATGACTTTTGTAAATTGTCCTTTTGCAAAGTTTACTGTATAATTCTCACTAGCTTTCACTCCATCTTGGAGACTTAACGTAACAGTGAGAGTGAAGGAGTAAGAGATTCTTTGAACTGTGAAGGGAGATGGTGCTACTCAAACGGCAGCAACTCCAAAGGCACTTGTGCTTCTTTTCAGCTCAAGGATTTGAGAAACACAGCGTCGCTGCGCTAAAGCAAGCGAAGGCCTCTGTCTTTGAACGTTTCTTAAAGTTTGTTAACCCTGATCGCTCACTGCTGAGAAAACTCCAACGATCCATGCCAGAGGCAGCTCTCCAGAACGGAGACCAGTCTGAAAGCACCCTTCATCTTCGTGAACGCTGCAGATTGCGAATTATGGTATTGTGCTGTCCCACACCGCACAATACTGCATCGCATTTATGATAAACCGCAATATGTCACGAGAAATTCGATCTGATATTGCAAAGTCAGACAGCATTCCACTCCCACTGTCACGACCGACCCCTGGAGGTCTGCCCTGACAGGATCGGTCTAGATGGGAGTGAAGGGAGTGACTGACCTCACACGCCCCGCAAGAGACCACACAAGAAAGATTACAATACAATACACCATTTATTCACACCAACACACACATAGTCACAAATAAGCATTCCAACACACACAACATGCACAATCACAATTAAACATTTCAACACACACAACATTCACATAGTCACAAAAAAGCATTCCAACGCACACAACATAACCATAATCATAAATGAGCATTTCCAACACACGTTCCTTTTGTGCTTCATGTGGTTCCCCCTCACCCCTGTCTCTCCAAAGTCCTCTGAGTACCGTGTACAAATCAGTTGTCCCAAACCGGGGCTGTTCTTGAACAGAGTCTTTCAATGCTGACACCCTTGACACACACACACACACCCAAATTGCACGACACAGAGCTAACCACACTGGTCACATGAGTTGTAGGAAGTCCAAGGACAGCGGAGAACGCATCCCATGGGACGAGGCGTTGTCGCTGAAGGTCCCGGACAGGGGTTAGGACCATTCAGCAAGGTCCACGTGCTCCTCACACTGCGCGGCCCCAACAGCGCAAGCTTCGGGTGAAGCCCCCGGGAGGAGAGAAAACGGAAGGAACTGGAAGGAAAGAAGGGTACTAGAACCCCGCAGTCAGTACGGTCTGAAATTTGCTGCTTAATCCTAACAGCCACTCGCATGGTGGGCGAGGGGAGGTGTTTGCTGAATACATTAGTAACACCAGCTCAACACAGACCTGAGCATAACACAGTAAACAAACCAAATGAGGAATGTTCGCTAAAGGTCTCCTCGCACGAAGCAGGTAAGAGATTACATTAACAGGCTAAATAAACGAATAGCAATTTATATCTTCATCCTTCCCTCACTCACGTTCAACATTTTCCTTTCTTAGGAACTGAACTAATACAGCAACCATTGCTTTATAACTGCCACCACAATTGCAAATAATCATAATTCAATGGCACGATTATCCCCACATTTTATAGTAACATTTCAAAAATAACAATTCTCCAACCACGCATCCAAATGACTAACCACGCGTACGCACGCTCGCAAACACAAAACACTCGTTCCTCTTGCAAACACAAACAGACGGTGGCCGAAGAATACGAGACCGGCGATTGTGACAGGGGAGGACGAGCGAGACCAAGCAAATCCCAACCCTAAATCACCAGGTTCTCCCCCCATCCCCACCGACTACTGCATCACAGATGCATTGAAAAGAGAAAGAATTTTGGATATAATTTTGAAGTGGTCTCAAACAATATTTCTTTTATAATTTTGAAAACAAGAGGAAATTGTGCAAAAGAGAATTATTAGCCGGCTAACAACAAAAAAACCAAACAAACCACGAAACTGATGCTTACCAGCTACCCGTGGGTGACCCAAAAGTGGCGGGTCAAGCGACTCTCTGCCCTCTGTCCAGTCGAGAGGACCAGCAGAGCAGATGCGGAAAAGAGATGACGTGACGTCCCTCCCCTACAGGCCGACTGTAGGAATGAAAGTACCGACCGTACCTTCGACGATGTGGTAGAGAACCAAGACCGGAGCGGGCGCTCCCAGGGACATCTTCCGCTCGAGTGAAGAGAAAACCTCCTAACCGATGGCAGCCAACATGCCACCCTACGTCACAGAGTGAGAATACCTCAAGCCTAAGAGGAATGCTGCACATGCGGCAGGTAAAAAGACAGGTGAGAGGCCGATAGAGACAGCCAGTTCAAGAAAAAGGTACCAGCCACCCGTGAACCTGCAGGATGAATTGCACGGACAGTGAAATTAGAGAGAGAGAGAGAAAGTAAACCTAACCTGAGCTGAACGACATTAAGGTGAAAACACACCACAAGCCACATTAAGGGACTGATACACAACAACCACCACAACAAATAAATGAACAATTCCACCACCCTAGATGGGCCAATCGTCATAGGACTCGTGACACCCACTGCTTGTTAGCCAGTGTCTCTGCGGAAATTACTTGAGGTAACGCCGCCCTACAAGTCGTGAAATTTTTTTTTTTTAAAAAGGAGAGAATCTCACGTGTTTATGTACATAATAAAACAGAAGACTTTAAGGTTTATCAAACATTTGTTATATTCACCAAATATGACATAAATGCAGATTGAGGACATACGAACAAGGTCTAAAAACAAATAAATGGAAAACTCTGCAAACTTGATTTTGCATGCAGTTATCACACAAAAGCATAAAGACTCATCAAAGAGTAATTTTGTGGATTAAAACATAACATAAACACATGTCAACACACGCACGCACGCACACAAGCATGCACGTACACACACACACATACACACAGAATACATCATGCTTAGGCTAAAACACCAATTCGTACATGATTCATCATCGTGCATAAAAATTGTTACAGATATTCAAAGCCGCCCCTGACTTTTTGTGTATCTTCATTGTCTTCTATGTGTGTCAGTTCTGTCAGTGTCTTCCACCACAGAGGAGTGTTATTTGTCAGTGCAGCCCATTCGATAGTAGCTAGCTCAGTTCGTCGTATAGTTCGTAGCTCTATCCATTCTATAGTTCACAATCAGTTTCACTCTACAGGCCTCAGACCCATTTAACAGGTCTTTGCTGATAGTTCTAAGCCCAGTCCAAACAGGTCTCGACTCAGTCCAGTTAACAATTTTCAACCCAGTCCATGCTATAGATCTTGACCCAACCATTCCTTATTACTTAACCCAATCCATCATTCAGGTATTTGCCTAATCTATTCTAAAGTTCTTGGCGACATTCTGTAGGTCTTTGCACATCTGTTCTGTAGTTTCTAGCCCAGTCCGTTTTCTCAGCCTAATGCATTTTACAGTTCTTAGTCCAACATATCATATCGTTATAAGCCCCGTCACTTCCACAGTTGTTAGCCTCACCCGTTCTGCAAATCTTAATCCAACTCATTCTACAGGTCTTACCCAATGTACAACATAATCCAGCCCGATCTGTTCTAGAGTTCTGTGCCAAATCAAATGGCCCGAGCCAACTGCATTTTAACAGATCTTAGTACAATCCATTCTCTAGTTTTTCACCCAGTCTATGTACAAATCTTACACCATTCCATTCTAAAGTTCTAACTGCAATCCATTATAGATGCCATTCTACGGTTCTTTACTCAATTTATGCTCTAAGTCCAGAATACCGCATTGTCTTCCTTTTCTTTCTTTTTCCCCAATTCAATTCTCACAGGTCTCAGTCCAGTCCGTTACATTGTTCTTCACCAAATTAATGTTTAGAGGTCTTAGTCAAGTTCATTCTACACTTCTCCGCCCAATCCATTTTACTAGTCTTAGTCCAATCTATTACATTGTTCTTCACCAAATTAATGTTTAGAGGTCTTAGTCAAGTTCATTCTACACTTCTCCGCCCAATCCATTTTACTAGTCTTAGTCCAATCTATTACATTGTTCTTCACCAAATTAATGTTTAGAGGTCTTAGTCAAGTCCATTCTACACTTCTCCGCCCAATCCATTTTACTAGTCTTAGTCCAATCCACTACATTGTTCTTCACCAAATTAATGTTTAGAGGTCTTAGTCAAGTTCATTCTACACTTCTCCGCCCAATCCATTTTACTAGTCTTAGTCCAATCTATTACATTGTTCTTCACCAAATTAATGTTTAGAGGTCTTAGTCAAGTCCATTCTACACTTCTCCACCCAATCCATTTTACTAGTCTTAGTCCAATCCATTACAGAGCTATTTGCCTATTCAGGTCTGGTTTTCCTAGCCCAATTCATTCTGCACGTCTAAGACCGATTCCACCACGGGTCTAACCCCAGCGTACTGCATTTTCATAGTCCCAATTGTATCACACAAAGCCCAGTCCAATCTACAGTTTTTAACCCAGCCGACGTATAGTTCTCAACCCAACCCATTCCATCCGCCTGTTGGAGATGCCGGGTGACAGAACTGAAAGCGCCCCCTGTGGTCAGCCTGGCTGCAGTGAAATTGCAACTGAATATATTTTGTCATTCTTAGCCAGACTAATTCCGTGATTTTAAGTCAGATCGAATCTCTGATTTTTACCGTAACCGATTCTTTAGTTCTTTGTCCCTTCTGTTCCATAGTCCTTAGTATAATCGATTCTTACTCCTTAGTCAAATTGATTATATTAGTCCAGTCAGTTCTGTCCTCCTTAACCCCAGTCGATTACACTGCTCCTACCACAGTTCGTTCTCTGTCTGACAGTTGGTAATCATTTATTCACTGGAAGAGGAGACCCTTGCGACGGCTGCCCAGAGGACGCCCAAGCAGACAAGAGCCGTGATCCATAGACGGCTCACAGAACAATGCATGATCTGATGCATAGGGTGTCCTTGTCTTTCTCCCCTAAGCTGACTTTGGACACCACGTACATCCCTTCACTGGCCTTTGTCTCCACGGACTGCGACATGTGGCCGCTGGAAACAGTCACCTCCAAAAAGTTGAAGCTCTTCCGCGCATCGCGAGCTTTCTTGAATGACACAGACCTCTCTCTGCGGATGGGGTTAGGGCAGGTCTCCTCTGGCAGGGTGACAAACTGGTCGTCGGGCTCACTAATGCGGTCGGTGAGCTTGCCCACCAGGAAGAAGGTCATCATTCTGCCCTTGCCTTTCACATCCATCTCCCACGACGCTTCAGTATATAGCCGTAGCTATAGAGGTATCTGGGGAATGGAAGGAAGATAACACTTAATTCTCACGCTCTGTTTAAATTGATCTTTATCAGACAAACCAATTACAGCCAGACAACAATTACGATAAACTTAAGTACAACAAACTGGCTCAGTGGAGAGGCAGGAACGTACCTCATAACTCATAACGATTTTCTGAAAGCTGATTTCAAAATTACCTGTACAATCTCAACAATTTAAAGGGTATCTCACCCATTTTTACAAATCTATTTTGACCAAGTACACGGTTTTTGGTATGTGGTCGTATTGCGAAACACAGCCCCGAATCAGCCGCCTGTGCTCTCATTTTGCAGTGAGAGCAGCATTTCCTGCGGATTGGGAAAGCGAGAGGCTGAAACAGGAACGAGAGCCTCGATTTCGATAATAGGGGGTTTCCCGATTGATGACGTAGACAAGCCAAGTCGCTCTTCGTGTTCGGCTGAAGTGAGATATGTGTGCCGTGTCTGGTTGCGGAATTTCATCAGGAAATAAGCAAAGAGTACGCGTTCATGCTTTTCCAGGTGCTTCCAGCCAGTTTAGGCGATTGTGGATAAATTTTGTCACCACAACAAGGAAAGATTTTGTTATTCGGGACAGTTATGGCATTTGCGGTCGTCACTTCGAAGAGCACAGTTTCCAAGACCAACACACCTGGAAAGTAAAGGTGGAAGCTGGAATTCGGGTCCGAAGACAGCTGAAAGAGGATGCTGTGCCAACTATTATAACAGAAAAATGTATTAAAGCACTCTCTGTTCATTCGCCAGCTGCAAGTGCAAGCCTCAAACGCAACAGTGACACGGATTCTGTCAGGAGCAAGAGAGCCAAACTCAGAGGCGTAAAGAAGGTAAGGTTTGTGGAATGGGTGGTTGATCTTTTTGGGTTTCATTTCATTCTCAGTGTATGGTTGGTGTAAAGATAGTTGTTGGTTTTTGTTGAGTGTTGGCATCAAACTGAAAGATACATTGTTACTGTCATAGTGGCAGTCAGGCAGTCACACTGCCTGCTGCCACTGAAACTGTTGCATGTTTGTGATTGATTTTTTTCCCCTGCTATTACTGTTTCCAACAAAACTGAAGTTACGATTCTTATTAACAAGAAAGTGTCCATGTCCACAAATAACAACTTGTTGGACTCAAGTGAATAATAGTTTGGTTTGTTATTTTTCTGGACATTGCTGAACATCAGGCACCCCTGCAAGTTCAAGTTTCCGCCCAACAACCATATGCTTTAGTAAGTGAATTATTTATCTGTATTTGGATACAGGATGGTGATTTAGTGTGCATTTTAAGATATATGCAGGTGTGGTATGTCTGTATGCTACACACTGCCCTGGTAAGAGAATAATGAGCTTAGATCTGCTGCTTAGATCTGCATCAGTTTTTACAATAACAGCCAGAATCTTTGACTGCCATATATTGTAAAAGACCCCTCAGATTCTAATTGTCATTGTGGAACTTCAGAATTTAAGTGGAGAGAGTGAGATTGAAATTGAGGAATGTAAAAAAAAGTGTGTGTGTGTGGGGGTGGGGGGTGGGGGGGGGGGGACTGAAAGTGAACAGCTATTGAAAAGATTTCTACAGCAGGGAAGAGAATTAGTGTGACGATGCAGTGGCTGACAAACTCCTGTTCAAAGGAAAAGGCATTATCTGATAGATCTAAACAACTGAAAGAAAATGTGGTTTATCACATAATCATTTTAAAGTCATTTACATAGTACGGTAATGTGTGTGTGTGTGTGTGTTGTGTGTGTGTGTGTGTGTGTGTGTGTGTGTGTGTGTGTGTGTAAACAGATGTATGTGTGTGCATGTTTATATCATGTACTATCTGTGTCGTGCGTATGTGTGTACCTGTACATAATATGGTCAACCTGTAAAACGTCGAACTGCCTGGAAAGAAACACATGCGTATGATGGCGAGGGAGGTGGTACTGTACAAGGAGCTATAGGTTCAAACTGGTACGGCTGAACTCCATACACTTCAGTGAAAATTTCACGTTCGATGTCCTCTTTGTTGGAACTTGACTCGTAGCTGGGAGCATCTGCCATTATCGCCGGAAAATAGTTGAGTTTTACGTCCTCATAGCGAAAGCTTTTAGGGACATTCACGGTAGTCTTGGCATTGATACGTCACTTGCGGAATCCCTGACTCTCGTCTCTTTCCGTACTGTGCTCGGCAATCTCCGTGGCGAGTCACGATTTGGCTACTTGCACGGCCCGAAACACGGATAGAAGTGAGTTCTAGAAGAAAAGTAACACGTACATCGAAACACGCTCGATAATACTTTTGAACAACCCAAACATGTTATTTAGGAAAGTAAGTTTTTGGTGGATAGAAAACTGATTGCAGGCACAGCCTTGTTTGTTTGATACTAAGAAAGCACACCTGTGCAGGTGTACACAGTGAACATGTTTGTGCATTTACAGTGTGCGTTCAAATATATATATATATAATATAATTCAATATTTCTTGCAGTCATTGCAACACCAAGCTGCTCTGTAAGTTGCTGGAACGGTGCTCGGTACTTATCCTTGGAATTTATTAGTTTGTTGTATTTTAGTCCCTTGAGGATTCATTCCAAGAACTGGCCCTCAGCACTTGTGTCTTAGAGGATATCTTTTTATATTTTCTACTTTTCACAAGAAAATGTAGCTTGTTTTGCTCTTTCATGATTTTCTTTTGCTTCTTAGATGGCACCTTTGGTTGGTTTGTTGAAAACTCAACAAACATACTACGGTATTGCACACCAGCCTTTTCTGGGATTGCATTCTTCTCAAAACTGAAAAGGCAGAGGAGTCAAATTACCACTTTCCGCGGTCACTGAGGAGAAACCACCAAGTTTCGAAATATCGGTATATGACCAGGAGTTATATGTTAGTGAATTTCCCTCCCTATTGGAGGATGTCTCCCCCTTGAAGAATATAAGCTTGCTGTAGTCTCATTTTGAGAAGCATTTATTTTATTTTTCCCCATTCACCCACTCAAGCACATACTGTTAGTTAGGCAGAATCATCTACCACTGCAGATATGAATGCGTATCTCCCCCTATTTCTTCAATCTAAGACATAAGAGCAAGCTTTGTTTATAATTCAATATTTCTTGCAGTCATTGCAACACCAAGCTGCTCTGTAAGTTGCTGGAACGGTGCTCGGTACTTATCCTTGGAATTTATTAGTTTGTTGTATATATATATATATATATATATAATGCTGAACAATTACGTAGTGGGGAAAAACAAGTGCAGGTTAACAATTCTTCCATCATTATAGTAATGACTTGACAAAGATTTGAAATGTAAAAAAAAAAAAAAAAAAAGAAAGGGGGGGGGGGGGTTGAAGATGAAGAAAAAAAAAATGAATACACACACACACACGCCCACACACACACAGTCACTCATTCCCTTGACCGTTGGGGTCGTTGGGAGGACGTGATGAGTCAGCCGCCGTTTCTCTCCAGGCTCTTCTGTTGGTGGCTGTCTTGAGGAGATCTGGCATGGTCATTTTGGTCCAGTCCTTTATGTTGTTGGACCAGCTCTTTCTCTGCCGTCCTCGTCTGCGCCCTCCTTCAACGGTACCTTGAAGGATGGTTTTGGAGAGGGTGTTGTGACGAATGACATGGCCAAACCATGCCATCTTCCGTCGTTTGACGGTTGCCAGAAGTGGTTCGTGGGGCCCAACTAGGTTAGTGACCAGGTTCCGCACATAAACATTGGTCTTGTGTTCTTTGTAGGAGATGCGGAGTAGTTTCCTCAGGCACCTGGTCTCAAACGCCTGGATTCTTCTTTCTGTTTCGGCCATCAGTGCCCATGTCTCGCAACCATATAAAAGGATCGAGACCACTAGTGACTTGTAGAGCCGGAATTTTGTGTGGAAACTGATGTTGCTCTTCCACACTCTGTTCAGTCTGGCCATCGCTGCTGATGTGGAGTTGATCCTGATCCGGATTTCTGAAGCTGGTCACTTCTTGCAGGGGCTCACCATTCATGGTTGTTGGCACTGCTGTTAGTCGTGCTGTTGACCATGACCTTTGACTTCTCTGTGCTGACCTCCATGCCGTAGGCACTTGCTCTTGTGACAAGTCTGTTTGTGAGATCCTGGAGCTCGGTGTTGCTGCCCCCATGAGGTCGATATCGTCTGCGAAACGAAGGTTGCAGACCGGCCTGCCGCCAATGCTGATGGAGGTGTGGTGTTCTTCTAGGGTCTCTTGCATGATTCTCTCCAGAAAGATGTTGAAAAGGACTGGAGATAGTAGGCACCCTTGCCTGACTCCGACTGTAGTCGGGAAGAACTGGCCCTGCTGGCTATTGAGGAGTACTGTACTGTTGGAGTGTTCGTAGAGGGCCTGGATGACTTGAACGAGCCTCTCATCAATGTTGAAGTCTCTGAGAACCTGCCACACCCGGTTGAATGCCTTCTTAAAGTCAATGAAATTGTGGAAGAGGTCCTTTTGGTGTTGTAGATGCTTTTCAATCAGGACTCGGCAGTTGAAAATTTGTTCCACAGTGCTCCGCCCTCTTCTAAAACCTGCTTGTTCTTCTGATAGCAGTTCCTCAGCCTTGGATTTCAGTCGGTTGAGGATGATGCGAAGCATGACTTTGCTGGGGTGGCTGATCCTGTAATTTTGGCATTGTTTGAGGTTGCCTTTCTTTGGTAAGGGAATCACCAATGACTGGGTCCACTCTGTTGGCCACTTCTTTTCTGTCCAGATCTTCTGACAAAGCATTGTTAGTGCCTCTGTGGTCTCTTTCCCTCCGTGTTTCACAAGCTCGGCTGGGACATTGTCCACTCCTGGAGATTTCCCTGGCTTCAGACTCTGTATCGCGGCCTCAACCTCCACACACACACACACACACACATAGTGCAGACATATTCGAGTGTAACACGCAAACGCAGATACGCAAACTCACGATGTAAAATACACACCCACACAAGCACACACACACACACATAAAATATGAAACACAATATAACATACACATACGGTAATGAACTTGCATATAGTGTAACATACACAAACGGTGAACAACACACACACACAGACACACAGACACACTGACACACACACACACACACACACAGAGTTACCTATCACACGAGCACACACATGGTGTAATGCAGACAATTTTCATGCACCAACAGTGTAAAACACAAAGTGTAACGCACACACATAAATTAATGCACAGACAGCGTAACACACATGTTGTAACAGACACAGTATCACACACACGCACGCACGCACACATGCACGCACGCGCGAGCGAGCGCGCACGCACGCACGCACGCACACACACATACACACACACACACTGTAACCCACACAGTGCGATCCACACCGACCTCTGAACGGCTTCACTGAGGTGGATCCTGCCCGGGGCACCATGACTCTCCATCCTGGAGGCCGTGTTCACCGTGTCCCCGAACAGACAGTAGCGCGGCATCTTCTTCCCCACCACCCCGGCCACCACCGGGCCCGAATGCAACCCCACCCGGATCTGAAACATGCGCCCCCTCTTGTCACAACGGTCAGACCTACCACTCAAAGCCCTCCTCGTCAACATTGTTGCCTGCTAGACTGTCAAACTGCAGGGGAGTGGGAGGGCGGGGGAGGTATCTGCTTATCGTTGTAGGGCGGGGCGCAAAGTATTAAAACATAAAAGCGAAACTAAAGTTGGTTTCAAAGCGAGGTGATTAAGGAGAAAACTGAGGCAAACTGGAAAGAAAAAAGTTATTAGTTCCGCACGACAATCCAGACAAACAGATCACAGGACAACACATGATGCATTTCGACCTCTTAGGTCTTCTTCAGGGTAAAACAAAACATCCAGGGCACTGAAAACGACAAACGAGCAACCATATATCTTGACACTGAAAACGAAAAACGAACAACCACTTATCTTCATTCGGCGCAACATTGGTGTGAGGACAGTACTTTTCTGGTTCCCATCCGCACCTTTGAGTGTATCTGTTTTTTTCTTTTTCCACTACCACTACAACTACCACCACTACCACTAATACTACAACAACAACAAGCCTGTATACCCAAGACTGCACCGCGACTTCATCAGCATGCTGAACGATTACAGCCTTGAGCAACTGGTGGTAGAACCTACCAGAGAGGGAAACATCCTGGACTTAATCATCATCAACAACCCACAGCTGATTCCGCGAGTGGAAGTCTTTCCTGGGCTGTCTGACCACGCGGCAGTCTACTGTGAGGTGGTGGTTCATATCCAGAAGAGGAAACAGGCACCACGCTCCATTCCATTATATAAGAAGGCGGACTGGGAGGGTCTCAGGGAGTCTATGACCGACCTCACCAACACCTTGGAAGAGATGAAGGACACTGCTACTACAGAAGAGCTGTGGGTTTACTTCAGAGACACTCTTCATGCAGCTGTCAAGCAGTTCATCCCCAAGCAGGTCCGTGTCAAGGAAAGCCAGCCCTGGATCACCACAGCCCTACGCCGACTCATCAACAGACGAGACCGCATCTTCAAAAAGATGCGCAAGCGAGGGACAGAAGACCTGAAACAGCAGCACAAGCAACTCCGAAGAGAGGTCCAGCGCCAACTACGCCGAGCATACTGGTCCTACCTCGATGACACCTTCGACGAAGCAGACTCCAAGCAAGCAGCCAAGAACAAGCGCTTCTGGTCGTACATAAAACACCTGAAGTCGTCCAACGCCGGTGTCGTGCCGCTGAAGGAAGAAGGCAGGTTGGTGTCCGACCCAAAAGCACAGGCAGACATCTTGAACCGCCAGTTCCAGTCTGTATTCGGCAGTGGCCAGACCTACTCACAGGAGGAATTCCAGGAAAAATGTAGACACCAACTCAGAGACTTTCCAACTCTAGACTAGGTTGACATCAACATCCACGGGGTGAAGAAGCTCATCAGCAACCTGAAACCTGGAAAAGCACCGGGACCCGACAACATCAGCCCCAGGATCCTGAAGGAGCTGGCAAACGAACTGGCACCAGCTCTTACCATCATCTTCCAGTCTTCAGTTAATTCCGGCACCCTACCAGCTGATTGGAAAATTGCCCATGTTACGCCGGTGTTCAAGAAAGGAGAGCAGTATAACCCGGCAAACTACAGACCAGTCTCTCTGACGAGTGTATGCTGTAAAGTGCTGGAGCACATCCTGACCAGCACCATCATGAACCATCTTGAACATCACGGCATCCTCTGTAACCAACAGCATGGCTTCCGCACGAGAAGATCTTGCGAGACCCAACTCCTTGACTTCACCAACAAGCTGTTTGAGAACATGGACAGCGGGAAGCAAACCAACATCTTGGTGTTGGACTTCGCCAAGGCCTTTGATAAGGTCAACCATAGCCTCCTGTCTCACAAGCTCAACTACTACGGTGTCCGAGGAGAGATCAACACCTGGGTAGCCGACTTCCTGAGAGACAGAAAGCAGGCGGTGGTCGTCAGCGGAGAGCGTTCTGGCTTCGTCCCGGTCAGGTCCGGAGTCCCACAGGGCTCCGTTTTGGGGCCCTGTCTGTTTTTGATCTACATAAATGATCTGCCCGATACCCTGACTACGAAGTCACGCCTGTTTGCGGATGACACGGCGGTCTACAACATGGTCACTTCTCCAACAGCCCAGGCCCATCTACAACAAGACCTCAACCAGCTTGCTGCGTGGGAGAAGAGATGGGACATGGCCTTTCATCCTGGAAAGTGCACCACTCTGCCTGTGACCCGCAGCAGGAACCCCCTCCACTTTGACTACTGTCTGCACGGCCATATCCTGGAGACCGTCACCAGTGCCAAGTATCGAGGCGTCACCATCTGCAGCGATCTCAGCTGGGACACACACATCAACCACCTGTGCAACAAAGCCAACAAGACCCTAGGCTTCCTGCGTCGTAGTATCAAAGTCAGCTCCAGGAAGATCAAGGAAATGACCTACAAGTCCTTCGTGTGACCCATCCTGGAGTTCGCCAGCAGCATCTGGGATCCACACACAGAGCAGAACATCAGCAAGCTTGAGGCAGTGCAGCGCAGGGCAGCCCGTTTCGTGATGAGGCGCTACCACAACACCTCCAGCCCCACCGCCATGCTTGAAGAACTGAAGTGGCCCAGCCTCCAGGACAGCCAGCCTCCAGGACAGACGACGTACAGCACGCCTATCAATGCTGTACAAGATCCGTAATGATCTGGTCAGCACAGAAGGCATCAAAGCCAGCCTGCGCCCCGCACCTCCGCGCCGACGCCGCGGTCACGATCAGCAGTTCACCGTTCCGCAGTGCAGAACGCTGTATAGACAGCAGGCGTTCCTTCCTCGTACCATTAAGGACTGGAACGAACTGCCCCAGGACGTTGTAGAGGCCAAGACCATCGACACCTTAGTGTCAAGGGCCTCCCGTTTCCAGTAAAAGCCACGCCCATTTTTTCCCCCCTTCTGTTCGGACCCCTTGCAAAAGTGACAGAATAATCATGAAGTTGATTGTGGTCGCTATCAAGGAGGAAGAAGAAGAAGACTACTACTACTACTACTACTACTATTACTACCACTACTACTACTACTACTACTACTACTACTACTACTACTACTACTACTAGGCCTACTACTACAACCTTCACTTAGACTATTTCCACTAATCACACTTCATGATGAATTTATTCCTTTCTGTAATGCATTTGTACATTTCATAGATTTATATTACTACTTTTTTCACCTTCAGTAGTAGAAGTAGTAGTAGTAGTATCATCATATATAATTATTATTATCATTAGTAGTAACAGAATTATTATCATTATCATAATTATTACATACTTTTTTTTTCTTTTTTCTTCCCTTCTTTTTCTTCCTATCATTATTATTCATACTACCATTATTACTATTGTTGTTGTCAATGTTATGATCATCATTGTTGTTATTATCATTTTTGTATGAGTATAATATCCTTATTATTTAGTTTCTTTATCCCTAAATGGAAAGTTCATGGTTATCAGATGAAATGTTAGGAGAGTTCTTTCGTCCAAGTACAACTGTTGCCTTTCTGCCTTACACGGGCATGAGCATTTATCCTTGAATGCCTGGGTTATCCAGCTATGGAATTCATGCAAAAACGAAGATACCACCCGTACATTGATGACATTCAAATCTCAAACAAATCAATTTTGGCAGCCTTATTCAATCAATTCAAGTCAGAGCCAGCAACGATTTGTTTTGTTCTGAAAACGTTTATGGCGCATGCCCGCCAGCGCTCAATACCTGCAGTGGGAGACCTGTGGCTGGAGAGTTCACCTGAGAGGCCACTTCCACGATGTCCATGGCAAAGTCTGCGATCCGTTCAGCATGGTCCTCCTGTTCCTCTGGTACTCCTGCTACCCCCATGTAGGCATCGCCTATTGTCTCCACCTGAGGCCAAAGGCACAGCTTTAGTTACGTCTATGCCACACGACCCTGTTCAACGACTTTTGTCTGCGTTCTGAGCCATACATCCTTGTTTTCTGCCATCATTCTGTCCGTGGAAACAACATTATAACCTGTTCGACGGTCATCACTTTTGTCTGATCTTTAGTTTGAAGTGTCCGTGAACGAGCGAACCAGATACAGTGTGAGAATCGAAAGACTGTGTGGCAGCAGGTATGACACCAACAAGTGATTTCAGCGCAATGCATAATACAAAGAGGCCAAGAAGTCTACTGTGCTACGGTTATCAATTATCGAACTGCAACTCTACTCTCTTCTCCGCTAGTTTTGTTCAATGTTGTCGAAATGGCGCTAAAACTTCCGCCAAGAAACTTCTATCGACGTCTTCATTTTTTTCAAATTGCTCCCGAACAGCAGTTGTGAACGACACTCTACTGATTCTATGTTGAAATCATGTATGGTTATTTTCTGTCTTTCCTTGTGCCCAGAGCCCAGTTCATCGACATCCTTATATCATTTGGGAAAACAAGAACAGGCTCACGGTCATCATAGGATTTATGCTTGGTGCTACCTATTCTTAGTTTTCGTTCCTGCATTTGGACCGACTCTCTATCTCTTCCTTTAATTAGTGCGTTTCGTGTCTCTCTCTGTCTCTGCCCTCGAAAACAACATTATCATCTGTTCCTGACTTGCAATCAATCTTGTTTGAAAAGGAATGACACACACACACACACACACACACACACACACACACACACACACACACACACACATATATATATATATATATATATATATATATATATATATATATATATATATATATATATATATATATATATATACAACAAACTAATAAATTCCAAGGATAAGTACCGCACCGTTCCAGCAACTTACAGAGCAGCTTGGTGTTGCAATGACTGCAAGAAATATTGAATTATAAACTAAGCTTGCTCTTATGTCTTAGATTGAAGAAATAGGGGGAGATACGCATTCATATCTGCAGTGGTAGATGATTCTGCCTAACTAACAGTATGTGCTTGAGTGGGTGAATGGGGAAAAATAAATGCTTCTCAAAATGAGCCTTCAGCAAGCTTATATTCTCCAAGGGGGAGACATCCTCCAATAGGGAGGGAAACTCACTAACATATAACTCCTGGTCATATACCGATATTTCGAAATTCAATATTTCTTGCAGTCATTGCAACACCAAGCTGCTCTGTAAGTTGCTGGAACGGTGCGGTACTTATCCTTGGAATTTATTAGTTTGTTGTATTTTAGTCCCTTGCGGATTCATTCCAAGAACTTGCCCTCAGCACTTGTGTCTTAGAGGATATCTTTTTATACTTTTTATATTTTTTACTTTTCACAAGAAAATGTAGCTTGTTTTGCTCTTTTATGATTTTCTTTTGCTTTTTAGATGGCACCTTTGGTTGGATTTTTGAAAACTCAACAAACATACTACGGTATTGCACACCAACCTTTTCTGGGATTTCATTCTTCTTAAAACTGAAAAGGCAGAGGAGTCAAATTACCACTTTCCGCAGTCACTGAGGAGAAACCACCAAGTTTCGAAATATCGGTATATGACCAGGAGTTATATGTTAGTGAGTTTCCCTCCCTATTGGAGGATGTCTCCCCCTTGGAGAATATAAGCTTGCTGAAGGCTCATTTTGAGAAGCATTTATTTTTCCCCATTCACCCACTCAAGCACATACTGTTAGTTAGGCAGAATCATCTACCACTGCAGATATGAATGCGTATCTCCCCCTATTTCTTCAATCTAAGACATAAGAGCAAGCTTAGTTTATAATTCAATATATATATATATATATATATATATATATGTATAAATTCGTATTTGTATCTAGCTATATATCTCTGTGTGTGCGTGCGCGTGCGTGTGTGTGTGGTTTTACCCAGCTATTTATGCACTTGTTCATGTTTTGAATGTGGATGGTGTTTAATCTTCTGTGTACTCTGCGATTGCTTGGTCTTCCGCGCACAAAGTGGGTTCAGGCATTTGCAGATCAGCATTAACACACACCTTGAAACAGAGAGACCTCCACTTTGAGAATGCCTAGTGCTGACAGGATTCTTCTCATGCATCCTTCATCATCCGATATGATGTTGTATTTGACAATCCTATCATATCGCTACTTCTCTGTTGGCATCAGGCTTCTGAGACTGACACAACGGCACGCCTGCCATCATCTCTTGAAACTATTAAAGATCATAAGTGTTGCATGGCGTAAGTCTATATCATACATTGCAACTGCTGATTGACATAGAAAGGAATCATAGTGGTAAATGACAATGAGGTTTCACTGACTATGGATGCCCTTTATAATAAAGAACAATTTGAGTCCAAATTATAATTGGTTTTATCCAGTGACGTAATACTGTCGCCACACAGTATGCCTCTCACGTGTGTGCACTAACACCTGAAGCGGAACTGTTAAGCTGTTATGACAGAAATTCACAGAAATGGAACATTTGTGAAGTCGTGGTTCCTTGTTTAAAAAAAAACTTATTCATATGTTTTGCTTGTGTGTTTATTGGAACGTTTAGTGGGTTATTCAAATTCAACAAGAAGGCTCCTTTCGTCAGATTTTTAGCGGCTTAAATACAAACCAGTACGAACCAATCAATACAAACCAGTACGAACCAAT
The DNA here is from genome assembly GCA_018398815.1 of Conus ventricosus. Classification (NCBI taxonomy): domain Eukaryota; kingdom Metazoa; phylum Mollusca; class Gastropoda; order Neogastropoda; family Conidae; genus Conus; species Conus ventricosus. The sequence continues at coordinate 70,157,266 of CM031615.1, forward strand.
CAATACAAACCAGTACGAACCAATCAATACAAACCAGTACGAACCAATCAATACAAACCAGTACGAACCAATCAATACAAACCAGTACGAACCAATCAATACAAACCAGAACGAACCAATCAATACAAACCAGTACGAACCAATCAATACAAACCAGTACGAACCAATCAATACAAACCAGTACGAACCAATCAATACAAACCAGTACGAACCAATCAATACAAACCAGTACGAACCAATCAATACAAACCAGTACGAACCAATCAATACAAACCAGTACGAACCAATCATGCTGTTTATAGCCCAGCTACCCATTATCAATATAAGTTATGCACAATTAAAGATATTTTTACATGCATTTTCAAAAACAAAAACGAAAGCATTTGCAATTTTCATAGAGCAATTGCATATGTGACAAACGAGCTGATTCACGAACATTAATGAAGACATATTGCGCCGCACTTTACATGGAATCAAATTGCTCCGTATATACAAGAGAAAGAGAAGAGAACGAACGAAATTGCATTCATCCAGTGTAATGAGATAAGCAAATTACACACGCTTCTTTCAACCCAGCCCTGTGGAAAACAACAACAAAAAGAAGAGGAGAATAAAGAAAAGACAACGGAAGACATGCAAATCACTATAGCAACAACAGGGAAAAAGGTGAATACACAAATCAATAATTAGACTATTAAAAAGGACTGATACTACAAACGCAGATAACAGAATCCTGCATGCAAGCACAAGTGCGCACGCACGCACACACATACACACACACACACACACACACACACACACACACACACACACACACACACACACACACCACACGCCCTCTTAATGATGGGAGGGATAGGAGTGGGGCAATTTGTCTACTGACAAAACGAAAAGAAATAAAGAAAGAAATAAAAATTAAGGAATAAAGGAAGGAAAAAGAAGAAGAAGAAAAAGAAGAAGAAGAAGGAGAAAAGAAAGGAAATGAAAAGAGGAAAAGGCTAACACACGCACACACATACACGCACACACGCAAAGCAAGAAGTAGATCAGCGAAAAACGGGGGAGGGGGGGGGGGGGGGGGGGGGGGGGGGGGAGTGAGAATACTTCTCGTCCGTATTATTTTTGTGACGCTGACTACTTTATGTTCTTTCATTTTTTCAGACACCAGGCTGATCGACAGGAAGGAAATGAGAGATTCAAGGTTAAAAGGCGGCAGTAGAAGCAGCAATGGGGGAGGGGGGGGGGGGTACCTTATAGACGCCGCGTTTGCTACTGCAGGAGTCGAAGCTGTTGTAGAGCTCGTTGAGCATGTTGACGATGTCCATGGGGCTGCAGGCAGCGGCGATGTTGGTGAAGGTGGCGATGTCACTGAACAGGATGGTGGTGCAGTGGAACTTCTCTGAAACACACACACAACACACACACACACACACACACACACACACACACACACACAACACACACAAAGCATATGATAATGTGAAGATTGCGAAAAATATATGACGCCGAATCCACAAGAAATCCAAGAAGTACAATAACCAAGGCACTGGCTCAGCCACCCATCAACTGCTTTCTTGAAGAGTCAGCTGAATACATACACACGCACGCACAGCAAGGCAAACACATATTTCAAAGGCAGATATATACAGGAGAACAACAGACGCGGAAAAGACAAACAAAGAAAACACAGTGCTAGAGACAGATGGACAAAATACGGATAACTGACAGATACAAAGAAAACTCAGTGTGAGAGAAAGACGGAGAGACAAACAGACAGACAGAGATTATAACAGATTCAGATGTATCGAGAGAGAGAGAGAGAGAGAGAGAGAGAGAGAGAGAGAGAGAGGAGAGAGAGGGGGGGGGGGGAGAGAGAGAGAGAGAGGAGGCTGAGGAGGTGGGGTGGACCGTTTCATCACAGATGGTCAGACAATAAATTTGCAGCTGGACCCTCTGCAATCACAACTGCTATCTGGGCGCTAAGCTTAGTCCACGAAACCACGATGCATGATTTTCATCATCTCCATTCATCTTATGTTTTGTTTATGTCAGCTGCAGTTCGTGGTGAATGTGTGCAACGAGGAAGAAAATCAGCTGCTGCTTGTTACAAATGAGGAAAAAACAACAGGCATCCACAAGTTGAATATGTCCATGAGGAAGAAAAATCGGTATCTACTTGTTATGTTCGAAGCTTTGGCTTTCACCTGCATCTACTGCTCACTTTCTCGTTTGTCTGTCAAGCAAAATTCCATGAAAATGACTCAACCGATTGTAACGAAACTTGGTGGACAGATGAAACGTGATACATGAACGCATGATCAAATTTCGGTGCGAGTCTGACCAGCACCAAAGCTCAACAACACAATGCCAGAATCAACAGCAGAACCCACCAGCCTTAACAGGGATGCCCTGGGTGAGACTGACGGCCACCCTCTCGGGCAGCATCATGTTCAGCAGGTCTTCCGTCTTCTTCTTCTCGATCTCCAGGGCGCGGGACGTCTTCTGCAGCGCCGCCGTCGTCTCGTCCAGCGCTTTCCTGCACAACAGTGGCGTTCTCTTCCTCTGATGCTTTACAAGTGGTTTTGAAAGACAGAAACACGTACGTTGTTTGTAGCCCAGCCTAACACCAGGGGCCATTCCTCGACTGAACCACACTCATTGGGAATCAGTTTTAGTATTCTGGAAAAAAAGATTAGCACAATACCCTGGAATAAATGAAAGCGAAGTCTGACGGACCGTTTTTGGTCTGGTCACAAATTTTTACAACTGCGTTGGCCGGAACATGTTCACCAGAAAACCGGTTGGTTAGGTGAGCTGAAACGATCAGGCAGTCTCTACTGCAGTTCCGGCCGTGCAACTTCACAGTGGCCGAAGAGGGACTCCAGACGAGGTTGCTGTGGTAGTTATCAGTTCCCCAGGTAAAGTCGTTGTCCTGGTGTGACCGGGAACTGGCTGCCACTGCTAAAGGGTCTGGGCGTAGCCGGAGTCTACCCCTGTCTCCACCCTGCTGGGGTGTGGAGAGGTCGACGTAGGAGTCGACAGTGACCAAACTGCCAGTTGTGTCAGAGCCGCCGCTTCTGCCGAGCCAGAGCCGCCGCTCTTGAGGTGTTTGAACCAGCGACCTGTTGGGCCGGTCGTACCAGAGCCGTCACTTCTGCTGTACCAGGGCCGTCACTTTGTGGTGCTAGAACCAACGTCTTATTTTGTTTTGAGCCACAGCTCTTGTGTTGGAGCCGTCGTTCCTGTTGTGGACAGAGCCGTCGCTTCGGTTCTGTGGGGACTCTGCGAGCTGCTCCTCCTGAATGTGTGAGTCCCAGGAGAGGACTACTTCTACAGCATTCTTATATATGTACATATGTATATCTCTCTCTCTCTCTCTCTCTCCTCTCTCTCTCTCTCTCTCATGAATCGTACGCCTAGGGTTACGGCGTACGTTATTCTGCTGAATTGATATTGTTGTATAGTGCTGTGTATTTGTGTTTTGATGGCTCGGGCAGCATAGAAAAGAAAAAGTTAACTTGTTGCCTGGCTGTCCATGCTTCGAATGTGTGGGTGTGTGTGAATTAAAATCGAACACGCATCCGAATTTCTGTGAGTCAGACAAACAGACACACGCACCAACGCATCCGTAACACGAAGGATGCAGCTTCTATCTTTCGGACAACAAACCAGTAAACTGTTTGCATTCCTTCTGAACTTAGCGGCATGATCTCGAGACCGGAAATATTTATAAGCTGGACGGGATATATCAAGTCTTTGACAAATAGTGAAAATGAACACTTCAATACTGAGGTCGATGTTCACGACAAACACCAAAACTTTATTATCTTAAGCATGCAGGAACGTTATCATTTGGATCTAAGTTTAAACCTAGTTTTCAAATAACATTATTTACACAGAGAGAGAAAGAGAGAGAGAATACTCCCTCCTCGTCCCCCCCCCCCCCCCCCCCCCCATCATACACTGCTGTGCACCAACATTACAACACCACTACTACTATATATAACCACCACCACCACCATCAGCATCACAACAACGCCAACACTCACGCCACGTCGATCTCAGCAATCCGCTGCTGGTTGAGGAGCACCAGCTCTCTGGTGGCGTCATAGATGGGGATGTCGGCCAGGAAGACCTTCATGTCGATCAGCTCGTCCAGCGACGAGAGGCGCGGGGAGCCAATGAACATCATCATATGCGAGTGCTCCATCCAGATCATCTGACCTGGAAGGCCATACAATAGTTTGTAAGCCATTGGAGTATACACATGTCGAAAAGAGAGTGGAGCATTTTCGTCTCAGTTTTTTTTTTTTTAGAGGTGGGGGTTAATAGTGGCGTCAGGGCTGGGAGGGGAATTATGGGGAAAAATTCTGAGGAACTGGAGGAAGGAGAGAGAGAGAGAGAGAGAGAGAGAGAGAGAGAGAGAGAGAGAGAGAGAGAGAGAGGTGTGTGTGTGTGTGTGTGTGTGTGTGTGTGTGTGTGTGTGTGTGTGTCTAAGAGAGAGAGGGAGAGAGAGGGCCCTCTGGCGAGTATTGTTAGGCGCATTTTCAAGTATGTTGTTTTTTGTTATGTTAAAGACATTATGTTTGTCGAAAATTCGTGGGTCTGGTTTGTTTGTGTATTAAAAAAGCGTTACTCTACGTTCTGATTTGTGTCTTTATCTGTAATTTGGCGAGTTTCAGGACCGCTGCAAATATTTTTAGTCTGATAAATTAATAAGCGGAGTTTTGGTGGTTTGGGAGACCAGTTTACGAATGTACTTGTGATGGTTTGGGAGACCAGTTTATGAATGTTCTTGTGAAGGACATCTCCGTTTAGGGCCATTTAAATGGTCACGTTGGCTCTGTCAATCTTCGGTCCGAATAAAGACCTTCAACTTATCACTAAAATACACAATCATCTGTCTGGATGGGATTCCAGGAACGCTCAGAACCAGCCTTTTGTCTTTCATTTCAGTCAGCCGTCTACGTTTACCGAAGTGTCTTCACAGTATAGGAGCTGGACTGTCATCGCAACAGCTTCTATTATTATCTTGTGCTAGTCAGCGTGGAGAAGGAGCTGGCTCCTTGACGGGAACTAGATGCTTGGCATCTTGTTTAGCGATAAGACCCCCAGTATGGTGACGCTTTTGAATTGCAGTTCTAATAATATGACGCTATTCTGGTTCTGTGTCCACGTCCTGTGACCTGTTCGTGTGAACTGCAAATCAGTGAACGAATGAGACTGTAAGAGTGAGAGAACAAAAAACTACTGTACCGGTTTGCAGCGTCTCATACTCCTGATCTCCAGATCAGTGAGGAGGCTGAATAGAGTCGCGCTCAGCACTCCAATCACGTGAGGATTACAGTCCTAGCCAGCCAAGCCCAAAGAATGCCGTACTAATGCGCTAGCGTCAACCACAAGGAGCTGAATGAACGGGAGGACTGTCAGATGAGTAATGTGACTCCCACTTCACTACAATTCCTGCCATAAGTCAAAGGAAACAGAATTGCTGGTGACATATGAAATGCTGTCTGAGTTAGCATTACCCCACTCCCATCCGATTTCCTCTTCCTATTACCCAGCCTAAGCGTAAAAAAATGAATGACAGCCCAATCAAAACAGCTAGAAAATCCATTTATGCAGCACAAAAGTGCCCAAGCATGCTGTCGATGACAAGTGGCTGTGAAGTAGTGAGTCAAGGAGTCAGCTATGGAGGGGGGGGGGGGGGGGAGATTTGGGTGGAGCTCTTCATGTACCCGTCATACCCCTCCCCCTCTGCACCCCCTTTCTTCTTCCGCCCTTCCTCTCCCATGTTGCAGGAAAGTTAGGTACACTATAGTCTTCAACAATTCTAAGGAGTTTAGGACGCAGCTTTCAAAGGGTCAGAGAACTTTTGATGAGGGAAAATTTAATCGTGGCAGTAAGAATGGTTACAAGGAAAGATGAGGAAAGTCAAATTAGTCCATTGTTTAACCAGTCAGTCGTCTCACCGACCAACCAAACCCACTCGCCGGCCAGAATGTAACCGCCCAAAAAGCAGACGATCAAACAGCTAGAGTTATCCAATTCACCAACCACGACTATCTTACTGAAATTTGAAAACAAAAGACGAAACCTCTTAGCAAGAATGATTGACTCTTGTCCTCAGGCGTCCTGTAGATAGCCACCAGGAAGACGGCGTTGATGAACCTGTGGATGTCCTCCAAGGTCTGCTCGATAACGGGCTGCACGATCTCCCCGATACAATGGAAGGGCAGATCGTCCGTTATGTTGACTTTCGTGATGCGCGGATATTGTCCCCGCACTGCTGAATGCACATCTTGTCGTTCAGCACAAAGTGATACGGCAGAGCACAGCAAATGTCTTCCGCTCTGGAACACAGGTAGTCATTTCAAAAATCATCCTGAGCCTGTTACAGCAACCATCATCCTGCTGCTATTGACAGCAATCACACCTGAGCCTATAACAGAAACCATTCCCTGAGCCTATAACAGAAACCATTCCCTGAGCTATAACAGAAACCATTCCTGAGCCTATAACAGAAACCATCACCCTGGGCCTATTACAGCAACCATCACCCTGGGCTATTACAGCAACCATCACCTGGGCCTATACAGCAACCATCACCTGGGTCTATTACAGAAAACCATTCCTGAGCCTATAACAGAAACCATTCCCTGAGCCTATAACAGAAACCATTCCCTGAGTCTATAACAGAAACCATTCCCTGAGCTATAACAGCAATCATCACCTTGAGCTTATAACAGAAACCATTCCTGAGCCTATAACAGAAACCATTCCCTGAGCCTATAACAGAAACCAATCCCTGAGCCTATTACAGCAACAATCACCCTGGGCCTATTACAGCAACCATCACCTGGGCCTATTACAGCAACCATCACCTGAGCCTATTACAGCAACCATCACCTGGGCCTATTACAGCAACCATCACCCTGGGCCTATTACAGCAACCATCACCTAAGCCTATTACAGCAACCATCACCCTGGGCCTATTACAGCAACCATCACCCTGAGCCTATTACAGCAACTTCACCCTGGGCCTATTACAGCAACCATCACCTGGGCCTATTACAGCAACCATCACCTTGAGCCTATTACAGCAACCATCACCTGAGCCTATTACAGCAACCATCACCTTGAGCCTATTACAGCAAACCATTACCCTGGGCCTATTACAGCAACCATCACCCTGGGCTATTACAGCAACCATCACCCTGAGCCTATTACAGCAACCATCACCCTAAGCCTATTACAGCAACCATCACCCTAAGTCTATTACAGCAACCATTACCTGGGCCTATTACAGCAACCATCACCAGAGCGATTACAGCAACTATCACCTGGGCCTATTACAGCAACCATCACCCTGGGCCTATTACAGCAACCATCACCAGAGCCTATTACAGCAACCATCACCCTGGGCCTATTACAGCAACCATCACCTGAGCCTATTACAGCAACCATCACCCTGAGCCTATTACAGCAACCATCACCCTAAGCCTATTACAGCAACCATCACCCTGAGCCTATTACAGCAACCATCACCTGGGCCTATTACAGCAACCATCACCTGGGCCTATTACAGCAACCATCACCTGAGCCTATTACAGCAACCATTACCTAGGCCTATTACAGCAGCCATTACCCTGGGCCTATTACAGCAACATCACCCTGGGCCTATTACAGCAACCATCACCCTGGGCCTATTACAGCAACTATCACCTGAGCCTATTACAGCAACCATTACCTGGGCCATTACAGCAACCATCACCCTGGGCCTATTACAGCAACCATCACCCTGGGCCTATTACAGCAGCCATTACCTAGGCCTTTTTACAGCAACCATTCCCCTGGGCCTATTACAGCAACCATCACCCTGGGCCTATTACAGCAGCCATTACCTAGGCCTATTACAGCAACCATCACTGGGCATATTACAGCAACAATTACCCTGTGCCTATTACAGCAACCTCACCTGGGCCTATTACAGCAGCCATTACCCTAGGCCTATTACAGCAACCATCACCTGGGACTATTACAGCAACCATTACCCTGGGCCTATTACAGCAACCATCACCTGGGCTATTACAGCACCCATTACCCTAGGCCTATTACAGCAACCATTACCTGGGCCTATTACAGCAACATTACCTGGGCCTATTACAGCAACCATTACCCTGGGCCTAGTACAGCAGCATTACCCTGGGCCTATTACAGCAACCATTACCTGAGCTACTACAGCAACCATTACCTGGGCCTATTACAGCAACCATTACCTGGGCCTTTTACAGCAACCATTACCTGGGCCTATTACAGCAACCATTACCCTGGGCCCATTACAGCAACCATTACCCTGGGCCTATTCAGAAACCCATTACCTGGGCCTATTACAGCAACCATCACCTGAGCCTATTACAGCAACATCACCCTGAGCCTATTACAGCAGCCATTACCCTGGGCCTATAATAGCAACCATTACCCTGGGCCTATTACAGCAACCATTACCCTGGGCCTATTACAGCAACCATTACCCTGGGCTATTACAGCAACATTACCTGGGCCTATTACATCAACCATTACCCTGAGCCTATTACAACAACATCACCTGAGCCTATTACAGCAGCCATTACCCTGGGCCTATTACAGCAACCATTACCTGGGCCTATTACAGCAACATTACCTGGGGCCTATTACAGCAACCATTCCCCTGGGCTATTACAGCAACCATCACCCTGGGGCTATTACAGAAACCATTACCATGGGCCTATTACATCAACCATCCCCCTGGGCCTATTACAGCAACCATCACCCTGTGCCTATTACAGCAACCATCCCCCTGTGCCTATTACAGCAACCATCCCCCCAAGTGCATTACAGCAACCATCACACTGGGCCTATTACAGCAACCACCCCCCTGACCCTATTACAGCACATCACCTGGGCTATTACAGCAACCATACCCTAAGTCTATCACAGCAACCATCACCTGGGCCTATTACAGCAACCATCACCCTGGGCCTATTACAGCAACCATCCCCCTTGGCCTATTACAACAACCATCACCTGGGCTTATTAAAGCAACCATTACCTGGGCTATTACAGCAACCATCCCCCTGAGCCTATTACAGCAACCATAACCCTGGGCCTATTACAGCAACCATCACCTGAGCCTATTACAGCAACCATCACCCTGGGCCTATTACAGAACATCACCTGAGCCTATTACAGCAACCATCACCTAAGCCTATTACAGCAACCATCACCTAAGCTATTACAGCAAACCATCACCTAAGCCTATTACAGCAACCATCGCCTAAGCCTATTACAGCAACCATCACCCTAAGTCTATTACAGCAACCATCACCTGGGCCTATTACAGCAACCATCACCTGGGCCTATTACAGCAACCATCACTCTAACCCTATTACAGCAACCATTACCCTGGGCCTATTACAGCAACCATCACCCTGAGCCTATTACAGCAACCATCACCTAAGTCTATTACAGCAACCATCACCTGGGCCTATTAAAGCAACCATCACACTGAGCCTATTACAGAAACCCATCACCCTGGGCCTATTACAGCAACCATCACCTGGGCCTATTACAGCAACCATCACCCTTGGCCTATTACAACAACCATCACCCTGGGCCTATTACAGCAACCATTTCCCTGGGCCTATAACAGCAACCATCACCTGAGCCTATTATATAGCAACCATCACCTGGGCCTATTACAGCAACCATCACCCTGAGCCTATTACAGCAACCATCACCTGGGCCTAATACACCAACCATCACCCTGGGCCTATTACAGCAACCATCACCAGGGCCTATTACAGCAACCATCACCCTGAGCCTATTACAGCAACCATTACCCTGAAGCTATTACAGCAACGATCACCCTGATCCTATTACAGAACCATCACCTGTGCCTATTACAGCAACCATCACCCTGGGGCCTATTACAGCAACCATCACCTGGGCCTATTACAGCAACCATCACCCTGAGCCTATTACAGCAACCATCAGCTGAGCCTATTACAGCAACCATTAGCCTGGGCTATTAGAGCAACCATCACCCTGGGCCTATTACAGCAAACCATCACCCTAAGCTATTACAGCAACAATCACCCTAAGCTATTACAGCAACCATCACCTAAGCCTATTACAGCAACCATCACCTGGGCCTTTACAGCAACCATCACCCTGGGCTATTACAGCAACCATTACACTAAGTCTATTACAGCAACCATTACCTAAGCCTATTACAGAAAACCATCACCTGAGCCTATTACAGCAACATCAACCTGGGCCTATTACAACAACCAACACCCTGGGACTATTACAGAAACCCATTACCTTGGGCCTATTACAGCAACCATCACCCTGAGCCTATTACAGCAACCATCACCCTGGGCCGATTACAGCAACCATCACCTGGGCCTATTACAGCAACCATCACCCTAAGTCCATTACAGCAGCGATTACCCTGGGCCTATTACAGCAACCATTTCCTGGGCCTAATACAGCAACCATCACCTGGGCCTATTACAGCAACCATTACCTGGGCCTATCACAGCAACCATCACCCTGGGCCTATTAAATAAACCCATTACCCTGTGCCTATTACAGCAACCATCACCCTGTGCCTATTACAGCAACCATCACCCTATGCCTATTACAGCAACCATCACCCTAAGCCTATTACAGCAACCATCACCCTAAGCCTATTACAGCAACCATTACCCTGGGCCTATTACAGCAACCATCACCCTAAGCCTATTACAGAAACCCATCCCCCTAAGCCTATTAAAGCAAACCATCACCCTGGGCCTATTACAGCAACTATCCCCCTACGTCTATTACAGCAACCATTACCTGGGCCTATTACAGCAACCATCACCCTGAGCCTATTACAGGAACATCACCTGAGCCTATTACAGCAACCATCACCTGGGCTATTACAGCAACCATCACCCTGAGCCTATTACAGCAACCATCACCTGAGCCTATTACAGCTACCTTCACCCTGAGCCTATTACAGCAACCATCCCCCTGGGCCTATTACAGCAACCATCACTCTGAGCCTATTACAGCAACCATCACCCTGGGCCTATTACAGCAACCATCACCTGAGCCTATTACAGCAACCATCACCTGACCCTATTACAGCAATCATCACCCTGGGCCTATTACAGCAACCACTCCCCTGGGCCTATTACTTTAAACCATCCCCCTGGGCCTATTACAGCAACCATACCCTAAGCCTATTACACAACCATCATCCTGAGCCTATTACAGCAACCATCACCTGAGCCTATTACAGAAACCCATCACCTGAGCCTATTACAGCAACCATCCCCCTGAGCCTATTACAGCAACCATCACCTGGGCCTATTACAGCAACCATCACCTGGGCCTTTTTACAACAACCATCACCCTGGGCCTATTACAGCAACCATTACCCTGGGCCTATTACAGCAACCTCACCCTGAGCTATTACAGCAACCATCACCCTGGGCCGATTTCAGCACCATCACCGGGGCCCTATTACAGCAACCATCACCCAAGTCTATTACAGCAGCAATTACCTGGGCTATTACAGCAACCATTACCCTGGACCTAATACAGCAACCATCACCCTGGGCCTTTTTACAGAACCATTATCTGGGCCTATTACAGCAACCATCACCCTGGGCCTATTACAGCAACCATCACCCTGGGCCTATTTACAGCAACCATCCCCCTGTGCTATTACAGCAACCATCCCCCTGGGCCTATTACAGCAACCATCACCTGGGCCTATTACAGCAAACATCACCTTAAGCTATTACAGCAACCATCACCCTAATAAGCCTTTACAGCAACCATTACTCTGAGCCTATTACAGCAACCATCACCCTGGGCCTATTACAGCAACCATCACCTGGGCCTATTACAGCAACTATCACCCTGGGCCTATTACAGAACCATCCCCTTTGGGGCCCTATTACAGCAACCATCACCTGGGCTATTACAGGAACATCACCGGAGCCTATTACAGCAACTATCACCTGGGCCTATCCAGCAACCATTCCATTCCCTGGGCCTATTACAGCAACCATCACCCTGGGCCTATCACAGCACTTACCTGGGCTATTACAGCAACCATCAGCCTGAGCTATTACGGGAAACCCATCACCTGGGCCTATTACAGCAACCTCACCTGGGCCTATTACAGCAACCATCACTCTGAGCTATTACAGCAACCATACCCTGGGCTATTACAGAAACCCATCACCGGAGCCTATTACAGTAACCATCACCCTAAGCCTATTACAGAACCATCACCTGAGCTTATTACAGCAACTATCCCCCTAAGGCTATTACAGCAACCATCCCCCTAAGCCTATTACAGCAACCATCCCCCGAAGTCTATTACAGGAACCATCCCCCTGAGCCTATTACAGCAACCATCACCCTGAGCCTATTACAGCAACCATCACCTGACCCTATTACAGCAACCATCCCCCTGAGCTATTACAGCAACCATCACCCGGGGCCCTATTACAGCAACCAGCACCCTGGGCCTATTACAACAACCATCCCCCTGGGCTATTACAGCAACCATTACCTGGGCTATTACAGCAACCATCCCCCTGAGCCTATTACAGCAACCATTACCCTGGGCCTATTACAGCAACCATCACCCTGGGCCTATTACAGGAACCATCACCCTGGGCCTATTACAGCAACCATCACCCTAAGCCTATAACAGCAACCATCACCCTAAGCCTATTACGCAACCATCACCCTGGGCCTATTACAGCAACCATCACCTAAGCTATAACAGCAACCATCACCCTAAGCCTATTACAGCAACCATCACCTAAGGCTATTACAGAAATCCATCACCCTGGGCCTATTACAGAACCATTACCTGGGCCTATTACAGAAACCCATCACCTGAGCCTATTACAGCAACCATCACCCTGGGCCTATTACAGCAATCATCTCCTGGGCCTATTACAGCAACCATTACCTGGGCCTGTTACAGCAACATCCCCCTGGGCCTATTACAGCAACCATTACCTGGGCCTGTTACAGCAACCATCACCCTGGGCCTATTACAGCAACCATCACCCAGAGCCGATTACTGCAACCATCACCCTGGACCTATTACAGCAACCATCACCTGGGCCTATTACAGCAACCATTACCCTGGGCCTATTACAGCAACATCACCCTGGGCCTATTACAGCAACCACTACCCTGGGCCTATTACAGCAATCATTACCTGGGCCTATTACAGCAACCATCACCCTGAGCCTATTACAGCAACCATCACCTGAGCCTATTAGAGCAACCATCACCCTGGGCCTATTACAGCAACCATCCCCTGGGCCTATTACAGCAACCATTACCTAGGCCTATTACAGCAACCATTACCCTGGGCCTATTACAGCAACATTACCCTGGGCCTATTACAGCAACCATTACCCTGGGCCTAGTACAGCAGCATTACCCTGGGCCTATTACAGCAACCATTACCTGAGCCTACTACAGCAACCATTACCTGGGCCTATTACAGCAACCATTACCCTGGGCCTTTTACAGCAACCATTACCTGGGCCTATTACAGCAACCATTACCCTGGGCCCATTACAGCAACCATTACCCTGGGCCTATTCAGCAACCATTACCCTGGGCCTATTACAGCAACCATCACCCTGAGCCTATTACAGCAACATCACCCTGAGCCTATTACAGCAGCCATACCCTGGGCCTATAATAGCAACCATTACCCTGGGCCTATTACAGCAAACCATTACCCTGGGCCTATTACAGCAACCATTACCCTGGGCCTATTACAGCAACCATTACCCTGGGCCTATTACATCAACCATTACCCTGAGCCTATTACAACAACATCACCCTGAGCCTATTACAGCAGCCATTACCCTGGGCCTATTACAGCAACCATTACCCTGGGCCTATTACAGCAACCATTACCCTGAGCCTATTACAGCAACCATTACCTGGGCTATTACAGCAACCATCACCCTGGGGCTATTACAGCAACCATTACCATGGGCCTATTACATCAACCATCACCCTGGGCCTATTACAGCAACCTCACCCTGTGCCTATTACAGCAACCATCACCCTGTGCCTATTACAGCAACCATCACCCCAAGTGCATTACAGCAACCATCACACTGGGCCTATTACAGCAACCACCACCCTGAGCCTATTACAGCACATCACCTGGGCTATTACAGCAACCATCACCCTAAGTCTATCACAGCAACCATCACCCTGGGCCTATTACAGCAACCATCACCCTGGGCCTATTACAGCAACCATCACCCTTGGCCTATTACAACAACCATCACCTGGGCTTATTAAAGCAACCATTACCTGGGCCTATTACAGCAACCATCACCCTGAGCCTATTACAGCAACCATAACCCTGGGCCTATTACAGCAACCATCACCTGAGCCTATTACAGCAACCATCACCCTGGGCCTATTACAGCAACATCACCTGAGCCTATTACAGCAACCATCACCCTAAGCCTATTACAGCAACCATCACCTAAGCCTATTACAGCAACCATCACCTAAGCCTATTACAGAAAACCATCGCCTAAGCCTATTACAGCACACCATCACCCTAAGTCTATTACAGCAACCATCACCTGGGCCTATTACAGCAACCATCACCTGGGCCTATTACAGCAACCATCACTCTAAGCTATTACAGCAACCATTACCCTGGGCCTATTACAGCAACCATCACCCTGAGCCTATTACAGCAACCATCACCTAAGTCTATTACAGCAACCATCACCCTGGGCCTATTAAAGCAACCATCACACTGAGCCTATTACAGCAACCATCACCCTGGGCCTATTACAGAACCATCACCTGGGCCTATTACAGCAACCATCACCCTTGGCCTATTACAACAACCATCACCCTGGGCCTATTACAGCAACCATTTCCCTGGGCCTATAACAGCAACCATCACCTGAGCCTATTATATAGCAACCATCACCTGGGCTATTACAGCAACCATCACCCTGAGCCTATTACAGCAACCATCACCTGGGCCTAATACACCAACCATCACCCTGGGCCTATTACAGCAACCATCACCCAGGGCCTATTACAGCAACCATCACCCTGAGCCTATTACAGCAACCATTACCCTGAAGCTATTACAGCAACGATCACCCTGATCCTATTACAGCAACCATCACCCTGTGCCTATTACAGCAACCATCACCCTGAGCCTATTACAGCAACCATCACCTGGGCCTATTACAGCAACCATCACCCTGAGCCTATTACAGCAACCATCAGCTGAGCCTATTACAGCAACCATTAGCCTGGGCCTATTAGAGCAACCATCACCCTGGGCCTATTACAGCAACCATCACCTAAGCTATTACAGCAACAATCACCCTAAGCTATTACAGCAACCATCACCTAAGCCTATTACAGCAACCATCACCCTGGGCCTATTACAGCAACCATCACCCTGGGCTATTACAGCAACCATTACACTAAGTCTATTACAGCAACATTACCCTAAGCCTATTACAGCAACCATCACCTGAGCCTATTACAGCAACCATCAACCTGGGCCTATTACAAACAACCAACACCCGGACTATTACAGCAACCATTACCTTGGGCCTATTACAGCAACCATCACCCTGAGCCTATTACAGCAACCATCACCCTGGGCCGATTACAGCAACCATCACCCTGGGCCTATTACAGCAACCATCACCCTAAGTCCATTACGCAGCGATTACCCTGGGCCTATTACAGCAACCATTTCCTGGGCCTAATACAGCAACCATCACCTGGGCCTATTACAGCAACCATTACCCTGGGCCTATCACGCAACCATCACCCTGGGCCTATTAAATCAACCATTACCCTGTGCCTATTACAGCAACCATCACCCTGTGCCTATTACGCAACCATCACCCTATGCCTATTACAGCAACCATCACCCTAAGCCTATTACAGCAACCATCACCTAAGCCTATTACAGCAACCATTACCCTGGGCCTATTACAGCAACCATCACCCTAAGCCTATTACAGCAACCATCACCCTAAGCTATTAAAGCAACCATCACCCTGGGCCTATACAGCAACTATCACCCTACGTCTATTACAGCAACCATTACCCTGGGCCTATTACAGCAACCATCACCCTGAGCCTATTACAGGAACCATCACCCTGAGCCTATTACAGCAACCATCACCCTGGGCTATTACAGCAACCATCACCCTGAGCCTATTACAGCAACCTCACCTGAGCCTATTACAGCTACCTTCACCCTGAGCCTATTACATGCAACCATCACCCTGGGCCTATTACAGCAACCATCACTCTGAGCCTATTACAGCAACCATCACCCTGGGCCTATTACAGCAACCATCACCCTGAGCCTATTCAGCAACCATCACCCTGAGCCTATTACAGCAATCATCACCCTGGGCCTATTACAGCAACCATACCCTGGGCCTATTACATTAACCATCACCCTGGGCCTATTACAGCAACCATCACCCTAAGCCTATTACACCAACCATCATCCTGAGCCTATTACAGCAACCATCACCTGAGCCTATTACAGCAACCATCACCTGAGCCTATTACAGCAACCATCACCCTGAGCCTATTACAGCAACCATCACCCTGGGCCTATTACAGCAACCATCACCCTGGGCCTATTACAACAACCATCACCCTGGGCCTATTACAGCAACCATTACCCTGGGCCTATTACAGCCAACCATCACCCTGAGCCTATTACAGCAACCATCACCCTGGGCCGATTACAGCAACCATCACCTGGGCCTATTACAGCAACCATCACCCCAAGTCTATTACAGCAGCAATTACCTGGGCCTATTACAGCAACCATTACCCTGGACCTAATACGCAACCATCACCCTGGGCCTATTTACAGCAACCATTATCTGGGCTATTACAGCAACCATCACCCTGGGCCTATTACAGCAAACATCACCCTGGGCCTATTACAGCAACCATCACCCTGTGCTATTACAGCAACATCACCCTGGGCCTATTACAGCAACCATCACCCTGGGCTATTACAGCAAACATCACCTTAAGCTATTACAGCAACCATCACCCTAATAAGCCTATTACAGCACCATTACTCTGAGCCTATTACAGCAACATCACCCTGGGCCTATTACAGCAACCATCACCTGGGCCTATTACAGCAACTATACCCTGGGCCTATTACAGCAACCATCACCTTGGGCCTATTACAGCAACCATCACCCTGGGCTATTACAGGAACCATCACCGGAGCCTATTACAGCAACTTCACCTGGGCCTATCACAGCAACCATTCCATTCCCCTGGGCCTATTACAGCAACCATCACCCTGGGCCTATCACAGCAACCATTACCTGGGCTATTACAGCAACCATCAGCCTGAGCTATTACAGGAACCATCACCTGGGCCTATTACAGCAACCATCACCCTGGGCCTATTACAGCAACCATCACTCTGAGCTATTACAGCAACCATCACCCTGGGCCTATTACAGCAACCATCACCGGAGCCTATTACAGTAACCATCACCCTAAGCCTATTACAGAACCATCACCTGGGCTTATTACAGCAACTATCACCTAAGGCTATTACAGCAACCATCGCCCTAAGCCTATTACAGCACCATCACCCGAAGTCTATTACAGGAACCATCACCCTGAGCCTATTACAGCAACCATCACCCTGAGCCTATTACAGCAACCATCACCCTGAGCCTATTACAGCAACCATCACCCTGAGCTATTACAGCAACCATCACCCTGGGCCTATTTACAGCAACCAGCACCCTGGGCCTATTACAACAACCATCACCCTGGGCTATTACAGCAACCATTACCTGGGCTATTACAGCAACCATCACCCTGAGCCTATTACAGCAACCATTACCCTGGGCCTATTACAGCAACCATCACCCTGGGCCTATTACAGGAACCATCACCCTGGGCCTATTACAGCAACCATCACCCTAAGCCTATAACAGCAACATCACCCTAAGCCTATTACAGCAACCATCACCCTGGGCCTATTACAGCAACCATCACCCTAAGCCTATAACAGCAACCATCACCCTAAGCCTATTACAGCAACCATCACCTAAGGCTATTACAGCAACCATCACCCTGGGCCTATTACAGAACCATTACCCTGGGCCTATTACAGCAACCATCACCCTGAGCCTATTACAGCAACCATCACCCTGGGCCTATTACAGCATCATCTCCTGGGCCTATTACAGCAACCATTACCCTGGGCCTGTTACAGCAACATCACCCTGGGCCTATTACAGCAACCATTACCCTGGCCTGTTACAGCAACCATCACCCTGGGCCTATTACAGCAACCATCACCCAGAGCCGATTACTGCAACCATCACCCTGGACCTATTACAGCAACCATCACCTGGGCCTATTACAGCAAACCATTACCCTGGGCCTATTACAGCAACATCACCCTGGGCCTATTACAGCAACCACTACCCTGGGCCTATTACAGCAATCATTACCTGGGCCTATTACAGCAAACCATCACCCTGAGCCTATACAGCAACCATCACCTGAGCCTATTAGAGCAACCATCACCCTGGGCCTATTACAGCAACCATCACCTGGGCTATTACAGCAACCACTACCCTGGGCCTATTACAGCAACCATTACCCTGGGCCTATTACAGCAACCATCACCCTGGGCTATTATAGCAACCATCACCCTAGGCCTATAACAGCAACCATTACCCTGGGCCTATTACAGCAACCATCACCTAAGTCTATTACAGCAAACCATCACCCTGGCTATAACAGCAACCATTACCCTGGGCCTATTACAGCAACATCCCTGAGCCTATTACAGCAACATCACCCTGAGCCTATTACAGCAACATCACCCTGGGCCTATTACAGCAACCATCACCTGGGCTATTACAGCAACTTTCACCTGGGCTATTACAGCAACCATCACTCTAAGGCTATTACAGCAATCATTACTCTGAGCCTATTACAGCAACCATTACTGCGAGCCTGTTACAGCAATCATTACTCTGAGCCTATTACAGCAATCATTACTCTGAGCCTATTACAGCAACATTACCGCGAGCCTGTTACAGCAATCATTACTCTGAGCCTATTACAGCAATCATTACTTGAGGCCTATTACAGCAACCATTACCGCGAGCCTGTTACAGCAATCATTACTCTGAGCCTATTACAGCAATCATTACCTGAGCCTATTACAGCAACCATTACCCCGAGCCGATTTCAGCAATCATCACCGTGAGCCTATTACAGCAACCATCACCCTGAGACTATTACATCAACCATATCCTGAGCCTATCACAGCAACCATTACCTGAGCCTATTTGAGCAACCATTACCCTGAGCCTAGTACAGCAATCATTACCATGGCCCAATCAGAGCAACCGTCACCTGGGCCTATTGCAGCAACCATCACGCCACCTGTCAGAGTGATCAGTACCTATTTTCTTTCTCGGCAGCAACCAACACACTGTCCATTCTGCATCCGTTCCCATCACACCCCTTCCCGCCCTCTTCCAATAATGAAAAAGGGAACTTGTTTTAAAATGCTTCTACTATGTAATCATGAAAACAAAAGTGAAAAGTTGTCAGTACTGCAGTTACTACCACCACTACAACTTTTAACATCTACTACCACTACTACTACCACCACCACTACTCTCCTACTACTACTACTATTCCAGACAGTTACTTAAAGGGCTGGAACCGTGGTGATCTGTTTCTGGTACACTTAGAAAAAGTCTTCTGGGACAGATCGGACGCTCAGTCTGCCTCAGGAAAAAATCCCAGTCAAATGAAAGACATGGTGGGGAGGGGTGGGTGGGTTGGTATTCGACTTTGAACATACTAGGACAAAACGGATTTCCCATTTTCCTGTTCGAAAAGCTCAGATCTTCCCAGGACAAAGCCTAATTCCAGTCTGCCCCAAGACAAACCGGATTTCGGTTTGTCCCAGCGTTCTGTCTGTCCACACTGACTTGATGATGGAGTCGTGGACGGAGCCCTGGGGTCGCAGCCGAGGACAGACGAGAGAGTGCGCGGGTATGTGGACTATGTCGTCTGTTTTGGCGTCTTTCGAGGCAGTGGGTCTCACCTGTTGCATGGCACAATTTGTTGTCTGCAGGTGTTTCAGGAGATCAAAGATTTTTAGGAGTGTGGGACTCTGCGAATAAATCACGTTGTGTAATGGCATAATGTGGTGTGGTTTGTTTGCTGTGGTCTTGTGTATTATGGTGTGGTATGGTGTGGTGTGGTGTGGTGCATACGGGTGTGTGTGTGTGTGTGTGTGTGTGTGTGTGTGTGTGTGTGTGTGTGTGTGTGTGTGTGTAAACGAGGATGGATGACAGAGAGAGAGAGAGAGAGAGGGGGGATGAGAGAGAGAGGGGACGAGAGAGAGAGAGAGAGAGAGAGAGAGGAGAGAGAGAGGAGAGAGAGAGAGGAGAGAGAGAGAGAGAACTGATGACAAGACAAATGATCAAATGAACTGAGCAATCTGCCATAAAAGCTTGTACAGTGAGGTGGTCTGCCGATGTGAACTTGAACACGGGGTGTGGCCAATGTAAACAAAATTCTGAAGAAGAAAAACACACTAACGATTCTGCTTGCAGAATAAGCAATGTCACACACCACCCACAACACACACACACACACACACACACACACACACACACACACACACACACACCAAACAACACAACAACAACAACACCAAATAAACCAACGGGCACACTCATTTTCAGAAGGGGGTAAAAAGGGGACGTGGACAGCAGACAGACAGACATACAGACAGACAGAGAGATGAGAGAGAGAGAGAGAGAGGAGGAGAGGAGAGAGAGAGAGAGAGAGAGAGAGAGAGAGAGAGAGAGAGAGAGAGACTAAGTGCTCTTGCTTGTGTGTGTGTGTGTGTGTGTGTGTGTGTGTGTGTGTGTGTTGTGTGTGTGTGATCTGTATGTAGTGTGTGTTTGTGTGTGTGTGTGTGTGTGTGTGTGTGTGTGTGTGTGTGTGTGTGTGTGTGTGTGTGAACAAACAAGCAAGCGATAAGCGAAATAGAAAAAGGGAGGGAGGCAGTGTGCGTGTGCTTTATAGTGTGTGCGTGAGCGTCCTTGAGCAGGCGTACTCGTATGTGCGTAGGCGCCTGTGAGGCCGAGGAAGGGGAGGCGGCAAGCGGGCTGACCCTAAAGACAGTGTGGTTGACGGTAATGTTGTCACTGGTCTTCTCCTTGGCCTGTTTGATGACAGTCAAACTGGCCGTCTGGTGGAAGATCTCTTTGCCCACGGCTTCACTAACCCTGCCACAAAGAAAGGAATGAAAGGAGGAGGGAACAACGGATAGAAAGAGAAGAAAACAATGATTTAGTTGGAAAAAAAAAAAACGCGAAAAGAATGGAAGA
>CM031615.1:70183786-70275810 GCA_018398815.1 Conus ventricosus
TAAAGATCAAGTGAACATTTAAGAAGAAACCCAAAAGTGATAAAAATTGACTGTGCAATAGAAAAAGCTAAAAGCGGGCGGGCGTTATTGAAAGGTTAAAAAATGTTTTGAAGTGTTGCAACGTTTAGGTAAAGAAAAAAAAGCTTGTTTCTTACTTTTATTTCATGTTTTTTTTGTTAGTAAATTTTTTTGGCTTTAAAATTACAGCCACAAGAAAAACCAGGACAGAAAACTATTACGAGGAAAGAAATATTCAGTAGTAAACAAAAAATAAGCAATAGTTTGGCGAAGTTACATGAAAATTAAAACCCCAAAAAACGTTCATGAAAGCGTAGCACATGCTATCTCAAAAATCCCAGAGCCCTTTTTCAGAGGGAGCCGCCAGTAAAAGTGCTATTGCCGTTTGATTGATTATATAACCCCTGAGAAGTAAATGGAAGTCTGGGTTTAAACTAAACAGAAGAAGAAATTAGTTATCCGATTTTTAACTCTAACGGGCTGCTACATGTTTAAACCCATTTTAAACCAGCAAGTGAGGAGGCAAAGTTAAGGGGTCTGGCTGGTTGAAAAAACGCCCTTTGAAAAAAGTTTAAACAAAAAAAGTTCTATCTATGTGGCTTCTTCATTTCTCCCCAAAAGAGTAGATTAAAACGGCAGTCTTAAACATCTAATTTGAAAACCTGTTTTTTTTGTGGTTGTTTTGGCTTTCACCCTGTCAAAAATCTCCCAACAGAGTTTCCAATTAGAAGCATTAAACGAGCTGAACTTTGTCCCAAACCCTTTCCATAATATAAAGTATACTCAGTTTGAAGAGCAAAACAAAACCATCACGTAAGCGTTTACGGTCGTAGTAGATAATCTAGGCCCAAAGGGTTTCCCCCAAACGCTCCTTTTTAGGCGAACCATTTGCAAACAGTAGCTTGAACTGTTTGCGATAGTACAAAGAGTCTTTTGATTAATTGAAAACAATAAGCAATTTTGGGTTTTTACATCAAAGCACCCTGCAAAAACCGGCTTTGTAAAAGGTGTTTAGTCGAAATTCCAACTATAGAAGCAGCTCCCAGCCAAAAACTCATTGTAAAAGTTTTGTAATGGAAAAAACCCCTCCCCTAAACCAGGGTCTAAAGTTATTTTTTTAAAATTTTTACAAAAAATGCAATGGCCCGTACGGGGGTTTATGCTGACTTTGATCGCTCTTACCACAGTATTGGCCCCAACGAAAGAACAAAACAACCTTAAAAAACCCACCATCAGTTGTTTTATGCTTTTTTGTTGGGTCAGAGGGCCCACCTAAAACCCCAGAGTTTACAGGCCCCCAACGCAGCTAGTATATTTTTGAGCAGATGAAACAACACGCAATCAGTTATCCAACCAACTAAATCTTTAAATGTTATGACTCCAGAAACCAAGAACGTTTGATCGCCACTATGCGGTATGAAACGGAATTTAGGCAACGAGAGCCCCACGTACATTACTGGAAAGTTCAGAGGGGCTGCACAAAATAATTGCAATCTTCAATTTAAAGGTTACCCAAAACATGGAAACTGCCTTTTTTCTTTCATAACTTACGAGGTTCGATTTCTTTTTTCAGCAAGCAGAACTTTGAAAAAGAGGGTTACCTTTTGCCGTCTTCAGAAAAGTACAGACTTTTACTCTTGCTGTTTTTCCTTTATACTCTCCCCAACACGATGGGGAGTTTAGAAAATTAGCGGTGTCAAGACTTCCAATCACTAAACAATATTTTGACCCATCTTTAGTGCGAAAGGGGTTTTATCCTTATGAAACTGAACTTGGGGGACGGGTTTGACAAAAGACTCCTTCCCCAAAAGGCGCTTTTTTTCTGTCAAAGGGGAAAAGACAAAACGAGCTGCTTGAATACCACAAAAACCCTGGACAGAATTACACCAAACGATGGGGATTATCATGTATTACTTGATGGCTGACGTTGTTTTTGGCAGACGTTTTTCCCGAATTCAAAACCATCATAAAAACTTAAGTTTAGACTCACACATTAATCTGCCCCCCGGCCTTTCTGGGACCCTTCTTAAAGCTAAAACTCAAGATTGACTTAATATTGTCTACCCCCCCTTCAGAGATTGAAGAGGGCTGAGGGGGGGTTTAGCATGGCCTACATCCTTCTGCAAACCCAACAACAAATTTTAGACGATATATCCACAAAACCCCCCCAACTATCTAATGTATTTAAACGCCAACAATCGTATGGAGGGCCATGTCTAACCGCTCCCATGGAAACTTTAAATGAAAAAGGACCTCATATTTTAATACGTGTTAGGTGCGTTGTCACAGTTTCCCGCCTGAATCCAGCGGGACTAATCTTGGAAGTAGACTTAGAATATCTTAGTTTTAAGCCCCAAAATGATACCCCGGGCCCGCAGAAAGTTTAAAGATGACCCCCACAGAGCCTCCCTTGTCCCTAATCTTCGCACAAAAACTAAGTTGTTTGTCTTATGCTTTTTACAGTTTTACCAAAGCATGGACTAAAAATGACTGCTGTTCAAAAATCTTGCTTTTGCCCCGGGCCCCTTTTTTGAGGCCATACACAAGAAGAATACTGATCTTAAAACCCAAAACCCACCGCGCTTCAAAAAAAGACTTTTTTTAAAATGAACAACAGTGCTTTGGTAAGACGAGGAAAATCCACAAAAACGAAAAGATGGAAATTATTTTCGGAAAACCAGCAATTAAGTTTGCCCAAAAACCCTAACTATCAAGACTTGAGATTAACGCGCTGGTTGGCATTTGATGAAGAAAAAAGGATTTTAAAGCTAGCAGGGGTTTTTATCGGTTTTAAACCGTATTAGAGTTGTAAAAAGTTTTTGATTTAGAATTTCTGTGATATTTTAAAAACCCTGTACCAAAAGAAGCAAGGTTTTTACACAGCCCCCGATATTTTATTTAGAGCCCCAACTAAAGACTTCTATAAGGATTAGAAAACAGAAGTGGCTAAAGGGAAAGTTGAGGAGACGAACTGCGCACCCAAAACGACAGTCCTTTACATTCAAATGAAACAAGAAAGTAATTGGAAGATGAAGGATGAACTTAATGGGAAGTTTAAAAGAATATGTTGGTTTGGGGCAAAGTGACAGCTTTTGCAGCCGCTTCTGAAATAAAAAAGCTAAAGGCTAAAAAAAGGGGAAGTTGTTAAAAAATATATCTCACGATAATAAAAGAAGCTTTTAAAACAAAGTATTCATCACAAAAATTTTAACTGCGCTCTACCTTCATAAATAAACACAACTGCTGTTAAAAAGAAATCACTAGTCTTAGCAATAACAAGAGAACTTACTAAATCCTGAGTTTTCATAGCTGTGGGCTTTGGGAGAATTTTAAAAGACAAAATTGGCGATTGGCTGTCTTTTTAAGAATTTAAACAAAACTAATTAAGAACCAAACAAATTAACAAAATAAAAAAAGAACTTAAAATTTTTACTTGAACTTTACTTGTTTTTACTTGCACTTACTTAAAAAGTACTTTCTATAATAACTTAAATTGTATTATTAGTTCTTAATTTGTACTTTATCTAGTTCTTAAAAACTTTTCCCATAAAAAAAGGGTCTACAGCGGGGGCTCTTTTTTTTTGCAGAAGGGGTTTCTTTTCTTTTACGGGGTTTGGGGGGGGTTTGTGGAATTTGCGCTAAGTGGGGCGTTAGCCATTTGTATGCTAAAACTCCCCCACCAACAACAACACGCAATACTAATAATCTCTTATCGTTTGTGATTGTGTTGTTTTTAAGGGGATTTTTTGGTGTGACGGCGTGTTTATTACTATCTAAAAAATTTTTGTTTTGTGATTGGTTTTTGTTTTTTGCAGTCTGCCCCCTTCCTATTTTGCCCGGGCCCACCCGCCAGATTTTAGACTTATAACACTACTCACTTGCGGACTTTTCACTTGTGGTACATTCGCCCCTGCGGGGGGCCCGGGATTGCCCTGCGGTTGTCCTGCGGGTTTCTTCTGCTCATTTTTTTATTGCGATTAATTTTAATTTTGATAAAAAATTAATTGTTAAAAAAGTAATTAACCCCCTATAAATGGACTGCTATTTCCCAAAATCTGTAATAAGTACATGCAGAGTTTTAGGGACTGTTTAAAACCCGGCTTGTGATAAGTGTTTTTTAAATCTTCAAAGATTAAACCCGGCCACTTACTTAAAAAATTACCCTTAAACAAATCTTGTTCCCCCACCGATCAAACCTTTTTGCCCCGCTGTGCTGTACCTAGCGTATACTTCTCAACTTGATGTAGACAGTTGTTGAATCTGTTCAATATTAGTTAACCCCAAATCTGTTTTTTTTTCCACCGTGGCCAGAGAGTTAACTTTTTTAGGGGTTTGTCTGCGGAGTAGTCTCCCTGTCCTCCATTTTAATATTCGACAATCCATTTTAAAAAGCAATAAAAAAAATAATATTTTTTAAAACCCAGATTTTAACGTTGGTTAATTATGCAGCGCCTTTTTTGGGGGTGTTATAGTTTTATTTCTCCCTTGCAAAATGTTTTTTTGGAAAAAACCGCCCAACTGGGAAAGAAGAAGATTCGCCAAAACTATTTGAAATTTTTATTTTTAGCTTAACAAAAAAGATTATCTGATTAAAAACCATGACCCTTTTTTTATTATGATTTTTTAAATTTTTTTTTAGTTAATAAAAAGATGAGTGAAAAAAGATTATCAATACGTTTTACCACCGCTGTAATTAGGGGTATAGTTAGGCTAAGTGTGTTAAAAAAAAACATTTTTAAAAAATAAAACCGGGGGATCTAGGAAGGTTCTTTGGGGATGTTTTTAAGGTTTAGTTGAACATGCGGGATTGGTAAAAAGACTTTTTGTTCCGGGGGATTACCCCAGAAAATATTATTAAAAAGGGTTTAAAATCTAGAAAAATTTTAAATTATAAAAAGATGGGGGTAGTTATGATGGTGGGAGGAGCTATGTTAACCCTTTGGGCCTTCTGGAAGCAATTATATGTTAGTAAATTTGAGGCCCGATAAAGGAGGAACGCATAACAAGGCAATGGAAGTTTAGCTAAAGCAAGAGACCTTATGAGAAAAGACGAATTGCCCTTAGACTTTTTTAAATAAAAATTTAGAGAACAGGGTCATGCGAGCAACTTTTCAACGTTGGGGCAAGAAGAGTATTACTTAGTGACGGGAAAAAAATTTTCTAACTCACCACCGCCAGAACTGTCTGACTTTAAAACCATCAAAAGCAGAAATAAAAAAATTGGTTTTTTTTGTGGGTGCGGGGGGCAATTAATTTTTCTTGCCAAACAATTTAAAATCAATTTAAAAATAAAATCCTTTTATGGAAAAGAAAAAAAATTTTAAATTATTCTCCAAAAGGGTTTTGGAAAAGGAAAGATGCTAAAAAAAATAAGAAAGCTGCTAGAGTGTCTAAAATCGTTTGCGAAAGAGGGCTTTAAAAACAGGCAATTTGGAAAATAATCTCCCCGCTCCAAAAAATAATAAGGCCCTAATTTTTTAATTTCAGCCCCAAATGCACCACCGAGGGGACTTGCGATCTACGCATGAAAAATTTAAAAGGGGAAAAAATTTTGTTGCCTGCGTTGTTGAAGGGCTTCAAGATAAAAAGACGCCGCCCCTTTTAAACAGATAAAAGCTCAACTGCTGGGCTGGGGCTTTAAAAAAAATATACATCGGGGTCCTTAAAGATCCAGGGGTTCAAGTTGTGTGGAAAAGATTTTTAAATTTTCTGTAAACCAAACTGTTTTTAAAAATATGTTGCGTTAAGGAGGGACCCCCGGCACCACGATCACAAGCCTTAGTAGAAAACTTTAAAAAAGAATTGCTAAACGTTGTTTACTATAAATTTTCACAGAGAATTATGGACACTACGAAGTCACACGAAGTCGGGAAAACCAACACAGAATGGGTTAGGGGTTGCCTGCAGCTTACGCCATAACAATGAAAAATTTTAAAAGCCGGGCCCTTTAAAACCGGTAAAACGAAATTAATTAAAAAAATTACATACTGAAGAGGAGGGGACTCAAAAAACTCTTCCTTTTTTGGACAAAAATGAAACTTGTATGCCCTGGAGGGGCAGGGGCGATGTTAGATTAGAGCTACGATCCATTGGGCGTAGTGGTAGAAGTTAGCGAATTAGAAAACGACCCCCCCGTTTTATTTAAGAAAAACTCTCTCTTCTAGGGGTGCTACTACTCAAAAGGCCCGCCCAAAAGTCCTTTGTTCGCGAAGAGTTGAAAGTTGTCCCCCCAAACACAGTGAGTTAAAAAAAAAAAAGTTTTTAAAACTTTTTTTATTTTTTAAAAACTTATTTTTTTTGCTTTTTTTTTGGGTTTTAACCGATCGTGTTTGTTTTTCAATGTTTTGTTTAATTGCATGGGTTGTTACCTGTCGGATGAAACGCTTTCTCCACCCCTTTTAAAGTTCAATTTTCTGTCGTCTATAAAATCTCACCGTCAGCAAAAGCTTCTAAAATTCTTCTTTCCGTAATGTTTTCCCCTGTAATGATTTGTTTTTCTTAATTTTAAATGAGAAAAGTTTTGCTGAGCTAGGGAAAAATGGCAGTGTGCTTTGGAATTTAGGAGTTTTTTTTTTTAAAAACAGCATTAAAACCAAAGACTGGCGCCTAAACCCAACCCGGCCCTCCAAAAGCAAAAAAGGGCGGGCGCCCCCCCCCTAGCTAAAACGCAAGAAACCCCAGCACTTACGCTAGCTACAGCGATGGCCAAAAATTACATAAAAAAGAGTATTTAAAGTTTAGCATATTTCTTTTCTAGAAATCCTATACTTACCCAAGTCGTTTTTATTTCCTTTTGAATTCAGTTATTTGCTTTAAACCCAAAACTGTTAAACCTCCTTTTTTAAATAAGGTTTTTTTTTAAATTAATCATAAAAATTTTTCTTAGTATTCCTTTGGCGCACTCATCAACAGAGTAAAACGCAAAAAATC
Organism: Conus ventricosus; assembly: GCA_018398815.1. Lineage (NCBI taxonomy): Eukaryota > Metazoa > Mollusca > Gastropoda > Neogastropoda > Conidae > Conus > Conus ventricosus. The sequence goes on from CM031615.1 coordinate 70,190,735, forward strand.
AACATTTTTAATAAAAATTAAAGTCGAGTACGTTAGTTTGTCTTTTCAACCATCACAGAAAACCTGTCAGATATACGGGGGGTTTTTTATTTCATCTCCGTTTTTGTAATTGCAAAAAAAATTTTAAGGGACATCCAATTTTTCAGCCTTTATTTGTACGCCTCAAATTTTGGCTTTTCTGCCAAACTAGACCCCCCTCCCGGGAGTAAAAAATAACGAAAAACATCGTCATTTGCCTAGGTAGTACCTGTAGGTTGGGGAAAATTCAAAGCCGCGGGGCCCCCCCCACTTCAGCTAAGGATTCTTTCCTGTAGCATATATTCAGTACCCCCCAAGCTTTTTCAATCTGTTTTTTTGTTGTGTTCTGGAACTAGGAAAACAAAAAGGCCCTGCATCAAAACCTTTCAAAAATTGTTTTTTTTCTGATACTTTGGGGCTTCGTGGGTCAAACTTTAAATTCCAGTAAATTCAGGAAGCAACGCCCAAGCATTCTCTCGTTTTAAATTTTGTTTTCTGTTTCCCAAAAAATCGTTTGCCCTTAAATTTCAATCGTTCTGGGGTGGGAATTGCGGTCGTTTTTTTGTCTTCAATTTCTTTTCGTTGTAAACCCCTCATCGGGGACTCAAATCCATAAACTTTTTCCTGGCAGCCTTTAGATCAACTCATTTGGTCCCCTTTGGTCTTTTAGCCTCTGCAGTGCTTTAGGAGCTACTGCGTTTTTGATTCGGCCCCTCGAGACATGTTTTTATAAAAAACAAATTATAATAAACAAATTGTATAAAAATCAATAATAAACATCTCAAAAAAACAAAGATTAAATGGGGGGTCAGCCCGTAAGCATGTTGCGTGCTTAATTTTCAAACTGCTTTTTATTTTTTTTAGCTCATCTTTGTCTCTTATTAATAATTTTCACTTAAACATTCTTCAAAACTATCTTTGCCCTTAGTGTAAATAATCGACCGTTTTAACTGGATCGAAATCTTTAAGACAGCATTGTATTTTTGAGTTAAGGCCACACAGAAACTAAGGCGTGGGCCACTAAAGGTTTAATTTTGACGGCTTTTTTTTTTTTAACAATGTCTCTTTCACTGAACAGTCACCCAATAAAAACGTGTTTCACCCTTCAATGCTTTAGAAATGTTCTAAACGCCTTGCTTTCGCTAGGATCCTAAAAAATAAAAAACTTTCTGTCCAAAAAACTTCCTTTTTGTGATTTGTTGGCTTAATGGTTTGCAAAATTTTAAAACAATGGTTCGTAATGAAACCTGTATATTGTTTGTAACAAATCAAGTACGAAAACAGTTTTCCCACCCCAGTATCCCGCAATGTGGCTGCGGGTCTTTTTGGGAGAAAAATTCAAATTCCATCTGTTTTTATTAGAAAATTTCTTCTGCTTTTATAAAGCCGCATCTTTAAACCCGTTTTCTTTAATGTTTAACTGGGTCCAAACATAAAAATAGCATTTTTTTTGGGGGTCTCCGTTGCTTTCTTGTGAAAATTTTTTTTTTAAACCATCTTGTTAAAACCTTTTTCCTTTTAAACAATTTTGTCAAATGTGGTCTAAAAAACCGCCACAGCCCATATTTTCTTATTAAGTATTTTGGTTACCATAAAAGGCGAAATTTTCTCCGACAACTGCAGGATCCCTTTTCCTCCTCCAGCGAACAACTTTTTTTTTTCATCAAAGATTTGGGGAGGTAAAAGTCCCCGACCCCAAAACAGCTGATCAACTTGCCATTTATTGCACAGGGCAACCTTTTTCAATTTTTGGTTTAAAAAACTTTTGATTCTCTCTGAAAAGGGGGTTGTTCCTTCATAAATAAGAACAAAATTCCTTTTAAAGACTTCAGAGATGATTTAGATTTGTTCCGAGAGTGTCTCGCTTGTTTCTATTTCTTAAAGGATGTATAACTTTTCTAAAAATAACTGTTTTTTTTTTTACTGGGTTAAAATTGTTTAGCCTCCAGGGTGTAACAAATCAAAATCAAGGAAAGTCACTAAAACCCCGATGTAGCTAAAGGGTCTTCAGCAAACCGAAAACGTATTAATTCAGTTTTGTAAGTTTTTCTTTAGTGCCCTTGGTATTGGATTGCGTCTTTAACAGCTCAAAATCTGGGGAGCGAAAATGTTGCCAAAGCTTCTGCACTGCCTTTTTAACAACCCCCCTTTGCATTCCCCTTAAGCCGTGCTTTAGCCCTTGACTTGTATTCCCGAAAATTTTTCCCTTTTCTTTCTTTTTTGGCAGCCCCAAAAAGAATAAGGGGAAAAATTCTGCCCCTATTAAACGCTGCCCCTCCGACTGATTGAAGAAACATACCCCCCAAATAGCCCCAAAACTCATTGGATCTGCGTTTTACTATTTGAATGAAGTTTAGCAGTTTCCTGGCTTTTTTTTAACACGCCAGCGCCCGATCAGGGAAAATCCCATTAAATTTGCCAGGTTGAATTGTTGAGGATTTTAAAAAAAAACTTTTTTTTTAATTTTTCCCTTTTTAAACAGGAACCCCAAAAAAAATAAAAACAAAAAAATTAATAAAATAAAAAAATGGGGAAAAATTTTTACAATAAATTTTAAAGAAAAAAATTAAAAAATAACAAAAGGGTTTTTATCAAAACTTAAAACACAAAAAATTTTCCCCCCCCATTAAAAACAAACCCCCCCTTTGTTTAAACCTTTCAGTTTCTTTCTCATCTTTGGGTTTCAAACCCCAAAACCTTTGGGCTTTTTTTTTAAAAAAAAAAAAAAAAAAAAATGTAAAGAATGGAGGAAAATTTTTGAAGAAAAAAGAGACCCAACCTAATTTTTAAAAATAAAAACGAAAAAGGCCCTTTTGCCCCCAAGGGAAAAATTTTAAAAAGGCAGGGTGCTTTTTAAAACTTCAAAATTGCCCCCCCAAAAAAAGCCCTTTTTAGTTAACGGCAAAAAACTGCAGAAATTAAAAAAATAGGGGAAACATCCAAAAAAACTTAGGAAAAAAATTAGACTCCAGAAGGTGCCTTTTGTTTTAAAGGTAAAGGGTGACCCCAAAAGAAAAAAATTTTAAAAATTACAAAAGAAAAAATAAGTAAAAAAAACCGGCAAACGAGATCTTTGGGGGAAAAGGCGATTTTAACAAAAAAAAAATTTAAGGGAAAAAAAGGGGGTTAAATTTTTAAAAAGGGGGCAAAAGGGCAAACAAAGAATAAAGGAAAAATAAAAAAATTTTTTTGGGAAAAAAATATTTGCAAAAAATAAGATTTTTAGGGAAACGGGGAAAAATTTGCAATTACACTTTGTTTGCTACTCTAAACTCTTTAAAGAACCCGAGGCGAACAGGGGAAAAAAAACACCCCCAGCCGGGAAAAAGGGGAAAAAAAAGAAAAAATCTAGCAAATTTTAAAATTAGCTGAAAAAAGGGTGATCCGCGGGGTAAAAAAAAAATTTATTGTTTTTTTTAAAGGAAAGGCCGGGGTTTTTGGTGCCCCGTACAGAAATGCAGCTCGGAAAAGGAATAAAGTAAAACAATCCAGAAAAGTTTAAAAATAAAAAGGGTTCTTTCGCAGGATCAAAGAGGGGATAACAGGTGGGTTTTTTTCCGGGGTTTTGCTTTAACGGGGGGTGCCCAGGGCAGGGCCCTTTTTTTTTAATTCGGGGTTTTTGGTTTTTTTGTTTTATTGAAAATTTGGGGTCTCCCCAGAATTTATTGAAATTCTGTAAGCCTTGCGTCTAAGGTCAGAGGGTGCATGTATAATCCATAACCAAACCCAAAAAAAGTCAACCCCTTTTTACCTTTTGCAGGTGCAAGAACGTTTGATATTTGTATCGGCAGGCAAATTTAAAAGCAGAGTTAATGGGGATTTTCTTAATTTTGGCAGAAATTTTTTTTTGGCATCAAAGCCCTGTAGATTGTTCATGCTTTAAACTTAGTCTGTGCTTGTGCTCCAAAGACACCAAAAATATTCCGTAGGAGTCTTAAATTTTGCACGTGGCATTGTTAGGCCTTTACTTTTATCAAGATAAATTTGTCCAGGATTTTAGGGGGTTTTTGTTTATGGTCCCAATCGAATGGCGTTTGGTTGAAAGAGGTGTGGCCCGGCCGAGTCATAAATTATTCTCTTTTTGGGGCCCCCAAATACAATTGCCTAACCCCGATTGGGTCTAACTTTTGTCTAAGTCGGTTTTAAGGATCAAGTTAAATTCATTTCAGATTTTTTTTTGCGTTATTGTCCCTTGGGTGTTGAATGGAAAAAAAGCGTTTTGGGTTTGGGAGAATACTTTTAGTTCAGTTGTTTCTTGTACTGGAATAAAAAAGAAGTTTAACTGACCACAAAAGATTAGGGGGGTTTTAAAAATTTTGCTATGAAACACCCCAGCCAGTAGTTTCGCAGTAAAGCAAATTTAAATGATTCTGGAAAAAACCATAGGGGGGATGCCCCCGCTGATGGCACTCTGCCCTTTATTTGGGGGTTTAAAATCTAGTTAGGGAAATTAAAAGTCTAACTTGGAAGCCAATGTCCATTACGGCAAAGGTTTGTAAAATGAATCAAAAAATTTGGGGGGTTTAAAACGCCCACATTTTGGTGTTCAATATATTTAAATGTCCATTTTTTAAATTTTAATTTTTTAAATAGTATAAAAAAATGTACATCAATAACCCAAACAAAACGAGCGTGTGTTTTAACACATCCCAAATTTAAAATAGGCGCGGCGATGAGGGTTGCCCTTAGAAAAATTGGGTTTAAAAAAAAATGGATTAACTATCTGAAAAAAAATAAAAAAAATGGGTGGGGTATTTAAAGGTGGGGGAGGCAATCTATTAAAACTTTTAAAAAAAAACCCAAAGGTTTCTACAACTTTTTTTTCTTTAAGGAAGATTTTGCAAATTTTTTTTAAATTAAAAATTAAAGGGCAAATTTTATATTTTCTTGAATTTTCCAGAAATTTAAAAAAAGGGGGTACGTTTTTTCCTAGAAGCCTTGCTCGAATTTTAGGTTTTATGATAGTGGCGAAACTTTCATATTTAAAAAACAAGACTTAAAAGGGTCTTTATGTGTATGTAGGCAGTAGGGCCCTCGATTTTTTTCGTAAACCAATTTTTTTGTCCATTTACAAACAAAATTAAAAACAGATTAAAATTTTTTTAATGGGTATCCTTACTGTTCTACAAGCATTGCCCCCAACAATGTAGGGTTTTTCGATTATCATTACATAGCTTTGGTGGGGACATTGAATTTAAGAATTAAAAGAGGTTTCTTTAAAATTTATTGGATGTAAAAATATTAAAACAAGACGGAAAACCAGTTTTTTGTTCTAATTATTAATGGGCTGGAAGTAAAGAACTGTTAATTAGAAAGAATCGTCCCGCGGGGGTTCATTTTTTGTCCCGGGAAGAAGTAAAAATTTTTTGTTCACGATCACCCTATCTTTTCTGCACGTAAGCCCCGTTTAAATTAACAATTGCGTCAATTTTTAGAGGTTTTTTTCGTGTTAAATTTTGTTTAAAACAGGGGTTAATTTTGGCCAAATGCATGGATGGACTGATTTGGGTGAAAAAAGGGGGGGTTTTTGTGCAAAATAAGTGGGTGGGCTTGAACAAACAATTTAATTCTTACTCCTCACCATCCCCACATTGCATCCTCTTTTTTCCCCCTCCCTCTTTTTTCCCCCCCCCCCCTCCCATCGGAGTTTTCAGAGCAGAGGCGTACCCCCCTCCCCTCCGAAGCTCAGTGGCAGGAAAACCCTGCTTTTTAACCATGAAACCAAAGGAAAAGAAAAGAGGGCTAACATCAGAAAAGTAAAAAACGCACAGTTCGCAAGGGGGGGAAACTAAAATCAGCGTTACTGGATCGATGTCAATGAATTTCAAAAGAAACGAAATATCAGAGAATTTGGGGGTTAATCACCCCCCCACCGCCCCCACCCCCCTTTCACCTCTTTGTGACTCCGAACACGGTAAGCTCTTTTTTTCAGTTGGTAAGAATGGATGAATGGGGGAATGTTACCTCTTGAGAAACACAGAAGGCAAAACACAATTTCAAATTCCGGGGAGGAAAAGAACGTCATGGGCTAAAAAATAGCCCCATGAAATTTAATCGCGCTACGTTTTGTAGTAGGCATGGCCACATAACAATTTGTTTGAAATTAATTTTTTTTCCCTACCTAAAATGAATTTTAATTTCTATGTAAAAATCTGGGGACTTCTACATACTTCGCAGACCGTTCTTCTCCAAAGGGGATAAGACAATAATTTCGGGGGGTGGGGTAACAGTTCAAAATGAAATACACACACTTCCCCCTTTTGTCTGTCTATCTATCTTCTTTTGATTTTCTGGGGCCTCGTGTTTGTGTAAAGGAAAGTGACGAGCGGACGGATGATGCAGCGTGCTCAGTTTATGCACATACGTTTGTGTGATTTTAGCACGTGTGTTGTGTGTGTGGGCGTTGTGCGCGCGCGCATGGGATGAGCGCCGCGCGCGCGCGCCCCGTATCGTTTGGGGGTGTGGGGTGTGTGCAATGCTGTGTTTAAACGAATGCCTTCTGTTGCCCCGTTGTTAAACCCAACTGCCTTCGGTCTATCTATCGATTACCTACTTACCTACATACCATCTATCTATCCATTTATCTTTCCACCCTTTTACTACCTTTTTATCATACCTTCTGTTTATACTCCATCCATCAAACGACAATCAATGGATCGTCCCCATCTGTCTGTATGATAAGATTTAAAGCAGCTAAAACCACCCCCCCCAAAAAGAGAGGGGAGGGGAGAGGGGGAGAGAGAGAGAGAGAGAGGGAGAGAGAGAGGGGGAGAAACAACTAAATCCGAAGAACCTCCACCTAGCTTCCAACGGGGCAAAAGTCGTGGAGTCGGATAATAGGCAAAAAATAAAAAATGATGGGGCCTCCATTGATGGTCTCTTGGAGGAGAAAAAAATATCAAACCCCCAAAGCGCGCCCGCCCCGCCACCCAGCGCAACACCACACACACACACATACAATGCGTTTTCAAGTTAATATACCAACATACATCACACAAGCACGCACACTACAACAAGACATACAACCCCCGCACGCGCACCCCACACACCACACACACACAAACACACCCACACCACCACACACCCCACATCAAACACCCCAACCGCCACCACACACACACTCATGCGTTTGCACAGCTTTAAAGATAGAAAGAAAAATTAAAAAACGACAAAAGAGGCCAGGGTCCAAAAATGGGACAAATTTTTTTCTTGGGAATAATCTCCCAAGCGTGGTGATTTATACAGAAAAACATTCTTTGAAAAAAGGAACAGCAAAGGGTTTTGGTTAGGGACATCGCAATCCTGGTTCAATAGCATGTGTCCCGGGTCCCAAAACGGGGAAAGGTTCCTAACCAAAACCTTTCCTAACCCTAAACTACTTCTAACCCCAACCCACCGACTGAACATTATTGTAATAATTTGTGAAACCCGAATCATGGGCCATACTAATAAGGACACTGACCCTTAACCTTTTCCCACCGGGTTTGAATGAGACGTTTGTTTAACTGTAAAATAACAATCACAAAAACCCGCCCTGTCGCCGCACGCGCGCGCCCACACTACACCACGGGGGCGCGAACACACGGTGCGCGGTTTCACCGACAAAAACAAAGGAGGGGAAGAGAGAAGAGAAGAGAGGAGAGAGAGGAGTTTGCATGCAAATTTTTTTAAATTTTCCCGCTCTCAAAAAAACAAAAAACATGAGAGGGAGGATGACAATGAAGACGGCAAGTTCGGAGTCGCAGTGAATACCTACAACCTTTTTTCCAAGTTGCTTCCCTATTTTTCCATGACGCTTTTGAGAACAAAGAATCTGTCCCCACTGACACCGCGCGCGCGCACGCAACACAGACACACCACAAACGCGCGCGCGCGCCACACACAACAAAAAAACACCACACACACCCCCGCACACACCAACCAACACCACACACACACACACACAACCCCCACACACACACACACACACACCACAGGGTCGAAAACACAAGCTGTGTTCAATGCTGACAACGCGGCTTTATAACATTTTCCTTGAAACAAGGAACGAAAAAAAAAAATAAATAAAGGGAAAACCATGGTACCTCAGCCTTTTCCCCCTTCCGACCATTTTCCCTTAACTTTTTGAGAAGAGAAGACTACGAATATTTGAACGCCCAAAACTTGGCGCGCATACATTGTCGCGGGGCTTCTCTCTCTTGGCCCGGGCGGGATTTGGTAACTTAGTATGAGTTCAGTACAGTCCCCAAATTTTGAATGACTAGAAATAAAAGAACGTATTTTCCCCAGCACACGCATACAAACTTCGTTTAGCGGGCTTGATCTGCCAAAAAAGAAACATCAAATCAAAGCCTGTAAGTTTTCAAAGTTTAAATTTTTCCCGGATTCAAACTTCCAAAGTTGCATAGATTACGTGGGGGGGGGGGGGGGGGGGGGGGGAACACCCTATTGAAAACAGTTATTTGGGATGTGATAAAAACAAACTGCCAGACTGCATCACAATCTTTATGGGAGAATCTGCAAAAAAATAGTGTGTTTGAAAAGGGCTTTCCCTCAAAGGGGGAATGCCCGGGGTTTTTTAAAGGGGTTATAGTATCCCCATCTTCTAGAAATTCTGTGCCGGAAGGAAAAGTTTTTTTTTCCCCTTTTTTTTCGTTTCTAAACCCTTTTTTTTCCAACCTTTCTTTCCCCTTTCCTTATTTTTTAAATTTTTGTTTTCATTATAAGTTTTTTAAATAAAAACGGTAACATTTAAAAAACGGAAAAAACCGATTTAGGGAAAAAAGGGAAAAAATGCAAAGGAATATAAAAATTTTTCACAGGAAAATGAAGTTTTTAAATTCATAAGGGAAAACTTAAAGGTATTAAAACTTTAAACAAAATTTTGATAAACCAAAGAAGCAATTTCCCCCAAAATTTAAAATTATCAAAAGAAATGCAAGTAATTAAATACCTACCAACAAAAAAAGGTTTTCCTTTTAAAAACTTTTTCAAACAAATGAAAAAACTCAAAAAAATTTAATGGGCCCCCCAAATTTTCCCAAATTTTCCAAAAGAATAAAACGGAAAAAAGGGAAAATTTTTACCCCTTTTTTTTATTCCCAAAAAAAAGCTTTTTTTAAAACAAATAATTTTTTATGGGTTTTTTTTTTTTAAACTTCCACAGTTTTTAACGAAAAATTCACAAAAATTAAAAAACCGACTTTTTAAAATTTTGAAAACTAAACGAATAATGCCGGTAATTTTTATTCTTTTCTTCCAATTAAATTTTTATGCTTTTTTAAAGACGTCAATGAGGGTTTTTTTTTCCTTTTTTTTTCTCAATTAAATTCAATTGTAGGGGTTTTGAAAAATAACCCAAAATGTTGGACCCCCTCTTTTTAATTGGGCCTTTCACGGAGTTGGGTTTTTTGGGGGGGGGGGGGGGGGGGGGGTAATGGGAAGGGAATGGTAAGGGGGGGGCATCAGGGGGAGCGGAGGGGTGGGGGCGGGGGGGGGGTTTTTTAAATTTCCGGGGGTGGGCCTCCCGGAGGCCGACCCCTTTGGGGGGGTTTTACCCTTTTAGGGGCCAAAATGCTTTCTGGTTTTTTCCCGATTTTTTGATAAGCCCTCTGGAGTTTTGGGGTTGGGGGGGGGGGGGGGGGGGCCAAGGTTTTAGGCCGGGGGGAAAATTTTGGGGAGGGGAGCGAGGGTTTAAAAGGGGGGGCGCATAATGTAGCGGGGAGGGATTTAAACCCCGGGGGGAAATTTTTAAAATTCTTGTCCCCCGGGGGGGGTCCCCACCGGGGGATTGGGGGGGCCACAAAGGGCGAAAGGGTTTCTCTTTAGTTTGGGAAAATTTACTTTACGCGGGGCTTGAAGTTTGGTGTTGTTTTAATGTTGGGTTTTTCAGCGGGAAGGGACCCCAGGATTTTCCCTTTTGGGGGGGGTTTTGGGAATGGGAAAAATGGCCTTGCCTGTAAAATGAGTGTGACAAAGGGGGGGGCAGGCCAAATTTTTTATTACAATTTTTTCAACCTCCCGACGTCTGGGACGGTTTAACTTTCAACAGGCCGGGACCCTTTGTTTTTTTAAGTGGGAAAAAAGGGGCCCCGGGTTGGGGGGCCCCAAAAAACCCCCCAAAGGGTACTCCTTTTTTCGCCCGTTTGTAGGGTTTTCCCCTGTTGGTGGCCCCATTCCAAGGGGGGCTTCCCCAAAAACGGGGTAGAACTTTTGCAAAGGTTTTTGGGTCCATGACGGGGGGGTAGGTTTTTCCTCTTGGTGGGCTGGGAGGTTATCCCAAAAACCCGAGGTAGTTTTTGGCCCCAAAGTGTTGTTTTTTTCCAAAAAATAAGTGTGGACCCTTGTTTTTGGATTTGGAAACATGGAAGGTTTTTAAATTCAGGGGGTGGTCCCTCTTAGTTTGGTGGTAGGGAAAAACGATGTTGGAGCAATCTTAGGGAAGCGTTTGGGATGTTTGGTTTTGAAAAAGGGCGGGCAAGCCAGCCCCCCTTGGGGGACCCCAGGGGCCAAAAACAAAAGGCGGAACCCACTTTTAATCTTGCTCCCCCCTTTTTGAGAGAACTTTATGTGGTGGCCCCGGCTTTAAAAAAAAGGTGATTTAACCAAAAACAGTGAAAAAAAAAACCAAAAACCCCCCGAAAAAAAACAAAAGGGGAAGAACTTTTTTCCCCTATAAATTATTGCCAAAAACTAATTTCCCCAAGAGCCCTAGGGGGGTTTTTCCTTTGTTGGGAAATTTTTGTTATTTTGGGCCCCCTCCTTGCAAAATGTTTAGGCTTTGCAAACGGAGTTGAGCAAATTTTTTTTTTAACCTTTTAATCTCTCTTTTGTTTGGTGTGGGGGGGGGGGGGGGGGGGGGGGTCGGGTTTCGGTCGGTCCTCCACCCCTCGCCGGTTGAAAGTCCGTTATTTGAAAACTGAGTTTGGTCTTAAACCCAAATGATAACGTTCCTGCATTCTGAAGATAATTCATTTGGCGTTCGTCATGAACATCGACCTCAGTACTGAACAATAAACCAGCACAGAGCTGAAAGCATGCGACAATAGCCGCCATTTTGCTTTAGCAGCTGTTCAAAAATCCGAGTCTTTTGAAAACGCTGGCAACGGCTTTGTGCAAGTGCCGCGATTTGGACTGCTCTGTAGTCTCAGCAGCCATACTTCTCTTCCAGCAGCCTGCTATAAGGTACACGGTTGAAACTGTGTTTATTTTGAAAAGAAAAAAAAAAAGAAGAAAAAAATAAGTGTAGCGTCCGGAAGGATAGATGACCACGAAGGGACAATTATCGTCAACATTCAAGTATTTCAGGACACATTCACTGGCATTACAATGGTAGGCAAGTGTACGGTGAATTTTAGTCCTCGTTTCAAAGCGTCAATGTAGAGGTTTACAGCACATTTCTGGTCGACTTTTTGGGCGCTGATCATACGTGATGATTGCTTAAAGACAGTTGTCAGCCTCCCTGATTTCCGCGATGGAAAAAAAAAGAAGGAAGTTTGAGTAAGCCTACAAGAAGGGACCCCTGGTGAAAGCAGTCTTAAATTAAAGCAAACATTTGTAATTTTGTGTGTGTGTGTGTGTGTGTGTGTGTGTGTGTGTGTGTGTGTGTGTGTGTGTGTGTGTGCGCGCGCGCGCGCGCGCGCGCGTGTGAGTGTGTGTACACACGCGCACACACGTGTCTGTGTACACTTGGGTGCGCGCGTGTGTGTGTGTGTGTGTGTGTGGGGGGAGGGAGAGATGAAAGGTGCTCGAGTCTGGAGCACATTATGTACGTGTGAAAGTGCTTGCGCCTTATTCTGTAAATGTGTGTGTGTGTGTGTGTGTGTGTGTGCGTGTGCGTGCTCGCACTCGCGTGTGTATGAAGACATGCAGTTCGAGTAATTACACATTCCGACAACTTGACACAGTAGCAAAAAACAAAACAAAAAAACCTCAGTTGGAGAGAACGAGCTATTATTGTGTTTGAACTTACAGAACCCATTTATAACAAAGGGAAGTAAAGAGGGAACTGTTCACACACACCACACACACACACACACACACACACACACACACACACACACACACACACATACACACACACACAATAAGTTGTTTAATTTGTCTATGAAGGAAAATTATTTTGTGGGGACACATTGCAACAACACATCATAAAATACAGTGTAAAATACAATAGAATAAAATCAAATTAATAAGCTTAAAATTAAACATCAACACTCACCACTTATTTACTTATCTACACATCACAATCCATCTTCTGTCCACATTCACACACGAAAAAGAAATTCAACAAACTCGATTTTCATAATGTACACCTTTGAGTAATGAAGCCATGATTAATAAACTATCAAAACCCGGAATATCACGGTTCTCAGTTCCTTTGGCTGGCCGTTGAACGCACCTTCATTCCATAATTATGTAGAAATGTCTCACACATCAGTCATAAGGGATCTCCATTGTCAATCGCTATGCTGACGCCAGAGTTTCCTTTCCAGCCCTGTCTTTACTTAAACGGGAGGTGGTTCAGTTCTTGATCGATTGTTTCTGATATTTTAGTGTGGTGATGTATGTCACAGTCTTGTTTCTGATATGTTAGTGTGGTGATGTATGTCACAGTCTTGTTTCTGATATTTTAGTGTGGTGATGTATGTCACAGTCTTGTTTCTGATATTTTAGTGTGGTGATGTATGTCACAGTCTTGTTTCTGATATTTTAGTGTGGTGATGTATGTCACAGTCTCGCCAGAGTATAAGACTTTTTGTCGTATGCAAATGAGTATGGTCTTTTTGACAATCAGTGTGATTAAAGTCCTCCAGGTCACTGGCTGAGATGGACGAACCAGTTTTAATGTCGTGCAATAATCTGTGTGCGTTATGTGGTCTGTCCCGTTTTTGTTTCTTTGATTTTACACTTTACGTGAAAGTCTTCTACACACTATTCTTCGACACGAGGTTTATTTGACCTAGATACTATAATCATTATGCAGTAAGAACACCGTAAGTAACTACCCAGGCAAAATACAATATCCCTCGCTTTTCCAAACCAGTCGTCCCACAGTCTTTGTTTTAATTTTCGTCATTATTTTCAAATTTTTTTTTTTTTTAAAGGGAAGAAAAGAAAAAGCCTCAGCAATGGGGCGAGGGTATCAAGGGACACCACACCAAAATGATCTTTCCAGCTTGTAGAAGTCGCTCCAAATTATCCCCCCTTACCGTAACCCATTCTTGTTTTCTGTGGTAAGTGCTCTCAGCGTAAATGAGCTGCTAGTGTGCTCGGCGTGGGTTGGAGTGGTGGTGAATGCGTACGCTGTACAGATTGTCGGGTGTTTTTTTTTTTTTTTTTTTTTTTTTTTGGCACACGCAACAGGCACTACGTTAGGTTTCAAAGCGGTCTGTCTCCATAGAGCTTTTCTGACATGTTACAACTGGCATAACCTACCAGAATCAGTGTGTGTAGGCAGAACTATCATAGTCAATATGGCGTTAATCAAGCAGCTGACGTTTTGAAAAATACCATCGTGTCTGTGGCGTAAACCGTAAACACGACTTGTCTTTACAACTTACACATACACCAGTACTTCAGCCAACGCGGTTCACGGCACCTTCGAGCTACAAACACAACCCATTCACGCTAAAAAAAAACAACCAACAACAACAAACAAACGAACAAACAACCCTCACAGAAAGCTATAATGGGGTACACAAAAGGCACTAATTTAAAACAACCTTTTTTCTGCAACTTGGAGGGAGATCATTTTGGAAGAGTTCCTAAATTATTTCCCCTCCCCAAAAAACAAACGCAATTTAAAAAAAAAAAAAAAAAAAAAAGCTTGAAGAACTTTCTTATGTCTAGAATTAGTGCTACTGAAATTAAATCGTTCAAATAAGTGGCAAGAAAAAAAAAAGAAGTAGAAGAAGAAGTACGTTGTGTGTGTGTGTGTGTGTGTGTGTGTGTGTGTGTGTGTGTGTGTGTGTTTGAAAGGGCAGGGTATTGTACTTTGCTTCGACAGCCAATTAAACACATTGCCCGGAGTTCCTAGTGCATTAAGAAAGTTTTACAGTATACACGAAGAACTCTACTGTTGTGTCCAGAGCGTACGCTGTAAGCGTCACCGTGGTCGTTATCCATGTTAATATTTCTGATGTGTTACGCCGGCACCGGCAATCCACAGGGCGTGTCAGTGTCATGTTGTCATGCGGCAACCTACCAGAGGAGACACCGCACTAGAGCCGGGTCATTTCGCTGGTGTTCACTGTTGCCTGGTCTTATCCAACATACCCATTAGTTTAAACTTCAAATCTTTTCTGTGTATTTTCCTTTTTTTTTTTCATTTTTTAAAATATGAGTTCATTAAGGTATGACCTTAGCCCATACACGTAACGCCGATAATCTGGACACTGCTGACGTCTTCTACAAACCAGTTTTATCAGCATCAGTTATCGTAAGCTCGTGGGCTGCTTTGCTGTTTTAAACCTAATACCTTTCTACTATACTTCAAAACACAGCACACACATATACAGAGACAGAGAGAGAGAGAGAGAGAGAGAGAGAGAGAGAGAGAGAGAGAAGGCAAAGGAGGGCGAGTGGGTGGTTTAGCATGTGAACAAAATGCGGATAATATTTGTTGAATAAATAGATGATTTTTCGATGAAATACTTTTAGCTGTGATTATTTGATACGATGATTTACGGTATGAAAACAACAACAACAACAACAACAAAAACAACTCATCAGTACCAATGTACTTTGCTGATCAAGTGTGTGCATTTAGCTGCACTCACGGGTTTGTGAAACCGATCATCCGATTGGATCCTGTCTCCAGAGAACTCTGCCTTTGTCAAAGGTCATGGTCTAGCAAGTCATTGGCCTGCGCGTGCAAGGCGAAGTTTTAATGGCAGCTGTCAACAGGGTCTTTCCCTGGGGAAAACTATACCCCAGCTTCCTCCAGGACAGAATACATGAGCAGTACTACTTTCCTGCTACTCATTTTTATGCATTCACTGTGTTTGATGGAACTGAAAAGGTCATGGCAAAACTTCGACATAACAGACGTGGTCATATTTATTTTAATGAGAAATTCGTACAGATTCAGAGGAACATCTTCATAGATTCAGTTCATGTTGTACCTGTTGGTAAATTTGTTTTTGAAAGTACCCAGGAAAGGAAAGAGGAATTCGCATTCAAAGGTGAATCAAAGACGTACACGAGATGTATAAAACGTAAAACACCGAGAGAAGTCCTTCGAATGAGACTATAAACCGAGGTTCCGTGTGTGAACGCACGCATAACATCTTGCACACACGTAAAATCCCATCACCAACTTTCGGAAGAGTAGGCCAGTTTGGCCGTTGGTATGGATGACACGTTACACATAGCATGCACCCTGCGTGAGAAATGGAAAGAATGAAGGAAGTAAGGAAAATGAGTGTTCGATATTGAACGATACTGACTGGATGACACGGGAAACGACTAAATGAAGCGCCAGCTGGCAGCTCTTCAGTCGGCACTACCCAGGTAGGCAGCCCGTTGTGTAAACGAGTGTTGATTGTAAAGCGCTTAGAGCTTGGCCTCTAGCCGAGAATAGGCGCTATATAAGTATTCATTATTATTATTATTATTATAAAACCACACAACGTTACAAGTTTCAACAGAACAATAAAATAAACGAGGTAACATACCACAACAGGAGTAGATCGATTTATCATGGATGTGTTTTCTTTCTCTTCATTAAATGCGTAACATACACAAGGAACGTTGAATTTCTACGCATTTTCCCATGGCTAAAAATTTTCTTTGTTGTTTTATCTACCGTCATGACATAGCCCTTCGTCACATTGCCGCAAAACGTTTCATCTTTCACCGAGTTGTACAGTGTGGTGAGAACACAAACTGCAAAACTTTGCATGCATATAACGGTGTACATTTCTTGCTTATATGCACGAAGCAATGCTTTCGTTTGAAAATAATCCAAAGAATTATTTAATAAATAAATAAAGTGTGAACTGAAATCACTCATAACACCTCTTTGGGGTGCCCTTTTTATTCTATATAGTCAGGCAAAAGACATTATTTGCGGCACTGTTTTATGAGCCAAAGTTTGAAAGCTTCTCAAAATCATGATATAATTCCCATTGGCCTATCGAGTCAAGGTGACAGAATTTAAAGTCTTCAATTGTGTTCAATGCAAAGTCATGATCGTGTTACATACTTTATTGTGTGTGTATAGGGAACACTTTTGTACCCATGATCTGAGCCGTACACATAATCCAACGCCTGAAAACTGAAAATCCATACTTACTTTCACTGAGGACTTGTGACTAGATTGTGATAACTGTTTTAAAATGTATAAGATATTCTTAAGACCGTACCAATTTTTTCAATTTTCAGAACACTGTAAGTGTAGAAAGATTTGAAAAAGAGAAACAAAAGGTAATACTAAAAGACAGTCTTGAGCTTAGTCTACTGAGAACATTCCATTTTTCGTCCGGAACAGGCCAACGAGCTTCGGTTCCATGCAATTATCTCCACTGAGACTTAAATACACTCATCAAGATGGTGGTGGCTGGAAACATTTCAGCAGTACTGTTCGGTGTTTCCCTGAGGCTGTCCGCGAACAGTGAGATGGGGGCTTTAAATCGTATATTTCACCTCGAATTTTGAAAAGCACCAACAGAGCAAGCAGGACCCTGCGTTTTCTCAGGAGGACTCTAAAAATAAATGAAAAAGATGTGAAGGACAGGTGCTTGTCAGACCAGTTCCAGAGTTCACTTGCTCCATTCGCGACCCTCTTAAAGACAAGTGTATCAAGAGCTTGGAGGGCGTCCTGCGTCGGGGTAGGTGTGCCAGTGTGCTGTCCAGTTTGGAATGGTCGACCTTGTTGCCTAGGAGACAAAAGACACACCTTACAAACTTTTACAAGTTTTATACCAAACTGATCTCCACAGATTGCCTGTATGCTCCGTCCTAAGATTCGGGCAGATTTCGAGCCCGCCATTCCAACCCCCAGTTCTACCCTCTTCCCTTCTACAGAACAGAGCATCGGACATTCTCTTTTTTTGTTTGTTCGTTTGGTTGGTTGGTTTTGGGAGTTTTTTGTTTGTTTGTTTTTTTTCTTTCCTGTGCATATAGTTGTGGAGTCGAATGTGCTTCAAGAGGCAGTATCTGCGTCCTCTGCATGGGTGCAATAGGGACAATGGCCATAGTCTGGCTCAGCTGTTCACCTGAAGGAAGACAATGAAAACACAAACAACGCGCGCGCGCGCGCGCGCGCACGCGCGCGTGTGTGTATGTGTGTGTGTGTGTGGTGTGTGTGTGTGTGTGTGTGTGTGTGTGTGTGTGCGTGCGCGCGCATGCCCCTGTGCAATATATATATGTGTGTGTGTGTGTGTGTGTGTGTGTGTGTGTGTTGTGTGTGTGTGTGTGTGTGTGCACGCGTGTGTGTGTGTGTGTGTGCATGTGCGTGCGTGCGTGTGTGTGTGTGTGTGTGTGTGTGTGTGTGTGTGTGTGTGAGATGTGGACAGGGAGAGACCGACGGGCATGAACGAAAATGACAGGTAAATGTGTGTAATCTGCTGAACTATTTGTTAATCATTCACACTCGTCATCATACATCATACCTCTCTCCCTCTCTCTCTCTCTTCTTCTTCTTCTAACACACACACACGCACGCACGCACGCACGCACGCACGCACGCACGCACGCACACACACACACACACACACACACACACACACGTGAGAGAAAAATAGACTGTCATTAAAAAAAAAATTAAAATAAAGAAACAAAATCGCACACGAGAACTGTGGTCGTGATTTTTCTCCCCACTCCCCCCCAACCTCCCATCCATACCCCTGCGCCCAAATGACCCTACCCACTTCCTCCTTTCCAGTTGAACTCCTCCCCTGCCTTCCCCACTACACACGTTTCTCGCTGACCAGTCCCTGCACAGCACTACGCGCGTCTCGTATGGTCCGACCACCACTGGGATCTGTCACCTATCGCCGCACAAAATAGGTCTTGCATCAACCAATCACCGCAAGGCACTGGTCTTGCATCGACCAATCACCGCAAGGCACTGGTCTTGCATCAACCAATCACCGCAAGGCACAGGTCTTGCATCGACCAATCACCGCAAGGCACTGGTCTTGCATCGACCAATCACCGCAAGGCACTGGTCTTGCATTGACCAATCACCGCAAGGCACAGGTCTTGCATCGACCAATCACCGCAAGGCACAGGTTTTGCATCGACCAATCACCGCAAGGCACAGGTCTTGCATCGACCAATCACCGCAAGGTACAGGTCTTGTATCCACCAATCACCGCAAGGCACTGGTCTTGCATCCACCAATCACCGCAAGGCACAGGTCTTGCATCGACCAATCACCGCAAGGCACTGGTCTTGCATCCACCAATCACCGCAAGGCACAGGTCTTGCATCGACCAATCACCGCAAGGCACTGGTCTTGCATCGACCAATCACCGCGAGTCACACATTGGGCGTTGCAGACTCCAGTCACTGCAGGGTACATGGCCTGCAAATTCTGGCTTTCGGCGTGGGGGCCTCACTCATGTGTCGGCCGAAGTACGGGCTGTCGTAGGAGGAGACGCTAATCTCATCGGACTCTTCCGAGGACTGGTAATCCTTCAACCCTTTCGGCTGGGCGGTCGACACCCTACCCGCACCCCGGGCCGTGGAGCTGATGGATCGGGTGCAGTCCTGCTTCTTGTCAGCACTATCCCCTTGCCCGGAGGAACGTCGCGCATCTGCGTTCTTGACGTCCGATTTTTCTTCGCTTCAGGGCTGAGGTCACTTGGCAAGAGCCTGCCGCGATGACGGAGGAGAGCCTTTTCAGGAGGCCTCCTCCCGTGATGCTGCCGATCGAGTCCTCGGTGTCGTACTCAACGACTTTCAGCCTCTCCGTGCTAGACAGCTTCTTGGATTGCACTTCGAAGATCTGACTGGGCTGTTTGGGATAAGGGTTGATGATGCCCACCAGACGGCTGTACTTATCATTGGGCTGCGTCAGCTTACGGGTGGTCGAGCCGATGAGGAAGTAGGTGTTGTGCATCCCTCGGTCGCCGACCAGCATGGGGCCTCTCAGTAGAAATTCGTAGCCGTATGGGTAAAGGTCCCTGGGATAACGGAAATGCATTACAAAAAAAAAGGAAAAAAACGCGAGTACAAAGGCGAACGAACACACACACACACACACACACACACACACACACACACACACACAGAGTCGCGCGCGTGCGCGCCAGGACACACACACACACACACACATGGGCCTACACATATCATGAAAGGCGAGTCCAAATGTATACATGTACATGCGTTTTGCGCGTGCATGTACACATATTTGTATGCATGCGATGAAAATCCCTTGATGTGGAACACATACACACACAAATACACCACATTACCAACATATAATTATATTCATATCACACACACACACACATACACACACACAAACATCCTTTAAACATCCCCAAACACACACACACACACACACACACACACACAACACACACACACACACACAACATCCCCTCTACACACACACATTCATGAAAACGTCTCCTACACACACACACACACACACACACACACACACACACACACACACACACACACACACACACACACAACATCCCCTCTACACACACACATTCATGAAAACGTCTCCTACACACACACACACACACACACACACACACACACACACACACACACAGAAGCACGCACGCACACAAACACACGTGCGCGCACCCACACTCGTGCGCGCACACACAAATAAACTATACAGCTCGGACGCATAAACCCACACACGCGACTCCCACCCCCACCCCCTACCCAGCCCCAACCCGCGCCCATCCCCTCATATACACTGCCGCTGCAAGGCCATGCCTGAAAGTACACTTGCTGACGTGGATTCGACCCGGCGCTCCCGTGCTCTCCATGCGGGAGGCGTAGTTGACCGTGGCCCGTAAAGATCATAGCGAGGCCTTTTCCGCCCCACCACTCCAGCCACCACCGGCCCGGAATGAATCCCCAGCCTTATCTGTCGACAGTGAAAACGCCGCTCACGTCACGCTCCAATCGGGACGATACTTTTTTTTTTTTTTTTTGCTGCACTTGATGACAGTTCTCGGGGAAAGTCTTTGTGGAATTCGATGGAAAATTGGTGAAAAAAGAAAGAAAAAAAAAAGGAAAAAGAAATACAACGTTTGAGGAAGCTAGTTCGAGTTAGCTTCCTTCCATTTGAAATCTTCTTGTTCGATTCTTCTTCTTCCTCCTCCTCCTCCTCCTCTTCTTCTCCCTTCACTTCGTAAAGAGTAACTAGGGCGTCACACTGCAAACTGAGGCGTCGCACTTGTCACCAGGTTCCTTTCAGCTTAGTCGCTGGTATGCCAAGATCTGGCCTCTGCCAATGTTTCCTCGTCCATTCTGCAATATTGCTGGTCCATCGTTTCTCCTGTCTTCCCATTCGTCTCTCTCCCTCAAAAGTTCCTGGGAGGACTCTTTTGACATGGCAACTGGATTCCGTGACGTGGTTTTACCAGCAAGGTTTTCTCTTCTTAAGCGATGACGATTTGAACCAAAGAACGCTGTTTGCAAAGACTAAATGTCAGAAAGGAAACTTATTTTCTAATCATACTGACACGATTCCTTTCGAAACATATCCCAGGGCTCTTACAACGAGTTTGAGCACAAGCCATCGAAACTAAGAGCTCCAGCGTTGTCCCAATTTGTTGATTCGGAACCTGGTTGTGATCCTAAGTTTTGGCCACGAAAATCGGCTCCGGACGGGCATGAACGAATGATTCTGTTCATAATACAGAGCACTATGGTTCCTACAGCTGTCGGCGACGGATCTGAATTCATACTTTAATGTCATCCTTTTCTTACGGTCTTCCACCCATGCTTCTGGGGAAAAAAACACATTGAGTGTTACAGGTGTCTGGTGCCTAACCTGTAACTCTGGACCCGAACCTTAACTCGCATTATAATCCGGTTCTTTGAGCTCTGCCATAAGCCTGTCTTTGCACCAGTTGGCAAGAATAAGTAGTCCCATTCTTTTCATCTTGATCTCTCTGCTTGGAAGTGAATAGCGTATATTGTGATAGGCATATGAAAATAAAGAAGAAGTCCGTTTTCAGACACAATAAACATTTTCAGAACAATCTAGTCGAGTCCCTATAAAACTCGGTTCCTTAGGGCGTCCTACGAAGAAATGCCCATTTTCGTTGCCCACCGCAACGTGTTGTTGTAGTGGTTAAAACGTGGTGTAACATTACATAGCCCTTACTCTCCCTCCAGGAATGATTATCCCCGTCTTCTATACAACCTACCGTGTGTGTGTGCGAACGTTAAACTTGGCTGAGAAAAGGATCTGGCTCTGTGGTAGTGCCCGGAGTTATAGCAGCAGCCTGAGAGTGTTCAATTTCCGCCAGGGCCCAGCATACAAAAGTCTGGTTTGTGCCCATCAGAACTTGTCGTTCCGGTGATGGTGCGAATTGCAAGATAGGCTCCTTGCCCTCATTCTCCTGGGATGGGATTCCCCGTCTGCCGCCATAACACGGTAGATGTCCACGTTAAACAGAAATAAAACTAAAAAACGATGAAATAAAACAAAAACACAGACTCCACGGTAAAGCGTTAGTTGGCAGTCAGATGTTGCCTGTTCGAACACCGGGCGCAAACATTTAAAAAAAAAAAAAATTGCGGCCCCTCTTAGAGCTAGCACTGTCACTGCTTTCGCTATCAAATATTGCAAACTCGAATCACGCTGGTACCCAGCAAGAAAATCTCCCATTTTCACCGCCCATCTTCATGTGTATTGTTCTGGTGGTGATGTAGTGTAAGCTTTAAGTTCTTACCGTTACTAAACACCTGACCACACAGACCCTTTTCGGGTTCGTCGAAGCAACACAATCAAACGTCACATCATACATCATCGGGAAACAAAACACCCTTTTCAAAAAAGAAACAGATCTAGTTGCAAAGTGAGGCGACTGCAGGCGGAAGTCTAAACAAATTTGAAGTGTTAGTGATAATGCACCGCCAAAAACGTAGACAAACGAATCATAAGACCAAACACGAGGCGTTTCGACCTCTTAGGTCTTCTTCAGGCAAGATACAAAACACTCAGGACAACGAAAATGAACGAGCTATCACTTATCTTCATCCAATTCGGCATCGGTAGCTAAACTACTGACATCATAAGGCATACAAAATCAGAGCTATGCTGAACGCGGGTTAGGTTTTCCCCTTTGGTTGTTTATTCCCGGATGTTAAAAAAAGGGTCAAAAGTGATAACATTTGAAAGTCACAAAAATCAATTTTAAAACTCCAGACGGGCAAATAGACACCACAGAGCTGAGAGTTAAGAGCCTACCCTGGACAGTGCGTACAACTTCTCTACCTAAGTGCGGATAACAACAAAACAGCTGGCAAGTCCTAAACGGGGTCAGCTTGACACTCCCCCGTAAGTAGCACAGAACTTCCAAAAGGCGGGGACGCTATTGGCAGTGAAAGAGTCCCCGGCACCCCCATGGGACGATAGGCCTTCTTCACCCACTTCCCCAGGACAGTTATCCCCGCCAGCCGACGTTACACCTGAGTGGAACTAACTGCCCCCTATCGTGTAACGTTAGGTCCCCTCTACTAACATCGGCGGACGACTGTCCCCGAATGCCGCATCACCAAATGTGGGCGTGAACTGGATGGTTACCTTGATGTTTTACGACTACACCTACGAAGGGTGATAAAGGAGACGGAGAGTGGTGAGCAGCGGTAGGGAACCTGTCTTACACAACTCCGACACCGCCAAAATGACAACACGTTGAGATGGACAGGAAAAAAAATCGCGACATGACGTTTGATGAACGCCAGCGAGGTTAAAACAAAAACTCGCAGCATTTGACTTGGTTCTGCACACCCCCCCCCCCCCCCCCCCCCCCCCCCCCCCGTTCAATGATCTACGCCCAGGAAGTTCTGTTTTCCGCATCCATTGTTTGATTGGTTGGCCCGACTGTTGACAAGAGGATGCAAAAACTATGCAGCTGATTCTAATTTGGTGAGAAACTGGAAGTTGACGCGAGTACGCCGCCTTACATTTTGGTGTAATGAGAACCGAGGGCAGGCCCAGGATCAGCAAGCAACATTAGGCAGACGACATCATGAAACCCATTTTAACGAAACTTGCCCAGGAAAGATGGGATGTGGTTCAAGAACGAACCCACGAATCTTTCGTGCGGATCCCGATCACAGAGCGGATCCTGGATCTGTTCCACTTTGTCGGAGGTATGCACTCTACCGAATGCCCCTCGGGTTGTAAATGAGCCTGTTCCTTACATGGGAATATGTCACATAACTCATCCCATCCACACCCGCGCGCCTCACCTCTTGCAAGTCCTTCCTCATGTCACCTCCACCGCCCCCACCCCCACTCTTCGTTTCCTCAACGTTTGCTCGTAGACCTATGTTTTCCAGACACATTTTGGTTTTCACATGTCCCTCTCCGTTTCAAATCCTAGTTCTGATATTTGCATCCTTTCAAGAGAATAGGCTACTGCCCCTCTCATCTCCCTCTATGTATAGTGGCTCTCTCCCCACACTTGGCTTCCTCCCTCTTGAATGGCCTTCTCCCTCTCTTATCTCCTTCTCTGGAAAATGGCCCTCTCCCCCCACCCCTCTTATCTCCCTCCCTCTCAAATGGTCCTCTCCCCTTCTTATCTCCCTCTCTCTAAAATGGTCATCTCCCCCTAACATGGTCATCTCCCCCTCTTATCTTCCCCTCTCTAAAATGGTCACTCTCCCCTAACATGGTCATCCCCCCTCTCTAAAATAGTCATCTCCTCCTCTCTAAAATAGTCATCTCCTCCTCTCTAAAATAGTCACACACACACACCCCTCTCTAAAATGGTCACCTCCCCCTAACATGGTCATCCCTCCTCTCTAAAATAGTCATCTCCTCCTCTCTAAAATAGTCATCTCCTCCTCTCTAAAATAGCCATCTCCCCCTCTCTCTAAAATAGTCATCTCCCCCTCTCTCTAAAATAGTCATCTCCTCCTCTCTAAAATAGTCATCTCCTCTTCTCTAAAATAGTCATCTCCTCCTCTCTAAAATAGACATCTCCCCCTCTCTAAAACAGTCATCTCCTCCTCTCTAAAATAGTCCATTTCCCCCTCTCTAAAATAGTCATCTCCCCTCTCTAAAATAGTCACACACACATACCCCCCCCCCCCCCCTCTCTAAAATGATCATCTCCTCTCTAAAATAGTCATCTCCTCCTCTCTAAAATAGTCATCTCCTCCTCTCTAAAACAGTCATCTCCCCCTCTCTAAAATAGTCATATCCCCCTCTCTAAAATAGTCACCCCCCCCCCTCTCTAAAATGGTCATCTCCTCCTCTCTAAAATAGTCATCCCCCCCTCTCTAAAATAGCCATCTCATCCCTCTCTAAAATAGCCATCTCCACCTCTCTAAAATAGTCATCTCCCCCTCTCTAAAACAGTCATCTCCTCCTCTCTAAAACAGTCATCTCCTCCTCTCTAAAACAGTCATCTCCTCCCCTCTCTAACATAGTCATCTCCCCCTCTCTAAAATAGTCCTCTCTCCCTCTCTCTCTAAAATAGTCATCTCCCCCTCTCTAAAATAGTTACCCCCCCCCCCCCCTCTCTAAAATAGTCATCTCCGCCTCTCTCTAAAATAGTCATCTCCTCCTGTCTAAAATAGTCATCTCCGCATCTCTCTAAAATAGTTATCTCCTCCTCTCTAAAATAGTCATCTCCTCCTCTCTAAAATAGTCATCTCCCCCTCTCTAAAATAGTCATCTCCCCCTCTCTAAAGTAGTCATCCCCCCTCTCTAAAATGGTCATCTCCTCCTCTCTAAAATAGCCATCTCCCCCTCTCTAAAATAGTCATCTCCCCCTCTCTAAAATAGTCATCTCCCCCTCTCTAAAGTAGTCATCCCCCCTCTCTAAAATGGTCATCTCCTCCTCTCTAAAATAGCCATCTCCCCCTCTCTAAAATAGTCATCTCCCCCTCTCTAAAATAGCCATCTCCCCCTCTCTAAAACAGTCATCTCCTCCTCTCTAAAATAGCAATCTCCCCCTCTCTCTAAAATAGTCATCTCCTCCTCTCTAAAATAGTCATCTCCTCCCCTCTGTAAAATAGTCATCTCCCCCTCTCTAAAATAGTCATCTCCCCCTCTCTCTAAAATAGTCACCTCCCCCTCTCTAAAATAGTCATCTCCCTCTCTCTAAAATAGTCATCTCCCCCTCTCCAAAATAGTCATCTCCCTCTCTCCAAAATAGTCATCACCCTCTCTCTAAAATAGTCATCTCCCCCTCTCTCTAAAATAGTCATCTCCTCCTCTCTAAAATAGTCATCTCCCCCTCTCTAAAAGTCATCTCCCCCTCTCTAAAATAGTCATCTCCCCCTCTCTAAAATAGTCATCTCCGCCTCTCTCTAAAATAGTCATCTCCCCTCTCTAAAATAGTCATCTCCGCCTCTCTCTAAAATAGTCATCTCCCTCTCTCTAAAATAGTCATCTCCCCCTCTCTCTAAAATAGTCATCTCCTCCTCTCTAAAATAGTCATCTCCCCCTCTCTAAATAGTCATCTCCCCCTCTCTAAAACAGTTATCTCCCCCTCTCTAAAACAGTCATCTCCCCCTCTCTAAAATAGTCATCTCCCCCTCTCTAAAATAGTCATCTCCCCTTCTCTAAAACAGTCATCTCCCCCTCTCTAAAATAGGTATCTCCCCCACTTATCTTCCCCTCTCTAAAATGGTAATCTCCCCCTTACATGGTCATCTCCCCCTCTCTAAATAGTCATCTCCTCCTCTCTTAAATAGTCATCTCCCACTCTCTAAAACAGCCATCTCCCCCCTCTCTAAAATAGTCATCTACTCCTCTCTAAAATGGTTATCTCCCCCTCTCTCTAAAATGGTCACCCCCCCCCCCCCTCTTATATTCCCCTCTCTAAAATGGTCATCTCCCCCTAATATGGTCATCTCCCCCTCTCTAAAATGGTCATCTCCTCTCTGAAATAGTCATCCCCCCTCTCTTAAACGGTTATATCCCCTCTTATCTCCTCGTTTCTAACATGGTCATCTCCCCTTCTCTAAAATAGTCATTTCTCCCTCTCTAAAATAGTCATCTCCCCCTCTCTCAAATAGTCATCTCCCCCTCGCTAAAATGGTCATCTCCCCCTCCCTAAAATGGTCATCTTCCCCTCTCTAAAATGGTCATCTTCCCTTCCCTACAATGGATCTCCCACTTATCTAGCCCTCTCTAAAATGGTCATCTCTCCATGATTATCTCCCCCTCTCTAAAATGGTAATCTCTCCTTGTCTAAAAATGGTCATCTCCCCATCCTATCTCCCTTTCTCTAGAATGGCCCTCTCCCAATCTCTCTCTCCCCCTCTCTAAAATGACCCTCTCCCCCTCTTTTCTCCCTCTTTCTGTCTCCCATCTGGAGGCCCTCACTTTCAAGGGATGTCCGGTGCTGGGACACTTCACTTGGCTGGCCTCCTCCAGCATCTCTATGGCGAAGTCGGCCATCCTCTGGGCGTGGTTCTCCTGGACCTCCGGTACCCCCGTCACCGCCATGTAGGCGTCTCCGATTGTTTCCACCTGTCATCGTTCTCATTGTAATCGTCAGCCCCCCACCCCGACCCCGCCGTCGTTGACAGTGTCATTGATGCGCTTATCTTCATCATCATTATCGTTTTTTGTCTAGACTTCGTCTGTACTGTTTTTTTATGGCATCTGTCAAGTACAGACATTTTGTTGTTTCGTAAGAAATGTACTCGCTCCACGCAAGCATCCACACAAACACGCACAGACGCACGTACACACACACACACACACACACACACACACACACACACACACACACGCATACGCGCACACACACACACACACGCGCACACACACACACACACACACACACACACACACACTCTCTCTCTCTTTCTCTCTCTGACACTTAATCTGACGGACCGAAATTTGTTTAATGCCAGACTAACAGCAGCACACACACACACACACACACACACACACACACACACACACACACACACACACACACACACATCCTTTACACGTTTAGTTTCCACCCTAGGTCGTGGGTACAGTCGCTCAAGCATTCATTTAAATGAGTATGACTGTCTTGATTTTTACTTCTCTTTTGCTAATTTAATTACTTTCTTGATGTATATTCATGCACATGCTCCGTCAAAAAAAAAGAAGCAGAATTTGAATAATGAACAGACAAAAAACTACAACTGTCATGCATGCTGCCAGCACTCTGTACAAAATTAAAAGAAGACACAACATATTAACTGAGCGGGTAAAAAATGGTAGAACAAAGCATCGTCTTTTTTTCTTTCTTCCTTTTGATTAAGGAATGTATCTCCACAAACAAATACAACTTGTATGTTTCAGAACGTTTCCAGTCTTCTAAATGTTGTCGACTATAAAGCTACCCTAATGATAAGAATTGTTTGTATTTGTAAGGGTGGTTCGCACAATGTCACCCGCTCTAGATTTAGTCTACACCTCTGCTTGACATGTCTAATTTTCGGTGCGACTAGTGGTTGGCTTTGAAAGATTTCTTGCGCTAGATACATGTGGGCGGGCACACTTACGCGCACTTGCCCGGACGGACACCGGAGGACACATTTACCCGAGATATCAACCACTCTTCCTTCCACTCCTCTTGAAATTTTTGTACGCGCACGAACATATCCCACACTCACTTACCCACCCACAGCCACAGACTATTCCCTTTTCACCTGCCAAGCCACCAAAGCAGCGAGCAAGCGCGCACTCATTCTCTTTCCTTTCCATCCTACACCTCCCCCTCCCTCCGGACAGTCGCCGTGAATCCCCTCACCTCCCCCCCCCCCCCCCCCCCTTTCCACCCAAACTCTCGTTCTCTCTGATAGGAAGCTGAAGAACACACACACACACACACACACACACGAAGAAAAAACAAGCACCTTGAAGACGCCATAATGGTCGAGGTGGGAGTCGAAACGGTGAAACATTTCGTTGAGCATGCTGATGAGGTCTTCGGCTGGACATTTTGTCGACATATCCGTAAACGTGACAACGTCACTGAACAGTAAGGTGCAGTGGCTGAACGTTTCTGAAACACGCACCAAAAGATTTCCCCCCCTTCACTGTATGCTGTAAGTCTTCGCATTTCTTGAAGTTGCCCGATCACACTGCTAGCCGTTATCTTCGCATTTCTTGAAGTTGCCCGATCACACTGCTAGCCGTTATCTTCGCATTTCTTGAAGTTGCCCGATCACACTGCTAGCCGTTATCTTCGCATTTCTTGAAGTTGCCCGATCACACTGCTAGCCGTTATCTTCGCATTTCTTGAAGTTGCCCGATCACACTGCTAGCCGTTATCTTCGCATTTCTTGAAGTTGCCCGATCACACTGCTAGCCGTTATCTTCGCATTTCTTGAAGTTGCCCGATCACACTGCTAGCCGTTATCCCATTTTCAGATAATTTTGTGACCGTGCTTCCCAGTGTCTGTTTTAAGACCGAATCCTCGCATGCTGGGAAATCTTTTGAACAAAAGGCGGCGTTTACCACAGCGGCAGTTGAATGTAATATTTCAAAGCACGAGTGGGAGTCTAGAAGCTTCACGTAAGAAACAATTCAAGCCGGAAATAAAATGCCTGAAGGCGTCACTTCACAGGGGATCTTAGTATGCGAAATGACCAACCTATATTTAGTGCTGACAAGAAAATGTTTTACATCATTATCGAAGACGGAACGCAGTTGCCTCAATAGTGGAATAGAAGAAGGTTCACAGACACCCAAATCCTTCCAACAGAACTTTGTGTCTTCTTGCCATGAAACCAAGACGATAGCACACAAAAATAGAATAAAGGGGAACCAAGACGATGTCACAATAAATGGAATAAAGGGGAACCTTAAGTTGATGGAAGAGCTTAGAACTCAAAAGATCTTGTTCCAGATGACCCCAGACGTTGTTCATGCATCGGGTGGACGTGGACCTGGAAGTACATATCCAGGTGGGTTGCCTCTAAGTTTGTGGTACATATGTAAGTTTTTAATCTAAGTTTTAAGGTACATATCCAGGTGGGATGCCTCTTGACGACTTGACGTAGACTGCTTCCTGTGGACTGCAAAACCCAGTTTATTCAGTGTAGATATCTATTTTCACTCTGAGCTCATTTCTCTTTTGTTTGTTTGTTTTGTATATACCAGCGGCAAATAGGTCGTGTTTTCAAACACGTCTGTTTGCTTGCTTGTCTGTGCGTGGGAAAGATTACAGGAAAAGAAAACTCAACCGATTTTTTTTTCTTTTACGAAAATTGGGGAAAGATGGTAGGTAATCCTAGGACAATCCCGTCAAATTTTGGTGGAAAGATGGAAAGTAATCTGAGGGCAAAACCGTCAAATCTGGATGAAAGATGTAAAGTGATCCAGGGTAAAGCCCGTCAAATTTTGGTAGAAAGATGAAAAGTAACTGGGGGACAAACCTGTCAAATTTTAGTGAAAGCTGGAAAGCGGTCCTTAGATAAAGCCGTTAAATTCTGGTGAAAGATGGAAAGTGGTCCTTAGATAAAGCCGTTAAATTCTGGTGAAAGATGGAAAGTGGTCCTTAGATACAGCCGTTAAATTCTGGTGAAAGATGGAAAGTGGTCGTTAGATAAAGCCATTAAATTCTGGTGAAAGATGGAAAGTGGTCCTTAGATAAAGCCGTTAAATTCTGGTGAAAGATGGAAAGTGGTCCTTAGATAAAGCCGTTAAATTCTGGTGAAAGATGGAAAGTGGTCCTTAGATAAAGCCGTTAAATTCTGGTGAAAGATGGAAAGTGGTCCTTAGATAAAGCCGTTAAATTCTGGTGAAAGATGGAAAGTGGTCCATAGATAAAGCCGTTAAATTTTGGTAAAAGATGGAAAGTGACCCTTAGATAAAGCCGTTAAATTTGGTGAAAGATGGAAAGTGACCCTTAGATAAAGTTGTTAAATTTTGGTGAAAGATGGAAAGTGACCCTTAGATAAAGCCGTTAAATTTTGGTGAAAGATGGAAAGTGACCCTTAGATAAAGCCATTACATTTTGATGAAAGATGGAAAGTGACTCTTAGATAAAGCGCGTGCGTGCGTGTTTGTGTGTGTGTGCACGCCCGTGTGTTTGTGTATGTGCGTGTGTGTGTGTGCGTGCGCGCGTTTGTGTATGTGCGTGTGTGTGTGTGTGTGTGTGTGTGTGTGTGTGTGTGTGTGTGTGTGTGTGTGTGTGCATGTGAGTGTGTGGGTGCGTGCGTGCGAGTGCGTGTGTGTGTGTGTGTGTGTGTGGTGTGTGTGTGTGTGTGTGTGCGTGTGTGTGTGTGTGTGTGTGTGTGTGTGTGTGTGTGTGTGTGTGTGTGTGTGTGCTACGATCCCATTTTCCGACCCACCAAGTGGCACTGACCCCACGCCGCTCATTTCGGCGCCCCGTGCACAGCCACACCCGGACATGTCTTGTCGCTGCCCTGGCACCGAAGATCCACATGAAGCAGGTAATGTCAAGTCATAATGAATCAGCCCACCAGTGGAGAAACACTGCACTGGCTTCCATGTCGATTCGGTGGTGCCTGTTCTAATCCAACATGCGCAGGACACCGCCGACTAAGCCCCCTACTGACAACATTAACTATTCGGTCGCGGAGCCAGCCAAAGTGAGCGTTCCCCTCCGAAAGTTGCTTGAACTTAGGTCTCTCTCCATCCCTGCTTGTTTCATTTATAATCTCAAACGTGTGCGCTCCGCCGAATGTTATGTCCACTTTCTCGCCGCTGGTACCTGAAACCAGCAAACTATGGCTGTTGGATGGAAGCAACAGCATGTGTGGGACCGGAAATGATGTTACTAACACTTGACACCTTACCCCTCTTTTGCCACCAACTCTCTCTCCCCCCCCCCCCCCCCCTCCTTCCTCCCCTATTCCCTACTCACCGCCGTGAGGGGTCTGGCCGCTCATCAGCTGCTTGGCAGCCTGGGCGGGCAGTATCTCGTGCAGCAGGTTCTCCCACTTCTTCTTCTCCTCAGCCAGCACGTTGTACATCACCTTCAGTCTGGCTCGGGTGGCTTCCAGTTTCCTCCTGCCCCGGACACAAGTCGCATAGTCACAGCGGTGGAAAGCTGCTGGGTGTGAAAGAATCACAGCTTCGTGGTTCGAGTCTCTACACATTTGTTTTTCCCTTCTCGATCCCTATCTATCAAGTGGTGGTTTCATATCTAGAATTGCTTGATGAAACGGACAATGGAGTTCCAGTATGCAGTAAGAACTAAGCGCACGTAAAAGAACTCGCACAAACACGTTGGTAGTTTAAATGACAACAGCGAACAAACAAACAAACAAACAAACAAACAAACGAATGAACAAACAAACAAACAAACAAACAAACAAACAAACAAACAAACAAACAAACAAACAAACAAACAAACAAACAAACGAATGAACAAACAAACAAACAAACAAACAAACAAACAAACAAACAAACAAACAAACAAACAAACAAACAAACAAACAAACGAATGAACAAACAAACAAACAAACAAAAACAAACAAACAAACAAACAAACAAACAAACAAACAAACAAACAAACAAACAAAAAAACAAACAAACAAACAAACAAACAAACAAACAAACAAACAAACAAACGAATGAACAAACAAACAAACAAACAAACAAACAAACAAACAAACAAACAAACGAATGAACAAACGCAGCAAATGAAATAGGTACATTACATAAGAAGCTAACCCGGAGGCTCCTTAATAGGGTAGCATGAACATTAAGAATGTCTACCGGGAGGGCTGCCTATATAGGGGTAGCATTGTACATTAAGATTATTGTCTACCCGGGAGGCTGTCCTTATATAGGGGTAGCATTGTACATTAAGATTATTGTCTACCCGGGGAGGGCTGTCCTTATATAGGGGTAGCATTGTACATTAAGATTATTGTCTACCCGGGGAGGGCTGTCCTTATATTTGGTGACGACGAAGTTGAACAATAAGATTTCAGTTCAGTTCAGTGGTTTGTTTAATGTCTTTTCATCGGCAGGTGATACTGAATACTTAAGACAACAACAACAACAGCAACCTCCACACTCAACTTTGTACTTTTCAAACCCACATCTGCTATATGCATATTTACACACGTGAAATGCCCTAGTGGTACACAAAATTGTTCATCTTTATACACATTTTGCAGCCTGTGACCGCGAAACCCCCATGGCAATTTCAGCAACACATGAACCATATAAGAGAGTACTGACATTATCAAAGTTACTCATCTCAATACCTTTCTCCTGACAGAGCGAGGTCAACACTGAGCATTCAAACAAAAGATGATGCACAGAAATGTGTTCTCTGCAGACACAAGTAATACCATGAGAATATTTAGTGTTCTAAGTATTCAGCCTTAATTTAAGAATTAATCTAACAATGATCCTTAGGCACGATGGTTAAGTAGTCATTTTTTAAACTAAAATTCTGCTTATGTATATCTTTGTCCATAATTTGGATTAATTTACTTGAAGACAAATCTAAGGGATTGTTTACTAAATTTTCAGCGTTTCTATTTGCTCCTTTTGCAAGACTGTCTGCTTTTTCATTCCACTTTATACCACAGTGAGATGGAACCCAACACAAATCAAATCTTAAACCTAGAGTTAATGAAACAATGCGGTAAATGTTTTATTTCAAACAGCAAATCTTTTCTAGCTTTGCAGTCCCAACGCTCTAGTGACTGTAAAACAGATTTGGAACACACAGTAAAATTTCATGGAAAGCAGTTGGTGTATCATATATGTAAGCCAAAGCCTTCAGTATTGCATATAAATTCTGAGTTATAGATTGAAATCCCCTTTCCTAAATAATATGATTTCCTGACATTTAAAGTTGGTATTATAAAGCCAGTAATATGTCCTTGTATCATGAATGCATTCCAAGTGACATGACCAAAGACTCCGATGTTGACGCAGGATGGGTGGGCGGCTGATTTGGAGAGATTGGAATCATCAGAATTGAGCAAACTCGTCCTTGAGGCACATATCATGTGTGCACCAAGTTTTATTCCAATTGGTCGCGTGGTTTTGAGTCATCTTGCCCACAGACAGACTGACCAACCGACGAGGGTGAAAAGATGTACACCTTCTCGGTGGGATTTGAACAAAAGAAGCCGATTTACAGTGTGGG
Source organism: Conus ventricosus (assembly GCA_018398815.1). NCBI lineage: Eukaryota > Metazoa > Mollusca > Gastropoda > Neogastropoda > Conidae > Conus > Conus ventricosus. The sequence continues at coordinate 70,223,996 of CM031615.1, forward strand.
TACACGTGTACTCATGCAAACCCGTGCGCATGTGCACATGCGCATGAGTTTGCATGAGTACACGTGTGCTCAAGCGGGGTGTGTGTGTGCGCGTGTGCGTGCGTGCGTGCGTGCGTGTGTGTGTGGGGTGTGTGTGTGTGTGTGTGTGTGTGTGTGTGTGTGTGTGTGTGTGTGTGTGTGTGTGTGTGAGTGAGTGAGTGAGTGAGAGAGAGAGAGACAGACAGACAGAGAGAGAGACTCAGATTGAGACTCAAGCTCTCAGACTCCGACTTCAATCGCCACAAAAATCCTCAATCCTCAAGGACCTATAAACACAGCATGGTATGAGGAGAAATCATAATCAATAGTAGACCATAATTCATGTGGGTCCACATTGGAAGCCATCATTGTCTTTTCAGATTCATGCAGTCACAAAGTGTGTGTGTGTGTGTGTGTGTGTGTGTGTGGCGTGTGCGTGTGTGTGTGTGTGTGCGCGCGCGCGCACGCGTATGTGTTTGTGTGTGTGTGTGCGCGTGCGCGCACGTATGTGTGTGTGTGTGTGTGTGTGTGTGTGTGTGTGTGTGTGACCATGTATATCGGCTCGCGGGTGTTGTGAGCGCGTACTATATATTCATAGTGACATGAAGAAGGACTAAGTATGACTAGAAAAAGTCAACTGACTTGTTAACTCACACTCACGTGATTTCAATTTCAACCGTGCGCAGATGATTGACCAGCACGAGCTCACGAGTGGCGTCATAAAGAGGCAAGTCCGAGAGGTGCATCTGCTTCTCCTTGAACTCGTCAAAGGAGTGAAGCCTGGGCGAGCCCATGAAGAGCAGGTGGGTGCAGTGCGACATCCAGATCATCTGGCCTGTGCCACCAGGGGAACTCGATCATTAGCACCTCGCTTCATTCAGCAAAATACAACAAGAACGTGTGCGAACAAGTATGCCTACAAGTTCACGCGCACGCACGAACATACATTATACGCACGAGCATACACATGCGCTCAAGATACCACGAACGTAGTCACACCCATCATCCTTTCCTTCCTCTCCCGTCTCCGTACTTCAGGCCACACTACATAACAAGCGTACCACAGTATCTTTCACCCAGCCACTCACACCCTCGCCCCCCTACCCCCTTACCACCTACACACACACACACACACACACACACACCCACACACACACACACACACACACACACACACACACCCCGTCCCTACACCAACTCTCTCCTCTTAGCCCCCTTCCCAGCGGAAAACAAGCGAACCAAAAGACAAACAAGCAAACAAACAAACAGGAGGGTAGCTCTGACCAAACTCTGACCCTTTAAGATGAGCGGCTTCTCCCCGATCTTGCGGTGGAGGGCGAGCACAAAGATGCTGTTGATGAACGGCGGCCGTTCTGAGGGGGGGTTTCGGGGGCCCGGCTGCCCCAATGACCCCGCCCTCCCGCAGGGGCGGGGCCGTGCTGGATGGGCCCAGCGACAATCGATGGGGTTTCCTGGCCGCACTGGCGGAGGCACAGCGGGGCTGCCCAAACCCATGGGGAAAAGGGGAAAGGCCAGGTTTAAGTCCTCCCCCCTGTTGGTCGCCCCAAAACAGAGAGGGGGGGAGGGGGAGAGAGAGTAGTGAGAAAAGGAGAAAAGGATGGGAGGAGAGAGGGGAAAAAAAGGAGAGAGTGGAGAGAGAGAGAGCCCGGGGGGAACAGCCCGGGGACGGGAAAGGCAGAGAGAAAGCCCGGGGACAGAGAAAAAGGCAGGCAGAGTGGGGAGGAGGGAAAAAGCAAAAAAGAGAAAGATAGAGAGAGAGGAGAGGGGAAAAGGAGAGAGAGAGAGAGTGGGAGAGGGTGGGTGAGAGAGAGAAAAGAGAACAGAGAGAGAGGGGAGAAAAAGGGGAGAGAGAGGGGAAGTGAGAGAAAGAGAGAGAGGGGGGAGAGAGAGAGAGAGAAAGGACAAGATAAAATTCTTCATTTAAAAGGATAATAGTAAGCACTGATGTGTTTTTTTTTACACCCAGTCCTCGCCCTTGGTAGGGTAAAACAATAAAAAAATTAAAAAAAAACCCGGAAAGCATGCAAAAGTGATAAAACTACAATACAATAAAGGTTTAAAAATTCAAAAAAGAAGAAAAAGAGAGAGAGAGGGGAAAAGGGGGAAGGAGAGGAGAGGAAAAGGGGAGGGGAGGGGAGAGAAAAAGCAGGAGCGAAGGGAGGCGGGGGGATAAGGCCGCAGAGAGAGAGAGGGGAGGAGAGGGGAGAGAGAGAGGGGAGAGAGAGGGGAAAAAGGAGAGAGAGAGAGAGGGGGGAGAGACAAGACAAGAAAAAGAAAAGGGAAAAAATTCTTTTTTCAAAGGATAATAGATAAGCCTGTGTGTTTTTTTTAAACCCCCCGTCCCGCCCTGTGAGGGTCAAAAATTAAAAATAAGGGGCAAAAAAGAAAGCATGAAAAAAGTGACAGAACTAAAATCCCAATAGGGGGATTAAAATTTAAAAAGGGGAAGAAGAAGGGGGAAAGAAAAAAAAAAAAAAAGAGAGGGGGAAGAGAGAGAGTGGAGGGGGGGGAGAGGGGGAGGAGAGAGAAAAGGGGAGAGGGAGGAGAGAGGGGAGAGAGAGAAGGCAGGGCAAAGGGAGTGGGGGGGGAAAGTCTGCAGAGGGGGAGAGAGGGGAGAGACCCGGGGGAGAGGGGGAAGGAGAGGAGAGAAGGATGAGGGGGGGGAAAGGGAGGGAGAGGAGAGAGAGGAGAGGGGGGGGGGGGGAAAAAGGGGGTAGAGTGGGTGCGATAAGAGAGCATGTTTAGAAAAAATTTCTGACAATCAAAAAAATTCCAAGGGATACAAAAAAAACCCAATTTTTAAAACCCCGGGGGTTGGGGGGGGGGGGGGAAGAAATAAAGCAAAAAATGGAGGGGGGAAAGGCTAATGTTTGGGCCCAGTCCCCAGGGGGTGGGAAGGGTTATTTATGGATAAAAAATTTAAAAGTCTTTCCCAAAGCAAAAACCGGAGAAGAGAGAGAGAGAGGGGAGAGAGGAGAGAAGAAAGAGGAGAAAAAGGAGAGAGAGGGAGAGAGGGGAGAGAGAGGAAGAGAGAGAGAGGGAGGAGAGGGGGAGGAGTCACATAAAAAACACAAGCTTTTCCCGACAGAAGACAAGAGGGCAGGGTAGTAGGAAACCCGCACCCCAAACCACACACCACCACACCACCCCCCAAACCCCCCACACACACAACACACACACACACACATACATGTACTCATATAAGACATACTTCCCTAAAAAAAATTAACTTACATGTGCATTTAATTTAAAAAAACACTTTCTAAATAGCGGGTACTACAAAAGGGCAAATAGGGTGGGGGGTGATTGGTGGTGGATTTATGGCGGTGAGGAAGTACTGGCAAAAAGGGTTTTAAAATAATTGTGTTTAAAGGTTAAAGTGCTTTGGCGCGGGTTTGGTTGGGATTAAGGGGCGGGGGGTTCCTTTGAAAAGGAACCGGAAATATTTTTTTAAAAACGGGATTTAAATTAAGTCAATTCTGGGAACGGGACATAAATTTTTGGGTAGAGTCCTTGGGGAAAATTTATTGAGAATCGGGTGTTTTTAAATTTTGAGGGTGCCTTCCCGACACAATCTTGTGCTTTTGATCCCTTTGTTGTTTTAATCAAAATTAAGGGGAGAATTTAAATCTTTTTATAGCCCGAGTCCAGAAGACTACTGTTTTTTAGGGGGGCAAATTTGAGTGCTCGCTTGTGCGGTTAACAATGGTTTGAGAGTGTTAGCGCTAGCACGCCCCATAGAGTGGGGATCTTAGTCTATGTATGTTTGTAGGGAGACGGAAAAAAGAGCTTGCGTGAATGCAGGTCGGGGAAAAGCGTTTGATTTTGGGATTTTGAAAAAACTTTCTGGGGAAATTTTTTTTGCTTTGTGAGGTTTTGGGAGTTTCCCAAACTATTATTGTTTTTTAAAAATTGTTTTTCCTTTAAAATTTTGAGGCATGTAAACCTTTTCCCGGGGTTTAAATTTTTAAGATGTACAGGGGGAAAAACTTAAGAGTGAGATTTTGTCTTTTTTGCCTGGTTTTTGATAAGCATGGATTTTTTTTTTTGGGGGTGAAGGACTTGTGATTTAGTTCAGTCCTTTCCCCCCGAGAAAATTCGCACTTTCTTGAAAAAATTTTGTGCAAAAAACAGAAAAAATCAGAATGATTTGTGGGGATTTTTTGTGTCATCGGGAAAAAAAGTTCACAGGGGGATGTGATATGTAGGGGAGACATTGATGTAAATGGGGGAATAATAAGGGCCCCAAAGATAGTCCCTTGGGGGGGACGCCATAGGGGGGTGTTTGAAATGAAGAAAAAGGTTGTTTTTTTTTTTCCCACACATTTTTCCCTATTTGTGAGATATGAGTAAAAAAAGCGAAAGGGGGTTTCCTGGGGAAAAAAAGCCTTTTTTTTTTTAAATTTTCTAAAAAGGTTGTGGTCTTCACATCAAATGCTTTTTTAAAATAAATTTAAAATGGACACCACAATATTTGTTGTTGTTAATGCTTTTTTTTGGCCAGTCATAAACCGGGTTTGGGTTAAAGTGCTGTGTGGAATGAATGGTTGTTTTGGGAAACCCGGGAAATTGTCTTGGATGAAGCAAGTGGAAAGTTTTAGGTGGTGTAATTTTGTGTTTTTTTTTGGGTTTTTTTCCCAAAAGGGTTTTGGAAAAAAAGGGGGAAAATTTTGTTTGAGATTGGTCTTTTGTTTGTAGGGTCTGGGGGCCCCGGGTTTTTGTAGTAGGAATGACTTTTGCTTTTTTGAAATTTTGGGGAAAATTTTGATTTTTGTGGGATACATGGGATTAAAGACGTATGTCAAGGATCTGAAAATTGCTGGAGCTGATAGTTTGAAAATTTTGCCGTTTGGCCACCCATCCCCGGTACTTCACTGTTTTGGGTTTGTGTTGGTAGTGAAGACTTCTTTTACTGTTATTGGGGGGAAATTTTAAAATTTCCCGACGTGATGTTTTTTTCATGGCAATATTTTTTTCAGTTTTGAAGGTCGTTTGATTTAAAGAATCAGCCGTGAAATTTTTATTGGCATAGTGCAAAAGTGGGGTGTTCAGTTGTTCGACAGGATGTTTTTTTTTTATAGTTGTTTTTTGAAGAAGATTGATTGTTTTTTAAGCTCGTTAATAGCTCTCCATCCCCAATTTTTGGGTTTTCTGATTTGATAAATTTTATTTCCCTCGATGGGTATTTCGTTTTTTCCCCTGCGCTTCTGTGAATTTATTGCATTTCTCGTATTCTAGTTTCCCTCTTCTTTACCCATGTTTTTTTAAGCAGATTTTAAAAGAAAACCCTGCCTCTGTAACTTTTTTAAAGTGTCCCATCCCGGTTTTGGGATTATGTCGTACTCTAATCTTTTTTTTAGGGGGGCCCGGGTTTTTCATATTTTCTGTAAATGTTCTGACCCCAAAATTCCCACAGCAACATCTGGATCAGTTATGTTTTTAAACGGATGAGAGATTTGACCCTAAGCAAGTCATTAAAAATTTTTTGGGTTTGGGTTAAAGTTTGAAAAAGCAAGGGTTTAGGTTATTGTCTTGTGCCCCTTTTTGGGGAATTTTTACTCCTTTTTTGGCCCCATGTGACACCACTGGGTAATGTTCATTACAGTTTGGGAACAGGGACCCCGGGGCTTCTCTATTGAGTTTTATTTTTAAAACAAAAATAGGGTCGAAAAGTGTTTGATTTTGGGTTTGTTGACTCTCTTTGGGTTTCGGGGATTTTGGTGCGGGTTTTTAAAACAGAAAAAATGTTTTGCGCCCATTGTTTTTGTGCTTTCAGAAGGTCTTGTTAATTTTCCCCGAGAAAAATTTAATTTTTCCTTGGATTTTGTGGGGACTGAAATCCATCATCGGAAAAAATTTTGTCGACCCGTTTACTCTTTCAGTTGGGTTCCTGTAGCAAAACCCAAAAAAAAGGGAAAAGGGGGTTTCCCCTTTTCAGTTTAACTTCTATCAAGACACTTTCTACCCTTTAACGTTCTGGGTTAAAAGTGTTTAAAGGGAAAAGGGGTTTTCGTGTTTAAAGATAAAAGGGCCCCGCCCTCTTTGTTTGTGCAGGATCTTTCCGGTTTTACGTTTTATCCTGGAATAGCTACATCTTTGGGCCCGCAAATTTGGTAGTTAATCTGGATTCAGAGACCCCTAAAAATTGGGAAAAGGTTTTCCCAGGGTTCCAAACCCAGTGTTGATATATTGTGTCTTTTTAAATGCATGTTGGATTTTAAGTGACAGATTCGAAATCCCTTTTTTGCATGGCCATTTCAGCTGGTTTTTGCTCAAATTTTTAGTTGTGCATGATGTGATGTAGTAGGAGGGCGATTTCGCAAAGTTAATGACGTTGGGGTTTGTAGATCAAGGAACACTTTTTTGATCACTAAAAGGGGGGGAAAATTGGGGTTTGGTTTTTCACCTGTGGGCAACTTGGGAAAACCCCAAAAAAGTTGAGGAAAAAAAATCTTTACGTATTTTGTTTATAAGCTCCTCGATTTAGATGGACTGTTGGGGTTTAAAATTTTTGAAAGGGGAAAAAATACGTCACTTAAAAGGGAAGGGAAATTTGAATCCCCAAAAAAACCAAAAAGGGGATGAAAGGGAGGGAAAAAAAAAAAAGAAAAACTGAAGACAAAAAATGCCCAAAAATCAACAATTCAAAACGAGAAAAATTTTTAAAAAAGGGGAGGGAAAAAAAGTCACTTTTAAAATTTTACAAATCCCAAAACCGCAATTGTAAAGGGGCGAGTTGGCTTGGGAAAAAATTTTCCTTTGTCGCAGTAATAGCCGTTTTTCTGGGGGGTCTCCCGGGTGCAGAGGCTTTGTTCAGTCTCTTTTTAAAGGCTCACAAGGGCTCGCACTTTTACGAAAAATTCTTATATTACGTGGTTTAAAATTCACTTTTGATAAAAATGGGAAACAGCCTTTCCCGGCCCCGGGTAAAAGTTACACAACACACCACCACCCCACACAACAACACCACAACACACCACACACAGTAAGGTTTTAAAGGGAAACCAAGCATCGCAAATTAAAATTTTTCATGAAAAAAAAAAAAAAAAAAAAAAAGAATAAGAAACGGGGTGAGGATGTGAGGAAAACCACCCGGTGAAACCTTTTTGTACCACAGGTTTCCCCTTTGGGCTACACTTAGGGGCACGTCCCTTTTGTTGCCGAGGATGTTTTTTTTTTTGCATTTTCTGGCTCCACGGAAAAAAACGAAGGAAAGTTAACGGTACAAACTAATCATACATTTAAAATACAGCATGAGCCTGTTTGCAGCATAACAAACCCTACACACCAAAAGCATACAAACAGAGACACAGAAAACACTCAAAAACCCCAAAACACAACCCCGGCGGCACGCGACACACACCCTCCACCACCACACAACAACTTTTAAAAATTTTTATAGGCACAAAATTTAAAAAACTTTTACATACTTACCATACATAAAAAATTGAGCGCTCTTGCACTGTGTCGCCCTCTCTCTCTCTCTCCCCCACACAAAAAACACACACCACCACCCAACACACCACACAATATCCCAAAAAACACACTCATACCCAAAAAACATGCGCACAACCCAAAACACACACACAAAAACACACACCACCCCACACCCCACCTTAATCCCCCCTACAAAAAACAACCCGGAAACCCTTGGGTACCATTCGTTAAAAATTTAATCCGCGGCCATACAAATGCAAAAACAATTTAAAAAATTTTTGCTCTCTCACACACACACCAAAAATGGAAAACCCGGGAAACAGAAGTGTGGGGGGAACATGGGGTTTTCCGGGGAGGTAGGGAAAAAGTGGCCAGAACCCCTTTGGGTGATGTGAAAAGGGGAAATGGGGGCCGTGGAAAGTAATGAAGGGTGGGGAAAAAGGCATAGGTGGGGGGGGACCCGACCGTTGAACCCGGGGATGGTGGAAAAGGCTCTCGCCCGGGAAAACAAGCGGGCGGTAACTTCGGTTGTTTGGGGGCGAGTGGGCTGGACCAGGGTGTGTCCAAATGCTCGTACACACATCTGGGCGGCGTGGTCTTGGAGGGGTCTTGCTGGAGGGGGGGGGGGTTTGCGGTGGGAAGGATGTGTTTAATAAACCTAGTGTTGGTGTTATTTGGGGGGGAGGCCTAGTTGGGGCGAAGGGGGCTGGCTGGCGTTCTTGTGGTCACTCGGTTTTACGGAAAAAGTGATGGTTTGGGGGTGGAGGGGCTTCCCGGAGGGGGGGGGGGGGGGCCCAATTTAAGTGCTTAAAAAAATGAAGGGAAGGGGTTTGGGGGTTTTTGAGAGGGTGAAAAGGGGGGGGAGGAGGGGGGATCTGGGGCATCGTGCGCTGTTGGTTGATGAGAGTGTTGGCGTTGTAGGGGGGGGTAGGAGGGCCCGTCGTTTAGGGGGGGGAAAAGGGGGTTTTTCGTCACACGTTCCCCTCCCCTTCCCGCTGGGTTTGTTTTAGAGTTGTAGTAAAGCCGTCCCGGGGGCCCCCCGCTGGGTGGTTTAAAGGGGCACCCCTGGTGATGAATTTAACCCCCTTTTCTGAACAGGGCCCCCTGAAGGTGGGGCGTTGCTGGGGGGGAATTTTGGGGGTTTTAGGGGTGCCCCCCTTTTTGCCGGGGGTTAAATTTCCCGAGGCCCGAAGTTGGGGTTTGGGGAAGACTCGGTTTGGCCCCGCACAATTTTTGGGTTCGCCATGCTGGTTTTTTATTGCCCCAGCTGGCGGGGATGCTAAGAGTCGCTGCAGTCACCGCCCCCCCCAAAGGAAAAATAGCCCCGCATTACGGTGTGGGGGGTTTGGGGTCTGCTTTTTTCAAGCCACCCGAGTCAGACTGGGGGACCGGGTTTGATCGGTTTCACAAACCCAAATGAGGGGCTGGCCCTAGGGGAAAGAAAATTTCCCAGGGGGGCAGTCACTCAGCAGTATTGTTGGGGGGCCCTCTACAAAAGGAAACCTTTTGAAGAGGAAATGGGGGGGGCCCCTTTGAAAGGGGTAATTTTCCAGGGTAGGTTTCGCCCGAAAAGGGGGGGGGGTTGGATATGGGAGTCCCAAAAGGAAAATTTTTCACATTGGGGGGTTTGGGTTTGTCCTGTACTTTTTTTCACTGTGGTTGGGGTTTTGGGAGGGGTGAAAGGGGGGGGGTGCACCCCGTATAAAAGTGTGCAGTGAAGAAGGTGGGGTGTTTTTGTTGGGGGGGGTTTGGGGAGATTGCTTTGTTGGGTGGCGGGGGATTTGAATGTGATTTTCATTTAGATTTTTTTTGGCTGTGTGTTTTTTTTCGTGAGGTTTATTTGTCCCTTGTCAGTGAAGACTTGTGACTGAGTTGTGTCGATTGGGCGTCGATTTTATTTTTTTAAAGGGTTTTCTGGTTTCCTGTAGTGTTGATCTGAGTGCAGAGTTTTTGGTTTACGGAAGGGAATTTAGTGATCCTAAGGGGGTTCTTCCTGAGGCACCCCCGTGTCTTTACTACCCGTACGTTTGGGGGGACGTTGTCAGCGTTTGGGGTCAGTCCCCTTTCCTGAGCGTCACAATCGTCTGTGTTGTTTGACGTGTATGTGGTTTTGTTGTCGTTTGTCCACAGGGGTTTTTCTCAAAAGGGGCCCTTAGCTTCTAGTGTTTTCTGAGTCAGGGTTTTGGGGTGGGCTGTCATCAGGGTGTCATGATTTGTGTAAACTTCCCCAGGTCGTTTTGGTGTTTATGTGCTGTCTTTAGAATTTATTGTCAACGTTATCTGTTAGGGTTACCCCTGGGCCGTTGTGCTAGTGACGGGGTTTTTTTGTTTGTATTGTCCGGGTGGTTTTTAAAGTAAAGAAAGGGAAAAGGGGAAAAAAGGGGTGATGGTTTTCCCTCACGAGGATGGATGGGTTGGGAGGGTGAACCAAAATATCGTCATGGGGGAAGGAAAAGGGGGAAAAGGGGGGGGGCGTGGTGTGTGGGATGGGGGCATGGGGAACCCCAAAAAAGGCGCTGAAAATTGACCCTTTGGGGGACGGTTTGGGAAAAAATCCCGTTTTTTCTGAAAGAGGGAAAACTCACAAATTTCCCGCTCCACCAAAGGGGCTGTGTAGGCGTGTCTGCCCGAGGGCCCTTTTTCCAGCGGCACAGGGCTTCTGCCCCTGCTCGCTAGGCCTAAAACCCTGTAGCGACGGGGGGTTTCTGTGGCGAATGGTCGGCCTTGTGTTGATTTTTGGCGCCCCCGGTCAGCGTGGGTACAAGGGCACGCATTTTTCGGAAAATCCTCATTGAAACCCCGTTTGGGAAGGGTGGCCCCGAAAATAAGGGTTTTTTTTGGTTTTGTAGTAGAGGGTATCTTTAGTGTTTTTTGCTTGGCTTTGGGTGTGGGGTCGTAAAATTAAGGGTTGACTGAAAAAGGGCTGGTGGGTTGTCTGGTGCGTTTGTGGGTAAAAATTTTTGTTGTGATTTTGTGGGGTTTGGGGTTTTAGGGCGTTTATGAGCTGGTGTTTCAGTTGGTTTGTAAACACCAAGTATCTATGAAATACGTTTTTATCTCCATTGAGGCAATTTTCTTGTGGAGTGTATCAAATGTTTTCTGGTTTGGGGGCCATTGTATGATTAATTTCGCTTCGAGAAAATGGGTTTCCCGAAACGTCGCTTTTTGTCCTGGGTCATGGATCGCTTTATGGGACCCCTGACTGCAACTGTACCAGTTGCGCGGCAGTTGGGGTGAAGGGGAAACTAGGGCATGATGGCTGCTTGCTTCCTCCGTACATTTGGGTTTTCAAACACCCTTTAAAGTTAATGTTGGGAAGCACACCCCAATCACATCACGCCACTTACTCGGAGAAGTTAGAGATGAAAGTGCATCATAAAATACTGTCTTATTTACCTTGCATTGCCAAAATTCACTTTGAAAAATTCTTGCTGTAATTTACTGCACTACTAAGTTAGGAGAGAGGAAGGGGGGAGAGGGGAGAGGGGAAGGGGAAGGGGAGATGAGAGAGAGAGAGTTGGGGAGAGAGAACCCGGACAGGACAGAGACAGACAGAGGGCGAGGGGATCCTTGTTTAAAAAAGCCCCTGAATACTCCGATTTCGGTTTTTTTGTTCGATGTCACAACTTGATTTTCCCCCTCCCCGCGAAAACTCTGATTGTGGAAATTGCCCCCCGCGCCCAAATCCCGGCCTTTCTTTTGGGAAAAGAAAGCGCTTTATCACCAAATGCAAAGATTAATACCGTTCTTACAGCTGTCAACTCTGGCACTTTGGCAATCAAAGAGTGACAACTTGGAACGCCTTATGCAGGAATCTCATCCATTGCCAAAACTGGGCACCGTCCATCCTCATGGCATCAACATCCAAAAGTAGTATAGTACCATTCCACCTCTGCAGCTCCAGCCTGAAATATCCTCCACCTGCACACACCCATACCACCCTACATCCCACTGTTTACCTCAGACATAGGTTGCAGCTATCATCCTTTTCCTTTTTCCTACACTCTCTGAGTCTCTCCATTTGCTACATCAATCTACTTACTCCCCCCCCCCCTTTCCCCCTACCTTAGTAATGATGTGTGTAGTGGTGTTGGTGGGGATGGAGGTGGGGGGTAACCAATGAATGAGGCTGACATTACAAATGGAACACACACACACACACAACACACACACACACACACACACACACACACACACAACACAATAATAGAATGCTAGCTCCTTTATCGTTGGTCGTTTCCATCCCTCTCCTGGTGCTGTTGTTTCCGCTAGTGTTACTGCACTTATCTATTGCTACTATCATTATTATCATCATTCTAGTACTGTCTGCCGTTGTTCATTGAGCATTTCAGCTCCTTTCCACCTGTATAATCCTACCAATATTATTTAAAAACCATTATTACTGTATCACTATCACCATGTCATTACCTTTACTGTTATCTTCATCACCATCATTACACCATTACAACAACACTGATGTCATTGTTATTTTTACCGTCATTATCATTTTTACCATTAAGCATTATGTCCTATTATCACTAATCCATTGCCAGCGTTAATTGTAGAATTAAAATAGTGATAATACTTAGATGCAATAACGTATTTATTTAGGGGAGGAGAGAGAGAGAGAGAGAGAGGGGAGAGGAGAGAGAGAGAGAGAGGGAGGAGAGAGAGAGAGAAGGGGGAGAGAGAGAGAGAGAGGGGGAGGAGAGAGAGAGAGGAGAGAAAAGAGGGGAGAGAGAGAGAGAGAGAGAGAGATGAGAGAGAGAGAGAGAGAGAGAGACAGAGATTGTGTATAGGTGTGAATATGTTGCCCCAACCCCCCCCCCCTCCCCCTTCTCCCAGTTAGTACGTAAACCCATCCCCTTATTCCCACCCTCATAGCATCAACACCATAAATAACATGTACCTATCCACCACTGCAATCTTAGCCACAATATCCTCCACAAAACACACATACTACCATATCTCCCGCTATTTACCTCCACATAACTTATAGCTATCTGCCTTTCCCTTCTCACTACACTCTCTCTGTTTCTCACATCAGTCTTTTGTTTATTCAGATACTTGTCCGCTCCATTTTCTTCATTTGGTTTTAATTCCATATATATTTCCTCAACATGAACTTCTGTTCCATATTCCCTCTTTCCGTGCATATGTTGTGCAGATGTTGATAACTATGTGGACCCCCCCCCCCCCCCACACACACACCACACAACATCCACGCACACACACCACACATACTCTCTTTCTCTCTCTCTCTCTCGCGCTCGCGCACACATGCACACACACAACACACACACACACACACACACACACACACACACCCCACCCCAACACATATATATATATATATATATATATATTTATATATATATATATATATATATTATATTTGCAAACATTCTCTACTTAATTTTATTTATTTATTTACCTAATCAGTATACCTTTTGTTACAACTTCATAACTAGCTAGTCACAAAAAAGTTAAGGGCCGCTTTAGATTTTTGGGTACTCTAAGTAATGGGTCTGAATGCTCGTAAAACAAAGCGCAGCGTGTTTCATTCTGAGCTATTCTGACAGCTCACACACCATACTGTATGACCGAAATAATCTTTCAGACGACGCATTTTTCGGGTCGAGAATATGCGCTCAGCCAAAACACCAAAATCCGTGAATAATGCATGAAGTTTGGCCAGGCGCAGATTACACAGCAGTTTTGAATTGAGAAATCGGCACAGTGCACGTGCAAGGCCTGCCTATGTTGAACACTTTTCAATGACAATTTGCCTGCGGTGGGTATAAAATGCCCGCTAATCGGGGCTGCAATAACCATGCCTCCAAGACGAAAACTGTCAACACTAGATCGCGGCCGGGCTCTGGGATGGCTCCAAGATGGCATTTCTGAAGAGAGGTGGCAAGAGTCTGGGAGTGAGCCACTCAGTCATTCAACGCCTTCACCAGCGATACCAAGACACTGGAAGAGCCGAGGAACGACCACGCTCAGGGCGGCCAAGATCACCAATGGGCAAGACGATCGCTATTTGATGCTGACAGCAGTCCGCAGCAGAACCATCAATGCAACCACTCTGAGACAGGAGCTGAGAAGAACGACTAACATCAACGTAAGTCGCCAGACCGTCCGAGGTCGCCTTCACAGTTTCAACCTCCCCTCAGAAGGCCCGCCGTCCGTCTCCCACTAACACAGCACCAATCGACAGGCAGAAGGAGGTGGTTTTCGACGTCATCAGCGATGGACGAGGCAGCAATGGAGCACCATCCTCTTCACCGATGAGTCAAGATTCTCCCTGTCCCGAAATGATGGCCGGGTACGCGTCTGGCGTCGTCAAGGGGAGAGGCTTGCTGATGGCTGTGTTCGTGAGCACGATCGCTATGGAGGCGGCTCCTGATGGTATGGGGGGGCATCCACCTTCATGGCAGGACACCCTTCACCTTGTGCCAGGCAGACTTACTGGCGTAAGGTACAGAGATGAAATCGTGATGCCGTTGATTATCCCCACTCTGGAAGCCATGGGACCCCGGTGCCACCTCATGGACGACAACGCCCCTCCACACCGCGCCCGTGTGGTGAACGACTACTGAGGCAGCAGCAGGTTCCACGACTGGACTGGCCATCGCGTTCGCCTGATTTGAACCCTATTGAGACTTTTGGGACCATCTGGAACGCCGCGTCCACGACAACACCCTCCTCCTGTTGACCTCCACCAACTGTTCCAATTTCTGTGCAGGAGTGGAACGCCATGCCTCAACAGACCCTTGTGACTCTGATCCAGTCCATGAGGGCCCAGATGCGTGGAATGTGTGGGTGCAAATGGCGGACATACGCACTACTGAAGCTTTTCAATAAACTTTCTTGTGAATTGTCAATTTTGTGATTTTCAAAAAGAGGGGTTATGATGTTTGATCCTTGATTTTGTCCAGAAAAATTGAATTGACACAATTGCAATGGCATTGACATGAAAGCTAAAGACATGAAATAAATACGGTATAAGCTGTTTTCCTGTGCGTTATGTCGTTTTATTTTGGTGAGAGTTTTTCTGTCTGGCCTTAACTTTTTGTGACTAGCTTATTACAAATGTTTTTATTTACTACTTTCATTAATGTAATCATTATTCTTTACAATATTTCTAACATTCCAGCTTACCACTTTCCCAGCTTCCTTTAGCATCACTACCATTACTGTAGAGTTACAATCACAATTATTAACAAAACTATTAATATAATTATTAATATATATATATCCGATCCATTTCTTCCACGTTTATGTCTTCTGTTTCCTTTCTGTTCTTCCCGTCCTCCCTCTCCCTCCTCCCTTGGTTTTGCTGTTGGTGGTGGTGATGGGTCTTTTTTGTCCCCCCCCCCCCCCTTTAGTATCATTACTATTGTTAATATTTTTATTTATTTATTTTTTATCATTTTTATTTATTTATTCTATTACCATTATCGTTTTTCAGTTATTTATTTATGCATTTATTATTCTTTTTTTTTACAACTTATGTTAGATTATTTATTTTATTTGTTCATTATGACTATAAAATGTATTTTCTAAATATATTTCTGTTTTCATGCTTTTATTACCCTAACCTTCACAATGGTTGTTAGCTGTATCATCAGTAATACTATTGTAGTATTGATACTACCACCACTAGCATTGACATCGCCATCACCTTCGCCGTGAGACTGTTGCCACGGCAACCCTGCTGTTTAAGAATCCTCTAACCCACTCTCCTTTCTCCCATACTACAGCTACTATTGCTTATTGTCACAAGAGTGGTAGTAATCCTGTCTTATTTTTTTTTTTTCATATTTTGACCATTAGTAGTATTCCTATCAGTAATATAATTATCATCATTTCGACTTGACTCGCACATTATTTCCCTTCCAACAGCCTCGTTCTCATTCAACGCCTTCCTTGCGCTGAACTCTGAAGCGATCAAAGCTAAGCGAGTTTTCGTTGTCCTATTTGTTTGTATCTTGCCTGAAGAAGACCTAAGAGGTCGAAACGCGTCGTGTTTTGTCTTGTGACTCGTTTGTCCACGTTTCTCTGGGCGGTTCGCTAACATTTATTTAAGAATTGTTTAGATTTCCGCCTGCAGTCGTCTCACTTTCCAAAGAGTGTTTGTTTTAAATGCAGTATTGCACCTTAGCCAGCTGCTGAGACTCGAAATGACAGCGGGTGAGACCTATACATTAGGACATGCAGAAGAGCGTTGTCTTCATACATGTGACAGTCAGGAAATCTCAAACCTTTTTGTGTCTTATTGTGTTATTGTGTGTGACTACTGTACTACTACTACTACTACTACTACTACTACTACTACTACTACTACTACTACTACTTCTTCTTCTTCTTCACCCACAGTCTTCTCGAGGTCTTGACGGCTGCCTAAAAGCTGCATCTGCAGTTCTGCACCCTCTAACCAGGTTTGACGCCGTAGAACATCATGGGCTGGACAGTGTTGGAGAATGTGTTCTGGAGTCTAAGCTCTAGTGCCACACGGACATTCGTCTGTAATCAATGTTAAATTGTCTGAGATGGCTCAGCAGTCGGCAGTGGCGGGTTCTCTGTCTGAAGAGAATTGTTTGCTGGTATCTCTGGAGCTGATGGATTGGATCAGCACCACTCTCTGCACCCAGCTTCTCTTCCAATGGTTTTGATATTGGTTGTGGGTGATAGTTTTGGCCTCTCTGTAGGTCATCGAATGGCTGAACTACTCCATACTGCTGCCTGTCTTGCGCAGAGCATCAGCCTTCTCATTAACAGGGATCCCACAGTGGGATGGAATCCACTGGAGTGCAATGGTGGATCGTCTTGAAAGATCATGGTGGGCTTTTTTTTATTATGTTTTTCAACTGCTGTTTGCATTTGTTGCTCTGAAGTCCCTGCAGCAAGGATCTGCAGTCATTGAAGAAAGCAATCTTGGGTGGTGACTTTCTGAACCCTTGTGCAGCATGGAGCGGAGCTGCTGACTCTGCTCTGTAGTTGGAGGAAATTTGAAAGGCTCTGGGGGTCTGTCTCCATCAGTGTGTTTGATGAAGATGCCTGCTCCTCCGTTCTTCACTACTCCCTTTGAGGATCCATCCGTGAACACGTGCTTCCACTCACTGAGGTTCCACTGGTCATTAATCATCTCCAGTGCCAAAGCTTTCAGCTAGTGGGAGACTTGGCGATCCTTCCTGTCTATGCCAGGAACTTCTGTGCTGACTGAGACTTCGTCTCGGAGGCCGGCTGGCTCCTCAAAGTCGGGAACCATTTTCATTTCAGTTGAGGACGTAGGCAGCAGATCTTCATTTCGGCTGTGTAGGCTTTTGGGAGGTGGTTGAAACTTTTCCGCTTCAGTCTGTTCTTAGTGGGTTCTTTATTTTGGGAAAATCCATTGGACAGGAGGGCATGCGTTGAGTTTCTCTCTATGGATGCGAGTTTCCTCTCCCGTTTTTAATCCCGCCCGTGATCACCGTAGTGCTGCATTCTGAATTTGCTCAGGCGACATGTATTGCTTTGGCCCTAGCAGTGCTCCCAATACTGGGGAGTTTGATTATACTCCCTGTTTGGCTAGTATACTTACCATGTCAGACAATAGCATTCACGGCGTTAGTCAGCTCTGCCAGGCCGAAGTTTTTGTGTGGCAAATTTGCAGTAATAAGACAGTCAGGTGATCCCCACCGCTTCCGCCGTAGGAAGAGCCAGTGTCAACCCCCCGTACCTCATTAATCGAGGCCCTGCGCGCAAGGTAACCCCAGAACCTTGGCGCTAGTGGGGAAGGCAGGGCGGGCATTAGATTTGGGACATGGTAAGTATATACCCAAAAACAGGGAGTATAATACAAACCCCCCATTTTGGCGTCATATACTGTACCATGTCAGACAATAGCAGAATTCATAGGAAAAGGAGGAGGGCGAGTGCCCTAGTGGTTCCTGGGGTTACCGATATGGATGCATTAGCCGCCACAAAGGATATCCCATTAGAACCATCAGCCTGGTCATGCGGATGTCCTTAAATAAAATTTTTTGAAGGGATTTCCGAACGCCAGAAGGCTGCCTCCTGGAGGTGGCGCAATGGGAACAGGTGCTGGAATGCTGCGAAGCGGCGAGCGCTCTGAGTCATGAGCAGGGGGGGACAAGACGGGGGGTCCTTGGATGCCTGGGGATAGGCCGTTCTGACCGTCTTGGAGAGCCCCCTAGAGACGTGCCAGCTGAGAGGTCTTCCGTGTTACTGGGGTTGATGGAAAAAAGGAGACGTCTTTGCAAAACGCGCCTGGGGCGCGAGCTTTCCCCAGTAGTGTGTTAGACCTCGAGGGGGGCAAAGGGCTATGTCCGAAGAGGTGTCCCCCCCTAGGTGTATCCGCCAGCGGGCGGATGACGAGGTAAGGAGAGGCACTACGGGTTCCTGGTTTCTTAGCTAGGAATTCGGGAAGGTACTTAAGAGAGACGGAGCCGTCTCTGGGAAGGCAATGTCTCTGGGGTCCCGCTAAGGGCATGGATCTCGCCTCGCCTTCTGGCGGAAGCGGAGGGCGGGAAAAAGGGTAGTCTTCTAGACGAAGGTCGAAGGGATGGAGGAGACAGGCTAAAAGGGGGGGTTTCCTGAGGAGTCAGTAAGTGAAGAGGTCCCAAAGGGGACCTTTCTAGGGGATTAGGCCTCACGAAGAGCGCCCCTCTGGAGTTCTGTCTGAGAGGAAGTCATTCTCAAGGAAGGTCGCCCATTTGGCGGATGGTCGTGCAGATGGCCGACCTGTACCCCCGGAGGAGCTAGCAGAGAGGTTAAGGTGGGACAGGAATTTCCTATTGGATATTGGAGGGGCGATTGTGAGAGACAGAATTGTCTTGCACCATGAGACCCTTTTCCTCCATCTGTAAATGTAAGGGACTCTGTGCTAGCTCTGGGGAAGAGGACATGGCTAGGTCTCGGAGTTCCTGAGAGGCCCCAGCGATAGAGAGGATATTGAGGACGGACTGGGACTGTCCGTTCGAGAGGTGGATCTAGCTGCTCGCAACCGGGCTGGCACAAAAAGCCAGGGTGGAGGCGAAGCATCTGGGGATTGGCGTGAGGGAGCCCCGAACGGGGTTCCCTTGAGCATGTCCCACCTGGTGTTCAACCGAAGAGGGGGTGTGTGTAGTGAGGGACTTGAGGTCGGTAACCAGGACTGAGTGGGCCCCCCACGGGGCTATGGAATGAGCCTGGGTCTTCGAGTCTCGCCTTCCTGATCCCCTTGTGGAGGATCGGGAAAGCGAGGGAAGGCGTAAGCTATGAGGCCGGACCAGGGAAGGGATAGGCGTCGATGGAGGAACCCCGGGGGTTCGAGACCGGAGACACATACACTGGCAGACGATAGTTAAACCGTGTGGCAGACAGGTCGATCATGGGTCTAAACCCAAATTTTCCACACGGTTGTTAGGGTATGCCTGCTGAGGGCCCATTCGTGTGGAGGAAGACTTGGAGAGGCTGAGAGTGTCTCCCCAGGATATTGTGTGTCCCTGCTATGTGTCTCGCGCGAAGGGTGCCCCCTGCGTGTGACCCCAGTGAAGGAGGGCCTCTGTACGGAGGGAGGGGCCGATGGAGTGTCCCCCCCCCCCCCCCCCCCCCCCCTTTGTTGATGTACAAGCTCCCGAAGTGTTGCCCGGTGAAAGGAGAACGAATCGGTGGGAGACTATGGACTGGAAGGGGAAAGGAGGGCGAGCCTGGACCGCTTCCAGTTCCAAGATGTTGATGTGAAGCCGGCGTCGAGGATCCCAAACCCCCGGGGGCGTGATGCTCTCAAATGGGCCCCCAACCGAGTTGGAGGGTCTGTGTAAAGTTCCAGGGCTGGGAAGGGAGGGAGATGGGAACTCCGGGGGCCAGGGTGGATGGGTGAGCACTCCCCCGTGGCCCAAACGAACCAAGGCCCTAGGGGAATGGTCTGGTTCCAGCTGTCGTTGGTTGGGCCCAAATGACGGCGGAACTCCCTCTGAAGCTGTCGCTTGGGAACTTCCCTTTAGGGGAATGAAAGGAGACAGGGACTCCATCATCCCCAGAAGGGACGAAAGTGTCCTTGCCGAAAGTAAGGGGAGAGAGTCGAAGGTGGGAGATGAGGTCCCTAGGCGAGCGGAACTCTCCGGGGTCGGGGAAAACTCCCATGGAGGTGGTGTCGAAGCTCATGCCCAGAGAGGTGAATCGCTGAGTGGGCGAGAGCTCGCATTTGGAGGGGTTGGTGACGAACCCCAGAGAGGAACAAAGGTTGTTAGTAGTTTGGAGGTATGGGATTGGGCCAGGGCCTGAGCGGGAGCCCGAGTTGGAGGGTAGTGTAGAGGTTGAACTAGTGTCACTCTCCCTACATCAGCTTGAAAAGACTGGAACACGAACGCGCGTGTAAAAGATACTGAGCCACGCGTTTGTGTGGCTTAGTCAGCATGAGTGTGTTGTTTTCGAGCCCATAGATGCCAAATGAGGCGATCTTTTGCCCCACTGAACATAGAACGTAATGTTGTTTTGGGGATCTTAGCAACCAGTACTGCTTACCTTGACCCAGGTCCTGAAATGCACACTTTCTGACATATCGATTGCCTGAGCACGACGGGGAAAATGGCGGAAGCAAGTTATCGCGTCTTGACGCGAAACGAGACTATGGGAAACTAGGACGAGACTTGAGAAAAATCAATACTTCAATGCGAGCGTCGTTGCTAGGTTTGGGCCGTTTGTCGGAACCCATTGCGAGCAGATTTCAGTGCAATTTCAGACTGCTTCCAGTTCTACTGGAACCCTGATCTTGCGGACGAGACGTAGGTGGGTTTCTTGAAATAGGAGTATAAGGATGGAGTCCCCATGGGCGATCCCCAGTTACCTCCGGGACCGTGTTGCTGGCGAGAGGGGATATTAGCGCGTTTGGCGGGCGTGCGGTTTTGGGCAGGTGACTGCCCGGGATAGGGTTTGAGCGGGAGTCAGTCTCTGGTATCGCAGTCGAATAGCTGCCGAACAGCGACTGGTCCTGCCCCGGGATGCACCGCAAGGCCGACTTGGCGCTGGGAGGGGTTGGGGCCGTTGACAGCACGGCCTGAGAGGGTTGGCCTGTGATAGTTTCAGCATCTCTCACTGCCAACGGCAGTTAAAATGACTCCTGGCTGCGCTGTCCGCCTCAGCCGAAAGGTGATGCGATTCTTGTGAATAAGAAAGCGCAATCAGGGGGTCGCCCAAAAAAGCTTTGAGTCTGTCTCAGTGTCGTCAGCGTCTGAAGACACAGAGGCAGTGCCGTAGTCCTTGAGGAAAACTCCTACTGGAGCTGCGTTAGGGGCTGACAAGAAGTCAATCCCGGCGGAGGGGACGGCCTGTGCACCCCTGGCGAAAGATGCCCATCTGTCCCACAAGGGGATGAGGGGCTGGGGGGCGACTATCCTTGGCCGTGATAGCTGGGCAGGGAGGAACCCGGCGTAACGGAAAAGGAGAAAATGTTGTCAGAGGGAGGGGATTCCTTAACAACAAGATCTGGGCGCCCGCTTTCCAGGGGGAAAAGTCACCAGACTGGGGGGAGGGGGCCTCAACCCGTCCTCAGGCTGTGGGTCAGTGTTCTGAAAGGGATGTTCAGATCCACCCTTTAGGGGGCCAGGACAGGGGTGCGTGGGAGTCCCGCCCTCGTTGGGTAGTGGGGGATACGAGGGGCGGGTCCCTGGGGCTCCATACTGGCAGGCAGACTAGGGGATCGCCGATCGGACAGCGCCCGAGAGGAGGGGGACCCAGGTCGATCAGCCTGAAGAAGCCGGATGCCACATGCGACCGAAGATAGAGTCAGAATGGGTGTCAGCCTAAGCCACTGGTTCCTCTCGGGGGCATGGAGCCAACCGGTCCCGGGGAGTAGCAGGGCTGTGGCGGCCCTGGGGCAGGGTTTCCTCGGGGGGGCCCGGGTAACCTGGGGCACCCTGGGGGTGGGTAGCGAGAAGGCGAGCTCTCTCGTACCCGCCCGGGGAGAGCACTGCCTCCTGCGTCTCCCGGGTGCGGTCCATGCCGGCCCCGGGATGGCAGGGTGGCCGGTGGGTGGCATGGTTTGCCGAGCCCCCTGGCCGCGTGGAAGCGGACTGGGAAGGCTGCAGTGCGAGACCCCCCTCAAGGGACCAAGGTTACCCTAGTCCCGCTGGTCGATCTCCCCGGAGGAACGGGACTGCGGACGTTGCCCAATAGGGGAGCGAATAGAAGTCCGCTCCCCCAAAGTCCCGTACCCTAGGGGAAAGTGCGACAGTCGATCGGGGGGTGGTTCGACCGTCGGGGGTGAGGGCGCAGTCCGCCTAGTCGATGCCTGCGTCCCTGACCCGGAGTTGTGGTCAGTGGGGGAGACCAAAAAAGACTGCCCACAAACTCCTCCACCGGAGTGATGACGCTCTCGTGTCGAGTGGTGGCTGCATCGGACACGGTTGGGGAGAGCGTGATGGGACAGCGTGACGGTAGTGGGGGGCAAGCTAACGCCGAGTCTCATCTGATCGAGTGACGGGCGGTGATTCCCGGGCCCCGGTCGTCCCCGTGCCGGTCCGCGCCCCGGTAAGTTCCCCGGGGGCCGGGGTCGCGGGAGCAGCCTGATAGGAGAGTCTCTGTGTGGGGCCGAAAGGGGAACAGGCGATTTGGCCCGGGAGGGAAGTTTTGAACGGGCAGGTTCTTTAAGGGGGCTTTTTCCTTTGGATTTTTTACAGTGTAGAAAGAAAAACCGTTGGCAATAAAGGCCGATTGCCTGTTCGCTTCCGAACGCAACGATCGTGTGTCCGCCGGACGGGCCCGAGGAGGTATCGTAACGATGGTCGCGCGTCCCTGCGCGGAACCTCCTCCACACGGCCGTACGCTCATCATAGGTGCGAGCGGATTGTCCCCTGGGAAACGACATGGGGTCCTCCGGGGCAAGGGAGCGACTCCCGAACAGAGGAGAGGGGTCGACCCGTTAATGTCCTTCACCCCTGTTGGCACTGGTGGCGGAGGGCAATCACGGAACGCACGATCGCAAAGAGGAGACAAAGGGTGGATCGAGGGATAGAAAAAAGCTCGAACCACCTGCGTGAGGGGCACTGGGAGTGCGGTAAAGAAGATGAAAACGCGAGTGCCGAGAAGAAAGCACAAACGCAAGAAAATGTGATCGAATAACTAATGTTACTAATGGGGTATACTAAGTGTGCACAAGTTGGTAAGATCAAGAGATCGCAAGACAATCTCTTACCTGTAATAATGATAAATAAGGTACAGGAAAATGAGCCCCGGGGAAGCCGAGTACGCCAAACAAGGTGTGTGAGGTCAGGAACATGGCGGAGACGGCAACCCGCGTGGCACAATCGAAGATGGGGGGGATCGATTGACCCGGGGAAAGGGGTCGATGTCAAGAGTGACGCGCAATGGCGCACAAGAGTAAATACCCTGGTGTACCCGGTTAATAATGCTAAGTGGTATAATAAATGTGCACCAGTTAGTGATGAGGAGATCGTTTACCAGTGATAAATTTGGTAACATAAAAGCGCACCCGTGGGCATCAAGAGGTCGTACTTTCGAAGATCGAAAGAACGGAAGGCGAAGTCGCGGAAATGCGAGGGCAAAGGCACAAGGCGAGGATGGCGCGGTTAATAGGTAAATAAAACGCACAAACCCAAAACCCACGGTTCAAGAGTAAAAGGGTTGAAGCGAGCAAGCCACAACAAATAACAAACACAAAGTATCTTAACACAACGGCAAGAGAAGGCGAGACAGAGCACAAGACTTATCTTGCTTGGGGCGGCAGGCGAGAGGGAATGAGGTACGGGAGGTTGACACTGGCTTCTTCCTACGGCGGAAGGGGGTGTGGGCATCACGTGATGTCTTATTACTGCATTAGCCACACAAAAACTTCGGCCTGGGAGAGCTGGGCTAACTGCGTGGAATGCTATTGTCTGACATGGTACAGTATATGGACGCCAAACGTAAGATCGGTATGATGGTACCTGTATTAAACCTTGTCCCGGATTGTTGCTGTTTACTCCCCGGAGGTTCCAGCCAGCTTCTTCATGATGGCTAGCCTCCTGGTAGCTTTCTTTTCAATGTGTTTGAGATGGGTTCCATGTAACGCGTTTGTCCAGTTTCACACCCATATATGTTGTCATGTCTTTCTGATCCAGCTGTGTGACTTCAATGGCTTCCTTTTGTGTTTTACTGGGTTTTGTTGTTGTTGTTTGTTGTTGTTGTTTTTTGCTGTCCCAACCTCTGCGCCACCTCAGAGGCAGTGCACCCACGCCGCTCATTCCGACACCCGTCCACAGCCACAGCCCGGTCGGCTCCGCCGCAGCCCCGGCACCGGCAACCCACTGGGAGCAGTCAATGTCAAGTCATCAAGAGGAAACCCACCGGAGGAGACACTGCACTGCTGCCGAGTCACATCGGTGGTGTTCAGTGGCGCCTGTTCTGATCTAACATTACGCAGGACACCACCTACTAAGCCCCCTACTGACGACAATAATTGCTTAGTCGCGGAGCCGGCGTGAGTGAGTTCTCCTTCCGGAGGGCGCCACCACGTCCGTCCAACGACAGCCCCATGGACTCGCCGATACCGGTGAGTCCGACGGAACCAAACCAAGGCCACACACGTGGAGAGGACATCGAAACTGAGGTCACCATGAGAGCAGGGTATGAAGGGCCACAGAATTTGAGACATTTTTTTAAATGCTGATCGATGAGAATGAGGATGATTAAGATGATGCTACGGATTTCCATTTCGGTCTGAGACTGCATGACAGGGCTGTACTCCACGCATCCTTTCATAATACATCCCGGCGTCAACCAGGCCCGAGAGATGCAGGCACCTGCAGTGTTGGTCAGGAAATTGAGCAACACTCTCAGAAACGCATCCATTAAGTGGATGAAACTCGACTGTGTGGTCCCAGTCTTCCATCTGAGTCCGCAGCAAACTCAACTCTGGGTAGGGCGGTCGGGGCAGAAAAACCCACATGACTCTGATGGGATTCGAACCACGACCTCCCAGCCGGGAGTCCGCGACGCTAACCACTTCGCCAAGGCGGCTGGTTTGTGTTTTACTGTTTATTGCGCATGACTTCATCAGGAGGTTAAAATTAATTAAAAGGAAATCGCATTTGTTTCTCACAAATACAAAAGATTACAAAAGGTAATCTTACACACAGACACCAATCAGCGTGAAATGCTTGTTACACATGTTACCTTGAGTTACGAGGGTGGAAGGGTGGGTGGAGTAGGCGTGTGGGATGGAGGAGCGAGGCGGGGAGGTTAGGGGGAGAGGACGTCTAAAGATAAATAGTAAACTCATCACTGACACAACATGGGATTCACTGAACTGTGTCTTGTGGACAGACTGATTTGTGGAAAGTCGAGGGAGTCGACTTTCGTCTCCTCAGCGAGCTTCATCTGTGGCCGCGTCACTGGCAGTGGTGAAGAAATGAACGTCTGTACCCAACTTAGATGTTCTGCAGACGGTCATAAACATCCCATGTGTGTGTGTGTGTGTGTGTGTGTGTGTGTGTGTGTGTGTGTGTGTGTGTGAGTGTGTGTGTGTGTGTGTGTGTGTGTGTGTATGTGTGTGTGTGTGTGTGTATGTGTTGTTGTGTGTGTGTGTGTGTGTGTGTGTGTGTGTGGTGTGTGTGTGTGTGTGTGTGTGTGTGTGTGTGTTTGCGCGCGCGCGTGTGTATGTGTGTGTGTGTGTGTGTGTGTGTGTGTGTGTGTGTGTGTGTGTGTGTGTGTGTGTGTGTGTGTGTGTGTGTGTGTGTTGTGGTGAGGAGGAGTGGAGTGGGGTGGGGCGGGGCTCTCTAACATTAGACTATATTACAGGAGTGACAACATGTTCAGATGGGCAGCTATGATTTCAAGTTATTTCTGTTGGGCACAGCCATGATTTAAAACCCACATCTTGGACTGCGGGAGTGTTCGTTTCCTCACATTTGAGAGAGAGAGAGAGAGAGAGAGAGAGAGAGAGGAGAGAGAGTAGAGGAGAGAGAGAGGAGAGAGAGAGAGACAGACAGACAGACAGACAGACAGACAGACAGACAGACAGACAGACAGACAGAAACAGAGAGAGAGAGAGAAGCAGAATGACCCACCAACCTGATAACAGTCTCCGTGCGGGGGAGCCGCTACTGCTATACTCCGCGGTCGTGGAATCCGAGAGGGTGGCTCTTGGTTGGGCTGGGGGTTGCTGAGGATCTCATGGCGGAGTCGGAAGTAGTTGTGGTCGCCCAGGGCCCACGACACCCGGCGGGCCTTGCGGCGATGTTCTCCATGTCCACCCCACAGCCACACCAACCATCACCGCCACAAAGGTCATTGGGCAATTCGCGCAAACATGCCTTCGGTCGGTGTTGTTGTCGTCACCATCGTTGTCAATGTCTTCTCCCTTTTTTTTTTTTTTCGTTTCTTCGCGCGCATGTGTGTGTGTGTGTGTGTGTGTGTGTGTGTGTGTGTGTGTGTGGTGTGTGTGTGTGTGTGTGTGTTTGCGCGTGTGTGCGCGTGCATGCATGTGTGGTGTGTGTGTGTGGCGCGCGCGCGCGCGCGCGCGCGCGCGGTTGTGTGTGTGTGTGTGTGTGTGTGTGTGTGTGTGGTGTGTGTGTGTGTGTGTGTGTGTGTGTGTGTGTGTGAAAGAGGACAGAGAGAGAGAGAGAGAGAGAGAGAGTGTGTGTGTGTTGTGTGGTGTGTGTGTGTGTGTGCATATGCGCGCGCGCGCACGTGTGTGTGTGTGTGTGTGTGTGTGTGTGTGTGTGTGTGTGTGTGTGTGTGTGTGTACATGCGTGCGTGCGTGCGCGTGTGTCTGTGTGTGTGTGTGTGATGTGTATTCTGTCTACGTGTACAGGTTATTTCCACACCCGGGACAAGAGGAATATTTTTAGTACTTCATTAACTATACATAAACTCTACAATTCAGACTAACTGACATGTTAACTGAGACATACACGTGAATGAAACAGGAATCTGGAAACTGGAGTATCACATGAATAACTAGTGGTAACCTCCCTCTCTCTCTCTCTTCTCCTCCTCTCACTTTCTCGGTTTCTCGGTGTTTGTCTCCTTTTTTTCTCTCTTTATCACTCGATGTGTATCTATAGGCACATTGCGTAGTTTGCATGATTTTTTTTAATTTGTGGAATGAAAATAAATCAGGAAACTGTGCTAACTGTTTATTCATGACATTCGTTGTTTGTTTTTTCTACAAAACCAACCAACCAAAATCCTAAAGGTTAATGGGTAGGAGATGAAGAGGATTCATTACATTCGTTGTTTGTTTGTTTGTTGTTTTTTTTTCTACAAAAACCAACCAACCAAAAATCCTAAAGGTTAATGGGTAGGAGATGAAGAGGATTCATTACATTCGTTGTTTGTTTGTTTTGTTGTTTTTTTCTACAAAAACCAACCAAAATCCTAAAGGTTAATGGGTAGGAGATGAAGATGAATGGGGGAGTGACTGGTGGAGAAGAAGAAGAACGATGAATCCAGAGGAGCACACAGGGTTTTATTTTTTTTTTTTTTTAAAAAGGCTGTCAGTGTATAACCCCCACCCCCACCCCCCACCCCCACCCCCCCAAAAAATGTTGAAAATAACTGCGGCAACTATATTTCAAATGTTCATCATTCAATGACATGACAACTGAAACTAAACAAACAAAAACAAATCTGAAAACGACAACTAACCCAACTGTCTATAAAAACGTTCATCGTTTAAGTAATATGACAGCTAAACTATACAGACCCAAAAACGGTCCTAAGAACAACTGATGCTACAATGTATAAAATGTTCAAAAAATCTTGTATATGTCGGTTTAAACTATGTAGATGGAAAAAAAAAGCCTTGAAAACAACAACAAAAGCAACTGCGTGTGAAATGTTTTATTATCTATTAATAACTATAGCTAAACAATACAGACAAAAAAAGTCTTGACAACGGCAACTAGTGCAACAATGTATGAAATGTTCATCATTCAATGAGAAGGAGGAGGAGGAGGAGGAGGAGGAAGAGGAGAAGAAGAAGAATACAACAACAAAACCACCACCATCACCAACAAGAAGAAGTGCAAGAACATAAGAAAAGGAACAAAGATAGAACGATGACAAAAAGGAAAAACAAAAACAACAGGAAGAATAGAGCAGGAACACAAGGAGATGAAGTCTTTTGTCTTCTCTCTCTCCTCTCTCTCTCTTTCTCTCTCTCTCTCTCTCTCTCTTTTCTCTCTCTCTCTCTCTCTCTCTCTCTCACACACACACACACACACACACACACACACACACACACACACACACACACACCACACACATACAGAGAGAGAGAGAGAGAAAGGGGTGGCACATGGGGAAAGGGGACAGGAAGGTGGGAGGGGGAGGGCAAAAGGGAGGAGGACGTGGCAGAGACTACCAGGGGGACAGCACCCTGACCTGCATGATGACGTGGTTGATTCGTTTCTGTTTCCCATCTCTTCCTCGGCCTCGCTGAGCACGGTCACTCTGGCTTTCTTGTTGAAGAGGTCTTTCCCCACTGCCATCAGAATCCCTGTGGCCAGAGCGTCATCAGTCACTTGAACTCCTTCCCGTAGTATTCTATCAATCACTTTCAACGCTTTTGCCGCTGCCCTTCGACTTTTGACATTCGTTCTATCAATCTGTTTAACTCTGTCGCCACGGGTCGCCATGATTATAGCCACCATTACTCTATCACACTGCTGTCTGACCTGTAGCCATCCCTTTCTTTCTTTTTTAATCAGTTTAATGCTTCTGTTACCACTACCTTTACCTGTGTTCATCTTTGTTTCAGCTAGTTGGACTCTTTTGCCACTGCCCTTCGACTCGTGGCCATCATTCCATCAATCCGTTTCCCTTCTCTGTTACCACTGGCTTAGCCTGTGTTCATTACTGTTTCAAACGTTTTGGCCCTTTTGTCACGCCCTTGACTGGTCGCCACAATTCTGTCAGTCACTTCTAGTCCTCTGTTGCCATTGCCTTTGACTTATACCCATAACTGCCCTTGGTCTTTTGGGCTTCGTTCTATCGATCAGCTTAACTCCCCAGTTGTCACCACCTTTGAAGTATGGCTGTTACTCTGCAATTATTCAACTTTGTTGTCACTGCCCTTAGCTTGTGGCCATCACTCTGTTAGTCAATTTTAACCCCTCCATGACTACTGCCTTTGAGCTGCGGCTCTAATTCTATCATCTGTTTAACTTTCTTGCACTGCTTTATTGCCCTGCCTTTGTCAGCTGATTTGACTTTGTTGTCACTGCCTTTAACCTTGTGGCCATCACTCTAGGGTCAGGGAGTCTTTTGCCCTTCTCTGGAGCTGTGGGAATAGTGAATCGTTTAAATTTTTTTCCTTGTCACTATTTTGAATTGGCCCAAAACACTCAAAAACAGTTAAACACCTTTTTTTTTCCACCCCCTTTATTTGTCGCTATTCCTCTTTTTAAAAACCCGGGTTTAACTTTTTTTCCCATTCCTGAAAAACTTGTGTTCATCCTTTAAATTACCTTAACCCAAATTTTGTTTTCTTCTACGGATTTGGTCTATTTTGCAATGAGTGTGTTTTTTTGTATTTTTTGTGAAATACTTTGGGGCCACCCTTTTTAATAGTTGAACCTTTTTTAAAACCACTCCCTCCTTTGTCATTTTGTCACCCATCTGTAAAATTCCACTCTTCTGCACTGCCGCAGCGAGACTTGGACCCACAGTTACTGGATGCATCTCCCCTATAAATTTTTTTGTTGTCACTGCCCCCGCAAGTCTTGATCCAACACCTGTGTCAGACCGCCCCCTGGAGGTTGCCCTGACGGAATCGGTTAGGTGGGGTAAAGGGAGTGATGACCTCACACCCCCCGAAAGAGAAACCACACAAAAGATTACGATACAACACCCCATTTATTCACACCAACTACAGTCATAAAAAAAGCATTCTTTTTAAAAAAAACATGCAAAACCCAAAATCAAGCATTTCAACCCACGACATACACCAATTAAGCTTTCCCAAAACCCACACACAGCATGCACATTTATAAAAAAACATTTTCACCATACGACGTACACAATCACAATCAAAAACATTTCAATTAGGGACTTTACAAAAAATTTAAATAAAACTTTCCCAGCATCCACCCCTTTCCACCCCATGGGTGCCTCACACCCCTCCCTCTCCAAGTCTACTGGGAGCCCCCTGTGCATAGGGCTCCAAACGGGTCGGTTTTGAAAAGAGTCTTTAAAGGGCCGACACCCTCGACACACACAAGGCGTGAAGACCCGGTCCTGGGGGGGGGGGGGGGGGGGGGGGGGGGAAACGTGGCGTTGTTCGGAGGCCCGGAGGGGGTCGGGCCGGCCCAGTCAGCCGGCGGGCTTTTTTACCGTCGCGGCCCGACCGAGCTGGCCTCAACCGCGCGTTGGCACCCAACCAGTCCGCGGTCCAACCAGAGGTGGCCTAAACCCAGCCGGGGGACCAACCAGTCCGCGGTCCCCCGGCGTGGCCCCAACCACGGGGCATAAAACCAGTCCAGACTCCGGGTAAACCCCCCCGGGGGGGGGAAAACGTAGCTGGGAGGAGAGAAGAAAGGGGGGGGGGAAAGGGGGGGGATGGAACCCCCCGTCAGTACATTTGACCATGCTGTTAATCCTAACGCCACTCGCAGTGGGCGAGGGGGGGTCTATAAACCCCCCCAAACGCCGTAAAACCCAGCCTGGCGAAAACCAGACACCAACCCAATCAGGAATGTTCTTTAAAAGTCTTCTAACCGAAGCGGTAAAAGTGCTTTTAATCAACGGGCCCTTAAAACAAATTGAATTATCTTCACCCTTCTCTCACCTTTTAAATTTCCCTTTTTTGGGGAAATAAACCAACCAGCGCCTTTTCGCTTTATAACTGCCCCCACTTTGCAAAAATAATTCAATGGCTAATTGTCACATTTTATAGCCACATTTAAAAATAACACAAATCTAACCAGCATCCGAACGACAAATCTTTGCGTACGCCGCTGCAACTAAAACTCGTTTTTTTGCCACCAAACGAGGGGTGGCCGAAAAAAAGAGTCGGGGGAATGTGACGGGGCCGAGCGAGCCAAAAAAGTCCAACCCTGATCCCGGTTCCCCCATCCACCGACCCCCCGCATCACGAGAGCATAAACGGGAGGAAAGAATTTTGGATATAATTGGGTCCCCCGGTTAAGATTGAATTAACCAGGGAAAAGGTCTCAAACAATTTTTCTTTTACTTTTTTGAAAAACAAAGAAAATTGCGAAAAAAGGAAGAAAAAGCGGCAAAAAAAACCCCCCCAAAAAAAAACAAACCACGAAACTGTGTTCCCCTTACCCGTGGGGGCCCCCCAAGAGGCGGGTCCGCTCTTCTGCCCTCTGTCCGTCGAGGGCAAAAGGCAGTGCGGAAAAAGAAGAAGTGTGTCCCTTCCTAAGGCCGCTGTAGGAATTGAAGATACCGCGTACCTTCGACGATGGGAAAAACCCAAGACGGGCGGCGCCCCCCGGACTTTCCGTCGAGTGAAGTCCCCTCCCCGCGTGGGGGCCCAACATGCCACGCTCGCCCCAGGTGGCATATTCAAACTAAAAGAAAATGAAGCACGTGCGACAGGTAAAAAAGCAGGCGAGAGGCAAAAGGCAGCCAGACAAGAAAAAATACCCACCCCCCGTGAACGCGGATGAATGCACGGGCAGGGGAAATTAGGGGAGAGAGAGAGGAAAAAAGTAAACCAAACCTGAACTAAACCACCCCAAAAGGGTGAACCCACCAAAACCCAAATTTTGGGACGATATACGACAACAACGCGCAAATAAAAAATAAATTTTATTCCCGCCCCCCCTTTGGGGTCAACGTCGAGGCCTGTAAAAAAACTCGTGACAACTGCCAAATAAACTTACCTCTTTGCCTTTTCCTTTACGACTGGGCCATCACTTGCATAAATCCGTTACTCGTTGTCACTTTCCCTGTAATATTTTGGGTTACCTTCCTCAATGAATTTTTTTTCTTTTGGGAACAGGATTATTCTTTGAGAGGTTAAATTTATTTTACAATTTCCATAGTCAAAACTTATTTTTTTCTTTTTAACTTTTTTTACTTTAGGATATCAATCGTTTAAACCCCTTTTCCCCTTCTCCCTTTTGCTTTAGTCTCGGACCTTCGTACTGTAAAACTTTTTAATTTTCCTTTCCCCTCATTCGCTGAAATCGGTTTGATCTTTTTCAAACCTCTTTGTTCCCCTCCGCGCCCCATTTTTCCCAGTTGATCTATCACTTTTTTCCCCCCAGTCAAAAAGAACGGGAGTACTTTGTGGGACCGAAAAAATGCGTGTTGTGGTGTGTGGTGTTTTGTGTGTGTGGTTGTGTGTGTTGTGTGTCTGTGTTGTGTGTGTGTGGTGTGTGTGTGTGTGTGGTGTGTTTTTGGGGGGTGTCCGTGGTAAAAAATGTGTTCCACTCGCCCAGACAAACTAGGGCCCCGATTTTTTCTAAAAAATTTTTGTAGGTGGTTTCTTTTGGGTCAAGGATGGGGGCCGACGTTTTAGTTTACCGTTACAGGTTACTAAGCTGAAAACGGCCCTGTAACGGTTTTTCTTTTTTGGGGATTTCCCGAATTTCTTGGCGTCTTTCTGAAATTTGTGGTTTGTTCATTATGGGTCCAAAATTTTTGCCATTGTTTTTGTTTCCCTTTTTTATCCTTTATAAGGCGAAACGGCCTGTAACGGTTTTCTTCTTTATGGAATATTCAGAATACTTGGCCCCTTTTTATGAAAATTAGCAGGTTGTTCTTATGGGTCCGGATGATGCCTGATGTTTTAGTTTGCCCCGTTTTTAGCCTTTTACTCGGTTGAAACGGCTTGAACGGTTTTTTTTCTTTATGGAATATTCGAAGTATTGGCCAATTTTAAGCGGTATGGAGTCTTGTGACAAATCGGTCCTCTGCCCCTATGAAAAGTGATGTAATGCTAAAAATGGATTAAAAACCGTTAAAAACCGTTTTCTGCCGTTATATCTTATATAGGTCGTTTTAAAATGAAAATTTGGAATGAAGGTTATCCCACAAAGGGACTTCTTATGGGTTTTCCCAAAATTTGCGTTAAAAACCGTTATTCGAATTTTTGTCCAATTTGGTGAAAATTTGATATCTCACGGCTTTCGTCAGTGGGGGAAAAAATCCGGTTTTCAAAAGTGCTTCGGTTAAAAAACTTTTTAAAACCGTTTTTTTTGCCTTATTTTTTTATATATTGGTGGGTTTTAATGAAATTTTTGTTTAGAAAGGTCATCACAACAAATGGCACTTCCATGCAGTGATTCAAAATTTCCCTTTTTAAAAAACCGTTATTCTTGCATATTGCCCTTTTGGTGAAATTTTGGTATTTAAAAGGGTTTTTAGCCCGTGAGGCAAAAATTCCATTTTCAAAGTGTACATCGGTTAAAAAAAAACCTTTTTAAAACCTTATTTCGCCTTTATTTCTTATCTATAAAGCACTTGGCTGATTTATAACCCCGGTTTTGGGGAAAACGGGGGAGTACGTTTATATGTTCGCTCTTTTTTCTTTTGCTTTTGTTTTTTGGCTCACCCGTTTTAAAGTAGTTTTTTCCTTTATCTGTTGACAGCTTCGTACATAGTGGTAG
Source organism: Conus ventricosus (assembly GCA_018398815.1). Lineage (NCBI taxonomy): Eukaryota > Metazoa > Mollusca > Gastropoda > Neogastropoda > Conidae > Conus > Conus ventricosus. The sequence continues at coordinate 70,257,043 of CM031615.1, forward strand.
TGATACAGCAGATCCCCTGTCAAGGGGACTTTCACATTAAAAGGAAAAAGGATGATGATGGAAAAGGGGAAATGAGGAGGGGTGGGGATGAAAACGAAGGGGAAAAAGATGCTATCAATATTTTGAACTGTTTTCTGCCCCCTCTACTCAACTCGTAAAATAATTTTATCTCCTACAACTGCCCTAGCATGGTGTATGGTGTCGGGAATCGTCACTATTTTTTCACACCCTACGCAGAGGGAAGGGCAAAAAGAGAGAGTGCGAAAAACAGAAACCAGCATAAAGAAAAAGGACATGCTACGGGTTAAAAAGATGAATCGGGACACTGGAGTTAGCACTCGAAGATACACTGACATCCAGACCCCGCCCATCCACCCACTCCTTACCACTCACACAAAAAACAAACACACAATATAACAGACACCCGCCCCCAGAGAAATCGAAAAAAAAAAAATACGTAAAAAAAGAAAACGTGGAGAGACAGGCAGTAAGAGGGAAAGACAAAAAAAAGATCGGAACCCAAAGTTAGAAATTGATAAATGGTAACGCGATTCATTCAAAACGGGCCCCATAAACAGTTGCGTGGAACCCAAAAGGGGGAACTTTTAATCTTCAGTGAAAACATTTTGGTATCCCCAAGAAAATTTTTGTTGATCCTCGAATGCTGTCTCCCTCTTTTCATCTTTTTTCTCGAGGTAAATGGTTTTTTTCCAGAAGAAAAAAACTAAAATCTTCTTGAGATGCTGGTGGCCCCTTAAGTATCCCCCCAACTGACGCAGGGATTTTTGGGAGGGTTTTAGTAGGCCATATAAACCCATCCCCCCCAAGAGTTCTTAAAAATGGACTTGAAAACACGCACCTCATTCCGGGTTGTCTGACTAGTAACGTGTAAATTCTGCTTTTTTAGTAACGTAGTCTATTTTTTAAAATGAGAACAAATTTTTTGAAATACGTCTCAATTTGACGGGAAAAACCGCATAAAAAAATTAGTTATCTTTTTTTTCTGAACATTTAACGTTAAATTTTAGTTTTACCTATCCAGTAAACGGGAATCTATCACTATTAAAATAAAAACTGTTTCATTTTTCTTTCTGAAAATTTTTTAAAGAAAAACGTGTTTTCCCCTATCCGTAACGGTGAATCTGTCAGTATTTTAAACAAATGTTTCATTTTGCCAGCAAAAATGTTACTCGCTCTTTAACCCTGGCGACCCAAGTACAGGGGCACCGAGAGGTGGAAGGGCCCTCGGGATAATGATAAGGGAGTTAAGTGAGAACTTCCCTTTGTAAATGGGGTAGGGGGCCCCTTTCTCGTGCTGAAATAATCCCAGCGTATTTTGCCGTCCCCTTTAAAACCCCTGACGTGCAAAGCCAAGAAGTTTTAAACGTTTTTCTCTTCGAGCCCCAAAAGTCTCCATCCTATATCGTGTTTAAGTGGTCGAGCGTGCGTGCGTGCGTGGTGCGGGGCGTGTGTGTGTGTGTGTGTGTGTGTGTTTTTGGGTGTGTGTGGTGTGTGGGTGTGTGTGGTTTGTGGTGTGTGCGTGTTGTGTGCGCGCGCGCGCGCGCCGCATGGACAAGCATGTCCCCGGGAAAAAAAACGCAAACTGGGCATGCAAATGACCACTTCTAACATGTTCAAAAGTCTTGTGGCAGCGGTTTTCTGACTGTCAGAGTCACGTTTTAACTATAACAAGAAACCGGGGATCTTGCAAGTTACCCCATAATCCCCTTTGTGCATAACATTTATGCCCGAGTTTACATCCAATCATCGTTCTCCAGACGTGAAAAAGCCGGTGTACCAAACTCAACACTAAACTGAATTGTGGTCCTTATCTGCATAGTTAGACGCTTTTTAAAGTGAATGGGCCAGCAATGATGTCAAAAGAACGAAAAAGTCCGTTGACAAGTTTTTCCCCAAAAACCCGGGTTTGCCCTTTATTTAAGTGGTGAGATTTTGTTTTAAACGTGAAAAGTTAGGGGCCCTTTTCACGAGATTGACTGTCAAGCAGGGGTGGCGGCAATACTGAGTGCGAGTGACTGGCGCCAATAAACCGAAAACCCAAAAAAAGATAAAACCAAATTTATGTAATCACGCCCCCCAGAGTTATGCGGCCCGGGCATTTTGGTAATAGCGCCCTCGTGTCACTTTTCAGTGACCCCCGAATTCCCCCGGTTTTTCGTTTCATGAACATGGTGTTCTGTTGCCCTTGGTGTGTGTGTGTGTGGTGTTTTGGTGGTGTTGTGGTGTGTGTGTGTGTGTGTGTGTGTGTGTGTGTGTGTGTGTGTGTGTGTGTGTGTGTGTGTGTGTGTGGAGAGAGGAGAGAGGAGAGAGGGAAAAATGGGGGGGGAAAAAAAAAGAAAAGGGAAAAAAAAAAAAAAAATACTAAAATCTTTAAAAAAATAACGGTTTTTTTTTTCCCCCTAATTTTTTTGGGTTATAAACCCAAAACCTTTTTTTTTTAAAAAAATTAAAAAATAATTCACACCCAATTTTCTTAATTACTAAACAACCACCCAAAAACCCCCCAAAAACATAAAATTTTTTTATAAAAATTTATTTCATCCCCCTTAAAAAAAAGGGAAAGAAAAAAAACTCAATCACAAACCCTTCTCCAAAAAACCCATAATTTTTTTGGGGAAAACCCAAGGGTAACCAGCAACCCCTCCCAAAGTCTCCCCCACAATCAATTTTATGCCATCTTAAACAAAGGTAGGAAAGCCCCCGAAAACCCCACTCCAGGACGTCCTCCCGGAACCCCTGATGTCATGAAAAAATCATTCAGGCCGAAATTAATGGTGGGGCGCACTTTTGTGTAGCCTATATCTAACCCCCCAAAAAAAAAGAAAAGATTTAATGTGTAACCCCAAAGGGTGTTTTTATCAACGGGAAAACAAATTTGGGATGATGGCAGAAGTTGCATCTTTATGTGAAATACTTTTCGCAACAGTGTGAGGAACTTAGTCTGGATCGGGATCTGGTCATTAGTTAAAGGGGCCCTTGGGGAAAAATTTAACGGGGGAGAGCGCGGGTCCCCAGTCCCGTGATAACGGCTGCCGGAAGCAGTCTATGTTTTCCCATGCACTGTCTCTCTTCCAGAGGGTTTCCTGTCAATTCATTTTTTTTGAAAAATGATCTTTTTGTTGTTGCGTTATTACATGAAGGGTTTAAAAATTTATTTTGTAGTAAAAGCTTCAAAAAATTTTGGCACTGAAAAAGTCGTAAACATTTTTGGGACGCAAAGGGAGTTTGGACTAAACTTAAACAACTCCCCAGTTTTAGTAATATTTAAACCAGACGCAAATAGATGCAATTTTATTGATTTTCAAAAGCTTTTATAGGTTGACCATGGGGGCCCCTTGCTGCTAATTGAACACTTTGGCATTGGCGGTTCTTTGCTAAAATGGGCTAGATCTTTCTCGTTGGGAGAAGCAGGTTGTTTGGAAGGGTCGCATCCCATTGTAAACCAGTCTTGGGGGTGTACCACGGGGAAACTGTTCGGGGGCCCTTGTTTTTTCTTAATTATTAATTGACAAAATAGAAACTCTCCCCTGGATACTTAAGGTTTTTGAGTGACGTTTGTTATGACAATCAAAAGCAAGAATGTATCGCTTCTACAAAAGATTTAAGTTTAAAGGGGGGGAAAGCTTGGAAAATGGAATTTTCATCCCCAAAGTCCCGTTTTGGTTAAAATGAACAAACGCTCCCCAATTGATGATTATTCTATCAAATACTTTTCTTAAGAAAAATGCTGAAAATATTTGGGCGTGATTATAGATAGTCGTCAAAAGGAAAGAACATACTTTTTTGTATGAAAGAAAGCAAATAACATCTTAGTTTCTTTACGGAATATAAAGGGGTCCCCCAAAAAGGTTTTAAGACGATGTACAAAACCGGTTAGACCAGTACGGGAAATAGGTTGTCAGTTTGGGATCCCTTACCATCTAAAGGGAATTAAAACCTCGAAAAGATTAGAAGAGAGCGCCGGTTGTAACAGGGAACCAATCAGGAAAGGGGAATATTTGGAAGAACATGAGGAAATTAGAATGGAAACCTTAGGAAAAGGAAAAGGGTTTTATTAAAATTAATACCTTTTTAAAAGGCGAGCCAAAAAGAATGATTTCCCAGGGGAAACAACTAGTATTAAATAAAGTAGACAGGGGGCGTCGGGTTCCCATCCCTGCATAAAATTATGCACCCCCTTACATTTTTTTTATCCCAGTTTGTACGGGGGGAAAACTCACTCCCGGGGGCCATCAAGATTCCCAAGGAAATTCATTCAAGGGACAAATTGTTCGCGTTTTGAGATTGCATATTGGATTTTCTATTTTTAATTCCCAGTATTTTATTTTTCCCTGGGCTGAATTGGCTTTTGTTTTTTTAATTATTAATACAGTGGCCCCTTGTTGCCAAATTTGCCCCAGGGGCCAACAGTCTTAGTCGCACTTTTTTTTGTTATTTTATTTTATTTTTAATATGCGCGCGGGCCCCTACTCTTTTTTTGGGGAACCCAGTATTTTAGAAGGGAAGGAAAAAGGAAGCTTGCCCCAAAAAAGGGCGGGGATAAAAAGTCAAAAGTGCAGTGCTGGCCCCATCTGATAAGAAAGGCCTGTGATTTTGGGCCCGTATGTGGCAGCTTAACCACTTTTTCGTGTTTAATTCAATCGATCCAGTGGGGAAGGAGTGGTGTGCCCCTATGCTGATAAATATTTAAGTGGAAAAAGTGAAACAACATGGCGACGGTGCTCTGCGAAAAAACACGGAGAAAACAGTAATACCGACTTCCCCACTTGTCCTCCCGAGTTTCGGGGGGAAAAAGGGGCCCTAGAATCAGCATATTATGTTCTCGGGAAAGAAGACGTCAAAAACCCCAAAAAAAACGATTTTCAAAAAACCAAACAAACTGTGCGGGTTATCCGTTTTCAATACTAATTTACTAAATTTTTAGATTTTAGTTTTTTTTTAACCCCTATGTTTTTCTTGTCGTTTTCAATAAATCATTTTCGCGAAAACTTTTTCTTAATGAGTCTCTGTTTTTGGGGAAATTTTAACACAAAAATCTTTAATGTTCTCAAGTTTTTAAAAAACGGTTATATTTCTGACAAAAAATCCACACACTTATTCGAGCATGTTTTCCCGTAAAAGCTAGTTTCCAAAGTGTTTCCTTTTTTTAACTAGTCTTTTTTTGCTAAACGTCATCTATAATAATAGCGTTTGCGTTCCCTCAAACAATAAAAAAAAGCGTTTTTAGCTTTCACTCAGTTTATTCTGGGTTAACTAATATATTCATCATTGTCCATATAAACCTTCTATCAGATATGCTTTTTTCCCATTTAAGGTTGGACAGAAACCAGAATTTATTAAAAATTTATAACGTAAATTTTTGTAACAGGTCGAGGATAAATTTTTTTTTTTCCACAACAGTCTCCCCCACAAATCAATGAGCAATGGGGATTTTTGTCATAAATTTTAAACTGCCCCCTGTTTTAAACAAAACTTAATCAATCCAGTTTTTATTTTTTCATACTCTCTGTAAAACTTGTTCGTATAAAAAAACCCCTAAGGCCTAAATGTGAAAGATTAACCCATTTAGTTCTGTAAGTTTTGTTTTATTTAAGTCAACTTTTTTTTTTGTTGCTTGTTTGTTTGATCTTAATTCCTCCCCCTTGTGAAAAAAACGCGAAAACAACGTTAGGACTTTAACTTTTTAATTTTTGCCGTAATTTTAATTCCTTTTTAAAGGTCGTCATAACCCCCCAAACCCCCACCCCTTTCCACATTTTTTAAAGACAGAAATTTAAAATTTCTTGTAAAGTGTCCCCTAATTTTTGCTTGGAAAGAACTGTAATTTTGTAAAAGCTTTTTTTACAACTTTTTTCTTTTTGTGGAGGATGTACTTTTTTTTCCCTTTCGGCGTTATTTCATTCTTTTCCGACTATTGTCTTTGGGCATAAGACTTAATGAAAAGGGGGCCCAGGTGTTGCTTTTCTAAAACTTTTTGCGGCCCAAAATAAAAATGGGCTTTTTAAATTTAAAAATTTTATGCCCATTTTTTAATAGGTTTCTAAGTGCTTTTGAGGTAGGTTTTCAAAACTTTTTTTTCATACTGCCAAATTATTTGTTTCTGATTGCGCAGGTTCTATTTTGGAAACTTTTTACTGTCGCAAACCCTTTTTTGCTTTTATAATCCCAATCTTTAGTGTACTCAAACCCATCAAGTGCCTATTCACCGTTCTGTTCAAGTCGAACGTCTGCAAGGTCTTTAATTTAAAGTTTTTTACACCTCACAGGCGTAAATGTAACTCCGATTCTTTCTGGCCCACGCAAATTTTTTTGACGTTTATTTTATTTCCAAAACAATGTGCAGGTTATACATTTCAAATTTCCCCCCGCTTTGTTTTTGATTTTTTTTTATTAAAGATCCGCCCCTCCCCAAAACTAATCTTTTAAACTGTAAATTGGGATTGTATTTTTATAATCCCCTTGCGTTTTCCCCTGTGGAAGGCTCTTTAAAACAGTTGAGGGCCTTCCGTATATAGTTTTCATCAGTGAAGCCACCCAAATGAACTTTAGAGTAAAATGTAATGCAAGTTTTGAGGGTTTTTCCTAAAAAGGGGTATTTTTTGGTGTAACTAAATCTATGATTGTGCTTCAAAGCTAACATTTTAGCTAGCTCTACATCAAAAAGGAAATGTGCTTTTTTTCTTAAGGTTTGAATGTTAACATTGTTTTAGATTGCATTTTTAAATTTTTGGGGAAAAAATGTCAAAGTTATCATTGCTCTTTTAGTGGCAAAAGTAAAAACCATAGCTATTTTAATGGAAAATTTGTTTCTTTTTTGTAACTTTTAAAACCCGTATTATTCTTCCTGGATTCATTTATTTAAAACCCATGTTTTTGTAAAATATTTCATGGAGGCGCCCGTTCTGTTTCGAATTGTTATCAATAGTGTTTAAAACGAAGGACGGGTTTGAGTTGTTTTGTTAAAAAAATTTTTTAAAAACAAATTAAAAATGGGCTTTCAAATTATGATGCAAAATTTTCTGGGGGCCCGCATTAAAACCCTAAAAATATAGCAAGATATTTTTGACATTTGTGACCCAGACTCCCTCTTTTCATAAAAGGTGAGACCCATTGAAGAGCTATTTTAACCCCCCTATTTAAAAAAAAGCCTCCGAAAGGCGTGGTTTAGTCATCCCTTTTCGTTTTATCGAACGTTAAACTTTTCTGTGTTTTTGCTCAAATGGGTGTGGGGGGGTCGTTTTCGATCATTTAATCTCCTGTCCTTTGGTGAGGTCGTGTATAGATTTCATTTTTTTTTCCCCCTTCGAGTATTTTGAGAACTGAAGCACCATTTACCCCAAAGACAAACCGTTTTAAACCATTTGCACGAATAGACTGAGGTTTTGAAAGGATTGTAACGAAATTTAATATTAAAAAACAAAACGATTTGACAAAAGTTGGGTCTGGTCTTTGGGATAGGCCCCTTATTTTCGGGGCACGCACAGAAAGTTTAAAAAAAAGTCTTGAATCCCCCCTTTCAAATTGTTCGCCCCGGTCCCTGAGAAGGTAAAAAACCTGGACAAAATTTTTCTTTGACACTTTAAGGGCCCCAAAGGGGGGGGAATAGAACGAATAAACGACTCTATTCGTATTACGTTTTTTTGTTTGTTGGTTCACAAGCACAGGAAGATCGGCTAACTGACCTTCTACTGGTTTGATGCACAAAAACAAACTTGAAATTTAGAGGACGCCATTAAAATTTCGTTTTTTGCCCTTTAAGTATTAAAAGGTACCAAAATGTTTTACAAACGAAGTCAAAAATAGACTTTGCTGTTGGCATGGTTTATACTGCTACCTTCTGACCTCAGACTCCCGTAGGTACAATAATAAACTTTATAATGAAATTTTATAGCAGGGATTTAACGAAGGTTGGAAAAAAAAGAATAAATTTGGGCCAGTAATATTTCAAAAAATAAAAAACACCAAATTAAGTCATCTAACCCCCAAGTCCAAAACCCCCCAAAGTATTGAAGATCAGCAAAGCTCGGGACTTGTTCGCGTTTTCCTGAAAATGAAAGACGCGCTTGTTTTTGGATTAACGGAAGGATTCTTGTCTTTATCTTACTAAATGTAACCAAAATATTACAAGAAATAATGTCTAAGTGCTCGGCCATTTAAACCATTTTTCTTGGTAGACAAAAGCCCGTGAAAAACTCCCCAAAATTCCCGGTAAAGCGTTTCGGCTTTTCAGCTAATTTTTTTTTTAAAATTCGCAAGATGACAAGCTGTTTTTTTACCCCGATTTTTCAGGGGGGCACTGAACTTTTCCTCCCCCCACCGCCGAATAACATCACCCGTGTACTTATTGCAAATCCCAGGCAGGTTTTTTAACGCTTGCTAATGTGCTCCCTGTTTAAAACAATGTCTTATTCGTTCTGCTAGCGTTGGTCTTCATATAAAATTTTTTTGATAGTTTCCTTATTCATTCACTTGAGTTCGTAAAAGGGTTTGGGTTTTTAGTCGCCTTCTAGTCTTGCTGATCTCTCTTGTTCAAGATTTTTGTTTTGGGTTATTCTTTCTTTTAAAATTTAGGCCCTAAGTTGGCGTCATCAGCCCCAAAAGGTTTTTTTTTTTTCTCTTTTTTTGCCATCAGTTCACCTAGTTTTTTCTTAATTTTTTGTTAATTCCCTTGATGGTTTTTTAAAAATACGATCAAGGGTAAAAATTCTCGCCCCTAGGAAGGGGTCTTAAGTTTTTACGCTGTTTCTTTGAAAAATGGTTTCTGCTTCTATTGTATTTTTAATTCGCCCGTGATTGATTTAAATTTTTTAAGTTCCTGTTTTGTTTGGTTTTCGTCGGGAGTTTTGAGGTGTTTTTGAGTTTGCAACTGCCTCCCCCCTTAATTTGGTCTAGCAAGCCCCCCGGCGTTTTGATCTTTTAAATGGCTATTTCTAAATTGAACCCACAGCTAAAACTTTGATGGGTCGGGTTTTTTTTGTAAGCCGAAAAGTTGCCCCTTTATCTTTTTTTTTCGACAAATGCCATTTTAATTCAAAATCATTTGGGTCTATAAATTGGGAGGGTTTTTGGCCAATTTTGTAAACTTCGACCGTCTTGCTGTTAATTCACGCGCAATGGAGCGTTTTGGGGAGCTGTGTCAAAAGGGATCATTTTCCCCATGTCGTCTCCCTCCCCCCCCCTTTAAACTTTTTCGCCTTTAATTCTGCAGTTTTTAAATAATTAACTTTTTTTTTTGGTCATAAAAAGCCCCAACAAACAGGCGTTCTTGACCCGCATAGAAAACAGAAAGAGCCCCTGGGGGTGAAGGGAAAAAACGGAATTTATTGTTCCAAATAAACCCTTACTTTGATGCAGATCAAATTTTCTTCAAATTCCAGACGGAGGGATGAATTGATGTGCCAGGCTTGCGCTCTTACTTTTAAAATAGAGCTCGATTCAACAACGACCCAAACAGGACGTTGTACAGAAAATTTGGGAGGGCAATCGTTAAGAAAATTTCTATAAAAATTGGGGCAGAAATATTTTCTTTAACCCAAAGCAGACAATTTTTTAACCTTTTGATCTTGGCTAACCGGGGGAATGAAAGGGGGGTTTTGCGTTCAAGGAAACGAAATGAAAAAGCACTAAAAAATGAATAGGCGCTGGAGTACTAAAAACGTCAAAAATATGTAGCCGTAAAGTTTGCGTATGGAAAAACGCTTTTCCATTCCCTTAGAATTTTTATTGTTTTAAAGGCATGCGCCGTACTTTTAAGGAGCATTAAAAAACGATTGTTTAGAACTAACTTTTAATGAATAAAAAGTGTTACAGATCATAGACACCCAAGCAAAGTACGCATTTCGACATCTCGTTAGGTTTGACGTTTTTAGCAACCCCCTTTTGCGGCTGATTTGGGACAATATGGAAATTTCCCCAATATATTACGAAAGGTGATTCTCATACAAAATTCCAGAAGCAGGGGAGCCAATATGGAATTTTTGTTTTAGCGTTGCAGCAAGATCGCTTAAGGTATTTTTTTGCTGTGCGAAGATGAAAACGTTCAAAAAGGGAAGGTGAAAGTTTTTTAATCCAAAAAAAACGAAAGTACAATGTTCGATTGAGGGTGTCTAACCCAAATCTACGCTAGCGGGCTTAAACCCTTTCAGCTTTTGATGAAAAAAGAAAACTGTTTTGGGGGGGGAGGTGTAGAAATCCAACGTTTCCTTTGTCTAAAAATTACTTTTCACAATGTTTGGCTTGTGATTATTTAAAAAACGAAAAACGGTTTGGATTGACCTAAGGTCAACAGAGGATAATCATTGATGGAAGCGGGAGGGAGAATGTGAGGACGTAATAAACTTAAAAGTAAAGAAGAAGAAGCCCATAAACGTTAATGTCATTTTTTTTTTTAAATTGATGCGCAGCTGAATATTGTAAATAACGATTAAAGATGTGTATATAAATATTTTTTTTTTAAAAAAGCAGTCTGTTCAGGTTATCCAAATGTGCCCTTCCCCCGGCCCCCAAAAGAAGAGTAGTAGAAAACCCCGCAAAAAAATTCAGATTAACAACATTACGCAAATGCAGCAAGTACTGGAAGGGGCCTTTTCAAAATCGCCGAAAAAAAGGTATTCTGTGCCTTTATGCGTTACATATGTTTAAAATGGGCTCGTATAAGTGCTTTTTCAGCAGGAACGAGTGTTGGTCTCTTGCAAAGGGCATAGGGCCCCCCCCAGCTTTACTTGGAGGGTTTTTCTTTTGTCTCGGTTTTGTTATTAGCTGTAAGTGCGGCTGCAAAAAAAAAAAAAAAAAACTAAACTCCCAAAAAAACCCCGTATGGTTCAACTAAAACGCTAACTTGTTCGTTTAAATGTTTAAAAAATAAACACTAGCGGGCTCAAACATCACGGTTTAAGAATTTTTCGTTTACAGGTGATTTTGATGAAAAAAAGACAAAAGTTTGATCTTTAAAGAAAGGCGGTTGACAAGTTTTTTCCAAACAGCCCGACCCCCAGCAGTAAAAAAAGGGAAAGTTAAAAAAGTTTAAAAGGACTTTTAAAATCTGTTTTTAAAAAGCTACATTAACAACACCAAAAGGTGTTTAACTTTGTTTTTGGGTCCCAAACGCAAAAAGACCCTGATATTGGTTTTGTTTTAAATATTTTTTTTTTAATTTAAAAAAATATTTTGGGTTAGAAAGAAGAAAGCATGGCTAAGTATTGAAGGGGGCAAGAGAATTGTTTTAAAGGTTTCTCGGAGAGGCGTTTATAAGGCACTGAAGATATTGATTTTGAAGTCATTTACCCCAAAAAAGTACAGGCAAGTGTTGTTCTGTATTTCCAAGTTCAAAGTAAAATAACAATAGACCCACGGTTTTTAAGAATGTTTTGCTGTTTTTTAAACGATATGTAAAAATAAATGAAAAAATTTTTTGAAGTCTGGGTTCAACTTTAAACGCAGACTATTCTTTCTCGCAATGACTTAACACTGGTGGGGAGACGAATGCTTTCACGTTTGCGCGCCCCTGAAGAAGTAAAATGGGGCTTGGTTTGGGCAGAGGGCGAGTCTTGAGATTAGATTTAAAAAAGGGGAAGTATGCCGATTTAGGCAAGGCTTTCATTCCCTACTGGGAGTTGGTTTTAAAGAGAGCGTTTTAAAATAAAAAATTCGCAACAAATGTTTCATGTGGTGCGTTTTGCAAGGCTGCATCGTCCGCGAACGCAGAAAGAGGGGCTAAAATTTCGGGCAATAGCCCCAAGTCTTAACTTCAATGGAAATCCCTTTCTGGGTTGTGTAGACCAAATTTATCAGTTTGAAGAACAAAAAAACCCAATAAATGTTAAGTTTCACATGGGTGAGGAAACAAATTGGTGCCAATTAAAGGTCAAGAACAGTCCAACAAAAGGCGAACAGCAAAAAGTATGTGGACTTCTCCTAATGTTTTCGCCCGAGGGCTGCCCCTTTTCCCCATTGTACGAAATGAGGATTTTAGCGCATACTTTAAAGCATGAACTAAACAAGAATTTTTAGAAAATGTTTTAACAAGAATTTCAACCCCTAAGCCCCGCTTGAACTATAAAAAATTGTAAAAATTTTGTAGACTGTAAAACAGAATAACACGCCCCCCCAGGTCTAAGTTTTTTTAAGAACTGGAACCGGCTGCAAATTCTCCCTACGTGTTTACGCAGACTTCGAGTCGCTTTTGTTTTCCTTTTTGAAGGGCCCCGCCCACAAAACTTCGAAAAAAAGTCTTTAAAGGTAAACTCAAAATTTTTTCTTTGCTTTCATCGTTGTCAGGCGGTGGCGTTCATTCAGGCCAGAATTTATGAGGGCCTAATGCTGCAAAATACTTCTTTTGAAACATGCAGCAAGTGGTAATGACTGTTTTAATAATTAAATTTTCGAAATCATAATGACACTGAAGACCAACACAGTATACTAGCCCCCATTGTTTGGTTTGTGGTTTAGAAAATCAGTGAAGAAGCAACAAAAACCAAAAATAAGGGGACCCTGTCCATTTATAAAATTCAGAGGGTGGCACAGTAAATGAACTTCAAATAAAGTTTGAACCCAAAGACATGGAAATGCTGATTTTTCTAATTCGAGGTTCGACTTCTCTTATAAAGAAGCAGGGACGATGCCCAGGTGTCATGCATTGCCAGTCATCAGAAAAGTAAATGTGCTTAATCTAAATAACAGTCTTTTTTAGGGCCCATGCAAAACCCTGATGGGATCTTGAGCACTGGCTATGGCCTTAAAAACCGCCCAATAAACAGAGATTTTTGCTAACTCTCGTTAGAAAGGGCGTTTACCCTTATGAGTAATGAAGTTGGGAAGGTTTTTGAAGACAACTTCTCCTAAAGGGCGTTCTTTTTAGTCCGAGGAAAAGGGCATCGTGATTCGATTACCAGCATGCTCAAGATGCGTGGCAGAAATTAGATGTTAAACGTGGGGAGGAATTCATGTTCTACTTGAGGGCAGATGTATGTTTGTTGGCGGACGTCTTTGAAAATTAAGAAGACCTGCAGAAACATTTCGTTTGGCCTGCGCATTATATTTCTGCCCCGGGATGAGCTGGGGGGCTTTTTAAAGTTTACTGGGGTACAGATTGATTTATTGTCAGATTACCAATGATTCAGATGATTGAAAAACCCGGGTTGCGCGGAGGAATTAGTATGGCGTGCATCATTTCTGTAAAGCCAAAACAAATCCTGAGACTTTTATCCCGAGTAAAAAAGGTTTAACTAATTATGTATTTAGATGAAAAATTGTATGGTTGGGCTATGGCTCAAAACTTCCCCCTTTGTAAAATTTAAAAAGTACCAGGTACGAATATTTCAAAAGGCTTTAAAATGGTTGGGCGTTTAACGCCTAAAACAAAAGGCGGTTTTTATTCTGAAGTTGTTAGAAATTCCTCAGAAAACCATGCACCCTAAGGGGCTACCCCTTAGCAGCAGAAAAGTTAAAGTGGCCAGAGACCCTAACTTGTGCCCTTCTTCGGGCAAAAAAAAAAATTTGTCTGTCTTACGACTTCTACAATTTTATTTAAGACTGGTTTGAAGTTGACGCAGTTTATCGCATAATTTCTTTTTATCAAGAACAGTTCATGAAACCATTTTTTCTGAAGACCTGATCTTGAACTAAATCCACAGATTTCTTCAGAAAAAGCTTTTTCAAGTGATGAACAACAGCGTTTGGGGAAAACTATGGAGAATCCCCACAAACGCAAAAATGTCAGATTTGTCACCCGGGAAACGAAGCAATTAAGTGACTTAAAACCTAATTATAGGGCTTTGAAAATTTCTGATCAGCTTTTGGGATAAAGATGAAAAAAAAGAAAGTCAAATTGGCAACCCCGTTTTATTTGGGGTTTTTGTTTTAGAAATTTTCAAAAACTTTTGTGTTAGGTTTCTTTTGTACTTTAAGCCCCCGTATCCTGAGTCCCGGTTCTTTACACAGATTCAGATAGTTTTGTTATAGATTTCCTAGAAGATATTTTTTAAAGACATGGAAATGGAAGTAGCTAAAGGACTGCGGGATGGTTTTGACCCGTCCCATTCCCTAAGTTCGCCTTTGATTCAATTTTTAACAAAAAAGGGTTTTTTAGGAAAAAATGAAGGATGAATATCGGAAAGGAATCAAGGAGTATGGGGGTTAGGTCAAAAAAAGTACGTATTCGCCCCGGGAAAATCATTAAGAAGCAAAGGGATTTCGCGCGTTTTGCAGTCAAAAAATATCCAGACAAAATAAAAGAAGCATTGTTTGGCAATTAAGATTTCCATCATGACAACGTAAAAACTGCGATTAATCTAAAGAGTCAAAAAAAGTTGTAACAAAGAAGTCATTAGATGAAAAACACAAAAGTGGGTTTTTTAATCCAGAGTTTTCTTGCTATGGGCATTATAGAACCCTAAATTAATTAAAGCGGAAAATGTGCCCCGGTGGGATTATCTGCGTTCTTCCCTTTTCAAAAGATTTTGAGGAGGTGGGGGTTTTGTTGTGTCGTTTCTCGTAAATAATACCGGGTGGATTCATTTTTACAATTTTTTTTTTTATATGGTCAATCTCCAAAAGGATCGGTTGCCCCGATCGGTGTCCCCTTTGCTTCCCCGGAAATAAGGTACCTTACTTTTTAAAACCAAACGGAATGTTTGCGGGGGAAGACTTCCCTTCCGCAACATTTATTGTTTTTTCTTTTGTTGCTTGTTGGTTTTTGCCCTTTAAATTCTTCATTTTTCATTGCGCGCAAAAAGGGGCAGTCTTTAACCCTTTGGTTGGAGAATTGTCAAAAGTCTTGTGATCTGGTAGGAGAAAAATTTTCGGTAATGTTTTTTAAAGTTTTAATAAAGCCGTGATCTGTGAACTTGGAAGCCCCTTTTAAAGGTAACTCTTGTTTCAAAAATAATTGATTCACTTGGCCTTTAATTCTTTTCCATATAACTTGAATTGCGGGTAAGTTAAAAGGGCCCCGTTTGGGATATTGTTGTATGGCACGCAAAAGCAGAAGCACTTTTTGTGTATGGCTCCGCCTTTGTATCTTGAAGCCAGTCAATGACTGTGGTGCGTACTTAATCTTTTTTCGTTAATCCCATCAGAGGGGGAAATATAGAAGGTCCATTTGATGAGTGTCGTTTGGAAGTTATTGACAAAAATGGGTCTCGTATTTCGTTTGGGGGAGGTAAAAAAATTTGCCAAAATTTCTTGTTTAGATACTTCTTTTGCTGTTTTGTTCACTGATCCGCCCCTGGTTAGCTTTTTAATTGTGTTATTTCCCCTTTCCATATCCCTTTGGGCGAATAAATAATTTTTTTTCTTTTTTTTTCGCCAATTTTGGGAACAAAATTCACGCGGTATACCCCGACAATAAAAACCCCTTTTTTTGCATCTTTGTTTTTCTGAGGTTTTAAAAAATCCTAAAAAATTTTGGTGGGGGCAATGTCTCGTTGGGTTTGTGTTACAGAAAAATTGTTTTATTGCTTGATCAACTTTTTAAATGGTAAGCTGCATGCCCCGTCTTTTCATGTGTATTTAAATTAAAATGTCAAGTCTCTGCCTTTCATAGGGTTTGGCAGCTGTGTTGCTCCTGCTTTGTTATGTCTTTTTTTCTCGCCCTATTCCCCGTTTACTAAATGCCCAAATTATTCCCCTAAAAGCAAACGCTTCACCCGGCGCTTAAAATTTTTTGGAGTGAGCATTTTTTAAATGTATTTTTTTTTACATATTTTATTGTTGGGAAATTTTTCGGGTTAACTAGAAAATTTTCGTAGCAAACCCAAACTGCAATGAAGCAATCGCTTTGTGAAAACCCCAAGTTGTTTTCCAGATCTGTGGTTTTTTTTTTAACAGGTTTTCAAGCATTGAGTATCCTACACTTAGTCCTCCAAAACAGCAGAATGGGATACAAGGTTGGTAACGTTTTTTCGGTGCTCATTTTTTTAAAATAAAATAAAAAAATTTAATAAAAAACATGAACAGTGATGATCTATACAGCTCAGGCGGCAAAAATTCCGAATTTAATGACCAAGTTTATGGCAAGCTGTTTGCCCCCAAAAAAGGGAGGGGTTTCTTAGCGGTGGGCAAAACAGTTCCCGGAACTGAAATTTAGCATTGAACGATTCACAGATGTCGCCACAACATTTTAAAGTTTATAAAGGTTTTGAAGCGCAGCTGGGTCTAGATGGTGAAAAAATGTGGGGGAAACGGTTCTTTGTTTGTACAAATAAATAGTTAGTAGATTTTCGCCATTTTTTTGAACGGTTTTATGTAGATTTAACGCGGACCAGTTTTTCAAAGTCATTGGTTTTAGGGTGTGTTTTGTATTACAGATTTTGGAACATTGTTATCGCCATTTTTCTGGGAAAAAAACTTTTAAATCATTAGATTTTTTTCCCCCTTTAAAATGAACGAGTGGAAAATCAGCGAATCAGGGAAAAAACTGAATCAGGGGAGAAAGTAACCAAGCCGAAATCAGCAGAAAACGTGAACAGGTGGAACCATTTTAAAAAACCTGGGGTGTTGAAGAGGAAAAAAAAAAAGAGAGGGAACAGCAAAAAAAATTTGTTTCAGAATATAAATATCTGAAACTAAAAACGCCAAAGCCGAACAAATTGATTTAAAGCGGGTATTTAAAAAATCCTGTGATACAAGGGCCAAAAATCTTTATGGAAAATTGAACTTAAAAATGTTGCCTTTTTGGCGCCCTTGGTGCTGTTGGGGGCGGTTATTAGGGTTAAAAATTTTAAAAACCGTGGAAAAAAGAGCCCCAAAAAATTCCCCCCTAAATAAGGCCCCCAAGCACGCCAAAAACCCCCATTAACAAAACATCATTTTGATCCATTTCAAATGGATAAAATTTTAAGAAAAATTTAAATTTTAAAAATTTTTTTAAAAAAATAGATCAGGCTATTATAAAAGGGTGAAATCAATAAAAAGACCTGGGTCTATAAAAGAATTTCCCTAGACCCGATTTTAATCAAGGGTTGCTTGGATGTAAGCCTTCCTTAAGATTATGCAGAGAACGTGGAAGAATCCCCCCGTGACGGTTTTTTGGGCGTGTGGTCTATATTAGACTCTCTATTTAAGATAAAAACATAGCTTTATTTTTTGATAATTATAAGATAACTTATAAGAATTGTCTGTACTTTGAGATGACTTAATTTAAGAATTATCAAAAACTTGATCAAAAAATTATTAAGAACTTAATTAAAAACTTGATCAAAAACTTATTAAAAATTGGGGCAACTTTAATTTAAAAACTTAGAAGTAATTAAATAAGAATTTGGGGTAATTGAGAATACTTAAGGGGGCAATTAGAAGTAACTTAAGTAAGAAAAGAGAAAAACTTGTTTTAAAAATTTGAGGAAAATTGGTGTGTGCATGCGTGGGTGGGGGTGGGGGGGTGGGGGTGGGGGGTGTGCTGGGGGGGGGGCAGGGCAAAACAAAAAACAAACACAAAAAACAAAAACACACATAGCAGTCCGGGGGTGGGGGTGGGGGGCGTGCGTGCGTGGGGTAGGCCAAAAAAACCCAAAAAAAAGGGGGAAATATAGGGCCCTTTTTGCTTTGTGACTAAAAAAGGTTGTGTCTCGCGGCCCCCAAATCAATCCAGCCCCAAGTGACACTAGGGTGTTTTGGCCCCAGTTTGCCCCCGAGCTTTGCGGTGCGCGCGCTTTGCAGCAAGCGATCACATAGGGGCGTTTGACCTGTTTGCCCCCGGTTTGCAGGTGCTAGTCATTGGCGGCAAGCAAACACATAGGGTTGTTTGGCCTAGTTTGCTCTGCTCCTCAGAGTTACAGCAGTAATTGCTGTAGCCAAGCTTTTATGGCAGCTCTAATCGCCAGTAGTAGTACATCCGGCATTGTATATTTAAAGCATTTATATGAAGATAGTGCTGGCCACACACTACTCCTCTCCATACTGGTAGATGTACTAAGGTCTGCCTAACCCTATCTAGTTTTGCCAGAACATTCGAAAATCGCCATTCAGTTGCATAAGGGCACACTTGAAGGCAGATAAACTAGTTAGAATTAGAAAAGTAGAAAAGTATACACATCTTAATACACAGATCAGCCTGCCACATGAACACTGAATCTGTAGTTAACAATCAATCAAGTCTGATACAAACTAAGAACATTTTTACTTGGGAGGAACAGCAAAAATGTTTCAAATATAAGTTTTTAGCATACGAATCAGCCGTGTTTACCTCCGCCTTAAGAAATGAACGCCATGTTTTTTAAACATGGCTTTAGCTGTCTTAAGCCAGCTCCCAACAATCAACGCGTGATGGTTTGTTTTGCTTCGGCCAACTTTCGAACAATCTCATCGATAGCCAAACACGTATTAAAACTAGCTGTATCTTTGCCAACAATATTGTCTTCAACAAGCCAACAAACCTTTAAGATACACAATTCTGTTCTTCGGTAAACCGGTTATTAAAATAACACACCCACCGCACAGTAAACCGTCCTGCTCGTCTGACTGTCAGCGAAAGAATGTGTGGGTTACCTAGTCATGTGAGCGCCCGGAAGCATACGCTTAACTCGATGATTGGCCAGGCTGTAAGAGCGCCGCCACGCGGGCAGTGTTGGCTGATGTCATATGTTGTAACGGGGCAGGCTGGGTGGGAAGGAGTGGGGGTGGGGAGTAAGTGCAGCAGTATTGATTTTTTTGGCACACCTGCAATGTAGACAGGGAGCACGCCACCGTAGGTGAGGGGTATGCCACTGTAAACCGGGGACACATTTTTTTAAATAGTGTGTGTGTGTGTGT